>JAUPFV010000002.1:277039141-277765246 GCA_036936605.1 Limnanthes douglasii subsp. nivea
AATTGAACTGGTTTGCTACACAATAACCTCATACAATAAGACAATTATAAACTGGAAAAAATAATAGGACTACTCTAGTCCATTATACAAACTTTTAATTGAATAATTATTTACATATCTGCATTTAAAGTGGAATAAAAAACAAAATCTCCTAAATTGAATAACCAAGGGCCAAGATTTGGCTTTCGCAAATGAGTCACTCATATTATTTTTCACACTCGTTGTAAACACCTAAAATTGAAAATCCTAATTTTGCTATGAATTAGAGATTAGTTTTTAGAATTTAATTTCTAAAACTTAGTCATCCAATGAAAATAAAATAAAATAAAATAAACACAGAATTTTGGGTCTTTTCTCTCAAATTAAATTTAATCAATAGATTAATACTTTAAGAGGCTCAATCATAGGTATAATCATGCATCTTTAGTCTCAAAGAAATCAGACTCGCTTTGATACTAATTATAGCGTAAAAATCAGAGTTATTTTGATACTTATCGTGCTATCTAAAACACATGTTCGGTTGTAAACCCAAGTGTCCAAGAACTAATTCTTGAGATTAAAATATACAAAATAAAAAAAATAACATGCTTACAGGTTTACATCATGTATCCTATAATTGATAGACGAAAACGAAAATTGAGTCTCCGTTTGTGAGAAACAGGTTATACTCTTCTCACAAACGTGCAATGAATATCGCTTCTGAAGAATAAGAAGCAAATTATACCGAATGGGTCAATTGATTTTAAAAAACATACAAAAGACAAAAGAGAAAAATATGTAATCTCAATATGTTTTAAGAATTGTGTTACACATTGTCTGAGTAGGATTTAAGTGGATCTTTTATATGATTTAGTGAAATATTATACTAAATTATTAAGCAGTCTCAGAATTAAACTCTCGCTTTAGATTTTTTTTATCTCATAAGTTATTCCTCAATTACACTACACATTTCCTAATTAACTATAATACGATGTACTAGTCGTTGTAGCATAACATAACTTTAATTAGGCTTCAAAGTGCCCAATACTAAGTTATTGGACCAATAGAGCTTTCAATTTAAATTTTTCATCTATAGTCTTTTTTAGTTAAATTAATATATAAATTTCTAAATTATTCCAATTTAGTGTACATAAAAATAATTAACTTATGTAGCTAACATGTAAAGTTTAGTAGATAAGAGATAAAATATAAAGATATATATACAATATTCACATGAGTTAGGCTAAACTACCGTTCAAAATGATATGTCTTCCAATCTGTAAGTTCTCTCATAAATTAGACGAATTCTCTTGTAAAAACTAACTTCTCTCGTTCATATACTAAGTTATTCTATTTTCAAAACATTATCTTATTCCATTTTCTTCTTCCTTAATCTTGAAAAACAACAAAATAACAAAAAAAAAATCATTTTTTCATCATCTTCAAAAAATAAAAATACACTTTTCTTCATCTCAACGACAAAACCTCAACTATGGAAAAAAAAGTAAATTTTCTTCTCATCCTTAATCTAATTCACTTTTACTTTTCAATTAATTTTTTTTTAGAATCAAAATTTAATTCATTTAGGTTGTTGAAATTAATTAAATGTATTATCAGAATTAATTTTGAAACAATATGATGGTATGGTCGTGATTTTAAATTTAGGTTTTTTTGAATTTTAGAATTCTTTTAAAAAAAGAGAATTGCTGGAATTTACAACTATTATTGAGCATTTACGGTATGGATGCTCTGTACACCGGTGTTGTTGATACCGCACCGCATATATCAACTTTTGGGATTTTTTCGCATTCTAAGAATGTAAGGGACATAAACAATATGTAGTGCTAGGATAGTTAAATAGAAGTGAAGTGTCAAATGTATTTTTTTTGGCACCAAAAATGCTATTGAACTATACTAATGGGCTGTTCTTTTTTTATGTCTATCCATACATTTACCCAATAATGCACTAATGTTAAGTTTTTTTATTTTAATGCGTAAGTTTTGACTAACTTATTTTTCTGTCACTATTCCACTAAAGAGAATAATAAGCTTAAAAAAACATTGGAAGCTATAAAATAGTCTCAAACTAAAAAATGGAGAATTAGACCTATTTTAAAATTTTAAAAAACCTATTTATTAAGAACATAAAAAATTAGAAACTAGCACAAAATAAAATATTAATATAAAAGATATGTCATAATTTTTTTTATCCTTTTTATATATACTTGCCGACAGTTATTCAATACGGATCCCATATATTTTCCCCAACTAAACTCTGCTTACAGTGTCTACTTACATTCTCTTGCAAAACAATATTAATATACAAAATATTTAAAAAATAACCATGCAAACATTTATAATTAAAAGTTTCTCAAAATCTACTTTTTTATATAAAAATGTTTTGTTGTTTATATGAGATGACTGTTTGGGTCATCATTTATTTTTTAAAAAAAATTCTATCCTTTCCTATTACTTATGTGAATCTAAATCAACAAAATATGGTGCTGTTTGGATTGGGGATTAAAAATATTATTAATGAGGATAATAAATACATCATTATCTTATGATTCATATTCGTCACTGTCACTGCTGTCAGCCATAAGATAGATCTTATTTTAAAGAAAATATTAAAAACTGTTGCTATGCATTGTATAATACATAAAATGTGGTAAGTTGACCATAGTTTTACTGCTTAAATCAAATGTAATTTTTGTTTCTAGATGGCACCAAAAACGAGAAAATGGGAGGGCTATTATAATTTTATTTAATAAATATAAGATAAATTTGGTAGAAAATGGGTATTGTTTCTAAAACAGTGAGACAAACATAACTCCTATTATATTAGTTTTAGTATATTTATAAAAAGTGTACACTGGAATATAAAAAATATTAAAAGTTTATTATAACAAGAAAATTAAAAAATACAGCAATTTTTAATTCGGAGTATATATTTTGTTTTAGAATTAATAAAATATATTTTAAAAAAACATGACAGTTTGGAAAATAGTTACAAGTTGCGAAAATGATATAAAAACCATAACTTTTCACAATTTTGAGTTTAACTAAATATAGTATAAGTTCATTCAAATTTTGACAAAAATATCTTTTTATGGGTATATAACTTTTTTTTACTAACCTTCCTCCTCCTTATTTTTTTCTCTTAGATTCTCTAACTTCTTTCTAAAACTTCCAACTTCTCTCTAATTTATCCGGGTGAACTAAAATCCGGCGAACTAAAATATGGAAACTTAGTGTTAGTATCAAAATTAGGGTTGTGGTTGAATTAGGTAAAAAAAAATCACAATTTTAGGGTGTTTGGATGCCATTTTCCAACCGAATTGCTGAGCGCACCATAAGTACAGGGGGCTTACCAAAGGGTACGATACCCCTGTACCATCGGTACACGGGGTGTACCGGTTGGTACATACGACCCCAGAAAAAACAAGTTTTTACCTTAATCTTGGTCGATTCATGTTTGATTTTGTGTTTTTATTAGAAGAAGTTTAAAAAAAATTGAAAAGAGTTTGAATGTTCTTGAGTCAACTTTGAATGTTCAAGAACCATTTGAAGAACTTCACAAAATTGTAGTAATATGGGGTTTGATCTAGTAGGGAGTTGTGTTTTTTTGGGTATACATAGTCAAATAGATTGTTTTGTGAATCGGGTATATCTATGATATACTTAGTGTGTTTTTTATTTAGTGGCAATTTGAATATTAAATAAAAGTTCAAAGATTTTTTTATCCGACAAACAAAAATCAACTGCATTTTTTGGTATACTTAAACCATATTTGGATACATATAGCTATACCCATCCAGTAATTTATGCATAAAAACTTATTTTCCGTATTTATATATTGTGTAGGATGTTGGTTTATAAGGATCAAGATTGTTTTAATTTTACCCCACCTACAGACACGATTTAATTAGTGGTGAGCTTTACCCCACCTATAGACACGATTTAATTAGTGGTGAGTTTTGATTTTGGATCACCTGTGGATCTGTTATAAGTAGTAATGTTTTTTGTTCGGCAAACCGAGAAGGCTAATTATCCATAAAAAAGTGTAGTTGTTTTCATTTGTTAGTTATCTCTTTATTGGATTTTAAAATAAAAAATTTGTTTTATTCATGCTTAGAATAGATAGACATTAGAAAAATATTGGTAGTTATTCTTAAACAACCGTTTGGAAAATTATTTTTTCATACTAGATAGATATACGCAGGAAAAACACGTTGGTGTCGCGCTAAAATATATAGAGAACAATTTGTTATTCCAAATTTATTTATATAGATAGTGCATTATAGTTATAACTAACAAAAAAAATGTTAGTTATATCTCTTTCACTAGTTTCTCAAATTATGTGTATATATAATGAGGTTATAATATTTTACCGTGATAAAGAAAATATTAATCTAAATACTGTGTTTATGATACATTAAGAGAATATGTTTTACAAATGAAATTATATTACATTTGTCTTTTGTAAGTTTCAGCTTGGGCCAACAATTTGGTCCTACTTTGCATCAATCTGGTTTTTATGTCATCAGTATATAAGAAGAAAGAAAAGTTAAGTAAACGTTATTATATTTGTTTTTTTAGCCATCTAATATTATATATAAAATATTTTATTTAGGTAATCTGAACCTAATGATTTAAGATTAATTTTATTTTTCAATAATTGTTCACGGTTTGAAATATTACCGATAATAGTATGATTTTGAATTAGAAGTACGGATATTTATTTGTGTTATATATGTCATTTTTGAACCATAATTTCAGATAAATATCCGTAGATATATTTGATTTCGTTTTATCAATACCGACAAAACTAGATCCATCAACAATATATTTAAAATTATTTTTGTATTTTTTAGTTGTGTAATTATGTGTAACGAGGTGCGTATTAAGTTTGAAAAACAAATTGTGTTCTGGTTGTGGAATTACGTGTAATCGGGTTGCAAAAAAAAAACATATCCAGAATTATGTGTAGTTTGATAGCAAAATAGTAACCGAGTTCCAGTTTCGGAATTATGTGCAAATTAGTTGCGCAAATAAGAATAAAATAGTTGTATAAATATGATCGTGGTTGAGAAAAAACAAATGTCTCAATTTGTGGAGTTACGTATAAAATGAGTTACGTAAATAAGAAGAAAGTAGCTAACTAAATATGATTTTGGTTGCGAAATAAGTTTAGAAAAAATACTATTATCTAGTTACGGAAGTACGTCTAATTTGGTTGTTAAAAATAATTATGTTCAAATTGCGTAATTACATATAATTTGGTTGTGAAAGTAGGAATAAAAATAAAATTCTCAAAAAATAGTAATCATTGATTTCACTTTGTTTGTCTTTAGGAAATAGAAATATGTGTTTTTAGATTATTTTTTATCGGTTAGAGTTTGAAAGTATGAAATTTTAAAGATTGAAAATAACTAATTTTTGAAGTTGTACGTGTTTTGTGTTTTACAGTTATTGTTGGAAACATGTATGTTGTGTATTTTTTGATAAACTTCAAAATCCAAGTAGTTATCGGTAATTTATTTTTTCTCATGTGATTATTGGTAACTTGTGATTTTATATATATATATATATATATATAAATATGTATCCTAAAAAATATTATTGATAAATAAAATTCTTTGTTATTTTTGTCTATATGTTTTTTATAATTTTTTTATTAAATGTGTTATATTTTTTGTGTAATTTTGAGAGATATTTTACCTCATCAAGTGGGATTGTTTGTGGTAACTATTCTTATTTCCATTTCATTAATCCATTGGTTTGTTTCTAGATTGTGATAGTTCCAAAAATATCTAAAGGGTTATTTAGTCGAAGATATTATGGGAGTTAGATTCTGGAAAGGGAAACATAAGGCGTCTAGAGAGAGGAGATGCTAAAAATAGGGCTAAAAACTCTGGTTAGTCACCGGTGTTTGACACATGTTGCACTCCTGCCACTAAGCTTCATTCGTCCCCAAAACTAGTCACCGGTCTCCAAAAATGTTGCATTTTTACCATTAGCCCGTGCAAATTGACAAGGAGTTGATACGTGGCAGGCCAATGTACTCAGCTTTGTTCCACATACGGTCATCCCTTCTTTTCTTCCAAAAACACCCTTTAGCACATTTTACCTTATTTACTTTAATTTTTACTTTTTACTCTTCAATTTCACCTCACCTAATATTTACCCACCCATTTAACTATTTATCTTTTACCCTTCTTTATCCTAATTACTAGTTATTACCCACCCACTTAATAATTACTTTCTGCACCTTTTTTTCCATTTTCCTCATTAACTCAGTGTATTCCGGAGTATCATTAGGAAGTGTCTCGGTATCGTAAACAAGATCGCATAAATCTCGTTCTTGAAAGAAAGCCTCCATACACAACCATAAATATTGGTAATTGGTTCCAACAAGCTTCTCTGTAGACATAGGAGAATCTGAATGTCTTCCATTCATATTTATTCAAAAGTGACAACACTTTACAGGATTTTTATTTCACTCGGTAATAAAAACAAACACTTAATATGTAGAGACCTTACTCTGATACCATGAAACAATCTGAACAGATAGGAATTTTGATTTTTATTACTTGAAGAATGAAAAACATGAGTTCAATACTTATAGAAAAGTATAACTCTCACTACTCCACTAACATTATTTAGTAGTTTGGGAACTGTCTGACATCTATTATAATTCCCACTACTCCACTAACATCATTTAGTAGTTTGGGAACTGTGTGACTTCTAGTATAATTCCTACTACTCCACAAACATCATTTAGTAGTTTGGGAACTATCTGGGAACTGGGAACTGTCTGACTTCTTGTAACTGAAATTTCAGGAGTAAAGAGTGCACTAATTTGTGACATGGTGAAGCTTTTGGTTGATGAGGAAAAATAATTCTAACTTCCTTTTATGGGGAAGATAAAATTTTCCCGATTGCATTTGCTATAGTGGATGTGGAGAACAATAAAACTTGGCCATGGTTGCTGGAACAGTAAATAATTCGGCGACGACTTCACGATCCTTGACCTTAGTTACGGTTAAAGAAAAAAAAACTAATGAAAACTGTGTCGGAATGTTTCGTGAATACGCACTATGTTTACTCGGTATAGTACCGGATGGAGGACTTCTTGAAAACCTTACGGTGTCCATTTCGAGGTGATGGAAAGATTGTGCTACCTTCATGCTTCTTATCTATTGTTTATACAAACCGACTCGATGGTTTCGAGAGTTTCATTGATCAAATCAAATAGGCTTCTCCAACCGTTTACGAGGGAATTTTTTCTATGTGCTTGTTAATTTACAGGAAACTTCATGTTGCATATAGAGAGTGGAGGAGTAGCAATGTCACAAAAAGGTCAAAGTAACCTATTGAGTGGCATACAAGACAACGCCCATCTGAGTATCTGTTTTCATATAATCACATGTGCACGATGGTTAGTTTTAAAATTCATTTCGAAATCCGAACTGAGAGATCTTGAGGCGGAGGAACGCCGGAAAGCTTGTTACGCAGTCCACACTGGATTTATAACTTAAAACATGGTATCTTGGTTTTGTGACATTTTATCATTCACACAAACAACATGGTGGACTACGAAACAATAGACACTAAATGTCTATAAGGCAAATGCACTCCTTCTCCGTGCTAGAATGACAAGTGATCTCCAAAGTAGAACGACAAATAATCTCCATGTTCGAAAATGCTATATGCCAAGTAATCTTCATCTCTATGATCGAAAATGTTATAAGTCAAATAATTATCATCTACGCAATAAAAAAATCTACAGGCCAATTAATCTTCATCTGCATGCTCGATAAGGTTATAGGCCGAGTAATCTCCATCTTCATCATAGAAAACGTTATAAGACAAAATGATCTCCCTCTCCGTAATAAAAAATGTTGTATGCCAAATAATCTCCATCTCGTAATAAAAATATTGTAAGCCAAATTACCTATATCTTTGGGATAGAAATGGCTATAAACTAAGTAATCTATATTTCCATGATCGAAAAGGCTATCGGCAAAATGATCTCCATCTACACGACACAAAAGATTTAAGCCAAGTCATCTTTATACCATGTTTTCACATTTTTATGTGTTTGTTGTATACTTCCTCCATCCTTACAATTATGCGAAATGAGTCACTGAGCACATCTACGTGCAACACAATGGGTCATATTGTGCCCATATTCAATAAGTCTAATAATACGAATTGGCTAATTGGTCACGCCCACCAAAACTACGTAAGGATCACATTGTTCCCAATACAACCGGTATTAACATGCGGATTTCTCCAAGCCCACGAGGTTACGCAATAGGCCGAATCGGTCCCCCCCCCCCCCCGATATATAAAAATATATAAGTATTTTGTTTTTATAATAAATATCATAGATTCACTACATTTAAACATACATATTAAGTTTTAAAAAACATCGTTTGAGATCGTAGATTCAATTTTGATTTTGATTATGACTAGAAATTAGATTTGAATTTAGATTTGGTATTTAGATTTAGTATTGAATTTAGTTTTGGATTTAGAATTGGTATTTGAATTTGGAATTCAAATTTCGTTTGGATTTCGTTTGGGTATTTGACGTTGAGATTTTATTTGGATTTTGTTTGGTGTTTAGATTTTGTTTGATGTTTGGAATTTGTCTGACATTTTCTTAGATCGACGTTTATCGTTTTGATTTGTTTTGGTGTTTAGACTTCGTTTTTTGGTTGGATTTTGATTTGGTATAGATTTGTTTGGCTTTGTTTTGGATTTGTTTGGCTTTATTTGGATTTGTTTGGATTCGTTTGGTGTTTTGATTTCTTTCGGATTAGGTTGGAGTTTGGAGTTTGGAGTTTAAAGGTTGGAGTTTGGAGTTTGGAGTTTAAAGGTTGAAGATTGGAGTTTGGAAATTGGATTTTTGAGATTGGAATTTGATCTTTGAGTTTGACGTTTTGATTTTGATTTTGGCGTTTTTTTAATTTGGCTCTCGATTATGGTTTAAAGTTTGGTGTTTCGTTTTTATGCAGTTTTGGTTTTTATCTTATGTAACAAACTTCCAATGCAATAAGTAAGCATTGCGAGTTTGATAGAGGGTGTTACAGATATAAGGTGTAGGCCCACTAACCCATATAGTTTGTCTAGAAATAAGAGATTTATACTCTATGTAATTGGTACACTTTCTAAATAATACAAAACGGCTAAGATGAGTTACCAAACCTTATTTGATACCGAACAATAAATTTCTTAAATTAAGAAAGAAAATATTCTAAGGAAGGAGAGGGTGAAGTTCAAATTCAACCAAGGCCTGCTCATATCTCTCTTTTATACTAACGCACTAATTATGGACCTTTTTATGGTAGCTTGTTTTGGATGCTAAATTTTGTTAGCTTATTTTAGAAATTATACCATGTTTTTATATTGGAATTTACATCTTGTCGGCTTGGTTTGGAAGTTATTTCCTTACTTTGGAAAGTGCACATAGTTTGCGTATATTAGCAGCTATACTTTGTTGGTTTGTTTTGGAAGCTACATATTTTTTGCTTATTTTGTAAGCTTATTTTCATATATATAGAATTTTAGGTTTTTTGAAAAATACAACATTTGATATTTTACAATTTTAAGAGTGCAACACTTGTGTAATATATTGTGTGTGTGATATTTGAAAGAAACACTTTGAGAATAGAAACACGAGTAGTGTTTGAGTTAAAGCTTTAGGCTTTTTGCGAGAGAATTTGTTTGGGTAGTTTGTGAGATTACTATTCTCTTTGGGGCGTAATATTTGGTGTGAGAAGAATGAATGTATAACTTTGGAGTGTGTGGAGTGAGACTTCCACTTTTGCAATTTTTTTAGTTATAGTGATACTTGTCTTTTCTCCTGTGCACATAGACAAATTAACCGAACCACATTAAATCCTTTCGTGTCATTTGAACATATTTTCACATTCGCGAGATTACTTTCTCATCAACTAATATATAGGTCCTGCTCACTTCTCTCATTTTTATAACAACCACTAATCGTGAGCCCTTCTTATGGTAATTTGCAAGCTACACCTTAGTGGCTTATTTTAGAAGGTTAACCTTGTAGGTTTGACATAACATAATCTTAAGAGCACAACGCTTATGTAATTTATTATGTATGAAACATGTGAGAGAAACATTTTTAGATAGAGAAATACTCGTAGTATTTGAGCTAAATGTGTGAGATTTTGTGAGAGAATTCTCTTGAGTTATCTTTGAGATTATTATTCTCATTGGGGTATAATATTTGGGAATTAGACCAGTGACTTTATAGCTCTTAAGTGTGTTGAGTGAGACTCTAACTTTTTTAATATTTTTTAGTTATAATGCTACTTGTCTTTCGCTTTGTAGATGTAAGCAAATCAATCGAATCACGTTAAATCGTTTAATGTCATTTGATCATATTTTTGTATTTAGGGATTATTTTTCCCAAAAACTAGTATTAGAATACTAGGTGCATATCCAAATACTTATTTGGTTGTTTCTTGGCATTTTTCATATCTCTTTCTTCATTGTACATAATAGAGTAATGTAGGAACAAATGTGGCAGTAGCATGATCATGCTCGCGTAACCAAACTATTCTAATTAGAAAATAATGATGCAAGATTTATGATACTATTGAACTAAAAAGATTCAAACAAGATACAACAAGTGAAACAAATTAGAAGAAACTCAACTGTAAAACTTCTAGTGTGATACTATAGTGGGTTAAACCAAGGCTTCAACCAACGCTTTCAAATTATGGCAATATTTAGAAGAAATTTATGACCCAAAATGGTAAAAATAAATATTTCACCATAAAGAGACTTGTGAACCTAAAACTTTATGATGGGAAACGTATATCTGATCACTGGTGAAATTCGACTAGATTCTCGATAATTTGACGAACATGGAACTAGCCATAGTTGAAGAAATTCAAGCATTTATTTTTTTAAGTTATATACCAAATAACAGTGAAACACTTGTGGTAGCTCACATCAAATCAGCACCACAATAAAATGTGACATTAAGCATGGTAAAAAAAGTATCACTATAGAAGGCAAATGAAGAACTGTGTACTCATATGTAGGGACAAGTAGTAGCCACTAAGAGAGGAAGAACTAGTATAAAGCATTTTTCTTGAGAAAAGAGAAATAAAAACAAATTCAGAGGCACATGAAAGTTCAGAAGCGACTTCACCTGCAATTATTGTCATAAACCTGGATATTTTAAGAAGTATTGTTGGAAGCTGAGAGAATAGAAGTCCAATAAAAAATACTGAAGACAATACAAGAAATGCAGCTTCCATATCCAATGTTTGTGAAACATACAAATTATTTGTGATAGACGTGCCAAACTCGCATGACAAGTTACATAAATGGTTGTTTTGGAGTATCATTATATCTTACACAAGTTGTTAGTTTGGTTTTATCAATATGAGAAATGAAGTGAGATGCAATGTTTTTGGTAGAAGTGATGAAACACTAGAAACTAGTAGAAGTTGCAAGTTGTTAATAAAAGGATCTCACATGTTTGAGATATTTATATTTACTTATCTCTACTGTTCAGATTGATAAATCGGGATACGAAAACACCTTTAGAAATGAAGTTTAGAAGTTTGAGAAATGAAATTTGGACAATTTGTCATAGTCAAAGGTAAAATGATTGATAATTTGTATTATATGCAAACAAAACAATCAAGTGGAGTAAAAGCCAATACGATCAAATATGAAGACTCGAAAAATTTGTGGCACGCCATACTTGGTCATATGAGTGAGAAATTACTTCAAATTCTCAAAAACTAAAATCTTCTACCGAAATTTCCAAACACTCATTTAAGACAATGCATTTATTTTTTGGAAAGAAAACAACATAGAGTTGGATTTCGAGTAAGATGACCACATATAAGTATTGGTGGATCATTATACTTTCTCATATTCACTGGTGCTCATTGTAAAATGGTGTGAGCTTATCATTTGACTACCAAAGATCATGTGTTAGGAGTATTCAAGAATTTTAATGCCAATTTTGAAAATAAACAGGAAAACATTTGAAATTTATCCACTCTGATAATAGTGGTGAATACATTGGACCATTTAAAAATTATTGCAAAGTTCATCGTATCAACCTTGAGATATTATTACCTAGAGCCTCATAACATAATGGTGTTGCATAAGGAATCAATAGAACTATTTGTAACCAGATTGTATACATGCTCTCCCATTAAATAGTGTCAAAGGCCTTATATGGTGAAACATTATTGACGACAGTAGTTAATCATTTCAATTTATCTTCTTCCTTTATTTTAGATATATTCTCAAAATAATATGAATTGGAAAGAATGTAAGATACAAATATTTGAAGATGTTTGGTTTTAAAGCGTTTGTACATGTCCCTTAAGATGAAAGATCCAAATTAAAGGAGAAAACCAAATAATGTATCTTTCTTGGCTATGGAAATGATAAATTTGGTTATGAAATTTAGAATCCAAGAAGTATAAAAGTTACTCAAAGCAGAGACGTTATATGTTTTGAAAACCAAAGAATGTATCTTTCTTGGTTATGGATTAAATTTACCTTTATTTCGGATGCAACATTCTCAATTGAGTATGATAATCATGAAGACGCTCTTGATCATGAAGAAATAATAATTAAAATTGAAAAATCATATTGAAGAACCCTATTTGAGAAGATCCATTAGAGATCGCCGACTTTCGACTAGATACCCAACAAATGAATACGTGTTATTAATTAAAATGAGATTTTTCAATATTTTGAAGAAGTTATGTTGCACATTCAGAAGAAAGAATGATAGGAGGTCATGTAAGAAGAGATGAAGTCATTGCATGAGAATCACACATATGATTTGATAGAGTTACCAAATGGAAGAAAACACTGACTAATGAATGAGGTTTTAAGTTAAAGGATGAAGAATCAAATCCACAAGTAAGAGACAAGACAATAGATAAGTTGAAGATGAAACTTAACAAGTGATTGAAAATAAAGAATTTGAGTCCCGTAAATTATTTTTTTTGAATAAAGATCACTCAAGATATGGAGAACAACAAATTATAATTATTCCGTGAAAGATATAATGAGAATATTTTAGAAAAAATTAGTATGCGTAAAGCAAAACCTACCATTTCTCCACTTGCAGGACATTTTAAACGTTATTCCGACCAATCACCTATAAAGGACAGTGACATAAAAATGAAATAAAATATATTACTCTTTAGTTGTTGATAGTTTGATGTACGTCATGGTTTGTACAATACCTGATATTGTTCATATTCTTGGAGTAGTTAGCCGATTCTATGTAATTTTGACAAAGAGCAATGGAAAGCTTCAGAATAGATACCCAAGCATCTTTGAGAAATTTCCAACTATGTTTATGTTTTAGACATGATAAACCTATTATAAAAGCTACATGGATTCAAATATGGATATTGAATCTGATAACAAAAATCTATTTCGGGATATTTGATAACGTTTTCAGGTGGAGCAATTTTGTGGCAATCAAGACTATAAACGTTTGTTGCATTTTCCACTAATAAGGCTGAATATATTACTATTACCAAAACTAGTAAATACATTTTATATCTAAATAATTTTTTTTTTAAACAGTTGGGCTCTAAACAACAAACCATACCCTTTCTACGATATTAAAAGTACCATTCAAATCAGCCAAAATCCGAACTTGCGTTCAAGATCAAACCATATTGACATTCGATACCATTGGATTTTTGAAGCTTTAAATTAAAATCAGTTCACTATCATAAATGTCCATAATGATGACAATGGATCAGATATGATAAAATTATTTTTACCGAACCAAAATCTTGATGTCTACTGTTACAAGACTGGTAACACTCTCATATTGAGCAGGTGGGGAGATTTGTAAGGCATACTGGCTTCTCTATCTTTGACTAAATACTAATTGTGGCCCTCCTTATAGTAATTTTCAAGATACAACTTGTTGGCCTATTTTAGAAGCTTAACATTGTTGCTTGTTTTGGAAGCTACACCATGTTGGCTCATTTTAGAAGCTACACATTGTTGGTTTGTTTTGGCGCTACACTTTTTTGACTTATTTTAGAAGCTACATTTTTTTTTGCTTGTTTTGGAAGCTACACCTTGTTGGCTTTTCTCGAAGCTTAGATTCTTATATATAGCACCGTAGGTTAGTTGGAAAATACAAAATTTGAGAGGAAATAATTTTAAAAGTGTAAATACAGAGATCTGTGTAAATTGTTTGTGCTACATTTAAAAAAAACAGTTTAAGAGAGAAAAACGAAAATATTGTTTGACCGAATACTGTGAGTTTTTGTTTCATAATATATTTAAAAATCTTAGATTCTTATAAATAGCATATTAAGTTGGTTGAAAAATACAACACTTGAGATAAAACAGTTTTAGGACCGGAACACTTATGTAATATATTGTTTGTGATATATTTAAGAGAAACACAGGTAATTGAGCAAAAGGGTTAGTCTTTGTCATAATTCGTCTAAATGATCTATGATATTACTATTTTCTTTTAGACAAAAGAATATATAATATTTTTAAGTAGTATTTATGAAAAGAAAAAATATCCATAACTCTTAAATATGTGGAATATATAATATTTTTAAGTTACACTGATGTTTGTTTTTTTTCTTTCATACATATAAACAAATTAGTTAAATCACAAATTAGTTAAATTATGTTAAATATTCTCGTATCATTTAGCTCTTATACACGGGCAAATTCAATTCAGTCAGATTCATACATATTTATCGTTTCTAATGCTCGTCAAATTCAATTCAGTTAAATTCAATTAAGTAGATTCATAATTTTTTAAGTTATCCGTCCATCCAGTTACGATGATGGTTTGAAAACATTTTTTTTTAAATTAACAATTCGAAATATTTTTCTATTGCCATTTTAAAACTTTAGAATTTAATTCACTTAAATTATAGATGATTACATGAGTGATAGTTATTATTGAGTTTATAAGATATATATTGGTCTTTAATATGTCATTTTAGTATCCATAGATAGGGCTGTCAACGGTTCTTCGGAACCGAAAACCGGACCGGGATCAGACCGATAAGGACCAGATCGAAAACCGGACCGAGAACTGGACCGAACTTTAATGGTTCGGTTTGCGGTCCCATTCTAAAAACCGAAAATCGATAAGGAACCGAAACAAAAAACCGGTTAGGAACCGAACCGATAAAACCGATAAACCGATAAACCGATAGGACCGATATGGAATCGAACCTATATAACCGGTAAAGCCATAGAACCGATACAGAATCGAACCGATGGAACCGATAAACCGGTAGAACCGATAGAAAATCAGACCAATAAAACCGTTAGAACCGATTATTTATTATTATTATTTATTCTTTTATAAATTATAGTACTAAAATTAATAGTTAATTACCGATTTTTTAACAAAATTAAAAGATTAATTTATAAACTTTAGTTTTTATATTATTTACTTCAATATAAAAAATTAAAAACCAAATTTAAAATGAATTTAAAATTTTTAAGTGGACCGAACCGGAGCGAAACGAAACCGATAACGAACCGAACCGAAACCAGACCGAATCGAAACGGACTGAAACGGGACCGAACCAAACTCGGATCGAACCGAACTCGGACCGAACCGGAACCTGAACCGAACCAAATCGGACCGAACCGGACCAAACCGAAACGAACCGAAAACTTAGCGGTTCGGTTCGGTCTGATCCGAACCGATAAGCTTAGCGGTCCGGTCCGGTTCCGACAAAATCCAGACCGAACCGGACGATAACGGCCCTACCCGCAGATATTGCCCATGGAATTGAAGACTTCTCATGGAAAAATTCACATTACTTCCATAAGGTGCAAATATTTAATTTAATATAAAACTAAGACAGTACTTAACTAAGATGAAAAAAACACGGTTGTTCTTTAACACGTGATGAATATTTGAAATAGTTTTATTATTTACTTTTGTATTAAAATAATTTTTGTTATAAAAAATTCTATTATAAGTCTCAAACTAGCTTGAAAAAATATAGGTTAGGGATTCAACCACTATACTACAACAAAAATAATTATAATTTTTTCTTAAAAATTAATTTAGGACAAAAATGATTTCAAAACCATTAAAAAAGGCTAAAAAAATAATTAAAGGCAAATTCCTGCAACGAAGGAAACAGAAGTCAACACTGAGCTTTCAAGATACAGGTTTTACAACAGTGAAACCCTACACTTATGCTTTAGTGTTAAACTTGCGAAGAAGAAGACAAGTGTCACGTAAAGCTAGATATTTCTAAATACATAGTCATGGCTCTATATTAGGAGATCTTTAAATACTAGACAAAGCCAACCTGGTGAGTATTCAACAACTATATAAAATGTATGTTTTGAGATTCAAACTAAAAAAGTACCATATATACCATATATATATATATATATATTATACCAAAGATAATTTTTAATATATATACGAAAGATAATTCAGGATTGCAATATTTATTGTCCTTAATATATATAGAGCAAAGATAATTCTTAATATATACATATACACTGAAGATAATTCAAGATGGTAACAATGATGCCCTACAATATCTGCTGTCCTTGCTATATATATATAGCAAAGATATTTTGTACTTAATTAAACTTTAATATATGCACTATACCAAAGATAACTTGTACTTAATTAAACTTTAATATATGCACTATACCAAAGATAAAAATGTCTAGTGTTTTTATGAAATGTTGTTGTCTAATCCATGTAGTTCTTTTAGTTGTTTTTTCTAGTCTAAGTTTTATAAAATAAACAAAAGATTCATGCTCATTATTTGATTATATTTTACATCTTACTTTTACGGTAACAAAACCTACGTTAAATTATATGATATTGTATTTGATATAATAGTATATAATAAAAATTAAAATGGTTATTTTTAAAATATTATTCAGGTCTAGAATCACAAAATTTATAAAAGTATCAGAGGTGGCGCTAACATTGTTTAGAGTATACATTATTCAATTTGGACGATCAAATCATGTCTTAATATAAAATAATGACAAACGCTGCATAAATTTAACAAAGCGGGTTTGGAAAATATATTTTTAGTCTTGTGTATCGACCAACCCGAGGGTACTATTTTGGTTAACAAAATGTTATCATCAATGGTTTGCACCGGATACAATTAAATAAAAATACATCTAGATGATCAAGAACACAATTCATTCATGACCTATTGAGGGCCACATTGTTATAAAATCATGTCTTTGAATTTTAAATTTTATATGCCCTTACGAACGTCTGGTGAACAAAACTTTTGTCAATCAGTTCATATAAAAAACTTTGAATATATATAAATGATATTTTGGTCACAAAAATATAATGCCAACCATATGACCGATTATGTTGAAATGCTTGAAAATTTATAATCGGTAAAGTCAAAATTAAACCAAGAAAATACATCTTCAACATTTGATCAAGTAAATTCTTAAACATTTGGTAATTAGGAAGAGAGTCAAGGTCGACCTTATGAACTTTATAACTTAATCGTCATGGAACCCCGCGCAACAAAAGCAAAGTTGAAATTTTAGCCGGAAAGGTCACACCACTCAGCATATTTATCTCTCAATCAACACAAGAATTATATCAAACAGCTTGTGTGTAAAACAAATACTCGAATTTTTTTTTCCAGTATCAAAAGCAACACAAGCTAAAAGTAGCAAACAAGCGAAACCATAGAAGAAATTAAGTATTTAATAACGAATCTCAAAACTTTAAGAACGCTAAGCTATATTGGAAACAAATTAAAAACCAATACCCAATTAAAAACATAGTAGTGGAAAAAATAAAAACCGAAACCCAATCGAAAGTTTTAACGCTTACCAAAAGAAACCTGACGAAGAAAGAAGAGAACAAACAAACAGATCAAACAAGTGAATATACCCAAATGGAAAGAAAATTAAGGAGAAGGAAAGGTAGTGATTCTGTTGTACGTCAAAAAAGACGGGTTCAAGAAATATACAAATAGAGCCGTCAAGAAATTTCATCGTCTATATTCTATAAGCTTACTTACTTCACCCACCAAAGACCGGTAGATGATCGACAGTGACAATTATTAAAGATTGATCAGTTTGCTACTTGGAGTAGCTTTGTTGTTGTTTGGGAGTAAATGTTTCGTTGCTCTCCCTAAATGTCTTGTTTAAGAAGCATAGTTTTTTTTGCTTTGAATTCTTATTGAAACCTATCTACTGATTTGTTTAATCTTTCGTATAATATATATAGTATACCAAAGATAATTTTTAATATATATACGACAGATAATTCAGGATTGCAATATTTGTTGTCCTTACTATATATATATATAGCAAAGATAATTCTTAATATATACATACACACTAAAGATAATTCAAGATTGTAATAATGATGCCCTATAATATCCGTTGTCCTTGCTATATATATATAGCAAAGATATTTTGTACTTAATTAAACTTTAATATATGCACTATACCAAAGATAATTTGTACTTAATTAAACTTTAATATATGCACTCGTATGATTAAAATGTCTAGTGCTTTTATGAAATGTTGCAGTCTAATCCATATAGTTCTTTTAGTTGTTTTTTCTAGTCTAAGTTTTATAAAATGAACAAAGATTCATGATTATATTTTACATCTTACTTTTACGGTAACAAAACGTATGTTAAATTATATGATATTATATTTGATATAATAGTATATAATAAAATTTTAAACGGTTATTTTTAAAATATTATTCATGTCTAGAATCACAAAATTTATAAAAGTATGAGAGGTGGCGCTAACATTGTTTAGAGTATCCATTATTTAATTCGGACGAACAAATCATGTCTTAATATAAAATAATGACAAACACCGCATAAATTTAACAAAGCAAGTTTGGAAAATATATTTTTAGTCCTGTGTATCGACCAACTCGAGGATACTATTTTGGTTAACAAAATGTTATCATCAATGGTTTGCACCAGATACAATTAAATAAAAATACATCTACATTATCAATAACACAATTCTTTTATGACCTATTGAGGGCCATATTGTTATAAAATCATGTCTTTAAGTCTTAAATTTTATATGCCCCTTACGAACGTCTGGTGAACAAAACTTTTGTCAATCAGTTCATATAAAAACCTTTGAATATATATAAATCATATTTTGGTCACAAAAATATAATGCCAACCATATGACCGATTATGTTGAAATGCTTGAAAATTTATAATCAGTAAACTCAGAATTAAACCAGGAAAATACATATTCAACATTTGATCAAGTAAATTCTTAAATATTTGGTAATTAGGAAGAGAGTCAAGGTCGACCTTATCAACTTTATAACTTGGACGTCATGGAACCCCCGCGCAACAAAGGCAAAGTTTAAATTTTAGCTGGAAAGCTCACTGCACTCAACATATTTATCTCTCAATCATTAGACAGTTGTTTTCCTTTCTTTCAGATCATTAAATACTTAGAAAGATTTTACCAGGACCTTTATTTATTATACAATATCTGTCAAATTCGAAGAATATATAGCCTCCATGAAATTTTTATGTATACTGAATCTAGACGAGCCTTTGTACTTATATCAACGGTATCAAATCATGTCGTTGGTGTAATTTTAATTATAGAGAAAATGGTCACATTTAAAGCATTATCTTGCGTAAGAAAACCCATTTTCAAAGGTAAAAATTGTTACTTTCAAATCGAAAATCTTGCATTAGTATTTAATGGTGGGTTCTAGAAAAATGAGGTCATACTTTGAGACACACTCTATTTTCATGGGGATGATTTTTGCGGAAACAAAATCATTTTATAAGATCCATAAAAGTATGGATAAATCACACGATGGTTAGTAGAGCTTGAATATGTTGACATCATGTTGGAGCCTTATACTGACATCTAAGCTCAAGCTTTGGCACACTTCTTCATATAATCTTATGAAGAAATACCGACATCTTTGGAGGATAATTCTAAAACTGCATGGGTAGTTTGAACAATTGAAGATTCTAAGTGTCTTGACTTTAGAGTTGGTGTGCAACTAACATCTCTTTCAAAGGCCCCCTTGTACCAATCAATTATGTTTGGAATCACGGTCTTAACAAAAAATACAAATACAAAATATTCATATCATGCTTTTGACTTGTCCATATCCATGTAGCAAGGTGCGTGAAGTTACTTACTGACTTACAAATTATGGTTGATCATACATTAGGCCATGCCAATATAAAAAAAACAACCTTATATTTTACCTAAATAAGATTCATAACGAAGATACTAAGTTTGAATGAGTCGAGTATAAACACGTAATTCATAGAGAAAACTTAGTAATCAATCCACTTACTTTCATGATGTGTTGAATCGAGTCATTGGATAATCATTTAAGAGAAACCATCCGTATTTAGACCCAAGTGAGCTAAAAATATATTAAATATCAGAGGTCATGATTAGATTGGCTGACCTTTATCCAAGCATACCTCACCAACGACACATTACACATAAATAAAAATATGCAAAAAAGTATCAAATTGCAGTATGTTCAATATATATAATTAGATGTACGTTATATCAATAAGGGTTAACCAAACCGCTCCTAAGATGCTTCGAGCTTGTGGAGCAAGCCTTCATCCTCGTGGAACTTCATCATGGTAAAAGATGTGCCTATTGTGAGTATAAACCTATCCTTAAACATATCCTAATGGTATGATATTTCTGGCGAACCATATAACTAAACGCCAAAACAATGGTCCAATGATGTGACACTGGAAAACATTTTATAAATATGATTTAGACCCCAATTATTCTCCTTGAACCAATTTTTGAACTCATTCCCTTTTATAGTTAGAGCTTGGACTTGGTAAGGCTATTTACAAAAAGGAACAAGGGTCTCCAATATCTCTCGGTGATAATATATTACTTCTCGAAATGGGTTGAATTCAAACCTTTGGCTAAAATTTGATCGAATGATGTCATTAACTTCTACAACACATATATATGTTGTATTAAATCCAAATTAGTAACACAAAAATAGACTACAATTTAAGAATATGTAGTTATCATTGTTATAACAAAATAAATGAATCAAACAACGTTATTTGGCATCATTTCATCCATAAGTAAATGAAAATGTTGAAAAAACCAACCAATCCCTCTTATAAGGAATATACATGGACAATTATTAAACGTTAATGCTAAATAAGTATAACTCAAAATTTTATTTTTATAATTTTCAAGTATGAGATTAGGTATTAAGAAAGGTCTTCCTCCAAACCAATGAGACCCTTGGTAAGTTAGGCTAAATACGGAAAACAACCTACACCGTCACAAACAATAATACCAGATAACCTATAAATTACCATATGTCTAAGGCAAGCCCTTGCGACATCCATAGAATGCAGAAGACTTGAAGTTGTACATTCATTAAATAGTACATTCTCTTTACTAATTCTAAATTTCTAATTTTGTTAACAAGTTTCTAACATTGTAATTAGGGAAAACTCTTTAATACCTTGGTCTCATGGGAAGGTTTTGTTGATATACTTTTCATTGCGCTCATGAGATCTTCCACCAAACTATGTATTAAGCTTGTGCGCTCTTGCGCTAAACTATGTGTCAAGCTTCAAGGCTCTTATATAAAATTATGCATTAAACTTCCATGTTTTAATATCAAACCACTACACTTGAAACAGATCAGATTCAAAATGGTTTAAGATTACTTATTTTCGTGTAGAGACACATCAAAATAATCTAAGAGAACTTTTATTTTTCCTCTTTAACCTTTTTAAAGGCAGTGATGACAACCATATATCTCGTATATGAAATCCTAAAAAATTAATGTATTTATATATATCCAATACAAATTTTATAAAGTAGAAATATATATTTGGCAAATTAAAATATATTACATAAGTGAAGTCATTGACCAACCAAGGGCTTAGATCCGTACAAAGCTATCTTGATCACATAAACTAAGTACATAAAATTCAAAGTATCAAAATAAAAAGCAAACCCAAACACAAAGGGGTACAACTCTTTATCCTTCCCGAAAACAATGCATTTTTCAGCATTATCTTTCTCCACCACTTTACTCACCCACTGATAACTCAGTCGACCAAACCACGTCTGAAAACCAATATAATGAGCGACTAACTCCAAGAATACTCTAATATTGACGCAAAAAAACTTCATAAAGAGCCAAAACAAGGTTCACTTCTAGCTGCCAATTTGTTTTTTTGGTGATTGTCTAAGCCACAACCTGCATCTCAACCACTTCAGTCTCGTAATTGTTTTGTTTGGACCCAATAAATTATGAGTAAGCTTAGACAAATTTTGTTTGTGTGTCTCTCTGACTTTAAGGGTTATGTTATACATATAGTATGATTTATTCTATTACACCACCAACCTCTAGGTCGATTGGAAATGATTTTGGGTCGGTACGTTACCAAGTTATTGTTAGACTTTCATTGAGCAAAAAACATGTATTGTCAAATCACCTCTAACCTTATTTTGAACTTTAAATTGTTACTCCATTATGGCCTCATTTTTCTTTACTTATCGAAAATCCTCCAAGCGTTTGCCCATAATACTAAAAAATAGTCTAAAGTCCGGAAACTCGACCTTGAAAATAAGTTGCACGCTATTTAACAATGATAAATCATTCAACATTTTATGAAGAGTAATAATGATTAGTTTTTGAATCACTTGTATATAAACAAAATAATGAAAATACTAAATTACTTACATCACCAAGCACGATTGGGGGTGTTGATAGCTCCCCATAAGGCTGATTGGAATCTCGGACTTGGGTTTTTATTGATACAATATTCTAAGTAATAACACATCTCATATGTTCAGTCTATAGTAGCCTCTTTGGTTGGATTTGGCTCTTTGCTTCACTTAAACTTGAACAACTAACTCCAAAAGTTAAACAAAAGATTATGGATTTACAATATTTTCTTCTTGGGAAACGAATCTTAAAAATGAAATCGAGGGCTTAAGCTCTAACTAAAATAAAATATAGCTTTCGTTAAACAAGTCCAGAAACAGTTTAACAGACTTCGAACCTTTGTTACTTTCACCATTTCCCAATCTTTTAAAGGTCAATCTACTCCCCTAATTTTATTTTATTTTTCTTTTGACTAATGTTTTCCATTTGTACACTCTTCTTTCATATGATACGCTATAGAAGACATACAAACTATTCTATTAGCCTTACTCTTTTTGGTTTTCTTTTGAGCAATGCCCATTACATTGATCTATTACATTGATCTATTTTGGCATAGCCCAACTACCTTTAAGGGACACCATACAAACTATTCTATTAGCCTTACTCTTTCAAAACGTTTGATGGACGAAGTCCATATATTTTTCTCGAGACTCTATCTTCGTAGTACTAGGAGCCACAACCCCTTAGAAAGTCTTCTGCACCAGCTTCAAAGGCTCAACATATTGAACTATAATTACTGAACCTGTTACAATCCCACTTATTTGACAACCTGATTAATACTAAAATTTAAGAGCTAGTAGCCGTAACATATGAAATTTGATGGGGTAAACATAAATTGATCTTTTTTAAGGACATCTACGCAAAATTTCTAATGAAAAAAACTTATTCTTCCCCACTTCATACAACTTAGTAAATTAGTATAAATACTCTACGCATAAATATTAGAAATCAACTTAATATTTTAAAATTAGAATAAGCATACAAATTTTTAAAACAAAAGGAAAAACTAACTTCTGAAAAACTAGGATCTCGAAGCAGTAGGTTGACAAGTGACCGACCTATATCCGAGTTCCTGCCGAGGAAAACAAAGAAGATATTCTAAAATTTGTTTAATCAGGTAGATGAGTCATAACCTCATGAAGGCTCGATAAGGATAAGTAAAATTTAAAGCTTTTGTTGGGAAAACTAATATTCGTCAAAGACTACAAATACCTCGTGCAAACAAATGATTCATAAAATTAATTGGAATAATGGAAGCTATAAATGATCAATTGGGAATTAACTGATTGGGGTACATCCATGTCAGTTAGAAATACTATAACAACTTCGGATGCATGGTATACTAACATAAACCAGCAAGTATGGAAATGATGTAACTGTCGTATCAAAGATGTACAAAGTTTTGCTTCTTATATAGAAGAAACAAAGAAACGGTTTGATCTTATCTAAATAACTGATATTAGCACGTGTTCAAGTTCAATGTTTATCCAACACAACCAAACTTCAAAATTAAACATACAAGTAAAAGTTCTACCTCATCACTTTATGCATCCAGAGAGGTTCATTTACTATTTAGAAATATTACATGAACATCACCATTGATAATCAACTTCACCTTTAGATCCTTCAAATACTAATTCTCGAAATAATCATAGGTCTCGCCCAAAATTCAATCCATAAAAAAATGGAGGTAGATCTATTTATATCAAATAAATAAACGAGCATGAACTTTGTAGAACCGTTGGCTGTAGTGCAGATCCTTAGTTATCCATCATGATTTGTGCGTTCTTCCACACTAATGTTGGGGCCTTCATAACTTCCCCAAACTAACCAATGGTCAAAGGCTTAGATAGCATTGATTCAAAAATATATGAATGGTCTGTTTGAAGAGGGGTGGAAATTGAATAACAGAATGCGTCAGTTGATCAAGCTTTGTGTCCGAAGGCTCGCCAATAGCCCTTGGAGGACTAACAAATGGATTTTTTTAAAGTAGTTCACCCAAACAAATTATGGTTCTTCGACCCTTCATTATTAAAGTAAGAAGGTATATACGTCAATCGACGAACCATCTTTTAAGCATAAGCTAAGAGAAAAAAAGAATAAGATTGTATGAGGTATTAAAAAAGACTAAGATGAAAAGATAAAATGTTTAGGAGCACATAAGTTTGCGAAAACAAATGCTTCAATGAGCCTTTATATATTTATAGAACATGTTACTCATTACAACCGTCTAAAAGTAAATAATTGGTAAAATACAAATAACAAATGCAAAAGCATAAGAGATGGTAACTTTAAGACATGTAGCTTTATAAATATATTTATATATTTATAGAACACGTGTCATACTCGGCTCATTCCGCACGCTATTAAGACATGTAACTATTATTTTTTACTTACGTGCAATCATAGCCCACGTGTACTCTCAAACTTTAGGGTGCTTCCAATCTCTCGATGACTCGCTTTAAATAAATAGCAAGGTTTAACATACTCGTAAAAATGTAAGACCTAAAAGAAGAAGTATCAACACAAACTTACTCATAAGTACTATAAAGGAAGGATATCATCAAATTTGAATATGTGTTTTAGAGAGCCCCATAAAAAAATACCATTCTATGGAATATATCTTCTGATGACAACGTTTATTTATAAGAAATCTGGAACAACATTAAGGACAAAAAGATCAAATAAATCATGTACATGAAATTATAGAATAAAACTACTCCAAAGAAGTGATCATTCACTCTTCGAAGATAATTTAAAGGTTTAATTTATGTAGACTCATTATTACAAAAGAAAAGATTTACCTTAGCATCTAAATGTCAAAATTGTTATAATACTGAAACTATAAATCATCTTTTTGTATCCTCTAATATCACATGGGAAGTTTAGAAATACTTTTTGAAACATCTATTTGGTCTACTAATAGTCAAGCATATGACCATCAACCATATTATTAACATACGGTTCATGTTAACTAATAAAAATATTCATATTCGAACCATCTTGCCCCATATTATCTGTTGGGCTATCTAGTCAGGCCAAAAAAAATTAAAATAAACCAATCAATTAAGTATATCTACCAAAATCATAATCGATAGAATCGTATACATCATCTCTCAAATAATAGGCATGTCTTAACCGTTAGATGTCTCGCTCCAGCAAATAAGAGACTGCAACTCAACTATGACGGTTCATGTTTGAGTAATGAAGAATCAAGTAGTGGTACTGTAATTATAAATAATAAATGAGATCTAATGTACTTATTAGGCAGGCTGTATGGTAAAAATACTATTTTGCTAGCTGTAACTAGTGCCCTTCTTGATGGACTCCTTCTCTGCAAAACCAATGGTTTAATCTTTTAGACACTAAAACAAATTGATTAATCTTATTTGAATTCATTTTTCATAAAAAGACCCATGGTATGTTATACTAATAATAGACTCCTATGAAAACCTAGTAACATACCAAAAGAATATTAGACACATATTCAGAGAACATAATTATATTGGTGATTGAGTTGTTAAATGAGCTCTCGTTCGGAAATCAAACTACGATTTCTCCATAAATCAAGCCTCAAACCTCTTACGTCTATAATTCCACTTGAAAGTCTCAATATTGGATACCTTAGACTTGTTAACTAATTGATTTCAATGTGTATAGGTTTTATTTACTCAAAATTTTAGGATTATGACAACTCTCTCAAGGCACGATAATTTCTGACCAAATTTTTTATCTAATTTTGCAGGCTCAAGTACATCATATACATTGGTGGAAGTGGACAATAAAAATTCAAATACAGATCATCGAGTAATGTTCGAAACTAAAATCAA
This sequence comes from Limnanthes douglasii subsp. nivea, assembly GCA_036936605.1. Lineage (NCBI taxonomy): Eukaryota > Viridiplantae > Streptophyta > Magnoliopsida > Brassicales > Limnanthaceae > Limnanthes > Limnanthes douglasii. The sequence continues at coordinate 277,065,704 of JAUPFV010000002.1, forward strand.
CAAAGAAGTACAAATTGAATGACTTAAAAGATCCTTCAACAATAAAAATGTAATATTTTAGATCAATTGGAATAAAATTTAGTATATAACTAAATTGTTGCTCAAATAACTGTAATTATAATTTGAACCTTCCATGATCCTCAAACTATACACTTTCCCATCTAAAAAGCTCATATCAATGTTATTTTAGCCCAAAAAAAACAGTTAGAATAAAAAAAAAATATGACATATAATATAATTTTAAAATGTATTTAAAAAAATGTATCAAAAAATGTAATTATTTTTTAAAATTGAATACTATCAAAATCATAACTATCCTCGTTTATGGTGAAATATAATATACTCAAGAGATATATGGTAGTTGAGAAACTTAATTTATCTATTGAAATTAAAAATGATATAACCATACATGTGTTAGAAATTTTGGTTTTACAATTCCCAAATTAACTGTTCTAACATTTTTGGCCAACTTCTGATTATACATCTAACAATTGTGTCGTACTAACTCGTAACCTATAACAATCTCTACTCAAAAAGTTTATTACATTGAAATAATTTAATTGTTTTCAATATGAACAAATTGAGACATATGAATACCTTTTTTTACTCAATTAATAGGGAAAATATATGGTATATATAGGTGCCCTTTTACATGTAGGAAAACAAATACAATAACCACTTTTATTTTAATCAACGACATTTTTGACCCATCAACCATATTTAACAAGACCATCTCCAATTTCTATGGAGAGATAGGGCAAATTTTATTGTCCTTAGAATTTCAAACAATGGTTTATTTTTTCCAAATACTTTTTAAAACTATCATGGAACTAATCTTTGAGCTACTATTTTTTTTAGTTTTTGTTTTAAATTTTGCTTTAAAACCTAGCTTCTTCGTCGTGTTGCTAACTAAAAAACTTATTCAAAATCAAAATCACTCCCGTTAAAAAAATATATTTTTAATAAAAAAATTATTTAAAATTAACATATAAGCTTATAAATATCAAATTTTACGTGAATGACATCTTTAAGTGTTGGTTTTTGACATTGTCATCCCATTAGTTGTTGTTTTATTATTTCTTATAATATAAACAAAATAAGTTTTAGAATCCAAAATCATAGATATATAATATTATTGTATTATAGTTTTATAATTGTAGTACTGTTATAAGACATTGGAACTAATCAACAACTTCATACTCCTACCATTTTAGTTTTACATTCATTTACACTGTTACATAGTCCGACTATATTTTTGCTTCTAACTCATAAATGTCCTTTGAGTCACTCATTCTAAGTTTTATTTTACTATTTTTACATAATTTTAAACCATCCAAAAAAGTTGTAGATTCTAATCTTATTTTAACCTTACTCTTCTTAACCACTAGAAAATACAAAAAAAACACCCAAATAAAATATATTAGTTCAACCACAAACAGGGAGCTATGGCCTTATTATCTCTCAATTTCAATATGAATGGATTTATTTGAAATATCACTTTTCTTTTAAACTATGTGATGTAGCTAAGCTCCAGACTTTCTATGAGAGAAATTTCTCTTAGTTGATTGGGTATTTGAGCTACATCAGTGTCTATCTTGTATTTTTATTTATTTGTCACTTCGCAAGTGAATCTGTCGGTGCATTTTGTTCCCTGTTAATGTGTGATATAATCATATATGATGTTATCAATTTCACACAGCAATCTAATATAAGAGTTATAAACCATGAAGATCTGTGAGTTAGTATCATAGTTAATAACACTTTAAAGTCTGGCTCAATTTCAAGTTGAGAAATTTCCATTTTTTGCTAGAAAAAAGTTCTGCAATTAAAGCTCCAGTTTTCAAAATTATAGGACTTTGTTTTCCATAAATTCTTCCAATTGCAGCTTTGATATCTCCTTTGGAGTCTCTAATATTTGCACTACCTATACCTTCCCCAGTTTGAGAGCAAGAGGCATCTGTATTTATTTAATTTGGTGGAGACTAGTGGATAGTTATTAGTTTTCTAGGATGTTTTAAGTGATTAAAACAACCAAATTCATAAGTCAAATTTGTATTTAAAGCCCATAAGTTTCTTTTAAGTCTATTTTCCATATCAAACTTTAGAATAACATGATTGAGTTGAAGAAATGTAGCATTAGCAGAGGTCTTCCGATATGATTGACTTTCCTGTTAATTGTGTGATGCCAAATAATCTAGCAAATGGCAATGGGTAGGTTCTGATGTGAACATTACTAGGAGTATACCAATACTAGATTCTTATTATGTGAGTCAATGACATATGTCGGCCTATTTGAAGGTTGAGCATGTTGTAGAACAATTTCCATACAGGCCAAGAGTTGTTATATAAAATAAATATATGATGTATATATTCGATACTTTCACAATGTTAGAATTGGGATGCTAAATATATGTTCTTTTGTTGAAGAATTGTATCAACATATGCCCGGTTATGAAGAAACGTCCATAGAAGAAATGAGAACTTCTTAGGTGTGAAATTATTTTAAGTTGTCGTGTAGATCATAGATGTTCTTCATTTATTTATCAATTTATTCCATGTATCTTTAGTATAGAAATCTCGAAATCATTAATTGTTCATTATCCTCCACATAATATTGCATTGATAACTTGATGATTCCATTAATAGTAAGTGATTAATATAACTTATTAAGATCCCAACCACCATCGGTTCATAAGATTTTAACTTTATCTTTAATGTACCAAGTTTTGTCATTGTCTCATGTTAAATTAATTAGTGGTTTGTTATTGCACCAATAATCTAATTAAAATTCACATTCACCATGACCAATGGACCAGTAGATAAAGCCATCTGCAATGTTTCTAACATCAATTATCTTCCATAGTTGGGATCTTTTCCTCATTAATTTCAATTGCATAGGCTGAAAAGTAGAACAATAGATGTTTTGCATGATTTTTACTAGGCATGGGCATTCACTTCGGTTCGGTTCTTTCGGTTCTTTAAAACTAGTACCCATTTAGGAACCGCATAAATTTTGGTTCGTTTCAGTTCGGTTCGGTATGGGTACTTAACTTGGTCCCAATCAGGTAGTTTTGGATACATTAAATGCTCTGCAATATCAACATACATAAAACTCTTTTTACACTTTAAAACAATAAAATTATGTTTGATTGTAAGAAAAAAAATACTAAATATGAAAAATATTCAAAATTAATATATTAAAAAATAATATTAGTAATATAAAGCAAAATTAAGAGATGATATCAAGTTTATTAGATTATATAAAGTTTCATATTTTCTTATTTTGTTTATACGCATAATAGTTTGTAAATATGTTACCACTTTGAATTAACTATGTTGTCATTTATTAAAGAGAACATAATTAGAGGTCAATAATAAAAGAAAAATTTAGGGGAATCTAACTTTGAAAAAGAAAATATATTTTCAAAAAAATTCAAAATTAAGGGTTAATACATAGGTTCGGTTCCTAACAGGTACCCACGGTTCTTCGGTTTGGTTCGGTTCGGTTCCAAGAATCGTGGGTAATTGAAAATTGGAACCAGTCGGGTATTATGAAAGAACCAAATCTGCTTCGGTTCAGTTCTTTTAGTTCGGTTCGTTTCGGTTCTTTCGGCTCCAGTTAAAATGCCAATGCCTAATTTTTACCCATAGAATTTTATTCTCTCGGAATATGTACTAGAGTTTATAAGAATATGTAAGTTGAATATCTTCAATTTTTATGATATTTAGTCCAGCTTCTGTGTAGGGTTTACTCAGCTTGCTCCCGATAGGCCAAGTTATAGCTCTATCATTGTGTGAGGTGCCCCAAAGATATCTGCTACATATTGCTTCAAGCCTTCAAATGATAGAGTTGGAAAGCATAGAGTATTAAAGATGAGAGTCTCCAAATGAAAGTAAGGTATGATCATATTCTTGAGTTTTTCTTCTGAGTTTAGTAACTAGATCTTCATAATGAATAAATGTGCATCTATGATAAATAGTTTATCCCAAGTATTTCAATAGAAATATTCCTAGTTTGAATCCGGTAAATTGTTGTATGTAGTTTAATCTAGTAGATGTTATTGATGTAGGAAGGATGAATGTTGATTTATCTTTATTGATAAATTGCCTAGTTTTCTTCTGATACTTGATAAGGAAGTAGTAAATTTTATTGACACTAGATTTTGATCCATTAGAGAAGATGATTATATCACCACCAAAATCCAAACAAGGAACCATAATATTACTAGACATTCTGTATCTCATAGTAGACTGGTCTTGGAACAATTGCCTGAGTCCTCTGATAAAAACTTATTCAGCCAAAATGAATAGACTAGAGGAGATGAGATCCCCTTGTCTGATTCTATTAGGTGATTTAAAATAACATTTAGCGCACCATTAATGATAACAGAGAATCTCACATTATTGAGTGACTTCTTGATTAAGTATGTGAACTTGCAATCAAAACCAAAACCAAAACCAGTAAGAATTTGAATGATAAAAGGTATTGAAACTCATCAAATGTTTTGGCCATATCCAAGTTTAAAATATGATTCCATTTTATACATTTCATATATAATTTCTTTAGTGAGAAGAATGGTCTCTTGAATACTTTTACCTCTTACAGAACCACTATGTTCAACATAGATTAGTTTAGGTAGAAGAATTAAAATTATGTCATTGAGAATTCTAGACATTATCCGATTGAATACATTACATAGACTAATAGGTCTATAATAATTCACCTTTTTTAGGAATTAGGCAAATTACTGTGGCATAAACCGTAATTGGGACATCCTCCGCATTATCCTCCTGAATACATTACACAGACTAATAATTCTATAGTAATATTCCCATATTTCTGATAGAATTTGGTATTAAAACCATCTACACCAGCAATGCTAGAAGAGTTGAGAGCATTGACATGGTTGAATATCTCTTGGTTAGAAGGAGTAGCCATTAATATGTTGATGTCTTCATCTGAACCAATCTAGGAATGACATATTCAATATCTGTTATCTCAGAAGATTGAGAGATTTTAGTGAGTAAACTCTTGAAGTAGTTAACTACATATGCTTTTAGATCTTGCAAGTCCTCGATCCAATTGTTATTTTCATTGGATTTTAAAAATTACGTTCTTTCTCAATTTCTTCTTAACATGACGGTGGTATGATGCTATATTCATATCATCATGTTTTGTCCAATCGGTATTAAATATTTGTTCCCAATATGCTTTCTCCTTAGCAAGTAACTGTACATGAATTGCATTGACTTTAGCAAGATTGATCATTCTCTTGAGTGTTGGAATCTCTGAAGCAAGATTCATAATACTTAACATCCTCTTCAGATTGAGCTATTGAGTTGAAAATACTACCCAAAGTTTATTTTTTACAGACTTTATGATGAGCCTTTAATCTCTTGATTTTTTGCTAAAAACCCTGTATAGGAGAATCATTGATATTTTCATTCCAGGTATTCATCATTATAGTGACAAAGTCAGTATAATCCAGCCACATGTTTTGGAACTTAAATTCATACTTAATTTGAACACTAGTATCTTATACTTTGACGCATCATGAGGAATGATCAGATCCCGTTCTAGCCATATGAGTAACAGAAGTGGTGAAAAAATAGTATGACCATGCTGAATTATATAGCACTCTGTCCAGACGCTTCCATTTATGGGAGTTAGTCCAAGTGTATTTGGACCCAGAATATCCCACATCCATTAGATTGGAGTCATTGATTGTGTTGTTGAAGTCATCTATACTTCGTAGGTATATATTGGAGCAACAGAGTTGATTAGAAGGATAAAAAATTGAGTTAAAATCGTCCATTAAAATCCATTCATTTGATAGGTCAGCAACATCTCTTAGGCTGTCCCATAGAGAAATTCTAAGATCTATTATAATTTTTCATATATTATAAAGACCATGAAGTCATTTCCAAGATTTGAATGGTTAACCTTGTTATAAAGTAGTTGATTATGATCTAGAAGTTGATGAATAATAAAGTCATTATTCCAAAATAGTCATATCTTGTTTGAAATATTAGATAGACATTATATTCTGAAATCCCAGGATTTGAGCAGTCTTGTTCATATGAACATTTGATATCATCGGTTCTTGAATTGCCAAAAATTCAATCTTCTTAGATCTTATAATTGATTTTAGTCTTCTACTTGTAGCTTTATTTCCAATCCCTCTTACATTCCAACCAAAAAAATTGAGAAAGTCATTTAAATAAGCGAGTTTGTGGTTTGGTAGAACTTCTGTTTTGAACTACTTTGGTTGAGTTAATTCCAGATATGTTGTTTATCTTGGTATCCTTTACTTTTTTGTTATTTATAATTTTTTTGAGGTTTTTCTCATCTTTAGCAGTGAATTTAGGAGAGGAAAGAAGACTCCCTAAAATGTGAGACATGGGAGAGAGAACATCTGTATTCTCATATTCCAAGTCATTTGTAGAACTTAACATGACTCTAGTTTCCAAACAGAGAAATTCCTGAATGATTTCTGCTTCATGAAGTTCATGCATTATGCTTTGATCTTCTATTGTTATATTAACTTCTCTTTGAAGAGGCTTAATTGAATATATATGAGATATTTGGTTGTTTATGAAATGTTGTTTGTTATTATTGATATTGTTCTGCATTGGTTAATCTTTTGAATCTTGAAATGTAGAAATGTCTTTGTTCCAAATTGTTATTTCTCCTGTTTCTTTCTTTTGTTGTGGAATTAGGCTCTTTAACAATAATTGATTTCATTTTGGGTATCCAAATTTATGTATATTTTTGTTGATCATTGTTGTTTAATGTATGATTAAAATGTTTCTCTATGACTTGAATCAGGCTGTCTTACTCTACAATTAGAATGTCTTGTTTTAGTATTGTGACACATGTGAAAACATTTAGTACAATAATTTGGTTTGTCCCCATATGTGACCTTGACCCCAAATCCTTCAACATTTCCAAAACTAACGCAGTTTCTATCTAAAAACTCTAAGATCCAATTCAACCCAGGTCGTACAACAATTATACATGACCGGGTTTTTTATTGGAATCAAACTATTAATAAGATTACTTTTGGTTTTGGCTAGTGTTCTGATTGTATCTAAATTGTATATGTAATGACTAATGAGATATTTCTTTGAAGGTTATCCAAACAGGTGGAAGACTCTCTTCATAAACAGAAATTAATAAACATTAATTAAATACGGGTATATAAAATATAATAATAATATAAATTTTTCAAAACATAATAAGATAGTGCAGCCATAAATAATATTAGGCTAAAAATATGTAGTCACAATTAATATATATATATATATATATTCTCTTCGAAAAGAATTGAGTTTGTATGAGAGTTGTGACAAGTAACAGTAATTTTGGTCAGCTTGGTGAAACGATGAGTATGTAGTCTGCTTGTTTCCTCTCTTTTCTTACAACCTGATCTTGGGTATGGAACGAGTTGTAATTCTTTGTGGTCTTGTACAATATGTAATTTTGACTGATTTATTGGAGTCCGTATGTGTGTATTTTACTCTCTATTTGATCCTTGTCATTTGCGTCTAATAAAGATGATCCAAACTAAATGGAGAAAATTGTGGCTTAGGTGATTATCCAGACAAAGCTGATGGAGGATCCTCTAAGGAACTCTATCCACATTCGCGAGACTTTTTGAGAGAAAACGACGTTGTAGCAGAGACAAATGTACAATCACTTTGAATAGAAACTTAAATGAAAAGTGATCAGTGCCAAAGGCGGAATATTGCAAAACTCAATTTAAATGATCATCTTCTTCTCGAAAACAAAAACAAAATTCTTTTAAAACATGGCAGCCCATCATAGTCGATCTAACAATATTCCTTTAGCATCACACCCGTTCCTTCCACAAATCCAAAGACAACATGACAAAATAAACTCGTCGTAACCGCATCATCCTCATCGGAGACTTGCATGTTTATATCTACGGGTTGTTGCTCTTGTCCCTTACTTCAGAAAACAAGATCCGGGTGTATATAAATATATAATTGATGATTTAAATTTCATCAATAAATTTTTTTAATTTCTACACTGGCAAACCACACGAATCGGATGAGCCTACCGAAAATATGATTAACAAAAGTGAGTCCCGTAGAAAAACGGATCCATATTTGTCGGAAAAAATGATGGTTGGAGGAGGTAGTAGGAGCGGAAAGAGCAGGTTGAAGATACACCCAAACATGAAACAGCTTTTGACGAGATGATACCGGATCAATATTTCCCGAGTGGGGGAAGACGATGCCAGAAAATTGACGACAGTGGCGCTTGGGATTAGAACGGTGATGGAGATGGAATTTCCTCGGCGAAGAGTTATTGGGGAATCTGCTTCATCCATGACTTGTTTTAGAGAGAATGCGAAGTGATTATTTGTTGGTTTTGGAAAGACAGAGAACCATAAAAATAAGGAAGGAGAAGAGGGAGAGAAAATGATGTAACATTTTGTTTAATTTGTCTTTTATTATTTCTTTTCTACGAAAGAAATTATGGAGTATAAAAACATGTCTTTTCTTTTGCATTGTCTTTTGTTTTAATCAGAATTATTATTTTTGTGCAACGTTTTCTAAACTAACTTTGGTTTAATCAGAAATATTATTTTTGTGCAACGTTTTCTAAACTAACTTTGGTGACATATAATTGCTTTTTTAGAAAATATTACGAGTTCGGGGTTAAATTTATAGATTTTGCCAAGTCCAGGAACCATGACCGGTGATTTTAAAATCGAATGACTAAATAAAAGAAAACGTGATGGTCGAAGGACTATCTTCTAATTTAAACCTATAAAAAATCAATCTATTGAGTAAAAAAAATCCATATAATTGACGAACGTCTAAAATTAACTACATAAGAAATTGTTTGCAATCTATACAACATCATATGTTTTTTCATACTTATATGGAGACAAAATATGCGATACTAATATTCCCAACAAACATATTTTTTTAACTGGGTGATTTTGATCTTGTTTCAAAAATATTTTTTTAATCAGTTAAGCGGTTAAAAAGTTTGGTTTTTACGGCGAATTTCGAAATAAATGTTCTATAGTACTTTAGAATTTTGTTTTAGGATTGTTTCAAAAAACATATTTGCAAAAAATAAAAAATATTATTGTTTAAATTTTAAAGGTCTATTAAGTTTGCCTTGTGTCTATGTAGAGGTTGTCGATGGATCATGAAAGTTTGTGTTAATTAAGGTTAGGACACATGAATATCATGTTTTTAGATTAAGAATTATATGCCCGTTTGGTTTATTTGAGTCCAAAAAAATATATTCATACATCTCAATATATTTGCATTCAAAACCATTAAATTTTCTCAATAATATAAACTTTGTAAATAGAGATTTTATTGGTTAGAAAGATTAATATTTACAAGTTAATACATAACAAATTCTGTTGTTCGAATGTATGCTAAAATGTTTAGAGAAACCACATGCAAATTTTTCAATATGTGGCAATCACACCCTCTTGAAAAGATATCGTGTCTAATAGTTGGAATCTTCCCACCAACTCTCGAGGTATGAGCTTGATTTCCTAAAAACTCAATCGTCTTCAGTTAGAGCTTAACCATCTAAGTCCTAATGAATATAACGACATAAGTTCAAGAGTTTCCAATGCCCAATAAAATATTTTTCATGCCCAGTCTTGTCTTGTTCAAGATTCTCTCGATCTCGTTCTTGTTTATAATAAAATTGAGGCTTCTTCGTCCTTCATCTTCTTGAGTCAAGCTGAAAAATCCTTTTTAAACAAAAATCCGGAGAAAATTAGCTTAACTTTGGTGATAGGAATACCAAGTTCTTACATAATGATATTAAAACCCGTATTTTTTGCAACAAGATTATCTCGATTATCAATAACCAGGGTGTGAATGTAACAACACCCACCAGTGTTGTTAGTATTATCGTGATCTATTCTCAAGGATTTTCTTGGAACCAGACATCCCTCCCTGGTTACTCTGCTTTGGAAAAGGGTCTCGTCTCTTCTCTCCTCTCCACCAGGGTAGATGATGAGGATAAGATCTCAATGACCCGTACAATTACGTGTGAGGAAATTAAAAAAACAGTATTCGGTAACGATAATAAAAAATCCTTCGGCCACGATGGTTTCAATTCTAGCTTCTTCAAAAGACCCTGAAACAACGTGGGAAATCAAATCGGTAATGGGGTCATAGAACTCTTTAATTCTTGAGTTCTTGGACCTTCCTCGAACTTCACTTCCATTGACTCATTCCTAAAAAATACTCCAATTATCTTCCTTTTTTTGTTGAAGGAAACATCTCTGATAACATTTTTCTATCGAAAGAACTCCTAAAGGGTTATCAAACCAATTGTAGAGACAAGTGGTTACTCTCAAAATTAACTTAATGAATGCCTTTGATAATGTTTGTTGTCATCTCATCTTAGACATCTTTGTTGGGCGATGAAATTTTGTGAAAATATGATCACTTGGATCATTAAATGTATCGACTCTCCTTCCTAAACATCATCATAAATAGCGTCATGGTAATTTCAGTGGAAAGAACAACCTCAAACAAGGAGGTCTGATCCTTTATGCTTTTTTTTCCTTGTTATGCAAGTTCTATCATGTATCCTAAATGATAAAATAATGACAGGAAGTTCCTATTTTAGTGGAAATGTCATAAACTCGAAATTATCAGTCTCTGCTTTGGCGATGACCTAAATGTTTTCTGTCATGACGACATCAACTATCTCCTTATTAAAGATGGGTTGGATAATTTATATTCTCTCTTACGTCCCCAAGTCATCCTCGTAGAGATATCATCTCAATTTTAGGGTTCAAGGAATGTACCATTCCTGTTAAATATATGGGAGTCCCCTTCATAGGACATTTCACTCACATGGACTAGTGTCCTCTTCTGCATAAATTTAACTCTAGGATTTACTCTTGGACTTCTAAGCACCCCTCTTATACAGTTAGGTTCCAGCTTATCACTTGCATCATTTCTTTTGATAAGGCCCTGAAATGAAGATTTCTAGCGCTAAGGTTTCCTGGACCAATGTTACCACTCCCACGTTGGAGGACGACTTGAGATTATAATCTAAAAACTTGGAATCAGGCGGTTACCCTTAAACATCTATGGTATATAGTTAGTATTGACAAATACTATATGATTCAATAAGATTAAATCTGAAAAAACAAAAATAATAATTTATGAGATTTGGACCTTGGTATATCTCCCTCTTGGACTTGGAGAAATATTTTACATCTTCATCATATGGAAAGTAATTTGTACAGGATGGTGATTGACATTTTAATGAATACCTTCTTCTAGCATGACCCTCGACTCCTTCCTACCCATCTAGTAAAACATTATTGGAAAAACACCATCAAATATTCAAGGGTCGGGAAAAAACTCAAGGTCTCTAATATCATCAACAATGGTCATCAAAACTTGAAATCTAATATGAGATCGGCACGAGCAAAGAATCATATCAATCTTCAAGAGATTAGAAATCTCATGCTCTATCTACCTCCCCCTAATATCTATTTCAATGACGTTCACCATTGGATCACGAAGACTGGAAATCGTAATTTCACGATCAAAGGCACCTATAACGCCATTCGTATGTCCACCCCAATTGTCGGGTGGGTCGGGTTAGTATTGAATGAGTTTAATATTCCTCGTCACTCTTTCATTCTTCGACTTGCAATCCATTGGAAGCTTTCTACTCGAGACAAGATTTTGAGTTGGGGTTTAAATACCCCGGCAGATTATATCTTGTGCATTTCAGTCGCTGAAACTATTGCACATATCCTCTATGACTGTAGTTTTACTCAAAGTCTATGGAACAGTGCTAACTCCAAGTTGGGGTTCCTTACTAACGTTTATTGTTGGAAATGTTGGGTTTGTGATGCGTCAAATTAGTTTTCTTCTCAAAATTGTAAGCTTTGACGTTCTTGTTTTGATGCGGTCATTAAACACGTGTGGTGGGAGAGGAATGCAACAATTTTTTATTCCCCGCCGGCCCTAGCCTCATCAGTTTCTTACCGTATTTTCTCGGTCCTACGATACATATTCAATGACACCAAGATTGGATGGTCTAGCTAATTTCTCTATAAATTGATGTACTTATATGTTTTTCTTGTCTTATGCAAACACATCTCCCCTACTATGTTGGCTACGATTGATGCTCGCTACTGCTGGTGGTTTCTTTAGATATGTTGCCTACCCTTTAATGGAGATGCTTTATTCTATCTCTCATGTTTTATGTTATTATGTATCCTAATTTCTCATGTATCCTAATTTTTCATGCTTTTATGTCATGTAACATTAGTTTACGTCGATTCTCGTTCGATACTTATGTCTTTCTTCGAAGTATGCTCTGTATATTTATATAAAAAATTTATTTTTATTTAATATTTTTTTCTATAATAGAATTAAAACAATTAATTCTAGATTTGAAGATTCAAACTTTCTGACATATATTCTCCTAATTTCAATCAATGAATGGATGGATTGTTTATCATTTTATAAAAATGTTTTTTTAATGACATTCATGTTATCTGAATTTCAGTTAAAATAAAATATAAAAATATTTTAATAATATATATATATATATATATATATATATATATATATATATATATATATATATATATATATTATAACTGATGTGTAACTTTAAAGCAAGAAAAGAAAAGAAATACTAGAAATCAAGATATTTGATTTTGAGTAAATTGCACATTGATATATCTAACTAGAGCCATTAATATAAAGACAAGAAAAAGCTATAGAAAAAATCATGTTACCTAAATATTTATTAAGATAATTTAATATAAATTCCTTCTATTTGTTTTTCAAACATAATTAGTCCAATTTTATTAATTCAATCATAAGTATATTTGATGTGATTTTATTTATAAATATGTTTTATTTCAAATAAACTATATCCAAATTCGTCTGATAACTAACCTAGCTTCCACCGATTGAGGTAGAGGCCAATCAGCATGAAAAAATAGTTTATTAAATTAACTATGAATTCATAGAAAATCTAGTGATAGAAATAAAGATGGAAAAAGGGCTAGATGAAATCTAAAAATCTAAAATATAAAAATAGTATGATTTTAATAGAATTTAGAACGGAGAAACAACATTCAATTCAAACACATTTAGATATAAAAAAAATGTCTGTTGACTATTGGGTAAAAAAAAATTCATACAATTCCCAGATTGAGGAACACGAACACCCAAAAGTTGACTATATAAACAATTGCTTTTAATCTCTAGAAGTACTGTTTTCCCATTAAAACATCAAATCATTCACGTGTGCAATACATTATCACATAAATTATCATTTATATCCAGCTCTTGTCCAGTCCAGTATGGAGGTGTATTTGTCCAAACAATTTGGACTCGTTAAGAATTTATCACAACTATAACTAAGTATGATTGTTATGGATCTTTTAATTGGAACGGTTTTAAGTTAAAATTATTTGTCATTTAAAAAGTTAGAAGTATATCAAAACTATATTATTAGATCAAAAATTAAATAAAATTGATTTTGATATTAAATACTATTTTTTATTTATAAAAAAAATTGATAAATCCGGCACAATAAAAGTGTATTATAAAATTGAAAAACCTAATTTTTTTGAATTTATTTATGCATTCAAGTGAGGTTGTTGTACATATTTTATAGAAAAACACAGCCAACCAATTTAGAGTTTTATAAAATCATATATATATATATATATATATATATATATATATATATATATATATATATATATATATATATATATATATATATATATATATATATATATATTTGTAAATTTAACAAAATGTTTAGTACATTGAAATTATATATGTATGATGTAACAACGAGATAACATATTTTGTGTGCTAACATGTTTGCATGTTAGCACATATTATTTAAAGTGTTTGTCATGTTTGGATGTTATGTTATGTGTTCTCCAATAATCTATTATAATGTTTTTTTATCATGAATAAAAAATATATGTTTCAAAATCTAAAATAATATAGAATAATATCATGGCTAACAGTAAATGTTTTTTTTATAGGATAAAAAATATTATTTATATTTTTATTATTTTTACTATAAAAAAATTAAAATTTATGTTTTAAAATCCTAGATATGAGATAAGACAATAACATTCAATGTTCGAGTTAATTTTATTTGATTTTAATTTTTCACGTATTTTATTAAAATTAGATAAAAATATATTATGATAGCCCTAACATTTTTTTAGAATTGTAGTTTGAATATGAAAATCATTATTTATTTTTAAATAAATAAATATCAAATAATTTAAATAATTGTAATTCGATTAAAATATAGTACCTAGTAGATATAGGATTAAGTTCGTGACAAATTAAGTTCCCATCGATACTTCATAATATATATGTACTGTTGTTCTTTAAAATTTAAAATAAACTAAATCAAATATACTTATAATTCGATTAATGAAACTAGACTAATTCAATTTAAAAGAAAATGAAACATTTATATTGAATTTCTTTTGTTATAGCTTGTACCGAAAGATGAGCGAGTTAGGGGATATAAATATTTGAAGACTTGGATTATCCTAATAACTATATAGGTATAATGGTTACTATTCAATTAGTTTTTATCCTCTTTTGGTTCATTAACATTAGTGTTGCAATTTACACAAACTCAAATAGTTTAATCGTTGCTACATATAATTGTTTCCTTAGGAGGAGATAAACTAAACAAAATTAAATTTATTTAAAACTATTATTTAAAATTGTAAACGATGGATAAACAAATTATTATGTTAAAATAATAATCACTACTTTTAAACCGCTCATCCATCCAAAGTAAGAGATGCCCAGTTCGCCAGTGTCTTGAAATTACAATGATATATTTATTGGTGTGTTTTTTTGCATTTTTTATAGATAAAAAAAGTGTCCATAAAGTCAAGTTAAAATATTAATCTATTATTTTTTTAGATAATTTTTATAAACACTCTTCAAATCATATATTTTTTTAATTAACGGACTATATAACATGTTTTATATAAATCTATGATGATGAATTCTCATCACCTAATATGGTCGAGCAAAAAAGAGAGAAAATAATAAATACACAAATCTAAACCCAACATAGCAAAGCAATAACATCGAGGGTCAACTGGGAAATAAAAAGAAATCGACAAGACAACTAATAGATGACGGATGACCAAAGCTTTTATCACCGAGCAGACCTCAACTAAACAGACACCTAGTCGAGTAGGATTCGATAATAAAGAAGCGGTCAAGCATCTATTGATTAAAGATGATTTAGCCTTGGCCTTGAAATCGATCAATAACAAAGACGATGGCTCCTGGTATAATAAATGAGAGCGGCTAAATAAATGTCTCGCTAAATGAGCCGAGAAAAAGTCAACAATAAGGGATGCGATCATACCTTCACCGAGAAAATAAACCAAGGCCGAGCTGAGCAGACTAGACCAAACGAAGCGCATGGTAACATACGATATAAAACCCCATGGAATTGAGTGGTCAACTATATTAATGAAAGAAGAATGTAGTAATGACCAAAGAGTGCGGGTATCCGTCATAAATTTCAGGTCTATGCACTAAATAAACGAATATATATATATATATATATATATAAAATTAGATGTTAATATGACCAAAAAGGGTATAAATAAACTCCAAGGTTTAAAGAATTGTATATTTTTCTCGACTAAAGAAGTAGTATCTCTACTTGTCACACTTTATTATATTTTTCTACAACAGATAGGGGGCATTCCGAGAACTATTAGCAATTAGAGCTATTTATCCATGAAGTGACAAGGTCGGGGCTTGAAAGAGATATGAAAAAACCAAATGAGATAGCGGACCGACAAAGAGCAGCGACGAACCCAATAAGGGGACATGATCAATGGAAAACTATAATAGTCACTAATAATGGGTTGGCAAGGCTGACGCTTGTTGAAATCGCAACCCAAACGGAGCCGGAGTTAGCACCACAGGCGCCTGAAAACGTTGTGATAAGAGATAAGAGATAAAAATATAAAATATAAATATATTTATGTAGCTAACATGTACAGTTTAGTAGATAAGAGATAAAATATAATATATATATATATATATATATATATAATATTCACATGAGTTAGGCTAAACTACTGTTCAAAATGATATGTCTTCCAATTTGTAAGTTCTCTCATAAATTAGACGAATTCTCTCGTAAAAACTAACTTCTCTCGTTCATATACTAAGTTCTTCTATTTTCAAAACATTATCTTATTCCATTTTCTTCTTCCTCAATCTTGAAAAACAACAAAATAACAAAAAAAAAATAATCATTTTTTCATCTTCTTCAGAAAATAAAAATACACTTTTCTTCATCTCAACGACAAAACCTCAACTATGGAAAAAAAAAGTAAGTTTTCTTCTCATCCTTAATCTAATTCACTTTTACTTTTCAATTAATGTTTTTTTTAGAATCAAGATTTAATTCATTTAGGTTGTTGAAATTAATTAAATGTATTATCAGAATTAATTTTGAAACAATATGATGGTATGGTCGTGATTTTAGATTTAGGTTTTTTCTGAATTTTAGAATTTTTTTTAAAAAAAAAATTGCTGAAATTTACAACTATTATTGAGCATTCAGGGTATGGATGCTCTGGACACCGGTGTTGTTGATACCGCACCGCATATATCAACTTTTGGGTTTTTTCGCATTCTAAGAATGTAAGGGACATAAACAATATGTAGTGCTAGTATGGTTAAATAGAAGTGAAGTGTCAAATGTATTTTTTTTTGCACCGAAAATGCTATTGAACTATACTAACCGGCTGTTTTTTTTTATGTCTATCCATACATTTACCCAATAATACACTAATGTTAAGCTTTTTTATTTTAATGCGTAAGTTTTGACTAACTTATTTTTCTGTCACTATTCCACTAAAGAGAATAATAAGCTTAAAAAACATTAGAAGCTATAAAATAGTCTCAAACTAAAAAATGGCGAATTAGACCTATTTTAAAATTTTAAAAAACCTATTTATTAAGAACATAAAAAATTAGAAACTAGCGCAAAATAAAATATTAATATAAAAGATATGTCATAATTTTTTTTATCCTTTTTATATATACTTGCCGACAGTTACTCAATACGGATCCCATATATTTTCCCCAACTAAATTCTGCTTACAGTGTCTACTTACATTCTCTTGCAAAACAATATTAATATACAAAATATTTAAAAAATAACCATGCAAACATTTATAATTAAAAGTTTCTCAAAATCTACTATTTTATATAAAAATGTTTTGTTGTTTATATGAGATGACTGTTTGGATCATCATTTATTTTACAAAAAAATGTTCTATCCTTTCCTATTACTTATCTGAATCTAAATCAACAAAATAATGTGCACGTTGGATTGGGGATTAAAAATATTATTAATGAGGATAATAAATACATCATTATCTTATGATTCATATTCTTCACTGTCACTGCTGTCAGCCATAAGATAGATCTTATTTTAAAGGAAATATTAAAAACTGTTGCTATGCATTGTATAATACATAAAATGTGGTA
The DNA here is from genome assembly GCA_036936605.1 of Limnanthes douglasii subsp. nivea. Lineage (NCBI taxonomy): Eukaryota > Viridiplantae > Streptophyta > Magnoliopsida > Brassicales > Limnanthaceae > Limnanthes > Limnanthes douglasii. The sequence goes on from JAUPFV010000002.1 coordinate 277,083,284, forward strand.
AGTTGACCATAGTTTTACTGCTTAAATCAAATGTAATTTTTGTTTCTAGATGGGACCAAAAACGAGAAAATGGGAGGGCTATTATAATTTTATTTAATAAATATAAGAGAAATTTGGTAGAAAATGGGTATTGTTTCTAAAACAGTGAGACAAACATAACTCCTATTATATTAGTTTTAGTATATTTATAAAAAGGGTACACTGAAATATAAAAAATATTAAAAGTTTATTATAATAAGAAAATTAAAAAATATAGCAATTTTTAATTCGGAGTATATATTTTGTTTTAGAATTAATAAAATATATTTTAAAAAAACATGACAGTTTGGAAAATAGTTACAAGTTGCGAAAATGATATAAAAACCATAACTTTTCATATAATGTCATCATTAAAAACATTGTTGCTGGATTGACGATCCAGGAAGGGTCAAGTTATATACCCCAAACGGGTTTAAATATACACACTTTTGAGTTTAACCAAATATAGTATAAGTTCATCCAAATTTTGACAAAAATATCTTTTTATGGGTACATAACGTATTTTTTTACTAACCTTCTTCCTCCTCATTTTTTCTCTTACATTTTCTAACTTCTCTCTAAAACCTCCAAGTTCTCTCTAATTTATGAACTAAAATCCGGCGAACTAAAATATGGAAACTTAGTGTTAGTATCAAAATTAGGGTTGTGGTTGAATTAGGTAAAAAAAAATCACAATTTTAAGGTGTTTGGATGCCATTTTCCAACCGAATTGCTGAGCGCACCATAGGTACATGGGGCGTACCAAAGGGTACGATACCCATGTACCATCGGTACACGGGGTGTACCGGCTGGTACATACCACGCCCAGAAAAAACAAGTTTTTACCTTAATTTTGGTCGATTCATGTTTGATTTTGTGTTTTTATTAGAAGAAATTTAAAAAAAATTCAAAAGAGTTTGAATGTTCTTGAGTCAACTTTGAATGTTCAAGATCCATTTGAAGAACTTCACAAAATTGTAGTAATATGGGGTTTGATCTAGTAGGGAGGTGTGTTTTTTTGGGTACACATAGTCAAATAGATTGTTTTGTGAATTTGGTATATCTAGGATATACTTAGTGTTTTTTTTACTTAGTGGCAATTTGAATATTTAATAAAAAGTTCAAAGATTTTTTTGTCCGACAAACAAAAATCAACTGCATATTTTTGTATACTTAAACTATATTTGGATATATATAGCTATACCCATCCAGTAATTTAGGCATAAAAACTTATTTTCCGTATTTATGTATTGTGTAGGATGTTGGTTTATAAGGATCAAGATTGTTTTAATTTTACCCCACCTATAGACACGATTTAATTACTGGTGAGTTTTGATTTTGGATCACCTGTGGTACTGATAAATGTTTTTTTTCGGGCAAACCGAGAAGGCTAATTATCCATAAAAAGGGTAGTTGTTTTCATTTGTTAGTTATCTCTTTATTGGATTTCAAAAAAGAAAATTTGTTTTATTCATGCTTAGAATAGATAGACATTAGAAAAATATTGGTAGTTATTCTTGAACAAACGTTTGGAAAATTATTTTTTCATGCTTGACACGTTGGTGTCGCGCTAAAATATATAGAGAACAATTTGTTATTCCAAATTTATTTATATAGATACTGAATTATAGTTATAACTAACAAAAAAAATGTCAGTTATATCTCTTTCACTAGTTTCTCAAATTATGTGTATATATAAATGAGGTTATAATATTTAATCGTGATAAAAAAAATATTAATATAAATATTGTGTTTATGATACATTAAGAGAATATATTTTAAAAATAAATTATATTACATTTTTCTTTTGTAAGTCTCAGCTTGGGCCAACAATTTGGTCCTTGCAGGTTTTTATGTCATCAGTATATAAGAAGAAAAAAAAGTTAAGTAAACGTTATTATATTTGTTTTTTTAGCCATCTAATATTATATATAAAATATTTTATTTAAGTAATCTGAACCTAATGATTTAAGATTAATTTTATTTTTCAATAATTGTTCACGGTTTGAAATATTACGGATAATAGTATGATTTTGAATTAGAAGTACGGATATTTATTTGGGTTATATATGTCATTTTTGAACCATAATTTCAGATAAATATCCGTAGATATATTTGATTTTGTTTTATCAATATCGACAAAACTAGATCTATGAAGAATATATTTTAAATTATTTTTGTATTTTTTAGTTATGTAATTATGTGTAACGAGGTGCGTATTAAGTTTGAAAAACAAATTGTGTTCTGGTTGTGGAATTACGTGTAATTGGGTTGCAAAAAAAAAACATTTCCAGAATTATGTGTAGTTTGATAGCAATATAGTAACCGAGTTCCAGTTTCGGAATTATGTGCAAATTAGTTGCGCAAATAAGAATAAAATAGTTGTATAAATATGATCGTGGTTGAGAAAAAGCAAATGTGTCAATTTGTGGAGTTACGTATAAAATGAGTTACGTAAATAAGAAAAAAGTAGCTAACTAAATATAATTTTGGTTGCGAAATAAGTTTAGAAAAAATACTATTGTCTAGTTACGGAAGTACGTCTAATTTGGTTGTTAAAAATAATTATGTTCAAATTGCGTAATTACATATAATTTGGTTGTGAAAGTAGGAATAAAAATAAAATTCTCCAAAAATAGTAATCATGGATTTCGCTTTGTTTGTCTTTAGGAAATAGAAATATGTGTTTTTAGATTATTTTTTATCGGTTAGAGTTTGAAAGTATGAAATTTTAAAGACTGAAAATAACTAATTTTTGAAGTTGTACGTGTTTTGTGTTTTTAGGGTTATTGTTGGAAACATGTATGTTGTGTATTTTTTGATAAACTTCAAAATCCAAGTAGTAGTTATCGGTAATTTATTTTTTCTCATGTGATTATTGGTAACTTGCGATTTAATAATTTTTTTTATTAAATGTGTTATTGTTTGTGGTAACTATTCTTATTTCCATTTCATCAATCTATTGGTTTGTTTCTAGATTGTGATAGTTCCAAAAATATCTAAAGGGTTATTTAGTCGAAGATATTATGGGAGTTAGATTCTTGAAAGGGAAACATGAGGCGTCTAGAGAGAGGAGATGCTAAAAATAGGGCTAAAAACTCTGGTTAGTCACCGGTGTTTGACACATGTTGCACTCCTGCCACTAAGCTTCATTCGTCCCCAAAACTAGTCACCGGTCTCCAAAAATGTTGCATTTTTACCATTAGCGCGTGCAAATTGACAAGGAGCTGACACGTGGCAGGCAAATGTACTCAGCTTTGTTCCACATACGGTCATCCCTTCTTTTCTTCCAAAAACACTCTTTAGCACATTTTACCTTATTTACTTTAATTTTTAATTTTTACTCTTCACTTTCACCTCACCAAATATTTACCCATCCATTTAACTATTTATCTTTTACCCATCCATTTAACTATTTATCTTATTTTAACCTTACTCTTCTTAACCACTAGAAAATACAAAAAAAACACCCAAATAAAATATATTAGTTCAACCACAAACGGGGAGCTATGGCCTTATTATCTCTCAATTTCAATATGAATGGATTTATTTGAAATATCACTTTTCTTTTAAACTATGTGATGTAGCTAAGCTCCAGACTTTCTATGAGAGAAATTTCTCCTAGTTGATTGGGTATTTGAGCTACATCAGTGTCTATCTTGTATTTTTATTTATTTGTCACTTCGCAAGTGAATCTGTCGGTGCATTTTGTTCCCTGTTAATGTGTGATATAATCATATATGATGTTATCAATTTCACACAGCAATCTAATATAAGAGTTAGAAACCATGAAGCTATGTGAGTTAGTATCATAGTTAATAACACTTTAAAGTCTGGCTCAATTTCAAGTTGAGAAATTTCCATTTTTTGCTAGAAAAAAGTTCTGCAATTAAAGCTCCATTTTTCAAAATTATAGGACTTTGTTTTCCATAGATTCTTCCAATTGCAGCTTTGATATCTCCTTTGGAGTCTCTAATATTTGCACTACCTATACCTTCCCCAGTTTGAGAGCAAGAGGCATCTGTATTTATTTAATTTGGTGGAGACTAGTGGATAGTTATTAGCTTTCTAGGATGTTTTAAGTGATTAAAACAACCAAATTCATAAGTCAAATTTGTATTTAAAGCCCATAAGTTTCTTTTAAGTCTATTTTCCATATCAAACTTTAGAATAGCATGATTGAGTTGAAGAAATGTATCATTAGCAGAGGTCTTCCTATATGATTGACTTTCCTGTTAATTGTGTGATGCCAAATAATCTAGCAAATGGCAATGGGTAGGTTCTGATGTGAAGATTACTAGGAGTATACCAATACTAGATTCTTATTATGTGAGTCAATGACATATGTCGGCCTATTTGAAGGTTGAGCATGTTGTAGAACAATTTCCATACAGGCCAAGAGTTATATAAAATAAATATATGATGTATATATTCGATACTTTCACAATGTTAGAATTGGGATGCTAAATATATGTTCTTTTGTTGAAGAATTGTATCAACATATGCCCGGTTATGAAGAAGCGTCCATAGCAGAAATGAGAACTTCTTAGGTGTGAAATTATTTTAAGTTGTCGTGTAGATAATAGATGTTGTTCATTTATTTATCAATTTATTCCATGTATATTTAGTATAGAAATCTCGAAATCATTAATTGTTCATTATCCTCCACATAATATTGCATTGATAACTTGATGATTCCATTAATAGTAAGTGATTAATATAACTTATTAAGATCCCAACCACCATCGGTTCATAAGATTTTAACTTTATCTTTAATGTACCAAGTTTTGTCATTGTCTCATGTTAAATTAATTAGTGGTTTGTTATTGCACCAATAATCTAATTAAAATTCACATTCACCATGACCAATGGACTAGTAGATAAAGCCATCTGCAATGTTTCTAACATCAATTAATATCTTCCATAGTTGGGATCTTTTCCTCATTAATTTCAATTGCATAGGCTGAAAAGTAGAACAATAAATATTTTGCATGATTTTTACTAGGCATGGGCATTCACTTCGGTTCGGTTCTTTCGGTTCTTTAAAACTAGTACCCATTTAGGAACCGAATAAATTTTGGTTCGTTTCAGTTCGGTTCTTTCGGTTCTTTAATACTAAATATGAAAAATATTCAAAATTAATATATTAAAAAATAATATTAGTAATATAAAGCAAAATTAAGAGATGATATCAAGTTTATTAGATTATATAAAGGTTCATATTTTCTTATTTTGTTTATACGCATAATAGTTTGTAAATATGTTGCCACTTTGAATTAACTATGTTGTCATTTATTAAAGAGAACATAATTAGAGGTCAATAATAAAATAAAAATTTAGGGGAATCTAACTTTGAAAAAGAAAATATATTTTCAAAAAAATTCAAAATTAAAGGTTAATACATAGGTTCGGTTCCTAACAGGTACCCACGGTTCTTCGGTTTGGTTCGGTTCGGTTCCAAGAATCATGGGTAATTGAAAATTGGAACCAGTCGGGTATTATGAAAGAACCAAATCTGCTTCGGTTCAGTTCTTTTAGTTCGGTTCGTTTCGGTTCTTTCGGCTCCAGTTAAAATGCCCATGCCTAATTTTTACCCATAGAATTTTATTCTCTCGGAATATGTACTAGAGTTTATAAGAATATGTAAGTTGAATATCTTCAATTTTTATGATATTTAGTCCAGCTTCTGTGTAGGGTTTACTCAGCTTGCTCCCGATAGGCCAAGTTATAGCTCTATCATTGTGTGAGGTGCCCCAAAGATATCTGCTACATATTGCTTCAAGCCTTCAAATGATAGAGTTGGAAAGCATAGAGTATTAAAGATGAGAGTCTCCAAATGAAAGTAAGGTATGATCATATTCTTGAGTTTTTCTTCTGAGTTTAGTAACTAGATCTTCATAATGAATAAATGTGCATCTATGATAAATAGTTTATCCCAAGTATTTCAATAGAAATATGCCTAGTTTGAATCCGGTGAATTGTTGTATGTAGTTTAATCTAGTAGATGTTATTGATGTAGGAAGGATGAATGTTGATTTATCTTTATTGATAAATTGCCTAGTTTTCTTCTGATACTTGATAAGGAAGTAGTAAATTTTATTGACACTAGATTTTGATCCATTAGAGAAGATGATTATATCACCACCAAAATCCAAACAAGGAACCATAATATTACTAGACATTCTGTATCTCATAGTAGACTGGTCTTGGAACAATTTCCTCAGTCCTCTGATAAAAACTTCTTCAGCCAAAATGAATAGACTAGAGGAGATGAGATCCCCTTGTCTGATTCTATTAGGTGATTTAAAATAACATTTAGCGCACCATTAATGATAACAGAAAATCTCACATTATTGAGTGACTTCTTGATTAAGTATGTGAACTTGCAATCAAAACCAAAACCAAAACCAGTAAGAATTTGAATGATAAAAGGTATTGAAACTCATCAAATGTTTTGGCCATATCCAAGTTTAAAATATGATTCCATTTTATACATTTCATATTAATATCATATATAATTTCTTTAGTGAGAAGAATGGTCTCTTGAATACTTTTACCTCTTACAGAACCACTATGTTCAACATAGATTAGTTTAGGTAGAAGAATTAAAATTCTGTCATTGAGAATTCTAGACATTATCCGATTGAATACATTACATAGACTAATAGGTCTATAATAATTCACCTTTTTTAGGAATTAGGCAAATTACTGTGGTATAAACCGTATTTGGGACATCCTCCGCATTATCCTCCTGAATACATTACACAGACTAATAATTCTATAGTAATATTCCCATATTTCTGATAGAATTTGGTATTAAAACCATCTACACCAGCAATGCTAGAAGAGTTGAGAGCATTGACATGGTTGAATATCTCTTGGTTAGAAGGAGTAGCCATTAATATGTTGATGTCTTCATCTGAAACAATCTAGGAATGACATATTCAATATCTGTTATCTCAGAAGATTGAGAGATTTTAGTGAGTAAACTGTTGAAGTAGTTAACTACATATGCTTTTAGATCTTGCAAGTCCTCGATCCAATTGTTATTTTCATTGGATTTTAAAAATTACGTTCTTTCTCAATTTCTTCTTAACATGACGGTGGTATGATGCTATATTCATATCATCATGTTTTGTCCAATCGGTATTGAATATTTGTTCCCAATATGCTTTCTCCTTAGCAAGTAACTGTACATGAATTGCATTGACTTTAGCAAGATTGATCATTCTCTTGAGTGTTGGAATCTCTGAAGCAAGATTCATAATACTTAACATCCTCTTCAGATTGAGCTATTGAGTTGAAAATACTGCCCAAAGTTTATTTTTTACAGACTTTATGATGAGCCTTTAATCTCTTGATTTTTTGCTAAAAACCCTGTATAGGAGAATCATTGATATTTTCATTCCAGTTATTCATCATTATAGTGACAAAGTCAGTATAATCCAGCCACATGTTTTGGAACTTAAATTCATACTTAATTTGAACACTAGTATCTTATACTTTGACGCATAATGAGGAATGATCAGATCCCGTTCTAGCCATATGAGTAACAGATGTGGTGAAAAAATAGTATGACCATGCTGAATTATATAGCACTCTGTCCAGACGCTTCCATTTATGGGAGTTAGTCCAAGTGTATTTGGACCCAGAATATCCCACATCCATTAGATTGGAGTCATTGATTGTGTTGTTGAAGTCATCTATACTTCGTAGGTATATATTGGAGCAACAGAGTTGATTAGAAGGATAAAAAATTGAGTTAAAATCGTCCATTAAAATCCATTCATTTGATAGGTCAGCAACATCTCTTAGGCTGTCCCATAGAGAAATTCTAAGATCTATTATAATTTTTCATATATTATAAAGACCATGAAGTCATTTCCAAGATTTGAATGGTTAACCTTGTTATAAAGTAGTTGATTATGATCTAGAAGTTGATGAATAATAAAGTCATTATTCCAAAATAGTCATATCTTGTTTGAAAAACAAGAAAAACTCTCAAGTGGAGGTATCTCCAATCGAAGCGTCCCTCCAACAAGAAAAAATCTCCCGCCGCCTAATTTGCCTCCGGTGTTACCCAACCCAAAACCCTACTTTCTCATGACAATCTCTGTCTTCAAGATGATTATGATGAGCAAGAGACGAAACTGAAGCAGTTCGACATGAACATGGTGTATGGGTCATGCGTGGGTATGACAAGACAGGAAAGGTTCGACCGTGTTATAAGTCTCGGCTTTAACCATCCTAAAGAAATCGCAAATTTCATTAGATCTGAAAAGGTCCAGAAGGAGTGCTTGTGTGTTATAAATACTGAGATCAGATCCATTGGAGACGGAGGAAGCAATTTTGAGATTACCCTCTTTTACTTTATTAAACCGGCTTCAGAGTAGAAGATTTGAATTTCTTTTGATTTTTTTCTATATTTGGGTGTTTTTTTAGGGATTTTCGTGTACTCTGAACTCAAATGTGTTGATGATTTGGGATATAAAAACTTAATTATTACTTGGTGGAGTGTAACTTCTGTTACCGTTGCCTCCATCACATGTTCGATAAAAGTCCCAAGAGAAAGCACTGGACTAATTGTATGTACGAATTATTTGATGGAGCCAATTCTTTATCTGGGTCTCCTTCAAATGTCGAGATTGGAAATGGGTTTTTGCAGACTGAAGGGTCGTTGGGTTGGCAAGAATTAAAACTTGAATGTGTTTCGTATTAGCAAAGAATATGAGGTGTTAGAGAAAGAGAACATTGAATTGGAGCAATCCTTAGATAAACTGAAAACGGTGGTTTCAGACAAGAAGATTGTTGCGGGTGTCCCAAAAAAGGCTTTGAATGATACTAGTAGCAGCAGTAGTTCAAGGGATTTCGAGATCTCCATTGCTAGGGTTCTTAACATTCAGAAGAAAAAAAGGAGGGTGCAAGGAGGGAGAAGAAGTAAGACTAAATAATTAAAAATAAAAGTAAAAATAAAATAAGTTAAAGTAAAAAATAAAAATAAAAAGCAAAAAGTAAATATAAAAAAATAAAAAGTAAAAAGTAAAAAGTAAAAAGTAAAAAGAATAAAGTAAGGGATATTTTAGGTCTAAATTAATGAGTGACCGTATGTGCAACAGATTTGGGTATAATGGGGTGACACGTGTCAGCTTTCTGTCAATTTGCACGCGCCAATAGCAGAAATACAACAATTTGAAACACCAGTGACTCGTTTTGGAAAAGGGGAAAGTTGAGGAAATAGTCCAAGCGAGAGGAGAGAAAATAAGGAAAAGGGGAAAGTTGAGGAAATAGACGTTCCAACGATCACAAACCCTTGCAGGTGGAGGAGCGTCGAGGGACTAAGAAATCTAAAGAGGTTGAAATCATCCAGTACAATCAAGTGCGGCCAAAATTATCAGTGTATATACTTAAGGAATCCCCGTTTGTCGAAAAACTCCTCGTCGCCCAGCTATCTCAAAATTTTGATTCGTTTACAATGAAGGCCTATGATGGCACATAAGATTTCGTAAGGCATTTGGAACAATTCCGCACTATGATGATGGCATACAATCCAGACGATGCTATGCTCTACCGAGCATTTTCTATGACCCTTAAAGGTAACATAATAGACTGGTTCAGTAGTTTACCTAAAGCAGCAATTCATGATTTTGCAGGAATATGGAGAGCCTTTAGGGAAAGGTTTGTAGGCAACAAAGAGCTCAAGTGTGAGCGTGATTCGATAATGGATCTCTATCAGAAGAAAAGTGAGTCATTAAAGAGCTATGTCATACGTTTTATCTATTGCATGAATAACTAACCAGATCTGGCAGAAAACATGGATGTCGTCTTGCTTAAAAAGGGCCTCGATCGACGAAAGGAGCTATACGCGGATTTGATTCCATTCCCGATCGAAAATATGGGGGATTTGCTCAGAAAGGATGACGAGGTGAGCCAGTTACAGGACATGAAGGAATTACGAGCATATGTGAGATCAGACCAAAGGTGAACCGAGGCTGAGTAAATTGACATATACCGAATAGCAAAGTGAAGAATGATCGAACGAATAGTAAGATAATCCGAGAAAAAGAATTTTTCGAGTAAGGGATAAGAACGACGAGCGCACAAAAGGATAACCAGACATTTGATGAGCCAAAGAGAGAGTTGAGCAAGAAACATACCGAGCAAAGTGGAAAAGAGTGGAAAGACGTTCAGTCTATTACTTAGATGAGGCTGACCGAGCACCTTTTACATCAAGGTATAGTCAAAGTAGCGGTTCAAAACCACATTAACTGAATCAATCAAATCATTAATGTAATGGCCATTAATTTAGGTTCCACAATGTATATACAATTCTACGTGTAGTTAGTGGAGTCAAATATTGTAGTATTGGTTTGTAAATGGTAATAAGGGGTATAGATAAGTGCATAAACCCTAAACAATGTAACTTCTCTTCTTTGATAATAAAATAGTTCTCCTTGGAAATTCTTAACAACAAGCTTGTCTAGTCTCTTTATAAACATGTGACCTAAATGTTTGTATCATAGAGAATCTGAGTTTTCAAAAGTTATTTATGTGTTACATTTATTGCAATTGGATAATTATAAATATAATTTAACCAATTTTATCATAAAAGATTTGTCGTTTTTTATTTTGAAATGAACAAGTATAACCATATTTGTCTAATATGAAAAATAAAGTAAATTACTCCTAAAATAGAACATATTAAACATCACCTAAACGAAACAAATTTCATAAAATTAATAAGAAAACTTAAATTGACAATTGACTTCAATGAGGCAAACCATACAATCCACAGTGAAAATCTGAATCCCTCTGTTACGTGAATGCTTGTTTTGACTTGAGCCCTATAAAAAAACATAAACATGAGTTATTTTTGTTGTATCAACCCATCTGGTGTCCTTTGATACTGAAATCAAATAAGATTTTGAAGTTTCTAAAGAAGAGAGCTTAACATTTTCACCAGCCATGACTAGCACTTATGACAATCTTTATTCCAATGACTCGTGCATATACAATGAAAATATGCCACTACCTTACATCTTTCCTTCTTCGGGTTTCCTCCTTATTTTTTCGGATCGTGAAAGTATAGTATATGCAGCTTTAATAGATTAGTTCTTCCTTTTTGCTATGAGGAGAGATCCTCTGATATTAACCATATTGGCCTTTTTGTTCCCTTGTTTTGAATTATTTCCCTCTTCATTGACTAAATTCGTAATAAGAGTGGACATGTCCTATTGATTCTCTAAACAATCATACGCCATCTCACGGATGTTAAACTTTACAAGAAGGTATAGGAAAATATAGATAAAATCAAAAGTCTCAGAGAGCTCAACGTTTAATGTCTTATGTTTTCCATGGATCCTAGTTATCTAAAAAATATACTAACTAATCTTGTCATTGCCCTTTTTATTTCATAATAGGGATGCCCACATTCAATTTTTTAACTTCAACTTGAAAGAACTTAACAAAAATCTTTTTTGAATGAATAACATGTCGTTGGTCAGTTTTATGTCAATAGTCTACGAACTCAAGAATACACGCGGGACCCATCCTGTAATACATATTGACCTTGTCAATTATAATATTGACATTGTTTCGAACGCATAATTTAATTCTGATTTATTCTTTTCATATGAGCATGTGTTCGGTCTTCTCTAAACCAATAATCTATGTCATTGACTCAGCATAGGAGTAATTTTTTTTTCTCACTCCTTAAAATTGTCTCCCAACAGAAGAAGGACGTAAAGTGAGTTTCTTAGTTGAGAGTCATTAGCTGAAAAATCAAAGAAGAAAAATTTGAATTAATGAACTAGATTCTGAATTGTACAAATTTATCAAAATACATACATAAAATTTTATCAGTTTAGGGGTTATGATTAGGTAATCATATGTATTGCATTCATGATACTCATTAGTGGAGATGATAGTTCTGCGTTCTATACGTTACCTTTGGAATTTGTGCTTTGAGGTTAGACAATATTGTTTCTATGTTATATATGAAATCAACCAAGCCTTCCATAAGGTTCATACATGATAAATTTATGGTATGTAAACTAACATTTCAACACTAATAAACCAGTTATGCATGAGTATACTACGTGTAAACGCAACAACTAAATCATGTAGCATGTGATCATTATCATTAAATATGTAAGTTAGTCTTCTGTAGGGATCATCATACACAAACATCAACCATTTCTTAAGTTGTGAGGCTTCAAATTCCTTTCTTTTTATGACTCGTCTAAACTTTCCCATATAGATAAGATACAGGTCTGTCAATCGGTTCTATATAAATTTCAATATGAAGTTCTCGCAGTGTAATCATACATGCTCTACCAAATGGTATATTTGTGATATATCACACCTTAATAGACTCAATTTGAGCATCTAACGTAGTTTGGGTATGTTAAATATCGCATCAAGTGTTCAGATATATGAAAGAGAGGTGAATTTCAATCGAACTCTTGAACTTGAAACAAAAAATCCATAAACATGTAGAACATCACCATGTACATCTTAGAGTCCAATTATCAACATAAATATGTAATCACCTCCCGTCCCAAAGTCCACACATTCTCAATACTATATTGTTTCTCAATGCGCATGTAATAATGTTACATATTCGTAAACTACTAAATCATATAATACTATATTTAATATGACATCAAACAAGACACAACCACCCATACATAATTGTTTTCTAACCATGTTATACAATGAAAATAAAAAATAAAAAAACAAATAGAGAGAGAGAGGTCCAAACTCAACAAAAATTGAACTGGTTTGCTACACAATAACCTCATACAATAAGACAATTATAAACTGGAAAAAATAATAGGACTGCTCTAGTCCATTATACAAACTTTTAATTGAATAATTATTTACATATCTGCATTTAAATTGGAATAAAAAACAAAATCTCCTAAATTGAATAACCAAGGGCCAAGATTTGGCTTTCGCAAATGAGTCACTCATGTTATTTTTCACACTCGTTGTAAACACCTAAAATTGAAAATCCTAATTTTGCTATGAATTAGAGATTAGTTTTTAGAATTTAATTTCTAAAACTTAGTCATCCAATGAAAATAAAATAAAATAAAATAAACACAGAATTTTGGGTCTTTTCTCTCAAACTAAATTTAATCAATAGATTAATACTTTAAGAGGCTCAATCATAGGTATAATCATGCATCTTTAGTCTCAAAGAAATCAGACTCGCTTTGATACTAATTATAGCGTAGAAATCAGAGTTGTTTTGATACTTATCGTGCTATCTAAAACACATGTTCGGTTGTAAACCCAAGTGTCCAAGAACTAATTCTTGAGATTAAAATATACAAAATAAAAAAAATAACATGCTTACAGGTTTACATCATGTATCCTATAATTGATAGACGAAAACGAAAATTGAGTCTCCGTTTGTGAGAAACAGGTTATACTCTTCTCACAAACGCGCAATGAATATCGCTTCTGAAGAATAAGAAGCAAATTATACCGAATGGGTCAATTGATTTTAAAAAACATACACAAGACAAAAGAGAAAAATATGTAATCTCAATATGTTTTAAGAATTGTGTTACACATTGTCTGAGTAGGATTTAAGTGGATCCTTTATATGATTTAGTGAAATATTATATTAAATTATTAAGCAGTCTCAGAATTAAACTCTCGCTTTAGATTTTTTTTATCTCATAAGTTATTCCTCAATTACACTACACATTTCCTAATTAACTATAATACGATGTACTAGCCGTTGTAGCATAACATAACTTTAATTAGGCTTCAAAGTGCCCAATACTAAGTTATTGGACCAATAGAGCTTTCAATTTAAAATTTTCATCTATAGTCTTTTTTAGCTAAATTAATATATAGATTTCTAAATTATTCCAATTTAGTGTACATAAAAATAATTAACTTATGTAGCTAACATGTAAAGTTTAGTAGATAAGAGATAAAATATAAAGATATATATACAATATTCACATGAGTTAGGCTAAACTACCGTTCAAAATGATATGTCTTCCAATCTGTAAGTTCTCTCATAAATTAGACGAATTCTCTTGTAAAAACTAACTTCTCTCGTTCATATACTAAGTTCTTCTATTTTCAAAACATTATCTTATTCCATTTTCTTCTTCCTCAATCTTGAAAAACAACAAAATAACAAAAAAAATAATCATTTTTTCATCTTCTTCAAAAAATAAAAATACACTTTTCTTCATCTCAACGACAAAACCTCAACTATGGAAAAAAAAAGTAAATTTTCTTCTCATCCTTAATCTAATTCACTTTTACTTTTCAATTAATTTTTTTTGTAGAATCAAAATTTAATTCATTTAGGTTGTTGAAATTAATTAAATGTATTATCAGAATTAATTTTGAAACAATATGATGGTATGGTGGTGATTTTAAATTTAGGTTTTTTTTAATTTTAGAATTTTTTTTTAAAAAAGAATTGCTGGAATTTACAACTATTATTGAGCATTCACGGTATGGATGCTCTGTACACCGGTGTTGTTGATACCGCACCGCATATATCAACTTTTGGGTTTTTTCGCATTCTAAGAATGTAAGGGACATAAACAATATGTAGTGCTAGTATGGTTAAATAGAAGTGAAGTGTCAAATGTATTTTTTTGGCACCAAAAATGCTATTGAACTATACTAACGGGCTGTTCTTTTTTTTATGTCTATCTATACATTTACCCAATAATGCACTAATGTTAAGTTTTTTTATTTTAATGCGTAAGTTTTGACTAACTTATTTTTCTGTCACTATTCCACTAAAGAGAATAACAAGCTTAAAAAAACATTGGAAGCTATAAAATAGTCTCAAACTAACAAATGGAGAATTAGACCTATTTTAAAATTTTAAAAAACCTATTTATTAAGAACATAAAAAATTAGAAACTAGCACAAAATAAAATATTAATATAAAAGATATGTCATAATTTTTTTTATCCTTTTTATATATACTTGCCGACAGTTATTCAATACGGATCCCATATATTTTCCCCAACTAAACTCTGCTTACAGTGTCTACTTACATTCTCTTGCAAAACAATATTAATATACAAAATATTTAAAAAATAACCATGCAAACATTTATAATTAAAAGTTTCTCAAAATCTACTATTTTATATAAAAATGTTTTGTTGTTTATATGAGATGACTGTTTGGATCATCATTTATTTTACAAAAAAAATTTCTATCCTTTCCTATTACTTATGTGAATCTAAATCAACAAAATATGGTGCTGTTTGGATTGGGGATTAAAAATATTATTAATGAGGATAATAAATACATCATTATCTTATGATTCATATTCGTCACTGTCACTGCTGTCAGCCATAAGATAGATCTTATTTTAAAGAAAATATTAAAAATTGTTGCTATGCATTGTATAATACATAAAATGTGGTAATTTGACAATAGTTTTATTGATTAAATCAAATGTAATTTTTGTTTCTAGATGGCACCAAAAACGAGAAAATGGGAGGGCTATTATAATTTTATTTATAAATATAAGATAAATTTGGTAGAAAATGGGTATTGTTTCTAAAACAGTGAGACAAACATAACTCCTATTATATTAGTTTTAGTATATTTATAAAAAGTGTACACTGAAATATAAAAAATATTAAAAGTTTATTATAACAAGAAAATTAAAAAATACAGCAATTTTTAATTCGGAGTATATATTTTGTTTTAGAATTAATAAAATATATTTTAAAAAAACATGACAGTTTGGAAAATAGTTACAAGTTGCGAAAATGATATAAAAACCATAACTTTTCACAATTTTGAGTTTAACTAAATATAGTATAAGTTTATTCAAATTTTGACAAAAATATCTTTTTATGGGTATATAACTTTTTTTTACTAACCTTCCTCCTCCTCATTTTTTTCTCTTAGATTCTCTAACTTCTTTCTAAAACTTCCAACTTCTCTCTAATTTATCCGGGTGAACTAAAATCCGGCGAACTAAAATATGGAAACTTAGTGTTAGTATCAAAATTAGGGTTGTGGTTGAATTAGGTAAAAAAAAATCACAATTTTAGGGTGTTTGGATGCCATTTTCCAACCGAATTGCTGAGCGCACCATAAGTACAGGGGGCTTACCAAAGGGTACGATACCCCTGTACCATCGGTACACGGGGTGTACCGGTTGGTACATACGACCCCAGAAAAAACAAGTTTTTACCTTAATCTTGGTCGATTCATGTTTGATTTTGTGTTTTTATTAGAAGAAATTTAAAAAAAATTGAAAAGAGTTTGAATGTTCTTGAGTCAACTTTGAATGTTCAAGAACCATTTGAAGAACTTCACAAAATTGTAGTAATATGGGGTTTGATCTAGTAGGGAGTTGTGTTTTTTTGGGTATACATAGTCAAATAGATTGTTTTGTGAATTGGGTATATCTATGATATACTTAGTGTTTTTTTATTTAGTGGCAATTTGAATATTAAATAAAAGTTCAAAGATTTTTTTATTCGACAAACAAAAATCAACTGCATTTTTTGGTATACTTAAACCATATTTGGATACATATAGCTATACCCATCCAGTAATTTATGCATAAAAACTTATTTTCCGTATTTATATATTGTGTAGGATGTTGGTTTATAAGGATCAAGATTGTTTTAATT
Source organism: Limnanthes douglasii subsp. nivea (assembly GCA_036936605.1). NCBI lineage: Eukaryota > Viridiplantae > Streptophyta > Magnoliopsida > Brassicales > Limnanthaceae > Limnanthes > Limnanthes douglasii. The sequence continues at coordinate 277,099,948 of JAUPFV010000002.1, forward strand.
TTACCCCACCTATAGACACGATTTAATTAGTGGTGAGTTTTGATTTTGGATCACCTGTGGATCTGTTATAAGTAGTAATGTTTTTTGTTCGGCAAACCGAGAAGGCTAATTATCCATAAAAAGTGTAGTTGTTTTCATTTGTTAGTTATCTCTTTATTGGATTTTAAAATAGAAAATTTGTTTTATTCATGCTTAGAATAGATAGACATTAGAAAAATATTGGTAGTTATTCTTAAACAGCCGTTTGGAAAATTATTTTTTCATACTAGATAGATATACGCAGGAAAAACACGTCGGTGTCGCGCTAAAATATATAGAGAACAATTTGTTATTCCAAATTTATTTACATAGATACTGCATTATAGTTATAACTGACAAAAAAAATGTCAGTTATATCTCTTTCACTAGTTTCTCAAATCATGTGTATATATAATGAGGTTATAATATTTAACCGTGATAAAGAAAATATTAATCTAAATACTGTGTTTATGATACATTAAGAGAATATGTTTTACAAATGAAATTATATTACATTTGTCTTTTGTAAGTTTCAGCTTGGGCCAACAATTTGGTCCTACTTTGCATCAATCTGGTTTTTATGTCATCAGTATATAAGAAGAAAAAAAAGTTAAGTAAACGTTATTATATTTGTTTTTTTAGCCATCTAATATTATATATAAAATATTTTATTTAGGTAATCTGAACCTAATGATTTAAGATTAATTTTATTTTTCAATAATTGTTCACGGTTTGAAATATTACCGATAATAGTATGATTTTGAATTAGAAGTACGGATATTTATTTGTGTTATATATGTCATTTTTGAACCATAATTTCAGATAAATATCCGTAGATATATTTGATTTCGTTTTATCAATACCGACAAAACTAGATCCATCAACAATATATTTTAAATTATTTTTGTATTTTTTAGTTGTGTAATTATGTGTAACGAGGTGCGTATTAAGTTTGAAAAACAAATTGTGTTCTGGTTGTGGAATTACGTGTAATTGGGTTGCAAAAAAAAAAACATATCCAGAATTATGGGTAGTTTGATAACAAAATAGTAACCGAGTTCCAGTTTCGGAATTATGTGCAAATTAGTTGCGCAAATAAGAATAAAATAGTTGTATAAATATGATCGTGGTTGAGAAAAAACAAATGTCTCAATTTGTGGAGTTACGTATAAAATGAGTTACGTAAATAAGAAGAAAGTAGCTAACTAAATATGATTTTGGTTGCGAAATAAGTTTAGAAAAAATACTATTATCTAGTTACGGAAGTACGTCTAATTTGGTTGTTAAAAATAATTATGTTCAAATTGCGTAATTACATATAATTTGGTTGTGAAAGTAGGAATAAAAATAAAATTCTCCAAAAATAGTAATCATTGATTTCACTTTGTTTGTCTTTAGGAAATAGAAATATGTGTTTTTAGATTATTTTTTATCGGTTAGAGTTTGAAAGTATGAAATTTTAAAGATTGAAAATAACTAATTTTTGAAGTTGTACGTGTTTTGTGTTTTTAGGGTTATTGTTGGAAACATGTATGTTGTGTATTTTTTGATAAACTTCAAAATCCAAGTAGTTATCGGTAATTTATTTTTTCTCATGTGATTATTGGTAACTTGTGATTATATATATATATATATATATAAATATGTATCCTAAAAAATATTATTGATAAATAAAATTCTTTGTTATTTTTGTCTATATGTTTTTTATAATTTTTTTATTAAATGTGTTATATTTTTTGTGTAATTTTGAGAGATATTTTACCTCATCAAGTGGGATTGTTTGTGGTAACTATTCTTATTTCCATTTCATTAATCCATTGGTTTGTTTCTAGATTGTGATAGTTCCAAAAATATCTAAAGGGTTATTTAGTCGAAGATATTATGGGAGTTAGATTCTGGAAAGGGAAACATAAGGCGTCTAGAGAGAGGAGATGCTAAAAATAGGGCTAAAAACTCTGGTTAGTCACCGGTGTTTGACACATGTTGCACTCCTGCCACTAAGCTTCATTCGTCCCCAAAACTAATCACCGGTCTCCAAAAATGTTGCATTTTTACCATTAGCCCGTGCAAATTGATAAGGAGATGATACGCGCCAGGCCAATGTACTCAGCTTTGTTCCACATACGGTCATCCCTTCTTTTCTTCCAAAAACACCCTTTAGCACATTTTACCTTATTTACTTTAATTTTTACTTTTTACTCTTCAATTTCACCTCACCTAATATTTACCCACCCATTTAACTATTTATCTTTTACCCTTCTTTATCCTAATTACTAGTTATTACCCACCCACTTAATAATTACTTTCTGCACCTTTCTTTCCATTTTCCTCATTAACTCAGTGTATTCCGGAGTATCATTAGAAAGTGTCTCGGTATCGTAAACAAGATCGCATAAATCTCGTTCTTGAAAGAAAGCCTCCATACACAACCATAAATATTGGTAATTGGTTCCAACAAGCTTCTCTGTAGACATAGGAGAATCTGAATGACTTCCATTCATATTTATTCAAAAGTGATAACACTTTACAGGATTTTTATTTCACTCGGTAATAAAAACAAACACTTAATATGTACAGACCTTACTCTGATACCATGAAACAATCTGAACAGATAGGAATTTTGATTTTTATTACTTGAAGAATGAAAAACATGAATTCAATACTTATAGAAAAGTATAACTCTCACTACTCCACTAACATTATTTAGTAGTTTGGGAACTGTCTGACATCTATTATAATTCCCACTACTCAACTAACATCATTTAGTAGTTTGGGAACTGTGTGACTTCTAGTATAATTCCTACTACTCCACAAACATCATTTAGTAGTTTGGGAACTATCTGGGAACTGGGAACTGTCTGACTTCTTGTAACTGAAATTTCAGGAGTAAAGAGTGCACTAATTTGTGACATGGTGAAGCTTTTGGTTGATGAGGAAAAATAATTCTAACTTCCTTTTATGGGGAAGATAAAATTTTCCCGATTGCATTTGCTATAGTGGATGTGGAGAACAATAAAACTTGGCCATGGTTGCTGGAACAGTAAAAAATTCGGCGACGACTTCACGATCCTTGACCTTAGTTACGGTTAAAGAAAAAAAAACTATTGAAAACTGTGTCGGAATGTTTCGTGAATACGCACTATGTTTACTCGGTATAGTACCGGATGGAGGACTTCTTGAAAACCTTACGGTGTCCATTTCGAGGTGATGGAAAGATTGTGCTACCTTCATGCTTCTTATCTGTTGTTTATACAAACCGACTCGATGGTTTCGAGAGTTTCATTGATCAAATCAAATAGGCTTCTCCAACCGTTTACGAGGGAATTTTTTCTATGTGCTTGTTAATTTACAGGAAACTTCATGTTGCATATAGAGAGTGGAGGAGTAGCAATGTCACAAAAAGGTCAAAGTAACCTATTGAGTGGCATACAAGACAATGCCCATCTGAGTATCTGTTTTCATATTATCACATGTGCACGATGGTTAGTTTTAAAATTCATTTCGAAATCCGAACTGAGAGATCTTGAGGCGGAGGAACGTCGGAAAGCTTGTTACGCAGTCCACACTGGATTTATAACTTAAAACATGGTATCTTGGTTTTGTGACATTTTATCATTCACACAAACAACATGGTGGACTACGAAACAATAGACCCTAAATGTCTATAAGGCAAATGCACTCCATCTCCGTGCTAGAATGACAAGTGATCTCCAAAGTAGAACGACAAATAATCTCCTTGTTCGAAAATGCTATATGCCAAGTAATCTTCATCTCTATGATCGAAAATGTTATAAGTCAAATAATTATCATCTACGCAATAAAAAAATCTATAGGCCAATTAATCTTCATCTGTATGCTCGATAAGGCTATAGGCCGAGTAATCTCCATATCCATCATAGAAAACGTTATAAGACAAAATGATCTCCCTCTCCGTAATAAAAAATGTTGTATGCCAAATAATCTCCATCTCGTAATAAAAATATTGTAAGCCAAATTACCTATATCTTTGGGATAGAAATGGCTATAAACTAAGTAATCTCTATTTCCATGATCGAAAAGGCTATCGGCAAAATGATCTCCATCTACACGACACAAAAGATTTAAGCCAAGTCATCTTTATATCATGTTTTCACATTTTTATGTGTTTGTTGTATACTTTCTCCATCCTTACAATTATGTGAATAGGTCACTGAGCACATCTACGTGCAACACAATGGGTCATATTGTGCCCATATTAAATAAGTCTAATAATACGAATTGGCTAATTGGTCACGCCCACCAAAACTACGTAAGGATCACATTGTTCCCAATACAACCGGTATTAACATGCGGATTTCTCCAAGCCCACGAGGTTACGCAATAGGCCGAATCGGTCCCCCCCACCCCCCCGCAAATCTGTCGAGGGATACGTCTCACTTTTCTTGCTATGCGATAGACCATATTGTGCCCGATCTTGTAAGCAAATGTTAAGTCACCATAAACGTTGTACAAACAAATAAATCTCCACTCGTATAAATTATAACAATTCATTACATCGCGTTTATAATATCTCATATAAAATAGGTAACTAATTTTATTAATTAAATATTTTATTAATTATTTCTATATTTCAATTAAAATTATTATTTTCGTTTACGTTTTTGTTGTCTTTCTTTTTCTAATTATTTCGTTTGTTATAAATATTTTTCTTTTATCTCGTAAAAATTAGTTTTTCAAATATATATTGAAAGAACTAATAAACTATTAAAATTATTTGAACAAAGTTAATAAAAAGAATCTTAAATATTTCGTTTATGATATATATCTTAGTTTTTAACGACCAATTTACTCATAAACAATTATTTTAAATAGAATATTGGAATATCAAATAAAGGATAGAAAAAATCTAACAATAAATAAAAAAATCTAAAAATATATAAAATATTTTGTTTTTATAATAAATATCATAGATTCACTACATTTAAACATACATATTAAGTTTTAAAAAACATCGTTTGAGATCGTAGATTCAATTTTGATTTTGATTATGACTAGAAATTAGATTTGAATTTAGATTTGGTATTTAGATTTAGTATTGAATTTAGTTTTGGATTTGGAATTGGTATTTGAATTTGGAATTCAAATTTCGTTTGGATTTTGTTTGGATATTTGACGTTGAGATTTTATTTGGATTTTGTTTGGTGTTTAGATTTTGTTTGACGTTTGGAATTTGTCTGACATTTTCTTAGATCGACGTTTATCGTTTTGATTTGTTTTGGTGTTTAGACTTCGTTTTTTGGTTGGATTTTGATTTGGTATAGATTTGTTTGGCTTTGTTTTGGATTTGTTTGGATTCGTTTGGTGTTTTGATTTCGTTCGGATTAGGTTGGAGTTTGGAGTTTGGAGTTTAAAGGTTGGAGTTTGGAGTTTGGAGTTTAAAGGTTGAAGATTGGAGTTTGGAAATTGGATTTTTGAGATTGGAATTTGATCTTTGAGTTTGACGTTTTGATTTTGATTTTGGCGTTTTTTTAATTTGGCTCTCGATTATGGTTTAAAGTTTGGTGTTTCGTTTTTATGCAGTTTTGGTTTTTATCTTATGTAACAAACTTCCAATGCAATAAATAAGCATTGCGAGTTTGATAGAGGGTGTTACAGATATAAGGTGTAGGCCCACTAACCCATATAGTTTGTCTAGAAATAAGAGATTTATACTCTATGTAATTGGTACACTTTCTAAATAATACAAAACGGCTAAGATGAGTTACCAAACCTTATTTGATACCGAACAATAAATTTCTTAAATTAAGAAAGAAAATATTCTAAGGAAGGAGAGGGTGAAATTAAGAAAGAAAATATTCTAAGGAAGGAGAGGGTGAAGTTCAAATTCAACCAAGGCATGCTCATATCTCTCTTTTATACTAACACACTAATTATGGACCTTTTTATGGTAGCTTGTTCTGGATGCTAAATTTTGTTAGCTTATTTTAGAAATTATACCATGTTTTTATATTGGAATTTACATCTTGTCGGCTTGGTTTGGAAGTTATTTCCTTACTTTGGAAAGTGCACATAGTTTGCGTATATTAGCAGCTATACTTTGTTGGTTTGTTTTGGAAGCTACATATTTTTTGCTTATTTTGTAAGCTTATTTTCATATATATAGAATTTTAGGTTTTTTGAAAAATACAACATTTGATATTTTACAATTTTAAGAGTGCAACACTTGTGTAATATATTGTGTGTGTGATATTTGAAAGAAACACTTTGAGAATAGAAACACGAGTAGTGTTTGAGTTAAAGCTTTAGGCTTTTTGCGAGAGAATTTGTTTGGGTAGTTTGTGAGATTACTATTCTCTTTGGGGCGTAATATTTGGTGTGAGAAGAATGAATGTATAACTTTGGAGTGTGTGGAGTGAGACTTCCACTTTTGCAAATTTTTTAGTTATAGTGATACTTGTCTTTTCTCCATCCTTACAATTATGCGAATGGGTCACTGAGCACATCTATGTGCAACACAATGGGTCATATTGTGCCCATATTAAATAAGTCTAATAATACGAATTGGCTAATTGGTCACGCCCACCAAAACTACGTAAGGATCACATTGTTCCCAATACAACCGGTATTAACATGCGGATTTCTCCAAGCCCACGAGGTTACGCAATAGGCCGAATCGGTCCCCCCCACCCCCCCGCAAATCTGTCGAGGGATACGTCTCACTTTTCTTGCTATGCGATAGACCATATTGTGCCCGATCTTGTAAGCAAATGTTAAGTCACCATAAACGTTGTACAAACAAATAAATCTCCACTCGTATAAATTATAACAATTCATTACATCGCGTTTATAGTATCTCATATAAAATAGGTAACTAATTTTATTAATTAAATATTTTATTAATTATTTCTATATTTCAATTAAAATTATTATTTTCGTTTACGTTTTTGTTGTCTTTCTTTTTCTAATTATTTCGTTTGTTATAAATATTTTTCTTTTATCTCGTAAAAATTAGTTTTTCAAATATATATTGAAAGAACTAATAAACTATTAAAATTATTTGAACAAAGTTAATAAAAAGAATCTTAAATATTTCGTTTATGATATATATCTTAGTTTTTAACGACCAATTTACTCATAAACAATTATTTTAAATAGAATATTGGAATATCAAATAAAGGATAGAAAAAATCTAACAATAAATAAAAAAATCTAAAAATATATAAAATATTTTGTTTTTATAATAAATATCATAGATTCACTACATTTAAACATACATATTAAGTTTTAAAAAACATCGTTTGAGATCGTAGATTCAATTTTGATTTTGATTATGACTAGAAATTAGATTTGAATTTAGATTTGGTATTTAGATTTAGTATTGAATTTAGTTTTGGATTTGGAATTGGTATTTGAATTTGGAATTCAAATTTCGTTTGGATTTTGTTTGGGTATTTGACGTTGAGTTTTTATTTGGATTTTGTTTGGTGTTTAGATTTTGTTTGACGTTTGGAATTTGTCTGACATTTTCTTAGATCGACGTTTATCGTTTTGATTTGTTTTGGTGTTTAGACTTCGTTTTTTGGTTGGATTTTGATTTGGTATAGATTTGTTTGGCTTTGTTTTGGATTTGTTTGGATTCGTTTGGTGTTTTGATTTCGTTCGGATTAGGTTGGAGTTTGGAGTTTGGAGTTTAAAGGTTGGAGTTTGGAGTTTGGAGTTTAAAGGTTGAAGATTGGAGTTTGGAAATTGGATTTTTGAGATTGGAATTTGATCTTTGAGTTTGACGTTTTGATTTTGATTTTGGCGTTTTTTTAATTTGGCTCTCGATTATGGTTTAAAGTTTGGTGTTTCGTTTTTATGCAGTTTTGGTTTTTATCTTATGTAACAAACTTCCAATGCAATAAATAAGCATTGCGAGTTTGATAGAGGGTGTTACAGATATAAGGTGTAGGCCCACTAACCCATATAGTTTGTCTAGAAATAAGAGATTTATACTCTATGTAATTGGTACACTTTCTAAATAATACAAAACGGCTAAGATGAGTTACCAAACCTTATTTGATACCGAACAATAAATTTCTTAAATTAAGAAAGAAAATATTCTAAGGAAGGAGAGGGTGAAATTAAGAAAGAAAATATTCTAAGGAAGGAGAGGGTGAAGTTCAAATTCAACGAAGGCCTGCTCATATCTCTCTTTTATACTAACACACTAATTATGGACCTTTTTATGGTAGCTTGTTCTGGATGCTAAATTTTGTTAGCTTATTTTAGAAATTATACCATGTTTTTATATTGGAATTTACATCTTGTCGGCTTGGTTTGGAAGTTATTTCCTTACTTTGGAAAGTGCACATAGTTTGCGTATATTAGCAGCTATACTTTGTTGGTTTGTTTTGGAAGCTACATATTTTTTGCTTATTTTGTAAGCTTATTTTCATATATATAGAATTTTAGGTTTTTTGAAAAATACAACATTTGATATTTTACAATTTTAAGAGTGCAACACTTGTGTAATATATTGTGTGTGTGATATTTGAAAGAAACACTTTGAGAATAGAAACACGAGTAGTGTTTGAGTTAAAGCTTTAGGCTTTTTGCGAGAGAATTTGTTTGGGTAGTTTGCGAGATTACTATTCTCTTTGGGGCGTAATATTTGGTGTGAGAAGAATGAATGTATAACTTTGGAGTGTGTGGAGTGAGACTTCCACTTTTGCAAATTTTTTAGTTATAGTGATACTTGTCTTTTCTCCTGTGCACATAGACAAATTAACCGAACCACATTAAATCCTTTCGTGTCATTTGAACATATTTTCACATTCGCGAGATTACTTTCTCATCAACTAATATATAGGTCCTGCTCACTTCTCTCATTTTTATAACAACCACTAATCGTGAGCCCTTCTTATGGTAATTTGCAAGCTACACCTTAGTGGCTTATGTTAGAAGGTTAACCTTGTAGGTTTGACATAACATAATCTTAAGAGCACAACACTTATGTAATTTATTATGTATGAAACATGTGAGAGAAACATTTTAGATAGAGAAATACTCGTAGTATTTGAGCTAAATGTGTGAGATTTTGTGAGAGAATTCTCTTGAGTTATCTTTGAGATTATTATTCTCATTGGGGTATAATATTTGGGAATTAGACCAGTGACTTTATAGCTCTTAAGTGTGTTGAGTGAGACTCTAACTTTTTTTAATATTTTTTAGTTATAATACTACTTGTCTTTCGCTTTGTAGATGTAAGCAAATCAATCGAATCACGTTAAATCGTTTCATGTCATTTGATCATATTTTTGTATTTAGGGATTATTTTTCCCAAAAACTAGTATTAGAATACTAGGTGCATATCCAAATACTTATTTGGTTGTTTCTTGGCATTTTTCATATCTCTTTCTTCATTGTACATAATAGAGTAATGTAGGAACAAATGTGGCAGTAGCATGATCATGCTCGCGTAACCAAACTATTGTAATTAGAAAATAATGATGCAAGATTTATGATACTATTGAACTAAAAAGATTCAAACAAGATACAACAAGTGAAACAAATTAGAAGAAACTCAACTGTAAAACTTCTAGTGTGATACTATAGTGGGTTAAACCAAGGCTTCAACCAACGCTTTCAAATTATGGCAACATTTAGAAGAAATGTATGACCCAAAATGGTAAAAATAAATATTTCACCCTAAAGAGACTTGTGAACCTAAAACTTTATGATGGGAAACATATATCTGATCGCTGGTGAAATTCGACTAGATTCTCGATAATTTGACGAACATGGAAACTATGTGTCAAGCTTCAAGGCTCTTATATAAAATTATGCATTAAACTTCCATGTTTTAATATCAAACCACTACACTTGAAACTGATCAGATTCAAAATGGTTTAAGATTACTTATTTTTGTGTAGAGACACATCAAAATAATCTAAGAGAACTTTTATTTTTCCTCTTTAACCTTTTTAAAGGCAGTGATGACAACCATATATCTCCTATATGAAATCCTAAAAAATTAATGTATTTATATATATCCAATACAAATTTTATAAAGTAGAAATATATATTTGGCAAATTAAAATATATTACATAAGTGAAGTCATTGACCAACCAAGGGCTTAGATCCGTACAAAACTATCTTCGTCACACAAACTAAGTACATAAAATTCAAAGTATCAAAATAAAAAGCAAACCCAAACACAAGGGGGTACAACTCTTTATCCTTCGTGAAAACAATGCATTTTCAGCATTATCTTTCTCCACCACTTTACTCTCACCCACTGATAACTCAGTCGACCAAACCACGTCTGAAAACCAATATAATGAGCGACTAACTCCAAGAATACTCTCATATTGACGCAAAGAAACTTCATAAAGAGCCAAAACAAGGTTCACTTCTAGCTGCCAATTTGTTTTTTTGGCGATTGTCTAAGCCACAATCTGCATCTCAACCACTTCAGTCTCGTAATTGTTTTGTTTGGACCCAATAAATTATGAGTAAGCTTAGACAAATTTTGTTTGCGTGTCTCTTTGACTTTAAGGGTTATGTTATACATATAGTATGATTTATTCTATTACACCACCAACCTCTGGGTCGATTGGAAATGCTTTTGGGTCGGTACGTTACCAAGTTATTGTTAGACTTTCATTGAGCAAAAAACATGTATTGTCAAATCACCTCTAACCTTATTTTGAACTTTAAATTGTTACTCCATTATGACCTCATTTTTCTTTACTTATCGACAATCCTCCAAGCGTTTGCCCATAATACTAAAAAATAGTCTAAAGTCCGGAAACTCGACCTTGAAAATAAGTTGCACGCTATGATAAATCATTCAACATTTTATGAAGAGTAATAATGATTAGTTTTTGAATCACTTGTATATAAACAAAATAATGAAAATACTAAATTACTTACATCACCAAACACGATTGGGGGTGTTGATAGCTCCCCATAAGGCTGATTGGAATCTCGGACTTGGGTTTTTATTGATACAATATTCTAAGTAATAACACATCTCATATGTTCAGTCTATAGTAGCCTCTTTGGTTGGATTTGGCTCTTTGCTTCTGTTAAACTTGAACAACTAACTCCAAAAGTTAAACAAAAGATTATGGATTTACAATATTTTCTTCTTGGGAAACGAATCTTAAAGATGAAATCGAAGCTCTAACTAAAATAAAATATAGCTTTCGTTAAACAAGTCCAGAAACAGTTTAACAGACTTCGAACCTTTGTTACTTTCACCATTTCCCAATCTTTTAAAGGTCAATCTACTCCCCTAATTTAATTTTATTTTTCTTTTGACTAATGTTTTCCATTTGTACACTCTTCTTTCATATGATACGCTATAGAAGACATACAAACTATTCTATTAGCCTTATTCTTTTTGGTTTTCTTTTGAGCAATGCCCATTACATTGATCTATTACATTGATCTATTTTGGCATAGCCCAGCTACCTTTAAGGGACACCATACAAACTATTCTATTAGCCTTACTCTTTCAAAACGTTTGATGGACGAAGTCCATATATTTTTCTCGAGACTCTATCTTCGTAGTACTAGGAGCCACAACCCCTTAGAAAGTCTTCTGCACCAGCTTCAAAGGCTCAACATATTGAACTATAATTACTGAACCTGTTACAATCCCACTTATTTGACAACCTGATTAATACTAAAATTTAAGAGCTAGTAGCCGTAACATATGAAATTTGATGGGGTAAACATAAATTGATCTTTTTTAAGGACATCTACGCAAAATTTCTAATGAAAAAAACTTATTCTTCCCCACTTCATACAACTTAGTAAATTAGTATAAATACTCTACGAATAAATATTAGAAATCAACTTAATATTTTAAAATTAGAATAAGCATACAAATTTTTAAAACAAAAGGAAAAACTAACTTCTGAAAAACTAGGATCTCGAAGCAGTAGGTTGACAAGTGACCGACCTATATCCGAGTTCCTGCCGAAGAAAACAAAGAAGATATTCTAAAATTTGTTTAATCAGGTAGGTGAGTCATAACCTCATGAAGGCTCGATAAGGATAAGTAAAATTTAAAGCTTTTGTTGGGAAAACTAATATTCGTCAAAGACTACAAGTTCCTCGTGCAAACAAATGACTCATAAAATTAATTGGAATAATGGAAGCTATAAATGATCAATTGGGCATTAACTGATTGGGGTACATCCATGTCAGTTAGAAATACTATAACAACTTCGGATGCATGGTATACTAACATAAACCAGCAAGTATGGAAATGATGTAACTGTCGTGTCAAAGATGTAGAAAGTTTTGCTTCTCATATAGAAGAAACAAAGAAACGGTTTGATCTTATCTAAATAACTGATATTAGCACGTGTTCAAGTTCAATGTTTATCCAACACAACCAAACTTCAAAATTAAACATACAAGTAAAAGTTCTACCTCATCACTTTATGCATCCAGAGAGGTTCATTTACTATTTAGAAATATTACATGAACATCACCATTGATAATAAACTTCACCTTTAGATCCTTTAAATACTAATTCTCGAAATAATCATAGGTCTCGCCCAAAATTCAATCCATAAAAAAATGGAGGTAGATCTATTTATATCAAATAAATAAACGAGCATGAACTTTGTAGAACCGTTGGCTGTAGTGCAGATCCTTAGTTATCCATCATGATTTGTGCGTTCTTCCACACTAATGTTGGGGCCTTCATAACTTCCCCAAACTAACCAATGGTCAAAGGCTTAGATAGCATTGATTCAAAAATATATGAATGGTCTGTTTGAAGAGGGGTGGAAATTGAATAACAGAATGCGTCAGTTGATCAAGCTTTGTGTCCGAAGGCTCGCCAATAGCCCTTGGAGGACTAATAAATGGATTTTTTTAAAGTAGTTCACCCAAACAAATTATGGTTCTTCGACCCTTCATTATTAAAGTAAGAAGGTATATACGTCAATCGACGAACCATCTTTTAAGCATAAGCTAAGAGAAAAAAAGAATAAGATTGTATGAGGTATTCAAAAAGACTAAGATGAAAAGATAAAATGTTTAGGAGCACATAAGTTTGCGAAAACAAATGCTTCAATGAGCCTTTATATATTTATAGAACATGTTACTCATTACAACCGTCTAAAAGTAAATAATTGGTAAAATACAAATAACAAATGCAAAAGCATAAGAGATGGTAACTTTAAGACATGTAGCTTTATAAATATATTTATATATTTATAGAACACGTGTCATACTCGGCTCATTCCGCACGCTATTAAGACATGTAACTATTATTTTTTACTTACGTGCAATCATAGCCCACGTGTACTCTCAAACTTTAGGGTGCTTCCAATCTCTCGATGACTCGCTTTAAATAAATAGCAAGGTTTAACATACTCGTAAAAATGTAAGACCTAAAAGAAGAAGTATCAACACAAACTTACTCATAAGTACTATAAAGGAAGGATATCATCAAATTTGAATATGTGTTTTAGAGAGCCCCATAAAAAATACCATTCTATGGAATATATCTTCTGATGACAACGTTTATTTATAAGAAATCTGGAACAACATTAAGGACAAAAAGATCAAATAAATCATGTACAAGAAATTATAGAATAAAACTACTCCAAAGAAGTGATCATTCACTCTTCGAAGATAATTTAAAGGTTTAATTTATGTAGACTCATTATTACAAAAGAAAAGATTTACCTTAGCATCTAAATGTCAAAATTGTTATAATACTGAAACTATAAATCATCTTTTTGTATCCTCTAATATCACATGGGAAGTTTAGAAATGCTTTTTGAAACATCTATTTGGTCTACTAATAGTCAAGCATATGACCATCAACCATATTATTAACATACGGTTCATGTTAACTAATAAAAATATTCATATTCGAACCATCTTGCCCCATATTATCTGTTGGGCTATCTAGTCAGGCCAAAAAAATTAAAATAAACCAATCAATTAAGTATATCTACCAAAATCATAATCGATAGAATCGTATACATCATCTCTCAAATAATAGGCATGTCTTAACCGTTAGATGTCTCGCTCCAGCAAATAAGAGACTGCAACTCAACTATGACGGTTCATGTTTGAGTAATGAAGAATCAAGTAGTGGTATTGTAATTATAAATAATAAATGAGATCTAATGTACTCATTAGGCAGGCTGTATGGTAAAAATACTATTTTGCTAGCTGTAACTAGTGCCCTTCTTGATGGACTCCTTCTCTGCAAAACCAATGGTTTAATCTTTTAGACACTAAAACAAATTCATTAATCTTATTTGAATTCATTTTCCATAAAAAGACCCATGGTATGTTATACTAATAATAGACTCCTATAAAAACCTAGTAACATCCCAAAAGAATATTAGACACATATTCAGAGAACATAATTATATTGCTGATTGAGTTGTTAAATGAGCTCTCGTTCGGAAATCAAACTACGATTTCTCCATAAATCAAGCCTCAAACCTCTTACGTCTATAATTCCACTTGAAAGTCTCAATATTGGATACCTTAGACTTGTAAACTAATTGATTTCAATGTGTATAGGTTTTATTTACTCAAAATTTTAGGATTATGACAACTCTCTCAAGGCACGATAATTTCTGACCAAATTTTTTATCTAATTTTGCAGCCTCAAGTACATCATATACATTGGTGGAAGTGGACAATAAAAATTCAAATACAGATCATCGAGTAATGTTCGAAACTAAAATCAACAAAGAAGTACAAATTGAAGGACTTAAAAGATCCTTCAACAATAAAAATGTAATATTTTAGATCAATTGGAATAAAATTTAGTATATAACTAAATTGTTGCTCAAATAACTGTAATTATAATTTGAAGGACTTAAAAGATCCTCAAACTATTTTAGATCAATTGGAATAAAATTTAGTATATAACTAAATTGTTGCTCAAATAACAAATTGAAGGACTTAAAAGATCCTCAAACTATACACTTTCCCATCTAAAAAGCTCATATCAATGTTATTTTAGCCCAAAAAAAACAGTTAGAATAAAAAAAAAATATGACATATAATATAATTTTAAAATGTATTTAAGAAAATGTATCAAAAAATGTAATTATTTTTTAAAATTGAATACTATCAAAATCATAACTATCCCCGTTTATGGTGAAATATAATATACTTAAGAGATATATGGTAGTTGAGAAACTTAATTTATCTATTGAAATTAAAAATGATATAACCATACATGTGTTAGAAATTTTGGTTTTACAATTCCCAAATTAATTATTCTAACATTTTTGGCCAACTTCTGATTATACATCTAACAATTGTGTCGTACTAACTTGTAACCTATAACAATCTCTACTCAAAAAGTTTATTACATTGAAATAATTTAATTGTTTTCAATATGAGGAAATTGAGACATATGAATACCTTTTTTTACTCAATTAATAGGGAAAATATATGGTATATATAGGTGCCCTTTTACATGTAGGAAAACAAATACAATAACCACTTTTATTTTAATCAACGGCATTTTTGACCCATCAACCATATTTAACAAGACCATCTCCAATTTCTATGGAGAGATAGGGCAAATTTTATTGTCCTTAAAATTTCAAACAATGGTTTATTTTTTCCAACTACTTTTTAAAACTATCATGGAACTAATCTTTGAGCTACTATTTTTTTTTAGTTTTTGTTTTAAATTTTGCTTTAAAACCTAGCTTCTTCGTCGTGTTGCTAACTAAAAAACTTATTCAAAATCAAAATCACTCCCGTTAAAAAAATATATTTTTAATAAAAAAATTATTTAAAATTAACATATAAGCTTATAAATATCAAATTTTACGTGAATGACATCTTTAAGTGTTGGTTTTTGACATTGTCATCCCATTAGTTGTTGTTTTATTATTTCTTATAATATAAACAAAATAAGTTTTAGAATCCAAAATCATAGATATATAATATTATTGTATTATAGTTTTATAATTGTAGTACTGTTATAAGACATTGGAACTAATCAACAACTTCATACTCCTACCATTTTAGTTTTACATTCATTTACACTGTTACATAGTCCGACTATATTTTTGCTTCTAACTCATAAATGTCCTTTGAGTCACTCATTCTAAGTTTTATTTTACTATTTTTACATAATTTTAAACCATCCAAAAAAGTTGTAGATTCTAATCTTATTTTAACCTTACTCTTCTTAACCACTAGAAAATACAAAAAAAACACCCAAATAAAATATATTAGTTCAACCACAAACGGGGAGCTATGGCCTTATTATCTCTCAATTTCAATATGAATGGATTTATTTGAAATATCACTTTTCTTTTAAACTATGTGATGTAGCTAAGCTCCAGACTTTCTATGACAGAAATTTCTCTTAGTTGATTGGGTATTTGAGCTACATCAGTGTCTATCTTGTATTTTTATTTATTTGTCACTTCGCAAGTGAATCTGTCGGTGCATTTTGTTCCCTGTTAATGTGTGATATAATCATATATGATGTTATCAATTTCACACAACAATCTAATATAAGAGTTATAAACCATGAAGATCTGTGAGTTAGTATCATAGTTAATAACACTTTAAAGTCTGGCTCAATTTCAAGTTGAGAAATTTCCATTTTTTGCTAGAAAAAAGTTCTGCAATTAAAGCTCCAGTTTTCAAAATTATAGGACTTTGTTTTCCATAGATTCTTCCAATTGCAGCTTTGATATCTCCTTTGGAGTCTCTAATATTTGCACTACCTATACCTTCCCCAGTTTGAGAGCAAGAGGCATCTGTATTTATTTAATTTGGTGGAGACTAGTGGATAGTTATTAGTTTTCTAGGATGTTTTAAGTGATTAAAACAACCAAATTCATAAGTCAAATTTGTATTTAAAGCCCATAAGTTTCTTTTAAGTCTATTTTCCATATCAAACTTTAGAATAACATGATTGAGTTGAAGAAATGTAGCATTAGCAGAGGTCTTCCGATATGATTGACTTTCCTGTTAATTGTGTGATGCCAAATAATCTAGCAAATGGCAATGGGTAGGTTCTGATGTGAACATTACTAGGAGTATACCAATACTAGATTCTTATTATGTGAGTCAATGACATATGTCGGCCTATTTGAAGGTTGAGCATGTTGTAGAACAATTTCCATACAGGCCAAGAGTTGTTATATAAAATAAATATATGATGTATATATTCGATACTTTCACAATGTTAGAATTGGGATGCTAAATATATGTTCTTTTGTTGAAGAATTGTATCAACATATGCCCGGTTATGAAGAAACGTCCATAGAAGAAATGAGAACTTCTTAGGTGTGAAATTATTTTAAGTTGTCGTGTAGATCATAGATGTTCTTCATTTATTTATCAATTTATTCCATGTATCTTTAGTATAGAAATCTCGAAATCATTAATTGTTCATTATCCTCCACATAATATTGCATTGATAACTTGATGATTCCATTAATAGTAAGTGATTAATATAACTTATTAAGATCCCAACCACCATCGGTTCATAAGATTTTAACTTTATCTTTAATGTACCAAGTTTTGTCATTGTCTCATGTTAAATTAATTAGTGGTTTGTTATTGCACCAATAATCTAATTAAAATTCACATTCACCATGACCAATGGACCAGTAGATAAAGCCATCTGCAATGTTTCTAACATCAATTAATATCTTCCATAGTTGGGATCTTTTCCTCATTAATTTCAATTGCATAGGCTGAAAAGTAGAACAATAAATGTTTTGCATGATTTTTACTAGGCATGGGCATTCACTTCGGTTCGGTTCTTTCGGTTCTTTAAAACTAGTACCCATTTAGGAACCGAATAAATTTTGGTTCGTTTCAGTTCGGTTCGGTATGGGTACTTAACTTGGTCCCAATCAGGTAGTTTTGGATACATTAAATGCTCTGCAATATCAACATACATAAAACTCTTTTTACACTTTAAAACAATAAAATTATGTTTGATTGTAAGAAAAAAAATACTAAATATGAAAAATATTCAAAATTAATATATTAAAAAATAATATTAGTAATATAAAGCAAAATTAAGAGATGATATCAAGTTTATTAGATTATATAAAGTTTCATATTTTCTTATTTTGTTTATATGCATAATAGTTTGTAAATATGTTACCACTTTGAATTAACTATGTTGTCATTTATTAAAGAGAACATAATTAGAGGTCAATAATAAAAGAAAAATTTAGGGGAATCTAACTTTGAAAAAGAAAATATATTTTCAAAAAAAATCAAAATTAAGGGTTAATACATAGGTTCGGTTCCTAACAGGTACCCACGGTTCTTCGGTTTGGTTCGGTTCGGTTCCAAGAATCGTGGGTAATTGAAAATTGGAACCAGTCGGGTATTATGAAAGAACCAAATCTGCTTCGGTTCAGTTCTTTTAGTTCGGTTCGTTTCGGTTCTTTCGGCTCCAGTTAAAATGCCAATGCCTAATTTTTACCCATAGAATTTTATTCTCTCGGAATATGTACTAGAGTTTATAAGAATATGTAAGTTGAATATCTTCAATTTTTATGATATTTAGTCCAGCTTCTGTGTAGGGTTTACTCAGCTTGCTCCCGATAGGCCAAGTTATAGCTCTATCATTGTGTGAGGTGCCCCAAAGATATCTGCTACATATTGCTTCAAGCCTTCAAATGATAGAGTTGGAAAGCATAGAGTATTAAAGATGAGAGTCTCCAAATGAAAGTAAGGTATGATCATATTCTTGAGTTTTTCTTCTGAGTTTAGTAACTAGATCTTCATAATGAATAAATGTGCATCTATGATAAATAGTTTATCCCAAGTATTTCAATAGAAATATTCCTAGTTTGAATCCGGTAAATTGTTGTATGTAGTTTAATCTAGTAGATGTTATTGATGTAGGAAGGATGAATGTTGATTTATCTTTATTGATAAATTGCCTAGTTTTCTTCTGATACTTGATAAGGAAGTAGTAAATTTTATTGACACTAGATTTTGATCCATTAGAGAAGATGATTATATCACCACCAAAATCCAAACAAGGAACCATAATATTACTAGACATTCTGTATCTCATAGTAGACTGGTCTTGGAACAATTGCCTGAGTCCTCTGATAAAAACTTATTCAGCCAAAATGAATAGACTAGAGGAGATGAGATCCCCTTGTCTGATTCTATTAGGTGATTGAAAATAACATTTAGCGCACCATTAATGATAACAGAGAATCTCACATTATTGAGTGACTTCTTGATTAAGTATGTGAACTTGCAATCAAAACCAAAACCAAAACCAGTAAGAATTTGAATGATAAAAGGTATTGAAACTCATCAAATGTTTTGGCCATATCCAAGTTTAAAATATGATTCCATTTTATACATTTCATATATAATTTCTTTAGTGAGAAGAATGGTCTCTTGAATACTTTTACCTCTTACAGAACCACTATGTTCAACATAGATTAGTTTAGGTAGAAGAATTAAAATTCTGTCATTGAGAATTCTAGACATTATCCGATTGAATACATTACATAGACTAATAGGTCTATAATAATTCACCTTTTTTAGGAATTAGGCAAATTACTGTGGCATAAACCGTATTTGGGACATCCTCCGCATTATCCTCCTGAATACATTACACAGACTAATAATTCTATAGTAATATTCCCATATTTCTAATAGAATTTGGTATTAAAACCATCTACACCAGCAATGCTAGAAGAGTTGAGAGCATTGACATGGTTGAATATCTCTTGGTTAGAAGGAGTAGCCATTAATATGTTGATGTCTTCATCTGAACCAATCTAGGAATGACATATTCAATATATGTTATCTCAGAAGATTGAGAGATTTTAGTGAGTAAACTCTTGAAGTAGTTAACTACATATGCTTTTAGATCTTGCAAGTCCTCGATCCAATTGTTATTTTCATTGGATTTTAAAAATTACGTTTTTTCTCAATTTTTTCTTAACATGACGGTGGTATGATGCTATATTCATATCATCATGTTTTGTCCAATCGGTATTGAATATTTGTTCCCAATATGCTTTCTCCTTAGCAAGTAACTGTACATGAATTGCATTGACTTTAGCAAGATTGATCATTCTCTTGAGTGTTGGAATCTCTGAAGCAAGATTCATAATACTTAACATCCTCTTCAGATTGAGCTATTGAGTTGAAAATACTGCCCAAAGTTTATTTTTTACAGACTTTATGATGAGCCTTTAATCTCTTGAGTTTTTGCTAAAAACCCTGTATAGGAGAATCATTGATATTTTCATTCCAGTTATTCATCATTATAGTGACAAAGTCAGTATAATCCAGCCACATGTTTTGGAACTTAAATTCATACTTAATTTGAACACTAGTATCTTATACTTTGACGCATAATGAGGAATGATCAGATCCCGTTCTAGCCATATGAGTAACAGATGTGGTGAAAAAATAGTATGACCATGCTGAATTATATAGCACTCTGTCCAGACGCTTCCATTTATGGGAGTTAGTCCAAGTGTATTTGGACCCAGAATATCCCACATCCATTAGATTGGAGTCATTGATTGTGTTGTTGAAGTCATCTATACTTCGTAGGTATATATTGGAGCAACAGAGTTGATTAGAAGGATAAAAAATTGAGTTAAAATCGTCCATTAAAATCCATTCATTTGATAGGTCAGCAACATCTCTTAGGCTGTCCCATAGAGAAATTCTAAGATCTATTATAATTTTTCATATATTATAAAGACCATGAAGTCATTTCCAAGATTTGAATGGTTAACCTTGTTATAAAGTAGTTGATTATGATCTAGAAGTTGATGAATAATAAAGTCATTATTCCAAAATAGTCATATCTTGTTTGAAATATTAGATAAACATTATATTCTGAAATCCCAGGATTTGAGCAGTCTTGTTCATATGAACATTTGATATCATCGGTTCTTGAATTGCCAAAAATTCAATCTTCTTAGATCTTATAATTGATTTTAGTCTTCTACTTGTAGCTTTATTTCCAATCCCTCTTACATTCCAACCAAAAAAATTGAGAAAGTCATTTAACTAAGCGAGTTTGTGGTTTGGTAGAACTTCTGTTTTGAACTACTTTGGTTGAGTTAATTCCAGATATGTTGTTTATCTTGGTATCCTTTACTTTTTTGTTATTTATAATTTTTTTGAGGTTTTTCTCATCTTTAGCAGTGAATTTAGGAGAGGAAAGAAGACTCCCTAAAATGTGAGACATGGGAGAGAGAACATCTGTATTCTCATATTCCAAATCATTTGTAGAACTTAACATGACTCTAGTTTCCAAACAGAGAAATTCCTGAATGATTTCTGCTTCATGAAGTTCATGCATTATGCTTTGATCTTCTATTGTTATATTAACTTCTCTTTGAAGAGGCTTAATTGAATATATATGAGATATTTGGTTGTTTATGAAATGTTGTTTGTTATTATTGATATTGTTCTGCATTGGTTAATCTTTTGAATCTTGAAATGTAGAAGTGTCTTTGTTCCAAATTGTTATTTCTCCTGTTTCTTTCTTTTGTTGCGGAATTAGGCTCTTTAACAATAATTGATTTCATTTTGGGTATCCAAATTTATGTATATTTTTGTTGATCATTGTTGTTTAATGTATGATTAAACTGTTTCTCTATGACTTGAATCAGGCTGTCTTACTCTACAATTAGAATGTCTTGTTTTAGTATTGTGACACATGTGAAAACATTTAGTACAATAATTTGGTTTGTCCCCATATGTGACCTTGACCCCAAATCCTTCAACATTTCCAAAACTAACGCAGTTTCTATCTAAAAACTCTAAGATCCAATTCAACCCAGGTCGTACAACAATTATACATGTCCGGGTTTTTTTATTGGAATCAAACTATTAATAAGATTACCTTTGGTTTTGGCTAGGGTTCTGATTGTATCTAAATTGTATATGTAATGACTAATGAGATATTTCTTTGAAGGTTATCCAAACAGGTGGAAGACTCTCTTCATAAACAGAAATTAATTAAACATTAATTAAATACGGGTATATAAAATATAATAATAATATAAATTTTTCAAAACATAATAAGATAGTGCAGCCATAAATAATATTAGGCTAAAAATATGTAGTCACAATTAATATATATATATATATTCTCTTCGAAAAGAATTGAGTTTGTATGAGAGTTGTGACAAGTAACAGTAATTTTGGTCAGCTTGGTGAAACGATGAGTATGTAGTCTGCTTGTTTCCTCTCTTTTCTTACAACCTGATCTTGGGTATGGAACGAGTTGTAATTCTTTGTGGTCTTGTACAATATGTAATTTTGACTGATTTATTGGAGTCCGTATGTGTGTATTTTACTCTCTATTTGATCCTTGTCATTTGCGTCTAATAAAGATGATCCAAACTAAATGGAGAAAATTGTGGCTTAGGTGATTATCCAGACAAAGCTGATGGAGGATCCTCTAAGGAACTCTATCCACATTCGCGAGACTTTTTGAGAGAAAACGACGTTGTAGCAGAGACAAATGTACAATCACTTTGAATAGAAACTTAAATGAAAAGTGATCAGTGCCAAAGGCGGAATATTGCAAAACTCAATTTAAATGATCATCTTCTTCTCGAAAACAAAAACAAAATTCTTTTAAAACATGGCAGCCCATCATAGTCGATCTAACAATATTCCTTTAGCATCACACCCGTTCCTTCCACAAATCCAAAGACAACATGACAAAATAAACTCGTCGTAACCGCACCATTCTCATCGGAGACTTGCATGTTTATATCTACGGGTTGTTGCTCTTGTCCCTTACTTCAGAAAACAAGATCCGGGTGTATATAAATATATAATTGATGATTTAAATTTCATCAATAAATTTTTTTAATTTCTACACTGGCAAACCACACGAATCGGATGAGCCTACCGAAAATATGATTAACAAAAGTGAGTCCCGTAGAAAAACGGATCCATATTTGTCGGAAAAAATGATGGCTGGAGGAGGTAGTAGGAGCGGAAAGAGCAGGTTGAAGATACACCCAAACATGAAACAGCTTTTGACGAGATGATACCGGATCAATATTTCCCGAGTGGGGGAAGACGATGCCAGAAAATTGACGACAGTGGCGCTTGGGATTAGAACGGTGATGGAGATGGAATTTCCTCGGCGAAGAGTTATTGGGGAATCTGCTTCATCCATGACTTGTTTTAGAGAGAATGCGAAGTGATTATTTGTTGGTTTTGGAAAGACAGAGAACCATAAAAATAAGGAAGGAGAAGAGGGAGAGAAAATGATGTAACATTTTGTTTAATTTGTCTTTTATTATTTCTTTTCTACGAAAGAAATTATGGAGTATAAAAACATGTCTTTTCTTTTGCATTGTCTTTTGTTTTAATCAGAATTATTATTTTTGTGCAATGTTTTCTAAACTAACTTTGGTTTAATCAGAAATATTATTTTTGTGCAACGTTTTTTAAACTAACTTTGGTGACATATGATTGCTTTTTTAGAAAATATTACGAGTTCGGGGTTAAATTTATAGATTTTGCCAAGTCCAGGAACCATGACCGGTGATTTTAAAATCGAATGACTAAATAAAAGAAAACGTGATGGTCGAAGGACTATCTTCTAATTTAAACCTATAAAAAATCAATCTATTGAGTAAAAAAAATCCATATAATTGATGAACGTCTAAAATTAACTACATAAGAAATTGTTTGCAATCTATACAACATCATATGTTTTTTCATACTTATATGGAGACAAAATATGCGATACTAATATTCCCAACAAACATATTTTTTTAACCGGGTGATTTTGATCTTGTTTCGAAAATATTTTTTTAATCAGTTAAGCGGTTAAAAAGTTTGGTTTTTACGGCGAATTTCGAAATAAATGTTCTATAGTACTTTAGAATTTTGTTTTAGGATTGTTTCAAAAAACATATTTGCAAAAAATAAAAAATATTATTGTTTAAATTTTAAAGGTCTATTAAGTTTGCCTTGTGTCTATGTAGAGGTTGTCGATGGATCATGAAAGTTTGTGTTAATTAAGGTTAGGACACATGAATATCATGTTTTTAGATTAAGAATTATATGCCCGTTTGGTTTATTTGAGTCCAAAAAAATATATTCATACATCTCAATATATTTGCATTCAAAACCATTAAATTTTCTCAATAATATAAACTTTGTAAATAGAGATTTTATTGGTTAGAAAGATTAATATTTACAAGTTAATACATAACAAATTCCGTTGTTCGAATGTATTCTAAAATGTTTAGAGAAACCACATGCAAATTTTTCAATATGTGGCAATCACACCCTCTTGAAAAGATATCGTGTCTAATAGTTGGAATCTTCCCACCAACTCTCGAGGTATGAGCTTGATTTCCTAAAAACTCAATCGTCTTCAGTTAGAGCTTAACCATCTAAGTCCTAATGAATATAACGACATAAGTTCAAGAGTTTCCAATACCCAATAAAATATTTTTCATGCCCAGTCTTGTCTTGTTCAAGATTCTCTCGATCTCGTTCTTGTTTATAATAAAATTGAGGCTTCTTCGTCCTTCATCTTCTTGAGTCAAGCTGAAAAATCCTTTTTAAACAAAAATCCGGAGAAAATTAGCTTAACTTTGGTGATAGGAATACCAAGTTCTTACATAATGATATTAAAACCCGTATTTTTTGCAACAAGATTATCTCGATTATCAATAACCAGGGTGTGAATGTAACAACACCCACCAGTGTTGTTAGTATTATCGTGATCTATTCTCAAGGATTTTCTTGGAACCAGACATCCCTCCCTGGTTACTCTGCTTTGGAAAAGGGTCTCGTCTCTTCTCTCCTCTCCACCAGGGTAGATGATGAGGATAAGATCTGAATGACCCGTACACTTACGTGTGAGGAAATTAAAAAAACAGTATTCGGTAACGATAATAAAAAATCCTTCGGCCACGATGGTTTCAATTCTAGCTTCTTCAAAAGACCCTGGAATAACGTGGGAAATCAAATCGGTAATGGGGTCATAGAACTCTTTAATTCTTGAGTTCCTGGACCTTCCTCGAACTTCACTTCCATTGACTCATTCCTAAAAAATACTCCAATTATCTGCCTGCTGATTTCTAGTCTATTGCAATTCACAACGTGGTGTATCATCTCTAAAATTTAGCTAACAAAATCAAAGATTCCTTCTCTCATTTGATTGACAAATCGTGATCGACTTTTTTTGTTGAAGGAAACATCTCTGATAACATTTTTCTATCGAAAGAACTCCTAAAGGGTTATCAAACCAATTGTAGAGACAAGTGGTTACTCTCAAAATTAACTTAATGAATGCCTTTGATAATGTTTGTTGTCATCTCATCTTAGACATCTTTGTTGGGCGATGAAATTTTGTGAAAATATGATCACTTGGATCATTAAATGTATCGACTCTCCTTCCTAAACATCATCATAAATAGCGTCATGGTAATTTCAGTGGAAAGAACAACCTCAAACAAGGAGGTCTGATCCTTTATGCTTTTTTGTCCTTGTTATGCAAGTTCTATCATGTATCCTAAATGATAAAATAATGACAGGAAGTTCCTATTTTAGTGGAAATGTCATAAACTCGAAATTATCAGTCTCTGCTTTGGCGATGACCTAAATGTTTTCTATCATGACGAAATCAACTATCTCCTTATTAAAGATGGGTTGGATAATTTATATTCTCTCTTACGTCCCCAAGTCATCCTCGTAGAGATATCATCTCAATTTTAGGGTTCAAGGAATGTACCATTCCTGTTAAATATATGGGAGTCCCCTTCATAGGACATTTCACTCACATGGACTAGTGTCCTCTTCTGCATAAATTTAACTCTAGGATTTACTCTTGGACTTCTAAGCACCCCTCTTATACAGTTAGGTTCCAGCTTATCACTTGCATCATTTCTTTTGATAAGGCCCTGAAATGAAGATTTCTAGAGCTAAGGTTTCCTGGACCAATGTTACCACTCCCACGTTGGAGGACGACTTGAGATTATAATCTAAAAACTTGGAGTCAGGCGGTTACCCTTAAACATCTATGGTATATAGTTAGTATTGACAAATACTATATGATTCAATAAGATTAAATCTGAAAAAACAAAAATAATAATTTATGAGATTTGGACCTTGGTATATCTCCCTCTTGGACTTGGAGAAATATTTTACATCTTCATCATATGGAAAGTAATTTGTACAGGATGGTGATTGACATTTTAATGAATACCTTCTTCTGGCATGACCCTCGACTCCTTCCTACCCATCTAGTAAAACATTATTGGAAAAACACCATCAAATATTCAAGGGTCGGGAAAAAACTCAAGGTCTCTAATATCATCAACAATGGTCATCAAAACTTGAAATCTAATATGAGATCGGCACGAGCAAAGAATCATATCAATCTTCAAGAGATTAGAAATCTCATGCTCTATCTACCTCCCCCTAATATCTATTTCAATGACGTTCACCATTGGATCACGAAGACTGGAAATCGTAATTTCACGATCAAAGGCACCTATAACGCCATTCGTATGTCCACCCCAATTGTCGGGTGGGTCGGGTTAGTATTGAATGAGTTTAATATTTCTCGTCACTCTTTCATTATTCGACTTGCAATCCATTGGAAGCTTTCTACTCGAGACAAGATTTTGAGTTGGGGTTTAAATACCCCGGCAGATTATATCTTGTGCATTTCAGTCGCTGAAACTATTGCACATATCCTCTATGACTGTAGTTTTACTCAAAGTCTATGGAACAGTGCTAACTCCAAGTTGGGGTTCCTTACTAACGTTGATTGTTGGCAATGTTGGGTTTGTGATGCGTCAAATTAGTTTTCTTCTCAAAATTGTAAGCTTTGACGTTCTTGTTTTGATGCGATCATTAAACACGTGTCGTGGGAGAGGAATGCAACAATTTTTTGTTCCCCGCCGGCCCTAGCCTCATCGGTTTCTTACCGTATTTTCTCGGTCCTACGATACATATTCAATGACACCAAGATTGGATGGTCTAGCTAATTTCTCTATAAATTGATGTACTTATATGTTTTTCTTGTCTTATGCAAACACATCTCCCCTACTATGTTGGCTACGATTGATGCTCGCTACTGCTGGTGGTTTCTTTAGATATGTTGCTTACCCTTTAATGGAGATGCTTTATTCTATCTCCCATGTTTTATGTTATTATGTATCCTAATTTCTCATGTATCCTAATTTTTCATGCTTTTATGTCATGTAACATTAGTTTACGTCGATTCTCGTTCGATACTTATGTCTTTCTTCGAAGTATGCTCTGTATATTTATATAAAAAAATTATTTTTATTTAATATTTTTTTCTATAATAGAATTAAAACAATTAATTCTAGATTTGAAGATTCAAACTTTCTGACATATATTCTCCTAATTTCAATGACATATATTCTCCTAATTTCAATCAATGAATGGATGGATTGTTTATCATTTTATAAAAATGTTTTTTTAATGACATTCATGTTATCTGAATTTCAGTTAAAATAAAATATAAAAATATTTTAATAATATATATATATATATATATATATATATATATATATATATATATATATATATATATATATATATATATATATATATATATATTATAACTGATGTGTAACTTTAAAGCAAGAAAATAAAAGAAATACTAGAAATCAAGATATTTGATTTTGAGTAAATTGCACATTGATATATCTAACTAGAGCCATTAATATAAAGACAAGAAAAAGCTATAGAAAAAATCATGTTACCTAAATATTTATTAAGATAATTTAATATAAATTCCTTCTATTTGTTTTTCAAACATAATTAGTCCAATTTTATTAATTCAATCATAAGTATATTTGATGTGATTTTATTTATAAATATGTTTTATTTCAAATAAACTATATCCAAATTCGTCTGATAACTAACCTAGCTTCCACCGATTGAGGTAGAGGCCAATCAGCATGAAAAAATAGTTTATTAAATTAACTATGAATTCATAGAAAATCTAGTGATAGAAATAAAGATGGAAAAAGGGCTAGATGAAATCTAAAAATCTAAAATATAAAAATAGTATGATTTTAATAGAATTTAGAACGGAGAAACAACATTCAATTCAAACACATTTAGATATAAAAAAATGTCTGTTGACTATTGGGTAAAAAAAAATTCATACAATTCCCAGATTGAGGAACACGAACACTCAAAAGTTGACTATATAAACAATTGCTTTTAATCTCTAGAAGTACTGTTTTCCCATTAAAACATCAAATCATTCACGTGTGCAATACATTATCACATAAATTATCATTTATATCCAGCTCTTGTCCAGTCCAGTATGGAGGTGTATTTGTCCAAACAATTTGGACTCGTTAAGAATTTATCACAACTATAACTAAGTATGATTGTTATGGATCTTTTAATTGGAACGGTTTTAAGTTAAAATTATTTGTCATTTAAAAAGTTAGAAGTATATCAAAACTATATTATTAGATCAAAAATTAAATAAAATTGATTTTGATATTAAATACTATTTTTTATTTATAAAAAAAATTGATAAATCCGGCACAATAAAAGTGTATTATAAAATTGAAAAACCTAATTTTTTTGAATTTATTTATGCATTCAAGTGAGGTTGTTGTACATATTTTATAGAAAAACACAGCCAACCAATTTAGAGTTTTATAAAATCATATATATATATATATATATATATATATATTTGTAAATTTAACAAAATGTTTAGTACATTGAAATTATATATGTATGATGTAACAACGAGATAACATATTTTGTGTGCTAACATGTTTGCATGTTAGCACATATTATTTAAAGTGTTTGTCATGTTTGGATGTTATGTTATGTGTTCTCCAATAATCTATTATAATGTTTTTTTATCATGAATAAAAAATATATGTTTCAAAATCTTAAATAATATAGAATAATATCATGGCTAACAGTAAATGTTTTTTTATAGGATAAAAAATATTATTTATATTTTTATTATTTTTACTATAAAAAAATTAAAATTTATGTTTTAAAATCCTAGATATGAGATAAGACAATAACATTCAATGTTCGAGTTAATTTTATTTGATTTTAATTTTTCACGTATTTTATTAAAATTAGATAAAAATATATTATGATAGCCCTAACATTTTTTTAGAATTGTAGTTTGAATATGAAAATCATTATTTATTTTTAAATAAATAAATATCAAATAATTTAAATAATTGTAATTCGATTAAAATATAGTACCTAGTAGATATAGGATTAAGTTCGTGACAAATTAAGTTCCCATCGATACTTCATAATATATATGTACTGTTGTTCTTTAAAATTTAAAATAAACTAAATCAAATATACTTATAATTCGATTAATGAAACTAGACTAATTCAATTTAAAAGAAAATGAAACATTTATATTGAATTTCTTTTGTTATAGCTTGTACCGAAAGATGAGCGAGTTAGGGGATATAAATATTTGAAGACTTGGATTATCCTAATAACTATATAGGTATAATGGTTACTATTCAATTAGTTTTTATCCTCTTTTGGTTCATTAACATTAGTGTTGCAATTTACACAAACTCAAATAGTTTAATCGTTGCTACATATAATTGTTTCCTTAGGAGGAGATAAACTAAACAAAATTAAATTTATTTAAAACTATTATTTAAAATTGTAAACGATGGATAAACAAATTATTATGTTAAAATAATAATCACTACTTTTAAACCGCTCATCCATCCAAAGTAAGAGATGCCCAGTTCGCCAGTGTCTTGAAATTACAATGATATATTTATTGGTGTGTTTTTTTGCATTTTTTATAGATAAAAAAAGTGTCCATAAAGTCAAGTTAAAATATTAATCTATTATTTTTTTAGATAATTTTTATAAACACTCTTCAAATCATATATTTTTTTAATTAACGGACTATATAACATGTTTTATATAAATCTATGATGATGAATTCTCATCACCTAATATGGTCGAGCAAAAAAGAGAGAAAATAATAAATACACAAATCTAAACCCAACATAGCAAAGCAATAACATCGAGGGTCAACTGGGAAATAAAAAGAAATCGACAAGACAACTAATAGATGACGGATGACCAAAGCTTTTATCACCGAGCAGACCTCAACTAAACAGACACCTAGTCGAGTAGGATTCGATAATAAAGAAGCGGTCAAGCATCTATTGATTAAAGATGATTTAGCCTTGGCCTTGAAATCGATCAATAACAAAGACGATGGCTCCTGGTATAATAAATGAGAGCGGCTAAATAAATGTCTCGCTAAATGAGCCGAGAAAAAGTCAACAATAAGGGATGCGATCATACCTTCACCGAGAAAATAAACCAAGGCCGAGCTGAGCAGACTAGACCAAACGAAGCGCATGGTAACATACGATATAAAACCCCATGGAATTGAGTGGTCAACTATATTAATGAAAGAAGAATGTAGTAATGACCAAAGAGTGCGGGTATCCGTCATAAATTTCAGGTCTATGCACTAAATAAACGAATATATATATATATATATATATATATAAAATTAGATGTTAATATGACCAAAAAGGGTATAAATAAACTCCAAGGTTTAAAGAATTGTATATTTTTCTCGACTAAAGAAGTAGTATCTCTACTTGTCACACTTTATTATATTTTTCTACAACAGATAGGGGGCATTCCGAGAACTATTAGCAATTAGAGCTATTTATCCATGAAGTGACAAGGTCGGGGCTTGAAAGAGATATGAAAAAACCAAATGAGATAGCGGACCGACAAAGAGCAGCGACGAACCCAATAAGGGGACATGATCAATGGAAAACTATAATAGTCACTAATAATGGGTTGGCAAGGCTGACGCTTGTTGAAATCGCAACCCAAACGGAGCCGGAGTTAGCACCACAGGCGCCTGAAAACGTTGTGATAAGAGATAAGAGATAAAAATATAAAATATAAATATATTTATGTAGCTAACATGTACAGTTTAGTAGATAAGAGATAAAATATAATATATATATATATATATATATATATAATATTCACATGAGTTAGGCTAAACTACTGTTCAAAATGATATGTCTTCCAATTTGTAAGTTCTCTCATAAATTAGACGAATTCTCTCGTAAAAACTAACTTCTCTCGTTCATATACTAAGTTCTTCTATTTTCAAAACATTATCTTATTCCATTTTCTTCTTCCTCAATCTTGAAAAACAACAAAATAACAAAAAAAAAATAATCATTTTTTCATCTTCTTCAGAAAATAAAAATACACTTTTCTTCATCTCAACGACAAAACCTCAACTATGGAAAAAAAAAGTAAGTTTTCTTCTCATCCTTAATCTAATTCACTTTTACTTTTCAATTAATGTTTTTTTTAGAATCAAGATTTAATTCATTTAGGTTGTTGAAATTAATTAAATGTATTATCAGAATTAATTTTGAAACAATATGATGGTATGGTCGTGATTTTAGATTTAGGTTTTTTCTGAATTTTAGAATTTTTTTTAAAAAAAAAAATTGCTGAAATTTACAACTATTATTGAGCATTCAGGGTATGGATGCTCTGGACACCGGTGTTGTTGATACCGCACCGCATATATCAACTTTTGGGTTTTTTCGCATTCTAAGAATGTAAGGGACATAAACAATATGTAGTGCTAGTATGGTTAAATAGAAGTGAAGTGTCAAATGTATTTTTTTTTGCACCGAAAATGCTATTGAACTATACTAACCGGCTGTTTTTTTTTATGTCTATCCATACATTTACCCAATAATACACTAATGTTAAGCTTTTTTATTTTAATGCGTAAGTTTTGACTAACTTATTTTTCTGTCACTATTCCACTAAAGAGAATAATAAGCTTAAAAAACATTAGAAGCTATAAAATAGTCTCAAACTAAAAAATGGCGAATTAGACCTATTTTAAAATTTTAAAAAACCTATTTATTAAGAACATAAAAAATTAGAAACTAGCGCAAAATAAAATATTAATATAAAAGATATGTCATAATTTTTTTTATCCTTTTTATATATACTTGCCGACAGTTACTCAATACGGATCCCATATATTTTCCCCAACTAAATTCTGCTTACAGTGTCTACTTACATTCTCTTGCAAAACAATATTAATATACAAAATATTTAAAAAATAACCATGCAAACATTTATAATTAAAAGTTTCTCAAAATCTACTATTTTATATAAAAATGTTTTGTTGTTTATATGAGATGACTGTTTGGATCATCATTTATTTTACAAAAAAATGTTCTATCCTTTCCTATTACTTATCTGAATCTAAATCAACAAAATAATGTGCACGTTGGATTGGGGATTAAAAATATTATTAATGAGGATAATAAATACATCATTATCTTATGATTCATATTCGTCACTGTCACTGCTGTCAGCCATAAGATAGATCTTATTTTAAAGGAAATATTAAAAACTGTTGCTATGCATTGTATAATACATAAAATGTGGTAAGTTGACCATAGTTTTACTGCTTAAATCAAATGTAATTTTTGTTTCTAGATGGGACCTAAAACGAGAAAATGGGAGGGCTATTATAATTTTATTTAATAAATATAAGAGAAATTTGGTAGAAAATGGGTATTGTTTCTAAAACAGTGAGACAAACATAACTCCTATTATATTAGTTTTAGTATATTTATAAAAAGGGTACACTGAAATATAAAAAATATTAAAAGTTTATTATAATAAGAAAATTAAAAAATATAGCAATTTTTAATTCGGAGTATATATTTTGTTTTAGAATTAATAAAATATATTTTAAAAAAACATGACAGTTTGGAAAATAGTTACAAGTTGCGAAAATGATATAAAAACCATAACTTTTCATATAATGTCATCATTAAAAACATTGTTGCTGGATTGACGATCCAGGAAGGGTCAAGTTATATACCCCAAACGGGTTTAAATATACACACTTTTGAGTTTAACCAAATATAGTAT
This sequence comes from Limnanthes douglasii subsp. nivea, assembly GCA_036936605.1. Lineage (NCBI taxonomy): Eukaryota > Viridiplantae > Streptophyta > Magnoliopsida > Brassicales > Limnanthaceae > Limnanthes > Limnanthes douglasii. Next base: position 277,132,922 of record JAUPFV010000002.1, read on the forward strand.
AAGTTCATCCAAATTTTGACAAAAATATCTTTTTATGGGTACATAACGTATTTTTTTACTAACCTTCTTCCTCCTCATTTTTTCTCTTACATTTTCTAACTTCTCTCTAAAACCTCCAAGTTCTCTCTAATTTATGAACTAAAATCCGGCGAACTAAAATATGGAAACTTAGTGTTAGTATCAAAATTAGGGTTGTGGTTGAATTAGGTAAAAAAAAATCACAATTTTAAGGTGTTTGGATGCCATTTTCCAACCGAATTGCTGAGCGCACCATAGGTACATGGGGCGTACCAAAGGGTACGATACCCATGTACCATCGGTACACGGGGTGTACCGGCTGGTACATACCACGCCCAGAAAAAACAAGTTTTTACCTTAATTTTGGTCGATTCATGTTTGATTTTGTGTTTTTATTAGAAGAAATTTAAAAAAAAATTCAAAAGAGTTTGAATGTTCTTGAGTCAACTTTGAATGTTCAAGATCCATTTGAAGAACTTCACAAAATTGTAGTAATATGGGGTTTGATCTAGTAGGGAGGTGTGTTTTTTTGGGTACACATAGTCAAATAGATTGTTTTGTGAATTTGGTATATCTAGGATATACTTAGTGTTTTTTTTACTTAGTGGCAATTTGAATATTTAATAAAAAGTTCAAAGATTTTTTTGTCCGACAAACAAAAATCAACTGCATATTTTGGTATACTTAAACTATATTTGGATATATATAGCTATACCCATCCAGTAATTTAGGCATAAAAACTTATTTTCCGTATTTATGTATTGTGTAGGATGTTGGTTTATAAGGATCAAGATTGTTTTAATTTTACCCCACCTATAGACACGATTTAATTACTGGTGAGTTTTGATTTTGGATCACCTGTGGTACTGATAAATGTTTTTTTTCGGGCAAACCGAGAAGGCTAATTATCCATAAAAAGGGTAGTTGTTTTCATTTGTTAGTTATCTCTTTATTGGATTTCAAAAAAGAAAATTTGTTTTATTCATGCTTAGAATAGATAGACATTAGAAAAATATTGGTAGTTATTCTTGAACAAACGTTTGGAAAATTATTTTTTCATGCTTGACACGTTGGTGTCGCGCTAAAATATATAGAGAACAATTTGTTATTCCAAATTTATTTATATAGATACTGAATTATAGTTATAACTGACAAAAAAAATGTGAGTTATATCTCTTTCACTAGTTTCTCAAATTATGTGTATATATAAATGAGGTTATAATATTTAATCGTGATAAAAAAAATATTAATATAAATATTGTGTTTATGATACATTAAGAGAATATATTTTACAAATAAATTATATTACATTTTTCTTTTGTAAGTCTCAGCTTGGGCCAACAATTTGGTCCTTGCAGGTTTTTATGTCATCAGTATATAAGAAGAAAAAAAAGTTAAGTAAACGTTATTATATTTGTTTTTTTAGCCATCTAATATTATATATAAAATATTTTATTTAGGTAATCTGAACCTAATGATTTAAGATTAATTTTATTTTTCAATAATTGTTCACGGTTTGAAATATTACGGATAATAGTATGATTTTGAATTAGAAGTACGGATATTTATTTGGGTTATATATGTCATTTTTGAACCATAATTTCAGATAAATATCCGTAGATATATTTGATTTTGTTTTATCAATATCGACAAAACTAGATCTATGAAGAATATATTTTAAATTATTTTTGTATTTTTTAGTTATGTAATTATGTGTAACGAGGTGCGTATTAAGTTTGAAAAACAAATTGTGTTCTGGTTGTGGAATTACGTGTAATTGGGTTGCAAAAAAAAAACATTTCCAGAATTATGTGTAGTTTGATAGCAATATAGTAACCGAGTTCCAGTTTCGGAATTATGTGCAAATTAGTTGCGCAAATAAGAATAAAATAGTTGTATAAATATGATCGTGGTTGAGAAAAAGCAAATGTGTCAATTTGTGGAGTTACGTATAAAATGAGTTAGGTAAATAAGAAAAAAGTAGCTAACTAAATATAATTTTGGTTGCGAAATAAGTTTAGAAAAAATACTATTGTCTAGTTACGGAAGTACGTCTAATTTGGTTGTTAAAAATAATTATGTTCAAATTGCGTAATTACATATAATTTGGTTGTGAAAGTAGGAATAAAAATAAAATTCTCCAAAAATAGTAATCATGGATTTCGCTTTGTTTGTCTTTAGGAAATAGAAATATGTGGTTTTAGATTATTTTTTATCGGTTAGAGTTTGAAAGTATGAAATTTTAAAGACTGAAAATAACTAATTTTTGAAGTTGTACGTGTTTTGTGTTTTTAGGGTTATTGTTGGAAACATGTATGTTGTGTATTTTTTGATAAACTTCAAAATCCAAGTAGTAGTTATCGGTAATTTATTTTTTCTCATGTGATTATTGGTAACTTGCGATTTAATAATTTTTTTTATTAAATGTGTTATTGTTTGTGGTAACTATTCTTATTTCCATTTCATCAATCTATTGGTTTGTTTCTAGATTGTGATAGTTCCAAAAATATCTAAAGGGTTATTTAGTCGAAGATATTATGGGAGTTAGATTCTTGAAAGGGAAACATGAGGCGTCTAGAGAGAGGAGATGCTAAAAATAGGGCTAAAAACTCTGGTTAGTCACCGGTGTTTGACACATGTTGCACTCCTGCCACTAAGCTTCATTCGTCCCCAAAACTAGTCACCGGTCTCCAAAAATGTTGCATTTTTACCATTAGCGCGTGCAAATTGACAAGGAGCTGACACGTGGCAGGCAAATGTACTCAGCTTTGTTCCACATACGGTCATCCCTTCTTTTCTTCCAAAAACACTCTTTAGCACATTTTACCTTATTTACTTTAATTTTTAATTTTTACTCTTCACTTTCACCTCACCAAATATTTACCCATCCATTTAACTATTTATCTTTTACCCATCCATTTAACTATTTATCTTATTTTAACCTTACTCTTCTTAACCACTAGAAAATACAAAAAAAACACCCAAATAAAATATATTAGTTCAACCACAAACGGGGAGCTATGGCCTTATTATCTCTCAATTTCAATATGAATGGATTTATTTGAAATATCACTTTTCTTTTAAACTATGTGATGTAGCTAAGCTCCAGACTTTCTATGAGAGAAATTTCTCCTAGTTGATTGGGTATTTGAGCTACATCAGTGTCTATCTTGTATTTTTATTTATTTGTCACTTCGCAAGTGAATCTGTCGGTGCATTTTGTTCCCTGTTAATGTGTGATATAATCATATATGATGTTATCAATTTCACACAGCAATCTAATATAAGAGTTAGAAACCATGAAGCTATGTGAGTTAGTATCATAGTTAATAACACTTTAAAGTCTGGCTCAATTTCAAGTTGAGAAATTTCCATTTTTTGCTAGAAAAAAGTTCTGCAATTAAAGCTCCATTTTTCAAAATTATAGGACTTTGTTTTCCATAGATTCTTCCAATTGCAGCTTTGATATCTCCTTTGGAGTCTCTAATATTTGCACTACCTATACCTTCCCCAGTTTGAGAGCAAGAGGCATCTGTATTTATTTAATTTGGTGGAGACTAGTGGATAGTTATTAGCTTTCTAGGATGTTTTAAGTGATTAAAACAACCAAATTCATAAGTCAAATTTGTATTTAAAGCCCATAAGTTTCTTTTAAGTCTATTTTCCATATCAAACTTTAGAATAGCATGATTGAGTTGAAGAAATGTATCATTAGCAGAGGTCTTCCTATATGATTGACTTTCCTGTTAATTGTGTGATGCCAAATAATCTAGCAAATGGCAATGGGTAGGTTCTGATGTGAAGATTACTAGGAGTATACCAATACTAGATTCTTATTATGTGAGTCAATGACATATGTCGGCCTATTTGAAGGTTGAGCATGTTGTAGAACAATTTCCATACAGGCCAAGAGTTATATAAAATAAATATATGATGTATATATTCGATACTTTCACAATGTTAGAATTGGGATGCTAAATATATGTTCTTTTGTTGAAGAATTGTATCAACATATGCCCGGTTATGAAGAAGCGTCCATAGCAGAAATGAGAACTTCTTAGGTGTGAAATTATTTTAAGTTGTCGTGTAGATAATAGATGTTGTTCATTTATTTATCAATTTATTCCATGTATATTTAGTATAGAAATCTCGAAATCATTAATTGTTCATTATCCTCCACATAATATTGCATTGATAACTTGATGATTCCATTAATAGTAAGTGATTAATATAACTTATTAAGATCCCAACCACCATCGGTTCATAAGATTTTAACTTTATCTTTAATGTACCAAGTTTTGTCATTGTCTCATGTTAAATTAATTAGTGGTTTGTTATTGCACCAATAATCTAATTAAAATTCACATTCACCATGACCAATGGACTAGTAGATAAAGCCATCTGCAATGTTTCTAACATCAATTAATATCTTCCATAGTTGGGATCTTTTCCTCATTAATTTCAATTGCATAGGCTGAAAAGTAGAACAATAAATATTTTGCATGATTTTTACTAGGCATGGGCATTCACTTCGGTTCGGTTCTTTCGGTTCTTTAAAACTAGTACCCATTTAGGAACCGAATAAATTTTGGTTCGTTTCAGTTCGGTTCTTTCGGTTCTTTAATACTAAATATGAAAAATATTCAAAATTAATATATTAAAAAATAATATTAGTAATATAAAGCAAAATTAAGAGATGATATCAAGTTTATTAGATTATATAAAGGTTCATATTTTCTTATTTTGTTTATACGCATAATAGTTTGTAAATATGTTGCCACTTTGAATTAACTATGTTGTCATTTATTAAAGAGAACATAATTAGAGGTCAATAATAAAATAAAAATTTAGGGGAATCTAACTTTGAAAAAGAAAATATATTTTCAAAAAAATTCAAAATTAAAGGTTAATACATAGGTTCGGTTCCTAACAGGTACCCACGGTTCTTCGGTTTGGTTCGGTTCGGTTCCAAGAATCATGGGTAATTGAAAATTGGAACCAGTCGGGTATTATGAAAGAACCAAATCTGCTTCGGTTCAGTTCTTTTAGTTCGGTTCGTTTCGGTTCTTTCGGCTCCAGTTAAAATGCCCATGCCTAATTTTTACCCATAGAATTTTATTCTCTCGGAATATGTACTAGAGTTTATAAGAATATGTAAGTTGAATATCTTCAATTTTTATGATATTTAGTCCAGCTTCTGTGTAGGGTTTACTCAGCTTGCTCCCGATAGGCCAAGTTATAGCTCTATCATTGTGTGAGGTGCCCCAAAGATATCTGCTACATATTGCTTCAAGCCTTCAAATGATAGAGTTGGAAAGCATAGAGTATTAAAGATGAGAGTCTCCAAATGAAAGTAAGGTATGATCATATTCTTGAGTTTTTCTTCTGAGTTTAGTAACTAGATCTTCATAATGAATAAATGTGCATCTATGATAAATAGTTTATCCCAAGTATTTCAATAGAAATATGCCTAGTTTGAATCCGGTGAATTGTTGTATTTAGTTTAATCTAGTAGATGTTATTGATGTAGGAAGGATGAATGTTGATTTATCTTTATTGATAAATTGCCTAGTTTTCTTCTGATACTTGATAAGGAAGTAGTAAATTTTATTGACACTAGATTTTGATCCATTAGAGAAGATGATTATATCACCACCAAAATCCAAACAAGGAACCATAATATTACTAGACATTCTGTATCTCATAGTAGACTGGTCTTGGAACAATTTCCTCAGTCCTCTGATAAAAACTTCTTCAGCCAAAATGAATAGACTAGAGGAGATGAGATCCCCTTGTCTGATTCTATTAGGTGATTTAAAATAACATTTAGCGCACCATTAATGATAACAGAAAATCTCACATTATTGAGTGACTTCTTGATTAAGTATGTGAACTTGCAATCAAAACCAAAACCAAAACCAGTAAGAATTTGAATGATAAAAGGTATTGAAACTCATCAAATGTTTTGGCCATATCCAAGTTTAAAATATGATTCCATTTTATACATTTCATATTAATATCATATATAATTTCTTTAGTGAGAAGAATGGTCTCTTGAATACTTTTACCTCTTACAGAACCACTATGTTCAACATAGATTAGTTTAGGTAGAAGAATTAAAATTCTGTCATTGAGAATTCTAGACATTATCCGATTGAATACATTACATAGACTAATAGGTCTATAATAATTCACCTTTTTTAGGAATTAGGCAAATTACTGTGGTATAAACCGTATTTGGGACATCCTCCGCATTATCCTCCTGAATACATTACACAGACTAATAATTCTATAGTAATATTCCCATATTTCTGATAGAATTTGGTATTAAAACCATCTACACCAGCAATGCTAGAAGAGTTGAGAGCATTGACATGGTTGAATATCTCTTGGTTAGAAGGAGTAGCCATTAATATGTTGATGTCTTCATCTGAAACAATCTAGGAATGACATATTCAATATCTGTTATCTCAGAAGATTGAGAGATTTTAGTGAGTAAACTGTTGAAGTAGTTAACTACATATGCTTTTAGATCTTGCAAGTCCTCGATCCAATTGTTATTTTCATTGGATTTTAAAAATTACGTTCTTTCTCAATTTCTTCTTAACATGACGGTGGTATGATGCTATATTCATATCATCATGTTTTGTCCAATCGGTATTGAATATTTGTTCCCAATATGCTTTCTCCTTAGCAAGTAACTGTACATGAATTGCATTGACTTTAGCAAGATTGATCATTCTCTTGAGTGTTGGAATCTCTGAAGCAAGATTCATAATACTTAACATCCTCTTCAGATTGAGCTATTGAGTTGAAAATACTGCCCAAAGTTTATTTTTTACAGACTTTATGATGAGCCTTTAATCTCTTGATTTTTTGCTAAAAACCCTGTATAGGAGAATCATTGATATTTTCATTCCAGTTATTCATCATTATAGTGACAAAGTCAGTATAATCCAGCCACATGTTTTGGAACTTAAATTCATACTTAATTTGAACACTAGTATCTTATACTTTGACGCATAATGAGGAATGATCAGATCCCGTTCTAGCCATATGAGTAACAGATGTGGTGAAAAAATAGTATGACCATGCTGAATTATATAGCACTCTGTCCAGACGCTTCCATTTATGGGAGTTAGTCCAAGTGTATTTGGACCCAGAATATCCCACATCCATTAGATTGGAGTCATTGATTGTGTTGTTGAAGTCATCTATACTTCGTAGGTATATATTGGAGCAACAGAGTTGATTAGAAGGATAAAAAATTGAGTTAAAATCGTCCATTAAAATCCATTCATTTGATAGGTCAGCAACATCTCTTAGGCTGTCCCATAGAGAAATTCTAAGATCTATTATAATTTTTCATATATTATAAAGACCATGAAGTCATTTCCAAGATTTGAATGGTTAACCTTGTTATAAAGTAGTTGATTATGATCTAGAAGTTGATGAATAATAAAGTCATTATTCCAAAATAGTCATATCTTGTTTGAAAAACAAGAAAAACTCTCAAGTGGAGGTATCTCCAATCGAAGCGTCCCTCCAACAAGAAAAAATCTCCCGCCGCCTAATTTGCCTCCGGTGTTACCCAACCCAAAACCCTACTTTCTCATGACAATCTCTGTCTTCAAGATGATTATGATGAGCAAGAGACGAAACTGAAGCAGTTCGACATGAACATGGTGTATGGGTCATGCGTGGGTATGACAAGACAGGAAAGGTTCGACCGTGTTATAAGTCTCGGCTTTAACCATCCTAAAGAAATCGCAAATTTCATTAGATCTGAAAAGGTCCAGAAGGAGTGCTTGTGTGTTATAAATACTGAGATCAGATCCATTGGAGACGGAGGAAGCAATTTTGAGATTACCCTCTTTTACTTTATTAAACCGGCTTCAGAGTAGAAGATTTGAATTTCTTTTGATTTTTTTCTATATTTGGGTGTTTTTTAGGGATTTTCGTGTACTCTGAACTCAAATGTGTTGATGATTTGGGATATAAAAACTTAATTATTACTTGGTGGAGTGTAACTTCTGTTACCGTTGCCTCCAGCACATGTTCGATAAAAGTCCCAAGAGAAAGCACTGGACTAATTGTATGTACGAATTATTTGATGGAGCCAATTCTTTATCTGGGTCTCCTTCAAATGTCGAGATTGGAAATGGGTTTTTGCAGACTGAAGGGTCGTTGGGTTGGCAAGAATTAAAACTTGAACGTGTTTCGTATTAGCAAAGAATATGAGGTGTTAGAGAAAGAGAACATTGAATTGGAGCAATCCTTAGATAAACTGAAAACGGTGGTTTCAGACAAGAAGATTGTTGCGGGTGTCCCAAAAAAGGCTTTGAATGATACTAGTAGCAGCAGTAGTTCAAGGGATTTCGAGATCTCCATTGCTAGGGTTCTTAACATTCAGAAGAAAAAAAGGAGGGTGCAAGGAGGGAGAAGAAGTAAGACTAAATAATTAAAAATAAAAGTAAAAATAAAATAAGTTAAAGTAAAAAATAAAAATAAAAAGCAAAAAGTAAATATAAAAAAATAAAAAGTAAAAAGTAAAAAGTAAAAAGTAAAAAGAATAAAGTAAGGGATATTTTAGGTCTAAATTAATGAGTGACCGTATGTGCAACAGATTTGGGTATAATGGGGTGACACGTGTCAGCTTTCTGTCAATTTGCACGCGCCAATAGCAGAAATACAACAATTTGAAACACCAGTGACTCGTTTTGGAAAAGGGGAAAGTTGAGGAAATAGTCCAAGCGAGAGGAGAGAAAATAAGGAAAAGGGGAAAGTTGAGGAAATAGACGTTCCAACGATCACAAACCCTTGCAGGTGGAGGAGCGTCGAGGGACTAAGAAATCTAAAGAGGTTGAAATCATCCAGTACAATCAAGTGCGGCCAAAATTATCAGTGTATATACTTAAGGAATCCCCGTTTGTCGAAAAACTCCTCGTCGCCCAGCTATCTCAAAATTTTGATTCGTTTACAATGAAGGCCTATGATGGCACATAAGATTTCGTAAGGCATTTGGAACAATTCCGCACTATGATGATGGCATACAATCCAGACGATGCTATGCTCTACCGAGCATTTTCTATGACCCTTAAAGGTAACATAATAGACTGGTTCAGTAGTTTACCTAAAGCAGCAATTCATGATTTTGCAGGAATATGGAGAGCCTTTAGGGAAAGGTTTGTAGGCAACAAAGAGCTCAAGTGTGAGCGTGATTCGATAATGGATCTCTATCAGAAGAAAAGTGAGTCATTAAAGAGCTATGTCATACGTTTTATCTATTGCATGAATAACTAACCAGATCTGGCAGAAAACATGGATGTCGTCTTGCTTAAAAAGGGCCTCGATCGACGAAAGGAGCTATACGCGGATTTGATTCCATTCCCGATCGAAAATATGGGGGATTTGCTCAGAAAGGATGACGAGGTGAGCCAGTTACAGGACATGAAGGAATTACGAGCATATGTGAGATCAGACCAAAGGTGAACCGAGGCTGAGTAAATTGACATATACCGAATAGCAAAGTGAAGAATGATCGAACGAATAGTAAGATAATCCGAGAAAAAGAATTTTTCGAGTAAGGGATAAGAACGACGAGCGCACAAAAGGATAACCAGACATTTGATGAGCCAAAGAGAGAGTTGAGCAAGAAACATACCGAGCAAAGTGGAAAAGAGTGGAAAGACGTTCAGTCTATTACTTAGATGAGGCTGACCGAGCACCTTTTACATCAAGGTATAGTCAAAGTAGCGGTTCAAAACCACATTAACTGAATCAATCAAATCATTAATGTAATGGCCATTAATTTAGGTTCCACAATGTATATACAATTCTACGTGTAGTTAGTGGAGTCAAATATTGTAGTATTGGTTTGTAAATGGTAATAAGGGGTATAGATAAGTGCATAAACCCTAAACAATGTAACTTCTCTTCTTTGATAATAAAATAGTTCTCCTTGGAAATTCTTAACAACAAGCTTGTCTAGTCTCTTTATAAACATGTGACCTAAATGTTTGTATCATAGAGAATCTGAGTTTTCAAAAGTTATTTATGTGTTACATTTATTGCAATTGGATAATTATAAATATAATTTAACCAATTTTATCATAAAAGATTTGTCGTTTTTTATTTTGAAATGAACAAGTATAACCATATTTGTCTAATATGAAAAATAAAGTAAATTACTCCTAAAATAGAACATATTAAACATCACCTAAACGAAACAAATTTCATAAAATTAATAAGAAAACTTAAATTGACAATTGACTTCAATGAGGCAAACCATACAATCCACAGTGAAAATCTGAATCCCTCTGTTACGTGAATGCTTGTTTTGACTTGAGCCCTATAAAAAAACATAAACATGAGTTATTTTTGTTGTATCAACCCATCTGGTGTCCTTTGATACTGAAATCAAATAAGATTTTGAAGTTTCTAAAGAAGAGAGCTTAACATTTTCACCAGCCATGACTAGCACTTATGACAATCTTTATTCCAATGACTCGTGCATATACAATGAAAATATGCCACTACCTTACATCTTTCCTTCTTCGGGTTTCCTCCTTATTTTTTCGGATCGTGAAAGTATAGTATATGCAGCTTTAATAGATTAGTTCTTCCTTTTTGCTATGAGGAGAGATCCTCTGATATTAACCATATTGGCCTTTTTGTTCCCTTGTTTTGAATTATTTCCCTCTTCATTGACTAAATTCGTAATAAGAGTGGACATGTCCTATTGATTCTCTAAACAATCATACGCCATCTCACGGATGTTAAACTTTACAAGAAGGTATAGGAAAATATAGATAAAATCAAAAGTCTCAGAGAGCTCAACGTTTAATGTCTTATGTTTTCCATGGATCCTAGTTATCTAAAAAATATACTAACTAATCTTGTCATTGCCCTTTTTATTTCATAATAGGGATGCCCACATTCAATTTTTTAACTTCAACTTGAAAGAACTTAACAAAAATCTTTTTTGAATGAATAACATGTCGTTGGTCAGTTTTATGTCAATAGTCTACGAACTCAAGAATACACGCGGGACCCATCCTGTAATACATATTGACCTTGTCAATTATAATATTGACATTGTTTCGAACGCATAATTTAATTCTGATTTATTCTTTTCATATGAGCATGTGTTCGGTCTTCTCTAAACCAATAATCTATGTCATTGACTCAGCATAGGAGTAATTTTTTTTTTCTCACTCCTTAAAATTGTCTCCCAACAGAAGAAGGACGTAAAGTGAGTTTCTTAGTTGAGAGTCATTAGCTGAAAAATCAAAGAAGAAAAATTTGAATTAATGAACTAGATTCTGAATTGTACAAATTTATCAAAATACATACATAAAATTTTATCAGTTTAGGGGTTATGATTAGGTAATCATATGTATTGCATTCATGATACTCATTAGTGGAGATGATAGTTCTGCGTTCTATACGTTACCTTTGGAATTTGTGCTTTGAGGTTAGACAATATTGTTTCTATGTTATATATGAAATCAACCAAGCCTTCCATAAGGTTCATACATGATAAATTTATGGTATGTAAACTAACATTTCAACACTAATAAACCAGTTATGCATGAGTATACTACGTGTAAACGCAACAACTAAATCATGTAGCATGTGATCATTATCATTAAATATGTAAGTTAGTCTTCTGTAGGGATCATCATACACAAACATCAACCATTTCTTAAGTTGTGAGGCTTCAAATTCCTTTCTTTTTATGACTCGTCTAAACTTTCCCATATAGATAAGATACAGGTCTGTCAATCGGTTCTATATAAATTTCAATATGAAGTTCTCGCAGTGTAATCATACATGCTCTACCAAATGGTATATTTGTGATATATCACACCTTAATAGACTCAATTTGAGCATCTAACGTAGTTTGGGTATGTTAAATATCGCATCAAGTGTTCAGATATATGAAAGAGAGGTGAATTTCAATCGAACTCTTGAACTTGAAACAAAAAATCCATAAACATGTAGAACATCACCATGTACATCTTAGAGTCCAATTATCAACATAAATATGTAATCACCTCCCGTCCCAAAGTCCACACATTCTCAATACTATATTGTTTCTCAATGCGCATGTAATAATGTTACATATTCGTAAACTACTAAATCATATAATACTATATTTAATATGACATCAAACAAGACACAACCACCCATACATAATTGTTTTCTAACCATGTTATACAATGAAAATAAAAAATAAAAAAACAAATAGAGAGAGAGAGGTCCAAACTCAACAAAAATTGAACTGGTTTGCTACACAATAACCTCATACAATAAGACAATTATAAACTGGAAAAAATAATAGGACTGCTCTAGTCCATTATACAAACTTTTAATTGAATAATTATTTACATATCTGCATTTAAATTGGAATAAAAAACAAAATCTCCTAAATTGAATAACCAAGGGCCAAGATTTGGCTTTCGCAAATGAGTCACTCATGTTATTTTTCACACTCGTTGTAAACACCTAAAATTGAAAATCCTAATTTTGCTATGAATTAGAGATTAGTTTTTAGAATTTAATTTCTAAAACTTAGTCATCCAATGAAAATAAAATAAAATAAAATAAACACAGAATTTTGGGTCTTTTCTCTCAAACTAAATTTAATCAATAGATTAATACTTTAAGAGGCTCAATCATAGGTATAATCATGCATCTTTAGTCTCAAAGAAATCAGACTCGCTTTGATACTAATTATAGCGTAGAAATCAGAGTTGTTTTGATACTTATCGTGCTATCTAAAACACATGTTCGGTTGTAAACCCAAGTGTCCAAGAACTAATTCTTGAGATTAAAATATACAAAATAAAAAAAATAACATGCTTACAGGTTTACATCATGTATCCTATAATTGATAGACGAAAACGAAAATTGAGTCTCCGTTTGTGAGAAACAGGTTATACTCTTCTCACAAACGCGCAATGAATATCGCTTCTGAAGAATAAGAAGCAAATTATACCGAATGGGTCAATTGATTTTAAAAAACATACACAAGACAAAAGAGAAAAATATGTAATCTCAATATGTTTTAAGAATTGTGTTACACATTGTCTGAGTAGGATTTAAGTGGATCCTTTATATGATTTAGTGAAATATTATATTAAATTATTAAGCAGTCTCAGAATTAAACTCTCGCTTTAGATTTTTTTTATCTCATAAGTTATTCCTCAATTACACTACACATTTCCTAATTAACTATAATACGATGTACTAGCCGTTGTAGCATAACATAACTTTAATTAGGCTTCAAAGTGCCCAATACTAAGTTATTGGACCAATAGAGCTTTCAATTTAAAATTTTCATCTATAGTCTTTTTTAGCTAAATTAATATATAGATTTCTAAATTATTCCAATTTAGTGTACATAAAAATAATTAACTTATGTAGCTAACATGTAAAGTTTAGTAGATAAGAGATAAAATATAAAGATATATATACAATATTCACATGAGTTAGGCTAAACTACCGTTCAAAATGATATGTCTTCCAATCTGTAAGTTCTCTCATAAATTAGACGAATTCTCTTGTAAAAACTAACTTCTCTCGTTCATATACTAAGTTCTTCTATTTTCAAAACATTATCTTATTCCATTTTCTTCTTCCTCAATCTTGAAAAACAACAAAATAACAAAAAAAATAATCATTTTTTCATCTTCTTCAAAAAATAAAAATACACTTTTCTTCATCTCAACGACAAAACCTCAACTATGGAAAAAAAAAGTAAATTTTCTTCTCATCCTTAATCTAATTCACTTTTACTTTTCAATTAATTTTTTTTGTAGAATCAAAATTTAATTCATTTAGGTTGTTGAAATTAATTAAATGTATTATCAGAATTAATTTTGAAACAATATGATGGTATGGTGGTGATTTTAAATTTAGGTTTTTTTTAATTTTAGAATTTTTTTTTAAAAAAGAATTGCTGGAATTTACAACTATTATTGAGCATTCACGGTATGGATGCTCTGTACACCGGTGTTGTTGATACCGCACCGCATATATCAACTTTTGGGTTTTTTCGCATTCTAAGAATGTAAGGGACATAAACAATATGTAGTGCTAGTATGGTTAAATAGAAGTGAAGTGTCAAATGTATTTTTTTGGCACCAAAAATGCTATTGAACTATACTAACGGGCTGTTCTTTTTTTTATGTCTATCTATACATTTACCCAATAATGCACTAATGTTAAGTTTTTTTATTTTAATGCGTAAGTTTTGACTAACTTATTTTTCTGTCACTATTCCACTAAAGAGAATAACAAGCTTAAAAAAACATTGGAAGCTATAAAATAGTCTCAAACTAACAAATGGAGAATTAGACCTATTTTAAAATTTTAAAAAACCTATTTATTAAGAACATAAAAAATTAGAAACTAGCACAAAATAAAATATTAATATAAAAGATATGTCATAATTTTTTTTATCCTTTTTATATATACTTGCCGACAGTTATTCAATACGGATCCCATATATTTTCCCCAACTAAACTCTGCTTACAGTGTCTACTTACATTCTCTTGCAAAACAATATTAATATACAAAATATTTAAAAAATAACCATGCAAACATTTATAATTAAAAGTTTCTCAAAATCTACTATTTTATATAAAAATGTTTTGTTGTTTATATGAGATGACTGTTTGGATCATCATTTATTTTACAAAAAAAATTTCTATCCTTTCCTATTACTTATGTGAATCTAAATCAACAAAATATGGTGCTGTTTGGATTGGGGATTAAAAATATTATTAATGAGGATAATAAATACATCATTATCTTATGATTCATATTCGTCACTGTCACTGCTGTCAGCCATAAGATAGATCTTATTTTAAAGAAAATATTAAAAATTGTTGCTATGCATTGTATAATACATAAAATGTGGTAATTTGACAATAGTTTTATTGATTAAATCAAATGTAATTTTTGTTTCTAGATGGCACCAAAAACGAGAAAATGGGAGGGCTATTATAATTTTATTTATAAATATAAGATAAATTTGGTAGAAAATGGGTATTGTTTCTAAAACAGTGAGACAAACATAACTCCTATTATATTAGTTTTAGTATATTTATAAAAAGTGTACACTGAAATATAAAAAATATTAAAAGTTTATTATAACAAGAAAATTAAAAAATACAGCAATTTTTAATTCGGAGTATATATTTTGTTTTAGAATTAATAAAATATATTTTAAAAAAACATGACAGTTTGGAAAATAGTTACAAGTTGCGAAAATGATATAAAAACCATAACTTTTCACAATTTTGAGTTTAACTAAATATAGTATAAGTTTATTCAAATTTTGACAAAAATATCTTTTTATGGGTATATAACTTTTTTTTACTAACCTTCCTCCTCCTCATTTTTTTCTCTTAGATTCTCTAACTTCTTTCTAAAACTTCCAACTTCTCTCTAATTTATCCGGGTGAACTAAAATCCGGCGAACTAAAATATGGAAACTTAGTGTTAGTATCAAAATTAGGGTTGTGGTTGAATTAGGTAAAAAAAAATCACAATTTTAGGGTGTTTGGATGCCATTTTCCAACCGAATTGCTGAGCGCACCATAAGTACAGGGGGCTTACCAAAGGGTACGATACCCCTGTACCATCGGTACACGGGGTGTACCGGTTGGTACATACGACCCCAGAAAAAACAAGTTTTTACCTTAATCTTGGTCGATTCATGTTTGATTTTGTGTTTTTATTAGAAGAAATTTAAAAAAAATTGAAAAGAGTTTGAATGTTCTTGAGTCAACTTTGAATGTTCAAGAACCATTTGAAGAACTTCACAAAATTGTAGTAATATGGGGTTTGATCTAGTAGGGAGTTGTGTTTTTTTGGGTATACATAGTCAAATAGATTGTTTTGTGAATTGGGTATATCTATGATATACTTAGTGTTTTTTTATTTAGTGGCAATTTGAATATTAAATAAAAGTTCAAAGATTTTTTTATTCGACAAACAAAAATCAACTGCATTTTTTGGTATACTTAAACCATATTTGGATACATATAGCTATACCCATCCAGTAATTTATGCATAAAAACTTATTTTCCGTATTTATATATTGTGTAGGATGTTGGTTTATAAGGATCAAGATTGTTTTAATTTTACCCCACCTATAGACACGATTTAATTAGTGGTGAGTTTTGATTTTGGATCACCTGTGGATCTGTTATAAGTAGTAATGTTTTTTGTTCGGCAAACCGAGAAGGCTAATTATCCATAAAAAGTGTAGTTGTTTTCATTTGTTAGTTATCTCTTTATTGGATTTTAAAATAGAAAATTTGTTTTATTCATGCTTAGAATAGATAGACATTAGAAAAATATTGGTAGTTATTCTTAAACAGCCGTTTGGAAAATTATTTTTTCATACTAGATAGATATACGCAGGAAAAACACGTCGGTGTCGCGCTAAAATATATAGAGAACAATTTGTTATTCCAAATTTATTTACATAGATACTGCATTATAGTTATAACTGACAAAAAAAATGTCAGTTATATCTCTTTCACTAGTTTCTCAAATCATGTGTATATATAATGAGGTTATAATATTTAACCGTGATAAAGAAAATATTAATCTAAATACTGTGTTTATGATACATTAAGAGAATATGTTTTACAAATGAAATTATATTACATTTGTCTTTTGTAAGTTTCAGCTTGGGCCAACAATTTGGTCCTACTTTGCATCAATCTGGTTTTTATGTCATCAGTATATAAGAAGAAAAAAAAGTTAAGTAAACGTTATTATATTTGTTTTTTTAGCCATCTAATATTATATATAAAATATTTTATTTAGGTAATCTGAACCTAATGATTTAAGATTAATTTTATTTTTCAATAATTGTTCACGGTTTGAAATATTACCGATAATAGTATGATTTTGAATTAGAAGTACGGATATTTATTTGTGTTATATATGTCATTTTTGAACCATAATTTCAGATAAATATCCGTAGATATATTTGATTTCGTTTTATCAATACCGACAAAACTAGATCCATCAACAATATATTTTAAATTATTTTTGTATTTTTTAGTTGTGTAATTATGTGTAACGAGGTGCGTATTAAGTTTGAAAAACAAATTGTGTTCTGGTTGTGGAATTACGTGTAATTGGGTTGCAAAAAAAAAAACATATCCAGAATTATGGGTAGTTTGATAACAAAATAGTAACCGAGTTCCAGTTTCGGAATTATGTGCAAATTAGTTGCGCAAATAAGAATAAAATAGTTGTATAAATATGATCGTGGTTGAGAAAAAACAAATGTCTCAATTTGTGGAGTTACGTATAAAATGAGTTACGTAAATAAGAAGAAAGTAGCTAACTAAATATGATTTTGGTTGCGAAATAAGTTTAGAAAAAATACTATTATCTAGTTACGGAAGTACGTCTAATTTGGTTGTTAAAAATAATTATGTTCAAATTGCGTAATTACATATAATTTGGTTGTGAAAGTAGGAATAAAAATAAAATTCTCCAAAAATAGTAATCATTGATTTCACTTTGTTTGTCTTTAGGAAATAGAAATATGTGTTTTTAGATTATTTTTTATCGGTTAGAGTTTGAAAGTATGAAATTTTAAAGATTGAAAATAACTAATTTTTGAAGTTGTACGTGTTTTGTGTTTTTAGGGTTATTGTTGGAAACATGTATGTTGTGTATTTTTTGATAAACTTCAAAATCCAAGTAGTTATCGGTAATTTATTTTTTCTCATGTGATTATTGGTAACTTGTGATTATATATATATATATATATATATAAATATGTATCCTAAAAAATATTATTGATAAATAAAATTCTTTGTTATTTTTGTCTATATGTTTTTTATAATTTTTTTATTAAATGTGTTATATTTTTTGTGTAATTTTGAGAGATATTTTACCTCATCAAGTGGGATTGTTTGTGGTAACTATTCTTATTTCCATTTCATTAATCCATTGGTTTGTTTCTAGATTGTGATAGTTCCAAAAATATCTAAAGGGTTATTTAGTCGAAGATATTATGGGAGTTAGATTCTGGAAAGGGAAACATAAGGCGTCTAGAGAGAGGAGATGCTAAAAATAGGGCTAAAAACTCTGGTTAGTCACCGGTGTTTGACACATGTTGCACTCCTGCCACTAAGCTTCATTCGTCCCCAAAACTAATCACCGGTCTCCAAAAATGTTGCATTTTTACCATTAGCCCGTGCAAATTGATAAGGAGATGATACGCGCCAGGCCAATGTACTCAGCTTTGTTCCACATACGGTCATCCCTTCTTTTCTTCCAAAAACACCCTTTAGCACATTTTACCTTATTTACTTTAATTTTTACTTTTTACTCTTCAATTTCACCTCACCTAATATTTACCCACCCATTTAACTATTTATCTTTTACCCTTCTTTATCCTAATTACTAGTTATTACCCACCCACTTAATAATTACTTTCTGCACCTTTCTTTCCATTTTCCTCATTAACTCAGTGTATTCCGGAGTATCATTAGAAAGTGTCTCGGTATCGTAAACAAGATCGCATAAATCTCGTTCTTGAAAGAAAGCCTCCATACACAACCATAAATATTGGTAATTGGTTCCAACAAGCTTCTCTGTAGACATAGGAGAATCTGAATGACTTCCATTCATATTTATTCAAAAGTGATAACACTTTACAGGATTTTTATTTCACTCGGTAATAAAAACAAACACTTAATATGTACAGACCTTACTCTGATACCATGAAACAATCTGAACAGATAGGAATTTTGATTTTTATTACTTGAAGAATGAAAAACATGAATTCAATACTTATAGAAAAGTATAACTCTCACTACTCCACTAACATTATTTAGTAGTTTGGGAACTGTCTGACATCTATTATAATTCCCACTACTCAACTAACATCATTTAGTAGTTTGGGAACTGTGTGACTTCTAGTATAATTCCTACTACTCCACAAACATCATTTAGTAGTTTGGGAACTATCTGGGAACTGGGAACTGTCTGACTTCTTGTAACTGAAATTTCAGGAGTAAAGAGTGCACTAATTTGTGACATGGTGAAGCTTTTGGTTGATGAGGAAAAATAATTCTAACTTCCTTTTATGGGGAAGATAAAATTTTCCCGATTGCATTTGCTATAGTGGATGTGGAGAACAATAAAACTTGGCCATGGTTGCTGGAACAGTAAAAAATTCGGCGACGACTTCACGATCCTTGACCTTAGTTACGGTTAAAGAAAAAAAAACTATTGAAAACTGTGTCGGAATGTTTCGTGAATACGCACTATGTTTACTCGGTATAGTACCGGATGGAGGACTTCTTGAAAACCTTACGGTGTCCATTTCGAGGTGATGGAAAGATTGTGCTACCTTCATGCTTCTTATCTGTTGTTTATACAAACCGACTCGATGGTTTCGAGAGTTTCATTGATCAAATCAAATAGGCTTCTCCAACCGTTTACGAGGGAATTTTTTCTATGTGCTTGTTAATTTACAGGAAACTTCATGTTGCATATAGAGAGTGGAGGAGTAGCAATGTCACAAAAAGGTCAAAGTAACCTATTGAGTGGCATACAAGACAATGCCCATCTGAGTATCTGTTTTCATATTATCACATGTGCACGATGGTTAGTTTTAAAATTCATTTCGAAATCCGAACTGAGAGATCTTGAGGCGGAGGAACGTCGGA
Source organism: Limnanthes douglasii subsp. nivea (assembly GCA_036936605.1). Classification (NCBI taxonomy): domain Eukaryota; kingdom Viridiplantae; phylum Streptophyta; class Magnoliopsida; order Brassicales; family Limnanthaceae; genus Limnanthes; species Limnanthes douglasii. The sequence goes on from JAUPFV010000002.1 coordinate 277,152,661, forward strand.
AAGCTTGTTACGCAGTCCACACTGGATTTATAACTTAAAACATGGTATCTTGGTTTTGTGACATTTTATCATTCACACAAACAACATGGTGGACTACGAAACAATAGACCCTAAATGTCTATAAGGCAAATGCACTCCATCTCCGTGCTAGAATGACAAGTGATCTCCAAAGTAGAACGACAAATAATCTCCTTGTTCGAAAATGCTATATGCCAAGTAATCTTCATCTCTATGATCGAAAATGTTATAAGTCAAATAATTATCATCTACGCAATAAAAAAATCTATAGGCCAATTAATCTTCATCTGTATGCTCGATAAGGCTATAGGCCGAGTAATCTCCATATCCATCATAGAAAACGTTATAAGACAAAATGATCTCCCTCTCCGTAATAAAAAATGTTGTATGCCAAATAATCTCCATCTCGTAATAAAAATATTGTAAGCCAAATTACCTATATCTTTGGGATAGAAATGGCTATAAACTAAGTAATCTCTATTTCCATGATCGAAAAGGCTATCGGCAAAATGATCTCCATCTACACGACACAAAAGATTTAAGCCAAGTCATCTTTATATCATGTTTTCACATTTTTATGTGTTTGTTGTATACTTTCTCCATCCTTACAATTATGTGAATAGGTCACTGAGCACATCTACGTGCAACACAATGGGTCATATTGTGCCCATATTAAATAAGTCTAATAATACGAATTGGCTAATTGGTCACGCCCACCAAAACTACGTAAGGATCACATTGTTCCCAATACAACCGGTATTAACATGCGGATTTCTCCAAGCCCACGAGGTTACGCAATAGGCCGAATCGGTCCCCCCCACCCCCCCGCAAATCTGTCGAGGGATACGTCTCACTTTTCTTGCTATGCGATAGACCATATTGTGCCCGATCTTGTAAGCAAATGTTAAGTCACCATAAACGTTGTACAAACAAATAAATCTCCACTCGTATAAATTATAACAATTCATTACATCGCGTTTATAATATCTCATATAAAATAGGTAACTAATTTTATTAATTAAATATTTTATTAATTATTTCTATATTTCAATTAAAATTATTATTTTCGTTTACGTTTTTGTTGTCTTTCTTTTTCTAATTATTTCGTTTGTTATAAATATTTTTCTTTTATCTCGTAAAAATTAGTTTTTCAAATATATATTGAAAGAACTAATAAACTATTAAAATTATTTGAACAAAGTTAATAAAAAGAATCTTAAATATTTCGTTTATGATATATATCTTAGTTTTTAACGACCAATTTACTCATAAACAATTATTTTAAATAGAATATTGGAATATCAAATAAAGGATAGAAAAAATCTAACAATAAATAAAAAAATCTAAAAATATATAAAATATTTTGTTTTTATAATAAATATCATAGATTCACTACATTTAAACATACATATTAAGTTTTAAAAAACATCGTTTGAGATCGTAGATTCAATTTTGATTTTGATTATGACTAGAAATTAGATTTGAATTTAGATTTGGTATTTAGATTTAGTATTGAATTTAGTTTTGGATTTGGAATTGGTATTTGAATTTGGAATTCAAATTTCGTTTGGATTTTGTTTGGATATTTGACGTTGAGATTTTATTTGGATTTTGTTTGGTGTTTAGATTTTGTTTGACGTTTGGAATTTGTCTGACATTTTCTTAGATCGACGTTTATCGTTTTGATTTGTTTTGGTGTTTAGACTTCGTTTTTTGGTTGGATTTTGATTTGGTATAGATTTGTTTGGCTTTGTTTTGGATTTGTTTGGATTCGTTTGGTGTTTTGATTTCGTTCGGATTAGGTTGGAGTTTGGAGTTTGGAGTTTAAAGGTTGGAGTTTGGAGTTTGGAGTTTAAAGGTTGAAGATTGGAGTTTGGAAATTGGATTTTTGAGATTGGAATTTGATCTTTGAGTTTGACGTTTTGATTTTGATTTTGGCGTTTTTTTAATTTGGCTCTCGATTATGGTTTAAAGTTTGGTGTTTCGTTTTTATGCAGTTTTGGTTTTTATCTTATGTAACAAACTTCCAATGCAATAAATAAGCATTGCGAGTTTGATAGAGGGTGTTACAGATATAAGGTGTAGGCCCACTAACCCATATAGTTTGTCTAGAAATAAGAGATTTATACTCTATGTAATTGGTACACTTTCTAAATAATACAAAACGGCTAAGATGAGTTACCAAACCTTATTTGATACCGAACAATAAATTTCTTAAATTAAGAAAGAAAATATTCTAAGGAAGGAGAGGGTGAAATTAAGAAAGAAAATATTCTAAGGAAGGAGAGGGTGAAGTTCAAATTCAACCAAGGCATGCTCATATCTCTCTTTTATACTAACACACTAATTATGGACCTTTTTATGGTAGCTTGTTCTGGATGCTAAATTTTGTTAGCTTATTTTAGAAATTATACCATGTTTTTATATTGGAATTTACATCTTGTCGGCTTGGTTTGGAAGTTATTTCCTTACTTTGGAAAGTGCACATAGTTTGCGTATATTAGCAGCTATACTTTGTTGGTTTGTTTTGGAAGCTACATATTTTTTGCTTATTTTGTAAGCTTATTTTCATATATATAGAATTTTAGGTTTTTTGAAAAATACAACATTTGATATTTTACAATTTTAAGAGTGCAACACTTGTGTAATATATTGTGTGTGTGATATTTGAAAGAAACACTTTGAGAATAGAAACACGAGTAGTGTTTGAGTTAAAGCTTTAGGCTTTTTGCGAGAGAATTTGTTTGGGTAGTTTGTGAGATTACTATTCTCTTTGGGGCGTAATATTTGGTGTGAGAAGAATGAATGTATAACTTTGGAGTGTGTGGAGTGAGACTTCCACTTTTGCAAATTTTTTAGTTATAGTGATACTTGTCTTTTCTCCATCCTTACAATTATGCGAATGGGTCACTGAGCACATCTATGTGCAACACAATGGGTCATATTGTGCCCATATTAAATAAGTCTAATAATACGAATTGGCTAATTGGTCACGCCCACCAAAACTACGTAAGGATCACATTGTTCCCAATACAACCGGTATTAACATGCGGATTTCTCCAAGCCCACGAGGTTACGCAATAGGCCGAATCGGTCCCCCCCACCCCCCCGCAAATCTGTCGAGGGATACGTCTCACTTTTCTTGCTATGCGATAGACCATATTGTGCCCGATCTTGTAAGCAAATGTTAAGTCACCATAAACGTTGTACAAACAAATAAATCTCCACTCGTATAAATTATAACAATTCATTACATCGCGTTTATAGTATCTCATATAAAATAGGTAACTAATTTTATTAATTAAATATTTTATTAATTATTTCTATATTTCAATTAAAATTATTATTTTCGTTTACGTTTTTGTTGTCTTTCTTTTTCTAATTATTTCGTTTGTTATAAATATTTTTCTTTTATCTCGTAAAAATTAGTTTTTCAAATATATATTGAAAGAACTAATAAACTATTAAAATTATTTGAACAAAGTTAATAAAAAGAATCTTAAATATTTCGTTTATGATATATATCTTAGTTTTTAACGACCAATTTACTCATAAACAATTATTTTAAATAGAATATTGGAATATCAAATAAAGGATAGAAAAAATCTAACAATAAATAAAAAAATCTAAAAATATATAAAATATTTTGTTTTTATAATAAATATCATAGATTCACTACATTTAAACATACATATTAAGTTTTAAAAAACATCGTTTGAGATCGTAGATTCAATTTTGATTTTGATTATGACTAGAAATTAGATTTGAATTTAGATTTGGTATTTAGATTTAGTATTGAATTTAGTTTTGGATTTGGAATTGGTATTTGAATTTGGAATTCAAATTTCGTTTGGATTTTGTTTGGGTATTTGACGTTGAGTTTTTATTTGGATTTTGTTTGGTGTTTAGATTTTGTTTGACGTTTGGAATTTGTCTGACATTTTCTTAGATCGACGTTTATCGTTTTGATTTGTTTTGGTGTTTAGACTTCGTTTTTTGGTTGGATTTTGATTTGGTATAGATTTGTTTGGCTTTGTTTTGGATTTGTTTGGATTCGTTTGGTGTTTTGATTTCGTTCGGATTAGGTTGGAGTTTGGAGTTTGGAGTTTAAAGGTTGGAGTTTGGAGTTTGGAGTTTAAAGGTTGAAGATTGGAGTTTGGAAATTGGATTTTTGAGATTGGAATTTGATCTTTGAGTTTGACGTTTTGATTTTGATTTTGGCGTTTTTTTAATTTGGCTCTCGATTATGGTTTAAAGTTTGGTGTTTCGTTTTTATGCAGTTTTGGTTTTTATCTTATGTAACAAACTTCCAATGCAATAAATAAGCATTGCGAGTTTGATAGAGGGTGTTACAGATATAAGGTGTAGGCCCACTAACCCATATAGTTTGTCTAGAAATAAGAGATTTATACTCTATGTAATTGGTACACTTTCTAAATAATACAAAACGGCTAAGATGAGTTACCAAACCTTATTTGATACCGAACAATAAATTTCTTAAATTAAGAAAGAAAATATTCTAAGGAAGGAGAGGGTGAAATTAAGAAAGAAAATATTCTAAGGAAGGAGAGGGTGAAGTTCAAATTCAACGAAGGCCTGCTCATATCTCTCTTTTATACTAACACACTAATTATGGACCTTTTTATGGTAGCTTGTTCTGGATGCTAAATTTTGTTAGCTTATTTTAGAAATTATACCATGTTTTTATATTGGAATTTACATCTTGTCGGCTTGGTTTGGAAGTTATTTCCTTACTTTGGAAAGTGCACATAGTTTGCGTATATTAGCAGCTATACTTTGTTGGTTTGTTTTGGAAGCTACATATTTTTTGCTTATTTTGTAAGCTTATTTTCATATATATAGAATTTTAGGTTTTTTGAAAAATACAACATTTGATATTTTACAATTTTAAGAGTGCAACACTTGTGTAATATATTGTGTGTGTGATATTTGAAAGAAACACTTTGAGAATAGAAACACGAGTAGTGTTTGAGTTAAAGCTTTAGGCTTTTTGCGAGAGAATTTGTTTGGGTAGTTTGCGAGATTACTATTCTCTTTGGGGCGTAATATTTGGTGTGAGAAGAATGAATGTATAACTTTGGAGTGTGTGGAGTGAGACTTCCACTTTTGCAAATTTTTTAGTTATAGTGATACTTGTCTTTTCTCCTGTGCACATAGACAAATTAACCGAACCACATTAAATCCTTTCGTGTCATTTGAACATATTTTCACATTCGCGAGATTACTTTCTCATCAACTAATATATAAGTCCTGCTCACTTCTCTCATTTTTATAACAACCACTAATCGTGAGCCCTTCTTATGGTAATTTGCAAGCTACACCTTAGTGGCTTATGTTAGAAGGTTAACCTTGTAGGTTTGACATAACATAATCTTAAGAGCACAACACTTATGTAATTTATTATGTATGAAACATGTGAGAGAAACATTTTAGATAGAGAAATACTCGTAGTATTTGAGCTAAATGTGTGAGATTTTGTGAGAGAATTCTCTTGAGTTATCTTTGAGATTATTATTCTCATTGGGGTATAATATTTGGGGATTAGACCAGTGACTTTATAGCTCTTAAGTGTGTTGAGTGAGACTCTAACTTTTTTTAATATTTTTTAGTTATAATACTACTTGTCTTTCGCTTTGTAGATGTAAGCAAATCAATCGAATCACGTTAAATCGTTTCATGTCATTTGATCATATTTTTGTATTTAGGGATTATTTTTCCCAAAAACTAGTATTAGAATACTAGGTGCATATCCAAATACTTATTTGGTTGTTTCTTGGCATTTTTCATATCTCTTTCTTCATTGTACATAATAGAGTAATGTAGGAACAAATGTGGCAGTAGCATGATCATGCTCGCGTAACCAAACTATTCTAATTAGAAAATAATGATGCAAGATTTATGATACTATTGAACTAAAAAGATTCAAACAAGATACAACAAGTGAAACAAATTAGAAGAAACTCAACTGTAAAACTTCTAGTGTGATACTATAGTGGGTTAAACCAAGGCTTCAACCAACGCTTTCAAATTATGGCAACATTTAGAAGAAATGTATGACCCAAAATGGTAAAAATAAATATTTCACCCTAAAGAGACTTGTGAACCTAAAACTTTATGATGGGAAACATATATCTGATCGCTGGTGAAATTCGACTAGATTCTCGATAATTTGACGAACATGGAAACTATGTGTCAAGCTTCAAGGCTCTTATATAAAATTATGCATTAAACTTCCATGTTTTAATATCAAACCACTACACTTGAAACTGATCAGATTCAAAATGGTTTAAGATTACTTATTTTTGTGTAGAGACACATCAAAATAATCTAAGAGAACTTTTATTTTTCCTCTTTAACCTTTTTAAAGGCAGTGATGACAACCATATATCTCCTATATGAAATCCTAAAAAATTAATGTATTTATATATATCCAATACAAATTTTATAAAGTAGAAATATATATTTGGCAAATTAAAATATATTACATAAGTGAAGTCATTGACCAACCAAGGGCTTAGATCCGTACAAAACTATCTTCGTCACACAAACTAAGTACATAAAATTCAAAGTATCAAAATAAAAAGCAAACCCAAACACAAGGGGGTACAACTCTTTATCCTTCGTGAAAACAATGCATTTTCAGCATTATCTTTCTCCACCACTTTACTCTCACCCACTGATAACTCAGTCGACCAAACCACGTCTGAAAACCAATATAATGAGCGACTAACTCCAAGAATACTCTCATATTGACGCAAAGAAACTTCATAAAGAGCCAAAACAAGGTTCACTTCTAGCTGCCAATTTGTTTTTTTGGCGATTGTCTAAGCCACAATCTGCATCTCAACCACTTCAGTCTCGTAATTGTTTTGTTTGGACCCAATAAATTATGAGTAAGCTTAGACAAATTTTGTTTGCGTGTCTCTTTGACTTTAAGGGTTATGTTATACATATAGTATGATTTATTCTATTACACCACCAACCTCTGGGTCGATTGGAAATGCTTTTGGGTCGGTACGTTACCAAGTTATTGTTAGACTTTCATTGAGCAAAAAACATGTATTGTCAAATCACCTCTAACCTTATTTTGAACTTTAAATTGTTACTCCATTATGACCTCATTTTTCTTTACTTATCGACAATCCTCCAAGCGTTTGCCCATAATACTAAAAAATAGTCTAAAGTCCGGAAACTCGACCTTGAAAATAAGTTGCACGCTATGATAAATCATTCAACATTTTATGAAGAGTAATAATGATTAGTTTTTGAATCACTTGTATATAAACAAAATAATGAAAATACTAAATTACTTACATCACCAAACACGATTGGGGGTGTTGATAGCTCCCCATAAGGCTGATTGGAATCTCGGACTTGGGTTTTTATTGATACAATATTCTAAGTAATAACACATCTCATATGTTCAGTCTATAGTAGCCTCTTTGGTTGGATTTGGCTCTTTGCTTCTGTTAAACTTGAACAACTAACTCCAAAAGTTAAACAAAAGATTATGGATTTACAATATTTTCTTCTTGGGAAACGAATCTTAAAGATGAAATCGAAGCTCTAACTAAAATAAAATATAGCTTTCGTTAAACAAGTCCAGAAACAGTTTAACAGACTTCGAACCTTTGTTACTTTCACCATTTCCCAATCTTTTAAAGGTCAATCTACTCCCCTAATTTAATTTTATTTTTCTTTTGACTAATGTTTTCCATTTGTACACTCTTCTTTCATATGATACGCTATAGAAGACATACAAACTATTCTATTAGCCTTATTCTTTTTGGTTTTCTTTTGAGCAATGCCCATTACATTGATCTATTACATTGATCTATTTTGGCATAGCCCAGCTACCTTTAAGGGACACCATACAAACTATTCTATTAGCCTTACTCTTTCAAAACGTTTGATGGACGAAGTCCATATATTTTTCTCGAGACTCTATCTTCGTAGTACTAGGAGCCACAACCCCTTAGAAAGTCTTCTGCACCAGCTTCAAAGGCTCAACATATTGAACTATAATTACTGAACCTGTTACAATCCCACTTATTTGACAACCTGATTAATACTAAAATTTAAGAGCTAGTAGCCGTAACATATGAAATTTGATGGGGTAAACATAAATTGATCTTTTTTAAGGACATCTACGCAAAATTTCTAATGAAAAAAACTTATTCTTCCCCACTTCATACAACTTAGTAAATTAGTATAAATACTCTACGAATAAATATTAGAAATCAACTTAATATTTTAAAATTAGAATAAGCATACAAATTTTTAAAACAAAAGGAAAAACTAACTTCTGAAAAACTAGGATCTCGAAGCAGTAGGTTGACAAGTGACCGACCTATATCCGAGTTCCTGCCGAAGAAAACAAAGAAGATATTCTAAAATTTGTTTAATCAGGTAGGTGAGTCATAACCTCATGAAGGCTCGATAAGGATAAGTAAAATTTAAAGCTTTTGTTGGGAAAACTAATATTCGTCAAAGACTACAAGTTCCTCGTGCAAACAAATGACTCATAAAATTAATTGGAATAATGGAAGCTATAAATGATCAATTGGGCATTAACTGATTGGGGTACATCCATGTCAGTTAGAAATACTATAACAACTTCGGATGCATGGTATACTAACATAAACCAGCAAGTATGGAAATGATGTAACTGTCGTGTCAAAGATGTAGAAAGTTTTGCTTCTCATATAGAAGAAACAAAGAAACGGTTTGATCTTATCTAAATAACTGATATTAGCACGTGTTCAAGTTCAATGTTTATCCAACACAACCAAACTTCAAAATTAAACATACAAGTAAAAGTTCTACCTCATCACTTTATGCATCCAGAGAGGTTCATTTACTATTTAGAAATATTACATGAACATCACCATTGATAATAAACTTCACCTTTAGATCCTTTAAATACTAATTCTCGAAATAATCATAGGTCTCGCCCAAAATTCAATCCATAAAAAAATGGAGGTAGATCTATTTATATCAAATAAATAAACGAGCATGAACTTTGTAGAACCGTTGGCTGTAGTGCAGATCCTTAGTTATCCATCATGATTTGTGCGTTCTTCCACACTAATGTTGGGGCCTTCATAACTTCCCCAAACTAACCAATGGTCAAAGGCTTAGATAGCATTGATTCAAAAATATATGAATGGTCTGTTTGAAGAGGGGTGGAAATTGAATAACAGAATGCGTCAGTTGATCAAGCTTTGTGTCCGAAGGCTCGCCAATAGCCCTTGGAGGACTAATAAATGGATTTTTTTAAAGTAGTTCACCCAAACAAATTATGGTTCTTCGACCCTTCATTATTAAAGTAAGAAGGTATATACGTCAATCGACGAACCATCTTTTAAGCATAAGCTAAGAGAAAAAAAGAATAAGATTGTATGAGGTATTCAAAAAGACTAAGATGAAAAGATAAAATGTTTAGGAGCACATAAGTTTGCGAAAACAAATGCTTCAATGAGCCTTTATATATTTATAGAACATGTTACTCATTACAACCGTCTAAAAGTAAATAATTGGTAAAATACAAATAACAAATGCAAAAGCATAAGAGATGGTAACTTTAAGACATGTAGCTTTATAAATATATTTATATATTTATAGAACACGTGTCATACTCGGCTCATTCCGCACGCTATTAAGACATGTAACTATTATTTTTTACTTACGTGCAATCATAGCCCACGTGTACTCTCAAACTTTAGGGTGCTTCCAATCTCTCGATGACTCGCTTTAAATAAATAGCAAGGTTTAACATACTCGTAAAAATGTAAGACCTAAAAGAAGAAGTATCAACACAAACTTACTCATAAGTACTATAAAGGAAGGATATCATCAAATTTGAATATGTGTTTTAGAGAGCCCCATAAAAAATACCATTCTATGGAATATATCTTCTGATGACAACGTTTATTTATAAGAAATCTGGAACAACATTAAGGACAAAAAGATCAAATAAATCATGTACAAGAAATTATAGAATAAAACTACTCCAAAGAAGTGATCATTCACTCTTCGAAGATAATTTAAAGGTTTAATTTATGTAGACTCATTATTACAAAAGAAAAGATTTACCTTAGCATCTAAATGTCAAAATTGTTATAATACTGAAACTATAAATCATCTTTTTGTATCCTCTAATATCACATGGGAAGTTTAGAAATGCTTTTTGAAACATCTATTTGGTCTACTAATAGTCAAGCATATGACCATCAACCATATTATTAACATACGGTTCATGTTAACTAATAAAAATATTCATATTCGAACCATCTTGCCCCATATTATCTGTTGGGCTATCTAGTCAGGCCAAAAAAATTAAAATAAACCAATCAATTAAGTATATCTACCAAAATCATAATCGATAGAATCGTATACATCATCTCTCAAATAATAGGCATGTCTTAACCGTTAGATGTCTCGCTCCAGCAAATAAGAGACTGCAACTCAACTATGACGGTTCATGTTTGAGTAATGAAGAATCAAGTAGTGGTATTGTAATTATAAATAATAAATGAGATCTAATGTACTCATTAGGCAGGCTGTATGGTAAAAATACTATTTTGCTAGCTGTAACTAGTGCCCTTCTTGATGGACTCCTTCTCTGCAAAACCAATGGTTTAATCTTTTAGACACTAAAACAAATTCATTAATCTTATTTGAATTCATTTTCCATAAAAAGACCCATGGTATGTTATACTAATAATAGACTCCTATAAAAACCTAGTAACATCCCAAAAGAATATTAGACACATATTCAGAGAACATAATTATATTGCTGATTGAGTTGTTAAATGAGCTCTCGTTCGGAAATCAAACTACGATTTCTCCATAAATCAAGCCTCAAACCTCTTACGTCTATAATTCCACTTGAAAGTCTCAATATTGGATACCTTAGACTTGTAAACTAATTGATTTCAATGTGTATAGGTTTTATTTACTCAAAATTTTAGGATTATGACAACTCTCTCAAGGCACGATAATTTCTGACCAAATTTTTTATCTAATTTTGCAGCCTCAAGTACATCATATACATTGGTGGAAGTGGACAATAAAAATTCAAATACAGATCATCGAGTAATGTTCGAAACTAAAATCAACAAAGAAGTACAAATTGAAGGACTTAAAAGATCCTTCAACAATAAAAATGTAATATTTTAGATCAATTGGAATAAAATTTAGTATATAACTAAATTGTTGCTCAAATAACTGTAATTATAATTTGAAGGACTTAAAAGATCCTCAAACTATTTTAGATCAATTGGAATAAAATTTAGTATATAACTAAATTGTTGCTCAAATAACAAATTGAAGGACTTAAAAGATCCTCAAACTATACACTTTCCCATCTAAAAAGCTCATATCAATGTTATTTTAGCCCAAAAAAAACAGTTAGAATAAAAAAAAAATATGACATATAATATAATTTTAAAATGTATTTAAGAAAATGTATCAAAAAATGTAATTATTTTTTAAAATTGAATACTATCAAAATCATAACTATCCCCGTTTATGGTGAAATATAATATACTTAAGAGATATATGGTAGTTGAGAAACTTAATTTATCTATTGAAATTAAAAATGATATAACCATACATGTGTTAGAAATTTTGGTTTTACAATTCCCAAATTAATTATTCTAACATTTTTGGCCAACTTCTGATTATACATCTAACAATTGTGTCGTACTAACTTGTAACCTATAACAATCTCTACTCAAAAAGTTTATTACATTGAAATAATTTAATTGTTTTCAATATGAGGAAATTGAGACATATGAATACCTTTTTTTACTCAATTAATAGGGAAAATATATGGTATATATAGGTGCCCTTTTACATGTAGGAAAACAAATACAATAACCACTTTTATTTTAATCAACGGCATTTTTGACCCATCAACCATATTTAACAAGACCATCTCCAATTTCTATGGAGAGATAGGGCAAATTTTATTGTCCTTAAAATTTCAAACAATGGTTTATTTTTTCCAACTACTTTTTAAAACTATCATGGAACTAATCTTTGAGCTACTATTTTTTTTTAGTTTTTGTTTTAAATTTTGCTTTAAAACCTAGCTTCTTCGTCGTGTTGCTAACTAAAAAACTTATTCAAAATCAAAATCACTCCCGTTAAAAAAATATATTTTTAATAAAAAAATTATTTAAAATTAACATATAAGCTTATAAATATCAAATTTTACGTGAATGACATCTTTAAGTGTTGGTTTTTGACATTGTCATCCCATTAGTTGTTGTTTTATTATTTCTTATAATATAAACAAAATAAGTTTTAGAATCCAAAATCATAGATATATAATATTATTGTATTATAGTTTTATAATTGTAGTACTGTTATAAGACATTGGAACTAATCAACAACTTCATACTCCTACCATTTTAGTTTTACATTCATTTACACTGTTACATAGTCCGACTATATTTTTGCTTCTAACTCATAAATGTCCTTTGAGTCACTCATTCTAAGTTTTATTTTACTATTTTTACATAATTTTAAACCATCCAAAAAAGTTGTAGATTCTAATCTTATTTTAACCTTACTCTTCTTAACCACTAGAAAATACAAAAAAAACACCCAAATAAAATATATTAGTTCAACCACAAACGGGGAGCTATGGCCTTATTATCTCTCAATTTCAATATGAATGGATTTATTTGAAATATCACTTTTCTTTTAAACTATGTGATGTAGCTAAGCTCCAGACTTTCTATGACAGAAATTTCTCTTAGTTGATTGGGTATTTGAGCTACATCAGTGTCTATCTTGTATTTTTATTTATTTGTCACTTCGCAAGTGAATCTGTCGGTGCATTTTGTTCCCTGTTAATGTGTGATATAATCATATATGATGTTATCAATTTCACACAACAATCTAATATAAGAGTTATAAACCATGAAGATCTGTGAGTTAGTATCATAGTTAATAACACTTTAAAGTCTGGCTCAATTTCAAGTTGAGAAATTTCCATTTTTTGCTAGAAAAAAGTTCTGCAATTAAAGCTCCAGTTTTCAAAATTATAGGACTTTGTTTTCCATAGATTCTTCCAATTGCAGCTTTGATATCTCCTTTGGAGTCTCTAATATTTGCACTACCTATACCTTCCCCAGTTTGAGAGCAAGAGGCATCTGTATTTATTTAATTTGGTGGAGACTAGTGGATAGTTATTAGTTTTCTAGGATGTTTTAAGTGATTAAAACAACCAAATTCATAAGTCAAATTTGTATTTAAAGCCCATAAGTTTCTTTTAAGTCTATTTTCCATATCAAACTTTAGAATAACATGATTGAGTTGAAGAAATGTAGCATTAGCAGAGGTCTTCCGATATGATTGACTTTCCTGTTAATTGTGTGATGCCAAATAATCTAGCAAATGGAAATGGGTAGGTTCTGATGTGAACATTACTAGGAGTATACCAATACTAGATTCTTATTATGTGAGTCAATGACATATGTCGGCCTATTTGAAGGTTGAGCATGTTGTAGAACAATTTCCATACAGGCCAAGAGTTGTTATATAAAATAAATATATGATGTATATATTCGATACTTTCACAATGTTAGAATTGGGATGCTAAATATATGTTCTTTTGTTGAAGAATTGTATCAACATATGCCCGGTTATGAAGAAACGTCCATAGAAGAAATGAGAACTTCTTAGGTGTGAAATTATTTTAAGTTGTCGTGTAGATCATAGATGTTCTTCATTTATTTATCAATTTATTCCATGTATCTTTAGTATAGAAATCTCGAAATCATTAATTGTTCATTATCCTCCACATAATATTGCATTGATAACTTGATGATTCCATTAATAGTAAGTGATTAATATAACTTATTAAGATCCCAACCACCATCGGTTCATAAGATTTTAACTTTATCTTTAATGTACCAAGTTTTGTCATTGTCTCATGTTAAATTAATTAGTGGTTTGTTATTGCACCAATAATCTAATTAAAATTCACATTCACCATGACCAATGGACCAGTAGATAAAGCCATCTGCAATGTTTCTAACATCAATTAATATCTTCCATAGTTGGGATCTTTTCCTCATTAATTTCAATTGCATAGGCTGAAAAGTAGAACAATAAATGTTTTGCATGATTTTTACTAGGCATGGGCATTCACTTCGGTTCGGTTCTTTCGGTTCTTTAAAACTAGTACCCATTTAGGAACCGAATAAATTTTGGTTCGTTTCAGTTCGGTTCGGTATGGGTACTTAACTTGGTCCCAATCAGGTAGTTTTGGATACATTAAATGCTCTGCAATATCAACATACATAAAACTCTTTTTACACTTTAAAACAATAAAATTATGTTTGATTGTAAGAAAAAAAATACTAAATATGAAAAATATTCAAAATTAATATATTAAAAAATAATATTAGTAATATAAAGCAAAATTAAGAGATGATATCAAGTTTATTAGATTATATAAAGTTTCATATTTTCTTATTTTGTTTATATGCATAATAGTTTGTAAATATGTTACCACTTTGAATTAACTATGTTGTCATTTATTAAAGAGAACATAATTAGAGGTCAATAATAAAAGAAAAATTTAGGGGAATCTAACTTTGAAAAAGAAAATATATTTTCAAAAAAAATCAAAATTAAGGGTTAATACATAGGTTCGGTTCCTAACAGGTACCCACGGTTCTTCGGTTTGGTTCGGTTCGGTTCCAAGAATCGTGGGTAATTGAAAATTGGAACCAGTCGGGTATTATGAAAGAACCAAATCTGCTTCGGTTCAGTTCTTTTAGTTCGGTTCGTTTCGGTTCTTTCGGCTCCAGTTAAAATGCCAATGCCTAATTTTTACCCATAGAATTTTATTCTCTCGGAATATGTACTAGAGTTTATAAGAATATGTAAGTTGAATATCTTCAATTTTTATGATATTTAGTCCAGCTTCTGTGTAGGGTTTACTCAGCTTGCTCCCGATAGGCCAAGTTATAGCTCTATCATTGTGTGAGGTGCCCCAAAGATATCTGCTACATATTGCTTCAAGCCTTCAAATGATAGAGTTGGAAAGCATAGAGTATTAAAGATGAGAGTCTCCAAATGAAAGTAAGGTATGATCATATTCTTGAGTTTTTCTTCTGAGTTTAGTAACTAGATCTTCATAATGAATAAATGTGCATCTATGATAAATAGTTTATCCCAAGTATTTCAATAGAAATATTCCTAGTTTGAATCCGGTAAATTGTTGTATGTAGTTTAATCTAGTAGATGTTATTGATGTAGGAAGGATGAATGTTGATTTATCTTTATTGATAAATTGCCTAGTTTTCTTCTGATACTTGATAAGGAAGTAGTAAATTTTATTGACACTAGATTTTGATCCATTAGAGAAGATGATTATATCACCACCAAAATCCAAACAAGGAACCATAATATTACTAGACATTCTGTATCTCATAGTAGACTGGTCTTGGAACAATTGCCTGAGTCCTCTGATAAAAACTTATTCAGCCAAAATGAATAGACTAGAGGAGATGAGATCCCCTTGTCTGATTCTATTAGGTGATTGAAAATAACATTTAGCGCACCATTAATGATAACAGAGAATCTCACATTATTGAGTGACTTCTTGATTAAGTATGTGAACTTGCAATCAAAACCAAAACCAAAACCAGTAAGAATTTGAATGATAAAAGGTATTGAAACTCATCAAATGTTTTGGCCATATCCAAGTTTAAAATATGATTCCATTTTATACATTTCATATATAATTTCTTTAGTGAGAAGAATGGTCTCTTGAATACTTTTACCTCTTACAGAACCACTATGTTCAACATAGATTAGTTTAGGTAGAAGAATTAAAATTCTGTCATTGAGAATTCTAGACATTATCCGATTGAATACATTACATAGACTAATAGGTCTATAATAATTCACCTTTTTTAGGAATTAGGCAAATTACTGTGGCATAAACCGTATTTGGGACATCCTCCGCATTATCCTCCTGAATACATTACACAGACTAATAATTCTATAGTAATATTCCCATATTTCTAATAGAATTTGGTATTAAAACCATCTACACCAGCAATGCTAGAAGAGTTGAGAGCATTGACATGGTTGAATATCTCTTGGTTAGAAGGAGTAGCCATTAATATGTTGATGTCTTCATCTGAACCAATCTAGGAATGACATATTCAATATATGTTATCTCAGAAGATTGAGAGATTTTAGTGAGTAAACTCTTGAAGTAGTTAACTACATATGCTTTTAGATCTTGCAAGTCCTCGATCCAATTGTTATTTTCATTGGATTTTAAAAATTACGTTTTTTCTCAATTTTTTCTTAACATGACGGTGGTATGATGCTATATTCATATCATCATGTTTTGTCCAATCGGTATTGAATATTTGTTCCCAATATGCTTTCTCCTTAGCAAGTAACTGTACATGAATTGCATTGACTTTAGCAAGATTGATCATTCTCTTGAGTGTTGGAATCTCTGAAGCAAGATTCATAATACTTAACATCCTCTTCAGATTGAGCTATTGAGTTGAAAATACTGCCCAAAGTTTATTTTTTACAGACTTTATGATGAGCCTTTAATCTCTTGAGTTTTTGCTAAAAACCCTGTATAGGAGAATCATTGATATTTTCATTCCAGTTATTCATCATTATAGTGACAAAGTCAGTATAATCCAGCCACATGTTTTGGAACTTAAATTCATACTTAATTTGAACACTAGTATCTTATACTTTGACGCATAATGAGGAATGATCAGATCCCGTTCTAGCCATATGAGTAACAGATGTGGTGAAAAAATAGTATGACCATGCTGAATTATATAGCACTCTGTCCAGACGCTTCCATTTATGGGAGTTAGTCCAAGTGTATTTGGACCCAGAATATCCCACATCCATTAGATTGGAGTCATTGATTGTGTTGTTGAAGTCATCTATACTTCGTAGGTATATATTGGAGCAACAGAGTTGATTAGAAGGATAAAAAATTGAGTTAAAATCGTCCATTAAAATCCATTCATTTGATAGGTCAGCAACATCTCTTAGGCTGTCCCATAGAGAAATTCTAAGATCTATTATAATTTTTCATATATTATAAAGACCATGAAGTCATTTCCAAGATTTGAATGGTTAACCTTGTTATAAAGTAGTTGATTATGATCTAGAAGTTGATGAATAATAAAGTCATTATTCCAAAATAGTCATATCTTGTTTGAAATATTAGATAAACATTATATTCTGAAATCCCAGGATTTGAGCAGTCTTGTTCATATGAACATTTGATATCATCGGTTCTTGAATTGCCAAAAATTCAATCTTCTTAGATCTTATAATTGATTTTAGTCTTCTACTTGTAGCTTTATTTCCAATCCCTCTTACATTCCAACCAAAAAAATTGAGAAAGTCATTTAACTAAGCGAGTTTGTGGTTTGGTAGAACTTCTGTTTTGAACTACTTTGGTTGAGTTAATTCCAGATATGTTGTTTATCTTGGTATCCTTTACTTTTTTGTTATTTATAATTTTTTTGAGGTTTTTCTCATCTTTAGCAGTGAATTTAGGAGAGGAAAGAAGACTCCCTAAAATGTGAGACATGGGAGAGAGAACATCTGTATTCTCATATTCCAAATCATTTGTAGAACTTAACATGACTCTAGTTTCCAAACAGAGAAATTCCTGAATGATTTCTGCTTCATGAAGTTCATGCATTATGCTTTGATCTTCTATTGTTATATTAACTTCTCTTTGAAGAGGCTTAATTGAATATATATGAGATATTTGGTTGTTTATGAAATGTTGTTTGTTATTATTGATATTGTTCTGCATTGGTTAATCTTTTGAATCTTGAAATGTAGAAGTGTCTTTGTTCCAAATTGTTATTTCTCCTGTTTCTTTCTTTTGTTGCGGAATTAGGCTCTTTAACAATAATTGATTTCATTTTGGGTATCCAAATTTATGTATATTTTTGTTGATCATTGTTGTTTAATGTATGATTAAACTGTTTCTCTATGACTTGAATCAGGCTGTCTTACTCTACAATTAGAATGTCTTGTTTTAGTATTGTGACACATGTGAAAACATTTAGTACAATAATTTGGTTTGTCCCCATATGTGACCTTGACCCCAAATCCTTCAACATTTCCAAAACTAACGCAGTTTCTATCTAAAAACTCTAAGATCCAATTCAACCCAGGTCGTACAACAATTATACATGTCCGGGTTTTTTTATTGGAATCAAACTATTAATAAGATTACCTTTGGTTTTGGCTAGGGTTCTGATTGTATCTAAATTGTATATGTAATGACTAATGAGATATTTCTTTGAAGGTTATCCAAACAGGTGGAAGACTCTCTTCATAAACAGAAATTAATTAAACATTAATTAAATACGGGTATATAAAATATAATAATAATATAAATTTTTCAAAACATAATAAGATAGTGCAGCCATAAATAATATTAGGCTAAAAATATGTAGTCACAATTAATATATATATATATATTCTCTTCGAAAAGAATTGAGTTTGTATGAGAGTTGTGACAAGTAACAGTAATTTTGGTCAGCTTGGTGAAACGATGAGTATGTAGTCTGCTTGTTTCCTCTCTTTTCTTACAACCTGATCTTGGGTATGGAACGAGTTGTAATTCTTTGTGGTCTTGTACAATATGTAATTTTGACTGATTTATTGGAGTCCGTATGTGTGTATTTTACTCTCTATTTGATCCTTGTCATTTGCGTCTAATAAAGATGATCCAAACTAAATGGAGAAAATTGTGGCTTAGGTGATTATCCAGACAAAGCTGATGGAGGATCCTCTAAGGAACTCTATCCACATTCGCGAGACTTTTTGAGAGAAAACGACGTTGTAGCAGAGACAAATGTACAATCACTTTGAATAGAAACTTAAATGAAAAGTGATCAGTGCCAAAGGCGGAATATTGCAAAACTCAATTTAAATGATCATCTTCTTCTCGAAAACAAAAACAAAATTCTTTTAAAACATGGCAGCCCATCATAGTCGATCTAACAATATTCCTTTAGCATCACACCCGTTCCTTCCACAAATCCAAAGACAACATGACAAAATAAACTCGTCGTAACCGCACCATTCTCATCGGAGACTTGCATGTTTATATCTACGGGTTGTTGCTCTTGTCCCTTACTTCAGAAAACAAGATCCGGGTGTATATAAATATATAATTGATGATTTAAATTTCATCAATAAATTTTTTTAATTTCTACACTGGCAAACCACACGAATCGGATGAGCCTACCGAAAATATGATTAACAAAAGTGAGTCCCGTAGAAAAACGGATCCATATTTGTCGGAAAAAATGATGGCTGGAGGAGGTAGTAGGAGCGGAAAGAGCAGGTTGAAGATACACCCAAACATGAAACAGCTTTTGACGAGATGATACCGGATCAATATTTCCCGAGTGGGGGAAGACGATGCCAGAAAATTGACGACAGTGGCGCTTGGGATTAGAACGGTGATGGAGATGGAATTTCCTCGGCGAAGAGTTATTGGGGAATCTGCTTCATCCATGACTTGTTTTAGAGAGAATGCAAAGTGATTATTTGTTGGTTTTGGAAAGACAGAGAACCATAAAAATAAGGAAGGAGAAGAGGGAGAGAAAATGATGTAACATTTTGTTTAATTTGTCTTTTATTATTTCTTTTCTACGAAAGAAATTATGGAGTATAAAAACATGTCTTTTCTTTTGCATTGTCTTTTGTTTTAATCAGAATTATTATTTTTGTGCAATGTTTTCTAAACTAACTTTGGTTTAATCAGAAATATTATTTTTGTGCAACGTTTTTTAAACTAACTTTGGTGACATATGATTGCTTTTTTAGAAAATATTACGAGTTCGGGGTTAAATTTATAGATTTTGCCAAGTCCAGGAACCATGACCGGTGATTTTAAAATCGAATGACTAAATAAAAGAAAACGTGATGGTCGAAGGACTATCTTCTAATTTAAACCTATAAAAAATCAATCTATTGAGTAAAAAAAATCCATATAATTGATGAACGTCTAAAATTAACTACATAAGAAATTGTTTGCAATCTATACAACATCATATGTTTTTTCATACTTATATGGAGACAAAATATGCGATACTAATATTCCCAACAAACATATTTTTTTAACCGGGTGATTTTGATCTTGTTTCGAAAATATTTTTTTAATCAGTTAAGCGGTTAAAAAGTTTGGTTTTTACGGCGAATTTCGAAATAAATGTTCTATAGTACTTTAGAATTTTGTTTTAGGATTGTTTCAAAAAACATATTTGCAAAAAATAAAAAATATTATTGTTTAAATTTTAAAGGTCTATTAAGTTTGCCTTGTGTCTATGTAGAGGTTGTCGATGGATCATGAAAGTTTGTGTTAATTAAGGTTAGGACACATGAATATCATGTTTTTAGATTAAGAATTATATGCCCGTTTGGTTTATTTGAGTCCAAAAAAATATATTCATACATCTCAATATATTTGCATTCAAAACCATTAAATTTTCTCAATAATATAAACTTTGTAAATAGAGATTTTATTGGTTAGAAAGATTAATATTTACAAGTTAATACATAACAAATTCCGTTGTTCGAATGTATTCTAAAATGTTTAGAGAAACCACATGCAAATTTTTCAATATGTGGCAATCACACCCTCTTGAAAAGATATCGTGTCTAATAGTTGGAATCTTCCCACCAACTCTCGAGGTATGAGCTTGATTTCCTAAAAACTCAATCGTCTTCAGTTAGAGCTTAACCATCTAAGTCCTAATGAATATAACGACATAAGTTCAAGAGTTTCCAATACCCAATAAAATATTTTTCATGCCCAGTCTTGTCTTGTTCAAGATTCTCTCGATCTCGTTCTTGTTTATAATAAAATTGAGGCTTCTTCGTCCTTCATCTTCTTGAGTCAAGCTGAAAAATCCTTTTTAAACAAAAATCCGGAGAAAATTAGCTTAACTTTGGTGATAGGAATACCAAGTTCTTACATAATGATATTAAAACCCGTATTTTTTGCAACAAGATTATCTCGATTATCAATAACCAGGGTGTGAATGTAACAACACCCACCAGTGTTGTTAGTATTATCGTGATCTATTCTCAAGGATTTTCTTGGAACCAGACATCCCTCCCTGGTTACTCTGCTTTGGAAAAGGGTCTCGTCTCTTCTCTCCTCTCCACCAGGGTAGATGATGAGGATAAGATCTGAATGACCCGTACACTTACGTGTGAGGAAATTAAAAAAACAGTATTCGGTAACGATAATAAAAAATCCTTCGGCCACGATGGTTTCAATTCTAGCTTCTTCAAAAGACCCTGGAATAACGTGGGAAATCAAATCGGTAATGGGGTCATAGAACTCTTTAATTCTTGAGTTCCTGGACCTTCCTCGAACTTCACTTCCATTGACTCATTCCTAAAAAATACTCCAATTATCTGCCTGCTGATTTCTAGTCTATTGCAATTCACAACGTGGTGTATCATCTCTAAAATTTAGCTAACAAAATCAAAGATTCCTTCTCTCATTTGATTGACAAATCGTGATCGACTTTTTTTGTTGAAGGAAACATCTCTGATAACATTTTTCTATCGAAAGAACTCCTAAAGGGTTATCAAACCAATTGTAGAGACAAGTGGTTACTCTCAAAATTAACTTAATGAATGCCTTTGATAATGTTTGTTGTCATCTCATCTTAGACATCTTTGTTGGGCGATGAAATTTTGTGAAAATATGATCACTTGGATCATTAAATGTATCGACTCTCCTTCCTAAACATCATCATAAATAGCGTCATGGTAATTTCAGTGGAAAGAACAACCTCAAACAAGGAGGTCTGATCCTTTATGCTTTTTTGTCCTTGTTATGCAAGTTCTATCATGTATCCTAAATGATAAAATAATGACAGGAAGTTCCTATTTTAGTGGAAATGTCATAAACTCGAAATTATCAGTCTCTGCTTTGGCGATGACCTAAATGTTTTCTATCATGACGAAATCAACTATCTCCTTATTAAAGATGGGTTGGATAATTTATATTCTCTCTTACGTCCCCAAGTCATCCTCGTAGAGATATCATCTCAATTTTAGGGTTCAAGGAATGTACCATTCCTGTTAAATATATGGGAGTCCCCTTCATAGGACATTTCACTCACATGGACTAGTGTCCTCTTCTGCATAAATTTAACTCTAGGATTTACTCTTGGACTTCTAAGCACCCCTCTTATACAGTTAGGTTCCAGCTTATCACTTGCATCATTTCTTTTGATAAGGCCCTGAAATGAAGATTTCTAGAGCTAAGGTTTCCTGGACCAATGTTACCACTCCCACGTTGGAGGACGACTTGAGATTATAATCTAAAAACTTGGAGTCAGGCGGTTACCCTTAAACATCTATGGTATATAGTTAGTATTGACAAATACTATATGATTCAATAAGATTAAATCTGAAAAAACAAAAATAATAATTTATGAGATTTGGACCTTGGTATATCTCCCTCTTGGACTTGGAGAAATATTTTACATCTTCATCATATGGAAAGTAATTTGTACAGGATGGTGATTGACATTTTAATGAATACCTTCTTCTGGCATGACCCTCGACTCCTTCCTACCCATCTAGTAAAACATTATTGGAAAAACACCATCAAATATTCAAGGGTCGGGAAAAAACTCAAGGTCTCTAATATCATCAACAATGGTCATCAAAACTTGAAATCTAATATGAGATCGGCACGAGCAAAGAATCATATCAATCTTCAAGAGATTAGAAATCTCATGCTCTATCTACCTCCCCCTAATATCTATTTCAATGACGTTCACCATTGGATCACGAAGACTGGAAATCGTAATTTCACGATCAAAGGCACCTATAACGCCATTCGTATGTCCACCCCAATTGTCGGGTGGGTCGGGTTAGTATTGAATGAGTTTAATATTTCTCGTCACTCTTTCATTATTCGACTTGCAATCCATTGGAAGCTTTCTACTCGAGACAAGATTTTGAGTTGGGGTTTAAATACCCCGGCAGATTATATCTTGTGCATTTCAGTCGCTGAAACTATTGCACATATCCTCTATGACTGTAGTTTTACTCAAAGTCTATGGAACAGTGCTAACTCCAAGTTGGGGTTCCTTACTAACGTTGATTGTTGGCAATGTTGGGTTTGTGATGCGTCAAATTAGTTTTCTTCTCAAAATTGTAAGCTTTGACGTTCTTGTTTTGATGCGATCATTAAACACGTGTCGTGGGAGAGGAATGCAACAATTTTTTGTTCCCCGCCGGCCCTAGCCTCATCGGTTTCTTACCGTATTTTCTCGGTCCTACGATACATATTCAATGACACCAAGATTGGATGGTCTAGCTAATTTCTCTATAAATTGATGTACTTATATGTTTTTCTTGTCTTATGCAAACACATCTCCCCTACTATGTTGGCTACGATTGATGCTCGCTACTGCTGGTGGTTTCTTTAGATATGTTGCTTACCCTTTAATGGAGATGCTTTATTCTATCTCCCATGTTTTATGTTATTATGTATCCTAATTTCTCATGTATCCTAATTTTTCATGCTTTTATGTCATGTAACATTAGTTTACGTCGATTCTCGTTCGATACTTATGTCTTTCTTCGAAGTATGCTCTGTATATTTATATAAAAAAATTATTTTTATTTAATATTTTTTTCTATAATAGAATTAAAACAATTAATTCTAGATTTGAAGATTCAAACTTTCTGACATATATTCTCCTAATTTCAATGACATATATTCTCCTAATTTCAATCAATGAATGGATGGATTGTTTATCATTTTATAAAAATGTTTTTTTAATGACATTCATGTTATCTGAATTTCAGTTAAAATAAAATATAAAAATATTTTAATAATATATATATATATATATATATATATATATATATATATATATATATATATATTATAACTGATGTGTAACTTTAAAGCAAGAAAATAAAAGAAATACTAGAAATCAAGATATTTGATTTTGAGTAAATTGCACATTGATATATCTAACTAGAGCCATTAATATAAAGACAAGAAAAAGCTATAGAAAAAATCATGTTACCTAAATATTTATTAAGATAATTTAATATAAATTCCTTCTATTTGTTTTTCAAACATAATTAGTCCAATTTTATTAATTCAATCATAAGTATATTTGATGTGATTTTATTTATAAATATGTTTTATTTCAAATAAACTATATCCAAATTCGTCTGATAACTAACCTAGCTTCCACCGATTGAGGTAGAGGCCAATCAGCATGAAAAAATAGTTTATTAAATTAACTATGAATTCATAGAAAATCTAGTGATAGAAATAAAGATGGAAAAAGGGCTAGATGAAATCTAAAAATCTAAAATATAAAAATAGTATGATTTTAATAGAATTTAGAACGGAGAAACAACATTCAATTCAAACACATTTAGATATAAAAAAAATGTCTGTTGACTATTGGGTAAAAAAAATTCATACAATTCCCAGATTGAGGAACACGAACACTCAAAAGTTGACTATATAAACAATTGCTTTTAATCTCTAGAAGTACTGTTTTCCCATTAAAACATCAAATCATTCACGTGTGCAATACATTATCACATAAATTATCATTTATATCCAGCTCTTGTCCAGTCCAGTATGGAGGTGTATTTGTCCAAACAATTTGGACTCGTTAAGAATTTATCACAACTATAACTAAGTATGATTGTTATGGATCTTTTAATTGGAACGGTTTTAAGTTAAAATTATTTGTCATTTAAAAAGTTAGAAGTATATCAAAACTATATTATTAGATCAAAAATTAAATAAAATTGATTTTGATATTAAATACTATTTTTTATTTATAAAAAAAATTGATAAATCCGGCACAATAAAAGTGTATTATAAAATTGAAAAACCTAATTTTTTTGAATTTATTTATGCATTCAAGTGAGGTTGTTGTACATATTTTATAGAAAAACACAGCCAACCAATTTAGAGTTTTATAAAATCATATATATATATATATATATATATTTGTAAATTTAACAAAATGTTTAGTACATTGAAATTATATATGTATGATGTAACAACGAGATAACATATTTTGTGTGCTAACATGTTTGCATGTTAGCACATATTATTTAAAGTGTTTGTCATGTTTGGATGTTATGTTATGTGTTCTCCAATAATCTATTATAATGTTTTTTTATCATGAATAAAAAATATATGTTTCAAAATCTTAAATAATATAGAATAATATCATGGCTAACAGTAAATGTTTTTTTTATAGGATAAAAAATATTATTTATATTTTTATTATTTTTACTATAAAAAAATTAAAATTTATGTTTTAAAATCCTAGATATGAGATAAGACAATAACATTCAATGTTCGAGTTAATTTTATTTGATTTTAATTTTTCACGTATTTTATTAAAATTAGATAAAAATATATTATGATAGCCCTAACATTTTTTTAGAATTGTAGTTTGAATATGAAAATCATTATTTATTTTTAAATAAATAAATATCAAATAATTTAAATAATTGTAATTCGATTAAAATATAGTACCTAGTAGATATAGGATTAAGTTCGTGACAAATTAAGTTCCCATCGATACTTCATAATATATATGTACTGTTGTTCTTTAAAATTTAAAATAAACTAAATCAAATATACTTATAATTCGATTAATGAAACTAGACTAATTCAATTTAAAAGAAAATGAAACATTTATATTGAATTTCTTTTGTTATAGCTTGTACCGAAAGATGAGCGAGTTAGGGGATATAAATATTTGAAGACTTGGATTATCCTAATAACTATATAGGTATAATGGTTACTATTCAATTAGTTTTTATCCTCTTTTGGTTCATTAACATTAGTGTTGCAATTTACACAAACTCAAATAGTTTAATCGTTGCTACATATAATTGTTTCCTTAGGAGGAGATAAACTAAACAAAATTAAATTTATTTAAAACTATTATTTAAAATTGTAAACGATGGATAAACAAATTATTATGTTAAAATAATAATCACTACTTTTAAACCGCTCATCCATCCAAAGTAAGAGATGCCCAGTTCGCCAGTGTCTTGAAATTACAATGATATATTTATTGGTGTGTTTTTTTGCATTTTTTATAGATAAAAAAAGTGTCCATAAAGTCAAGTTAAAATATTAATCTATTATTTTTTTAGATAATTTTTATAAACACTCTTCAAATCATATATTTTTTTAATTAACGGACTATATAACATGTTTTATATAAATCTATGATGATGAATTCTCATCACCTAATATGGTCGAGCAAAAAAGAGAGAAAATAATAAATACACAAATCTAAACCCAACATAGCAAAGCAATAACATCGAGGGTCAACTGGGAAATAAAAAGAAATCGACAAGACAACTAATAGATGACGGATGACCAAAGCTTTTATCACCGAGCAGACCTCAACTAAACAGACACCTAGTCGAGTAGGATTCGATAATAAAGAAGCGGTCAAGCATCTATTGATTAAAGATGATTTAGCCTTGGCCTTGAAATCGATCAATAACAAAGACGATGGCTCCTGGTATAATAAATGAGAGCGGCTAAATAAATGTCTCGCTAAATGAGCCGAGAAAAAGTCAACAATAAGGGATGCGATCATACCTTCACCGAGAAAATAAACCAAGGCCGAGCTGAGCAGACTAGACCAAACGAAGCGCATGGTAACATACGATATAAAACCCCATGGAATTGAGTGGTCAACTATATTAATGAAAGAAGAATGTAGTAATGACCAAAGAGTGCGGGTATCCGTCATAAATTTCAGGTCTATGCACTAAATAAACGAATATATATATATATATATATATATATAAAATTAGATGTTAATATGACCAAAAAGGGTATAAATAAACTCCAAGGTTTAAAGAATTGTATATTTTTCTCGACTAAAGAAGTAGTATCTCTACTTGTCACACTTTATTATATTTTTCTACAACAGATAGGGGGCATTCCGAGAACTATTAGCAATTAGAGCTATTTATCCATGAAGTGACAAGGTCGGGGCTTGAAAGAGATATGAAAAAACCAAATGAGATAGCGGACCGACAAAGAGCAGCGACGAACCCAATAAGGGGACATGATCAATGGAAAACTATAATAGTCACTAATAATGGGTTGGCAAGGCTGACGCTTGTTGAAATCGCAACCCAAACGGAGCCGGAGTTAGCACCACAGGCGCCTGAAAACGTTGTGATAAGAGATAAGAGATAAAAATATAAAATATAAATATATTTATGTAGCTAACATGTACAGTTTAGTAGATAAGAGATAAAATATAATATATATATATATATATATATATAATATTCACATGAGTTAGGCTAAACTACTGTTCAAAATGATATGTCTTCCAATTTGTAAGTTCTCTCATAAATTAGACGAATTCTCTCGTAAAAACTAACTTCTCTCGTTCATATACTAAGTTCTTCTATTTTCAAAACATTATCTTATTCCATTTTCTTCTTCCTCAATCTTGAAAAACAACAAAATAACAAAAAAAAAATAATCATTTTTTCATCTTCTTCAGAAAATAAAAATACACTTTTCTTCATCTCAACGACAAAACCTCAACTATGGAAAAAAAAAGTAAGTTTTCTTCTCATCCTTAATCTAATTCACTTTTACTTTTCAATTAATGTTTTTTTTAGAATCAAGATTTAATTCATTTAGGTTGTTGAAATTAATTAAATGTATTATCAGAATTAATTTTGAAACAATATGATGGTATGGTCGTGATTTTAGATTTAGGTTTTTTCTGAATTTTAGAATTTTTTTTAAAAAAAAAAATTGCTGAAATTTACAACTATTATTGAGCATTCAGGGTATGGATGCTCTGGACACCGGTGTTGTTGATACCGCACCGCATATATCAACTTTTGGGTTTTTTCGCATTCTAAGAATGTAAGGGACATAAACAATATGTAGTGCTAGTATGGTTAAATAGAAGTGAAGTGTCAAATGTATTTTTTTTTGCACCGAAAATGCTATTGAACTATACTAACCGGCTGTTTTTTTTTATGTCTATCCATACATTTACCCAATAATACACTAATGTTAAGCTTTTTTATTTTAATGCGTAAGTTTTGACTAACTTATTTTTCTGTCACTATTCCACTAAAGAGAATAATAAGCTTAAAAAACATTAGAAGCTATAAAATAGTCTCAAACTAAAAAATGGCGAATTAGACCTATTTTAAAATTTTAAAAAACCTATTTATTAAGAACATAAAAAATTAGAAACTAGCGCAAAATAAAATATTAATATAAAAGATATGTCATAATTTTTTTTATCCTTTTTATATATACTTGCCGACAGTTACTCAATACGGATCCCATATATTTTCCCCAACTAAATTCTGCTTACAGTGTCTACTTACATTCTCTTGCAAAACAATATTAATATACAAAATATTTAAAAAATAACCATGCAAACATTTATAATTAAAAGTTTCTCAAAATCTACTATTTTATATAAAAATGTTTTGTTGTTTATATGAGATGACTGTTTGGATCATCATTTATTTTACAAAAAAATGTTCTATCCTTTCCTATTACTTATCTGAATCTAAATCAACAAAATAATGTGCACGTTGGATTGGGGATTAAAAATATTATTAATGAGGATAATAAATACATCATTATCTTATGATTCATATTCGTCACTGTCACTGCTGTCAGCCATAAGATAGATCTTATTTTAAAGGAAATATTAAAAACTGTTGCTATGCATTGTATAATACATAAAATGTGGTAAGTTGACCATAGTTTTACTGCTTAAATCAAATGTAATTTTTGTTTCTAGATGGGACCTAAAACGAGAAAATGGGAGGGCTATTATAATTTTATTTAATAAATATAAGAGAAATTTGGTAGAAAATGGGTATTGTTTCTAAAACAGTGAGACAAACATAACTCCTATTATATTAGTTTTAGTATATTTATAAAAAGGGTACACTGAAATATAAAAAATATTAAAAGTTTATTATAATAAGAAAATTAAAAAATATAGCAATTTTTAATTCGGAGTATATATTTTGTTTTAGAATTAATAAAATATATTTTAAAAAAACATGACAGTTTGGAAAATAGTTACAAGTTGCGAAAATGATATAAAAACCATAACTTTTCATATAATGTCATCATTAAAAACATTGTTGCTGGATTGACGATCCAGGAAGGGTCAAGTTATATACCCCAAACGGGTTTAAATATACACACTTTTGAGTTTAACCAAATATAGTATAAGTTCATCCAAATTTTGACAAAAATATCTTTTTATGGGTACATAACGTATTTTTTTACTAACCTTCTTCCTCCTCATTTTTTCTCTTACATTTTCTAACTTCTCTCTAAAACCTCCAAGTTCTCTCTAATTTATGAACTAAAATCCGGCGAACTAAAATATGGAAACTTAGTGTTAGTATCAAAATTAGGGTTGTGGTTGAATTAGGTAAAAAAAAATCACAATTTTAAGGTGTTTGGATGCCATTTTCCAACCGAATTGCTGAGCGCACCATAGGTACATGGGGCGTACCAAAGGGTACGATACCCATGTACCATCGGTACACGGGGTGTACCGGCTGGTACATACCACGCCCAGAAAAAACAAGTTTTTACCTTAATTTTGGTCGATTCATGTTTGATTTTGTGTTTTTATTAGAAGAAATTTAAAAAAAAATTCAAAAGAGTTTGAATGTTCTTGAGTCAACTTTGAATGTTCAAGATCCATTTGAAGAACTTCACAAAATTGTAGTAATATGGGGTTTGATCTAGTAGGGAGGTGTGTTTTTTTGGGTACACATAGTCAAATAGATTGTTTTGTGAATTTGGTATATCTAGGATATACTTAGTGTTTTTTTTACTTAGTGGCAATTTGAATATTTAATAAAAAGTTCAAAGATTTTTTTGTCCGACAAACAAAAATCAACTGCATATTTTGGTATACTTAAACTATATTTGGATATATATAGCTATACCCATCCAGTAATTTAGGCATAAAAACTTATTTTCCGTATTTATGTATTGTGTAGGATGTTGGTTTATAAGGATCAAGATTGTTTTAATTTTACCCCACCTATAGACACGATTTAATTACTGGTGAGTTTTGATTTTGGATCACCTGTGGTACTGATAAATGTTTTTTTTCGGGCAAACCGAGAAGGCTAATTATCCATAAAAAGGGTAGTTGTTTTCATTTGTTAGTTATCTCTTTATTGGATTTCAAAAAAGAAAATTTGTTTTATTCATGCTTAGAATAGATAGACATTAGAAAAATATTGGTAGTTATTCTTGAACAAACGTTTGGAAAATTATTTTTTCATGCTTGACACGTTGGTGTCGCGCTAAAATATATAGAGAACAATTTGTTATTCCAAATTTATTTATATAGATACTGAATTATAGTTATAACTGACAAAAAAAATGTCAGTTATATCTCTTTCACTAGTTTCTCAAATTATGTGTATATATAAATGAGGTTATAATATTTAATCGTGATAAAAAAAATATTAATATAAATATTGTGTTTATGATACATTAAGAGAATATATTTTACAAATAAATTATATTACATTTTTCTTTTGTAAGTCTCAGCTTGGGCCAACAATTTGGTCCTTGCAGGTTTTTATGTCATCAGTATATAAGAAGAAAAAAAAGTTAAGTAAACGTTATTATATTTGTTTTTTTAGCCATCTAATATTATATATAAAATATTTTATTTAGGTAATCTGAACCTAATGATTTAAGATTAATTTTATTTTTCAATAATTGTTCACGGTTTGAAATATTACGGATAATAGTATGATTTTGAATTAGAAGTACGGATATTTATTTGGGTTATATATGTCATTTTTGAACCATAATTTCAGATAAATATCCGTAGATATATTTGATTTTGTTTTATCAATATCGACAAAACTAGATCTATGAAGAATATATTTTAAATTATTTTTGTATTTTTTAGTTATGTAATTATGTGTAACGAGGTGCGTATTAAGTTTGAAAAACAAATTGTGTTCTGGTTGTGGAATTACGTGTAATTGGGTTGCAAAAAAAAAACATTTCCAGAATTATGTGTAGTTTGATAGCAATATAGTAACCGAGTTCCAGTTTCGGAATTATGTGCAAATTAGTTGCGCAAATAAGAATAAAATAGTTGTATAAATATGATCGTGGTTGAGAAAAAGCAAATGTGTCAATTTGTGGAGTTACGTATAAAATGAGTTAGGTAAATAAGAAAAAAGTAGCTAACTAAATATAATTTTGGTTGCGAAATAAGTTTAGAAAAAATACTATTGTCTAGTTACGGAAGTACGTCTAATTTGGTTGTTAAAAATAATTATGTTCAAATTGCGTAATTACATATAATTTGGTTGTGAAAGTAGGAATAAAAATAAAATTCTCCAA
This sequence comes from Limnanthes douglasii subsp. nivea, assembly GCA_036936605.1. NCBI lineage: Eukaryota > Viridiplantae > Streptophyta > Magnoliopsida > Brassicales > Limnanthaceae > Limnanthes > Limnanthes douglasii. The sequence continues at coordinate 277,184,198 of JAUPFV010000002.1, forward strand.
AAATAGTAATCATGGATTTCGCTTTGTTTGTCTTTAGGAAATAGAAATATGTGGTTTTAGATTATTTTTTATCGGTTAGAGTTTGAAAGTATGAAATTTTAAAGACTGAAAATAACTAATTTTTGAAGTTGTACGTGTTTTGTGTTTTTAGGGTTATTGTTGGAAACATGTATGTTGTGTATTTTTTGATAAACTTCAAAATCCAAGTAGTAGTTATCGGTAATTTATTTTTTCTCATGTGATTATTGGTAACTTGCGATTTAATAATTTTTTTTATTAAATGTGTTATTGTTTGTGGTAACTATTCTTATTTCCATTTCATCAATCTATTGGTTTGTTTCTAGATTGTGATAGTTCCAAAAATATCTAAAGGGTTATTTAGTCGAAGATATTATGGGAGTTAGATTCTTGAAAGGGAAACATGAGGCGTCTAGAGAGAGGAGATGCTAAAAATAGGGCTAAAAACTCTGGTTAGTCACCGGTGTTTGACACATGTTGCACTCCTGCCACTAAGCTTCATTCGTCCCCAAAACTAGTCACCGGTCTCCAAAAATGTTGCATTTTTACCATTAGCGCGTGCAAATTGACAAGGAGCTGACACGTGGCAGGCAAATGTACTCAGCTTTGTTCCACATACGGTCATCCCTTCTTTTCTTCCAAAAACACTCTTTAGCACATTTTACCTTATTTACTTTAATTTTTAATTTTTACTCTTCACTTTCACCTCACCAAATATTTACCCATCCATTTAACTATTTATCTTTTACCCATCCATTTAACTATTTATCTTATTTTAACCTTACTCTTCTTAACCACTAGAAAATACAAAAAAAACACCCAAATAAAATATATTAGTTCAACCACAAACGGGGAGCTATGGCCTTATTATCTCTCAATTTCAATATGAATGGATTTATTTGAAATATCACTTTTCTTTTAAACTATGTGATGTAGCTAAGCTCCAGACTTTCTATGAGAGAAATTTCTCCTAGTTGATTGGGTATTTGAGCTACATCAGTGTCTATCTTGTATTTTTATTTATTTGTCACTTCGCAAGTGAATCTGTCGGTGCATTTTGTTCCCTGTTAATGTGTGATATAATCATATATGATGTTATCAATTTCACACAGCAATCTAATATAAGAGTTAGAAACCATGAAGCTATGTGAGTTAGTATCATAGTTAATAACACTTTAAAGTCTGGCTCAATTTCAAGTTGAGAAATTTCCATTTTTTGCTAGAAAAAAGTTCTGCAATTAAAGCTCCATTTTTCAAAATTATAGGACTTTGTTTTCCATAGATTCTTCCAATTGCAGCTTTGATATCTCCTTTGGAGTCTCTAATATTTGCACTACCTATACCTTCCCCAGTTTGAGAGCAAGAGGCATCTGTATTTATTTAATTTGGTGGAGACTAGTGGATAGTTATTAGCTTTCTAGGATGTTTTAAGTGATTAAAACAACCAAATTCATAAGTCAAATTTGTATTTAAAGCCCATAAGTTTCTTTTAAGTCTATTTTCCATATCAAACTTTAGAATAGCATGATTGAGTTGAAGAAATGTATCATTAGCAGAGGTCTTCCTATATGATTGACTTTCCTGTTAATTGTGTGATGCCAAATAATCTAGCAAATGGCAATGGGTAGGTTCTGATGTGAAGATTACTAGGAGTATACCAATACTAGATTCTTATTATGTGAGTCAATGACATATGTCGGCCTATTTGAAGGTTGAGCATGTTGTAGAACAATTTCCATACAGGCCAAGAGTTATATAAAATAAATATATGATGTATATATTCGATACTTTCACAATGTTAGAATTGGGATGCTAAATATATGTTCTTTTGTTGAAGAATTGTATCAACATATGCCCGGTTATGAAGAAGCGTCCATAGCAGAAATGAGAACTTCTTAGGTGTGAAATTATTTTAAGTTGTCGTGTAGATAATAGATGTTGTTCATTTATTTATCAATTTATTCCATGTATATTTAGTATAGAAATCTCGAAATCATTAATTGTTCATTATCCTCCACATAATATTGCATTGATAACTTGATGATTCCATTAATAGTAAGTGATTAATATAACTTATTAAGATCCCAACCACCATCGGTTCATAAGATTTTAACTTTATCTTTAATGTACCAAGTTTTGTCATTGTCTCATGTTAAATTAATTAGTGGTTTGTTATTGCACCAATAATCTAATTAAAATTCACATTCACCATGACCAATGGACTAGTAGATAAAGCCATCTGCAATGTTTCTAACATCAATTAATATCTTCCATAGTTGGGATCTTTTCCTCATTAATTTCAATTGCATAGGCTGAAAAGTAGAACAATAAATATTTTGCATGATTTTTACTAGGCATGGGCATTCACTTCGGTTCGGTTCTTTCGGTTCTTTAAAACTAGTACCCATTTAGGAACCGAATAAATTTTGGTTCGTTTCAGTTCGGTTCTTTCGGTTCTTTAATACTAAATATGAAAAATATTCAAAATTAATATATTAAAAAATAATATTAGTAATATAAAGCAAAATTAAGAGATGATATCAAGTTTATTAGATTATATAAAGGTTCATATTTTCTTATTTTGTTTATACGCATAATAGTTTGTAAATATGTTGCCACTTTGAATTAACTATGTTGTCATTTATTAAAGAGAACATAATTAGAGGTCAATAATAAAATAAAAATTTAGGGGAATCTAACTTTGAAAAAGAAAATATATTTTCAAAAAAATTCAAAATTAAAGGTTAATACATAGGTTCGGTTCCTAACAGGTACCCACGGTTCTTCGGTTTGGTTCGGTTCGGTTCCAAGAATCATGGGTAATTGAAAATTGGAACCAGTCGGGTATTATGAAAGAACCAAATCTGCTTCGGTTCAGTTCTTTTAGTTCGGTTCGTTTCGGTTCTTTCGGCTCCAGTTAAAATGCCCATGCCTAATTTTTACCCATAGAATTTTATTCTCTCGGAATATGTACTAGAGTTTATAAGAATATGTAAGTTGAATATCTTCAATTTTTATGATATTTAGTCCAGCTTCTGTGTAGGGTTTACTCAGCTTGCTCCCGATAGGCCAAGTTATAGCTCTATCATTGTGTGAGGTGCCCCAAAGATATCTGCTACATATTGCTTCAAGCCTTCAAATGATAGAGTTGGAAAGCATAGAGTATTAAAGATGAGAGTCTCCAAATGAAAGTAAGGTATGATCATATTCTTGAGTTTTTCTTCTGAGTTTAGTAACTAGATCTTCATAATGAATAAATGTGCATCTATGATAAATAGTTTATCCCAAGTATTTCAATAGAAATATGCCTAGTTTGAATCCGGTGAATTGTTGTATTTAGTTTAATCTAGTAGATGTTATTGATGTAGGAAGGATGAATGTTGATTTATCTTTATTGATAAATTGCCTAGTTTTCTTCTGATACTTGATAAGGAAGTAGTAAATTTTATTGACACTAGATTTTGATCCATTAGAGAAGATGATTATATCACCACCAAAATCCAAACAAGGAACCATAATATTACTAGACATTCTGTATCTCATAGTAGACTGGTCTTGGAACAATTTCCTCAGTCCTCTGATAAAAACTTCTTCAGCCAAAATGAATAGACTAGAGGAGATGAGATCCCCTTGTCTGATTCTATTAGGTGATTTAAAATAACATTTAGCGCACCATTAATGATAACAGAAAATCTCACATTATTGAGTGACTTCTTGATTAAGTATGTGAACTTGCAATCAAAACCAAAACCAAAACCAGTAAGAATTTGAATGATAAAAGGTATTGAAACTCATCAAATGTTTTGGCCATATCCAAGTTTAAAATATGATTCCATTTTATACATTTCATATTAATATCATATATAATTTCTTTAGTGAGAAGAATGGTCTCTTGAATACTTTTACCTCTTACAGAACCACTATGTTCAACATAGATTAGTTTAGGTAGAAGAATTAAAATTCTGTCATTGAGAATTCTAGACATTATCCGATTGAATACATTACATAGACTAATAGGTCTATAATAATTCACCTTTTTTAGGAATTAGGCAAATTACTGTGGTATAAACCGTATTTGGGACATCCTCCGCATTATCCTCCTGAATACATTACACAGACTAATAATTCTATAGTAATATTCCCATATTTCTGATAGAATTTGGTATTAAAACCATCTACACCAGCAATGCTAGAAGAGTTGAGAGCATTGACATGGTTGAATATCTCTTGGTTAGAAGGAGTAGCCATTAATATGTTGATGTCTTCATCTGAAACAATCTAGGAATGACATATTCAATATCTGTTATCTCAGAAGATTGAGAGATTTTAGTGAGTAAACTGTTGAAGTAGTTAACTACATATGCTTTTAGATCTTGCAAGTCCTCGATCCAATTGTTATTTTCATTGGATTTTAAAAATTACGTTCTTTCTCAATTTCTTCTTAACATGACGGTGGTATGATGCTATATTCATATCATCATGTTTTGTCCAATCGGTATTGAATATTTGTTCCCAATATGCTTTCTCCTTAGCAAGTAACTGTACATGAATTGCATTGACTTTAGCAAGATTGATCATTCTCTTGAGTGTTGGAATCTCTGAAGCAAGATTCATAATACTTAACATCCTCTTCAGATTGAGCTATTGAGTTGAAAATACTGCCCAAAGTTTATTTTTTACAGACTTTATGATGAGCCTTTAATCTCTTGATTTTTTGCTAAAAACCCTGTATAGGAGAATCATTGATATTTTCATTCCAGTTATTCATCATTATAGTGACAAAGTCAGTATAATCCAGCCACATGTTTTGGAACTTAAATTCATACTTAATTTGAACACTAGTATCTTATACTTTGACGCATAATGAGGAATGATCAGATCCCGTTCTAGCCATATGAGTAACAGATGTGGTGAAAAAATAGTATGACCATGCTGAATTATATAGCACTCTGTCCAGACGCTTCCATTTATGGGAGTTAGTCCAAGTGTATTTGGACCCAGAATATCCCACATCCATTAGATTGGAGTCATTGATTGTGTTGTTGAAGTCATCTATACTTCGTAGGTATATATTGGAGCAACAGAGTTGATTAGAAGGATAAAAAATTGAGTTAAAATCGTCCATTAAAATCCATTCATTTGATAGGTCAGCAACATCTCTTAGGCTGTCCCATAGAGAAATTCTAAGATCTATTATAATTTTTCATATATTATAAAGACCATGAAGTCATTTCCAAGATTTGAATGGTTAACCTTGTTATAAAGTAGTTGATTATGATCTAGAAGTTGATGAATAATAAAGTCATTATTCCAAAATAGTCATATCTTGTTTGAAAAACAAGAAAAACTCTCAAGTGGAGGTATCTCCAATCGAAGCGTCCCTCCAACAAGAAAAAATCTCCCGCCGCCTAATTTGCCTCCGGTGTTACCCAACCCAAAACCCTACTTTCTCATGACAATCTCTGTCTTCAAGATGATTATGATGAGCAAGAGACGAAACTGAAGCAGTTCGACATGAACATGGTGTATGGGTCATGCGTGGGTATGACAAGACAGGAAAGGTTCGACCGTGTTATAAGTCTCGGCTTTAACCATCCTAAAGAAATCGCAAATTTCATTAGATCTGAAAAGGTCCAGAAGGAGTGCTTGTGTGTTATAAATACTGAGATCAGATCCATTGGAGACGGAGGAAGCAATTTTGAGATTACCCTCTTTTACTTTATTAAACCGGCTTCAGAGTAGAAGATTTGAATTTCTTTTGATTTTTTTCTATATTTGGGTGTTTTTTAGGGATTTTCGTGTACTCTGAACTCAAATGTGTTGATGATTTGGGATATAAAAACTTAATTATTACTTGGTGGAGTGTAACTTCTGTTACCGTTGCCTCCAGCACATGTTCGATAAAAGTCCCAAGAGAAAGCACTGGACTAATTGTATGTACGAATTATTTGATGGAGCCAATTCTTTATCTGGGTCTCCTTCAAATGTCGAGATTGGAAATGGGTTTTTGCAGACTGAAGGGTCGTTGGGTTGGCAAGAATTAAAACTTGAATGTGTTTCGTATTAGCAAAGAATATGAGGTGTTAGAGAAAGAGAACATTGAATTGGAGCAATCCTTAGATAAACTGAAAACGGTGGTTTCAGACAAGAAGATTGTTGCGGGTGTCCCAAAAAAGGCTTTGAATGATACTAGTAGCAGCAGTAGTTCAAGGGATTTCGAGATCTCCATTGCTAGGGTTCTTAACATTCAGAAGAAAAAAAGGAGGGTGCAAGGAGGGAGAAGAAGTAAGACTAAATAATTAAAAATAAAAGTAAAAATAAAATAAGTTAAAGTAAAAAATAAAAATAAAAAGCAAAAAGTAAATATAAAAAAATAAAAAGTAAAAAGTAAAAAGTAAAAAGTAAAAAGAATAAAGTAAGGGATATTTTAGGTCTAAATTAATGAGTGACCGTATGTGCAACAGATTTGGGTATAATGGGGTGACACGTGTCAGCTTTCTGTCAATTTGCACGCGCCAATAGCAGAAATACAACAATTTGAAACACCAGTGACTCGTTTTGGAAAAGGGGAAAGTTGAGGAAATAGTCCAAGCGAGAGGAGAGAAAATAAGGAAAAGGGGAAAGTTGAGGAAATAGACGTTCCAACGATCACAAACCCTTGCAGGTGGAGGAGCGTCGAGGGACTAAGAAATCTAAAGAGGTTGAAATCATCCAGTACAATCAAGTGCGGCCAAAATTATCAGTGTATATACTTAAGGAATCCCCGTTTGTCGAAAAACTCCTCGTCGCCCAGCTATCTCAAAATTTTGATTCGTTTACAATGAAGGCCTATGATGGCACATAAGATTTCGTAAGGCATTTGGAACAATTCCGCACTATGATGATGGCATACAATCCAGACGATGCTATGCTCTACCGAGCATTTTCTATGACCCTTAAAGGTAACATAATAGACTGGTTCAGTAGTTTACCTAAAGCATCAATTCATGATTTTGCAGGAATATGGAGAGCCTTTAGGGAAAGGTTTGTAGGCAACAAAGAGCTCAAGTGTGAGCGTGATTCGATAATGGATCTCTATCAGAAGAAAAGTGAGTCATTAAAGAGCTATGTCATACGTTTTATCTATTGCATGAATAACTAACCAGATCTGGCAGAAAACATGGATGTCGTCTTGCTTAAAAAGGGCCTCGATCGACGAAAGGAGCTATACGCGGATTTGATTCCATTCCCGATCGAAAATATGGGGGATTTGCTCAGAAAGGATGACGAGGTGAGCCAGTTACAGGACATGAAGGAATTACGAGCATATGTGAGATCAGACCAAAGGTGAATGTTACAGAGATCCTATTGGTCTCCTACTCCTACCGTTACTTTTCATTCATTTACTGCCGTTACTTTTCATTCATTTACTACCGTTACTTTTCATTCATTAAGCCCTAATTGATGTCCGTTTCATTCTCTTTATTTATGACTCTAAATCTATATGTAAGAGAGATAGGAACTCCGAAAAGGCATAATCATAATTTCAAGTTATTTTATCTTCCTCTCTATTGTCTAATTCATATACTCATTCAAGAGAATTTGTGTTCTTAGAGGTAATCTTCTTACTTACAGTATTATCTCCTAGTCCTTATTCTACCATTCTTCGAACCTTTCGTCGGGTTTCTAGTTTGGATTTATCGTGCCTAACGAGTCCTGTAACATTGGTATCAGAGCCATCGATCTTCCGGACCCGAATTTTTTTATTTTTTTTTCTACTTCAAAATAAGCAGTCATGGAAACTAGGGCACAAACTTTGATCGAGGTTAACAAGCAACTTGAGGAGATGAAGCAAGTTCAGGCCGATCAAGCCAAGCAAAATGAAGAAAATCGTGTGGCTCAACTCAAACAAAACGATCTATTGAGGAATGAGATGACTGCTCGATTCAACGATATTAAGAACATGTTTGCGGAGCTACGCCCTATTACACAGAACCCTGAAAAGCGTCCGCTGGTTAACGACGATCCTTCACATTCCGGCGTTTTCACGACGCTTCCCCGAACATTCTCTCCGGAACCACCTGATTCGCTGAACCTTGTCCCCGGTTCGAATCGTGGAACTAATCAGGAGCCTCGTACGACACCAACAAACGGTTTGCTCACCCGCCTTACTAAGGTTGGGTTTCCTATTTTTGATGGATCCGACCTACGCGATTGGGTTTTTAAATGCGAACAATTCTTTGCGCTCGACGGAACGCTAGATGAATCGAAGGTAAGACTCGCTACTATACATATGACAGGAAAGGCATTGCAATGGCACCACAACTATATTGCAGAACGTTTCAATCGATACCCACCCTGGACAGAATATGTTCTTGCAATTTCTACTCGCTTTGGAGGTTTGTATGTCGATCCATTATCGGAGTTGGTTAGCTTACAACAAGAGACCGATTCGGTCGAGGTGTTTCATGATAAATTTGAGTGTAAACTCACACGGTTATCCCTACCACGCGCCCATGCGTTAAGTATTTTCTTAACTAATCTAAATCCACATTTGCAGCTTCATGTGAGACAGTTTCAGAATGTGGAATCCGTTGCCGAAGCAGCAAAAATAGCTATGATGCATGAATCATATTTACGCCTACTCCCTCACAAATCACAACGACCCTCATTCAAACCCAACACCTATTCTACTCCAAACGCCTATCAAACACCAAAATATCTGAATCAAAACACCGAGCCGCCGCTTTTACCCACTGCCCCTAGCAACACACAAACACATCAGACGCCAAATTTTATCTCAAGAAACAACAACCAAACACCCCGAAAATTTACTTGGCAAGAGATGCAAGATCGCAAACAAAAAGGTTTATGCATGTATTGCGATGAAATCTTCACTCCCGGCCATCAACAAACCCATCGCACGGCTCATATCTATGTCATGGAAGGTGATGCAGAATCTGGACTTTTCGATGTAGATGAGGTTCATGACGTAGTCAACACGACGGCTGTTGAGTCAGAGCAAACACAACCACCTATGATATCGCTACACGCACTGACGGGCAACACAACCTTTAATTGTATGCGTTTGACAGGACAAAGTGGTAAGCGAAAGATCCACATTTTGATTGATCCCGGGAGTACACACAACTTCTTGGACCTAAAGGTTGCCAATGAAATCGGTTGCCCTCTCGAAGCGACTAAACCGATGGTGGTTTCTGCCGCCCTGGGAAGCACAATTGTTACAAAATACAAGTGTAGCAATTTTTCTTGGAAAGTACAAGGCTATGATCTCACCACCGAGGTAAGAACTTTAAACCTTGAATGTTGTGATTTTGTGCTAGGTATTCAATGGTTGCACACCCTTGGTCCAATTTTATGGGATTTTCTCAACCTCCGAATGGAATTCAACCTTAATGGTTTGAAGCATGTGTTGCGTGGGAATGTAAACAAGGGTTGTAAGGCGATCAACGGAGCAAGTCTGAACAAGTTAATGCTTCAAGAACCTCAGATCACATTGTTGTTTGGCCATGAGATAATAGATGACGTTTTAGACGACTTAAACCCAAAAGCTCTTTTGTCTCATATTTCGGCGGACTCTACACTGCGTGAGTTGATCAGTTCGTACTCTGGAATTTTCATCGAACCCACAGCTTTACCGCCTTTTTGTGAAGAGTTTAATCACAAAATTCCTGTGGTAAGCGGTTCTAATCCCGTTACTCTCCGACCCTATCGCTACTCATCCCTTCAAAAGGATGAAATAATTCGATCATGCGTTTACATGTCTTTCAAAGGGAACACCATACTGTTTGATTGTGGAATTCATCCTGCTTACTCTGGGATGTCTGCACTGCCTTATTTTGATGAAATCGACCCTTCAACCATAGATGTCCTTCTCATCACCCATTTTCACTTGGATCATACTGCATCCCTACCTTATTTTCTGGTAAATACGACATTCAAGGGACGAGTGTTTATGGCCCCTGCAACTAAGGCAATCTATAAGCTACTGTTAACTGATTATGTAAAAATGAGCAAAGTTTCAGTTGAAGATATGCTATTTGACGAACAAGACATAAACACATCCATGGAGAAAATTGAGGTTATTGACTTTCATCAAACAGTAGAAGTGAACGGCATTAAATTCTGGTGCTACACGGCTGGCGATTATGTGTACCTCAAGCTCCAACCATACCGGCAGAATTCGTTGAAAACCAATAAGGTACCGAATAAGCTTGCTCCGAAATATTACGGTCCTTTTCGTGCTACAGATAAAATTAAGAGCGTTGCCTACAAGCTGGAGCTTCCGGCCACCGCAGCCATTCACGACGTTTTTCATGTGAGCCAACTGAAGTTTTGCCCTAACCCACTGTCAACAATCTCTGTTCTAACTCCATACATCGTCGACTTGGGAAATTATAAAGAACCTGAAGCAATCTTGGAACGCAAAACAGTGCAGCACCGCAACGCCGCTGTCACCAAAGTTCTCGTTCAATGTACGGGTTATCCGTCATCGGCTGCTACTTGGGAGTTTTACCAAAACTTCGCCGCCAAGTATCCAAATTTCAATCCTTGAGGACAAGGATGTTCCGAAGAAGGGGGCAATGTTACAGAGATCCTATTGGTCTCCTACTCCTACCGTTACTTTTCATTCATTTACTGCCGTTACTTTTCATTCATTTACTACCGTTACTTTTCATTCATTAAGCCCTAATTGATGTCCGTTTCATTCTCTTTATTTATGACTCTAAATCTATATGTAAGAGAGATAGGAACTCCGAAAAGGCATAATCATAATTTCAAGTTATTTTATCTTCCTCTCTATTGTCTAATTCATATACTCATTCAAGAGAATTTGTGTTCTTAGAGGTAATCTTCTTACTTACAGTATTATCTCCTAGTCCTTATTCTACCATTCTTCGAACCTTTCGTCGGGTTTCTAGTTTGGATTTATCGTGCCTAACGAGTCCTGTAACAGTGAACCGAGGCTGAGTAAATTGACATATACCGAATAGCAAAGTGAAGAATGATCGAACGAATAGTAAGATAATCCGAGAAAAAGAATTTTTCGAGTAAGGGATAAGAACGACGAGCGCACAAAAGGATAACCAGACATTTGATGAGCCAAAGAGAGAGTTGAGCAAGAAACATACCGAGCAAAGTGGAAAAGAGTGGAAAGACGTTCAGTCTATTACTTAGATGAGGCTGACCGAGCACCTTTTACATCAAGGTATAGTCAAAGTAGCGGTTCAAAACCACATTAACTGAATCAATCAAATCATTAATGTAATGGCCATTAATTTAGGTTCCACAATGTATATACAATTCTACGTGTAGTTAGTGGAGTCAAATATTGTAGTATTGGTTTGTAAATGGTAATAAGGGGTATAGATAAGTGCATAAACCCTAAACAATGTAACTTCTCTTCTTTGATAATAAAATAGTTCTCCTTGGAAATTCTTAACAACAAGCTTGTCTAGTCTCTTTATAAACATGTGACCTAAATGTTTGTATCATAGAGAATCTGAGTTTTCAAAAGTTATTTATGTGTTACATTTATTGCAATTGGATAATTATAAATATAATTTAACCAATTTTATCATAAAAGATTTGTCGTTTTTTATTTTGAAATGAACAAGTATAACCATATTTGTCTAATATGAAAAATAAAGTAAATTACTCCTAAAATAGAACATATTAAACATCACCTAAACGAAACAAATTTCATAAAATTAATAAGAAAACTTAAATTGACAATTGACTTCAATGAGGCAAACCATACAATCCACAGTGAAAATCTGAATCCCTCTGTTACGTGAATGCTTGTTTTGACTTGAGCCCTATAAAAAAACATAAACATGAGTTATTTTTGTTGTATCAACCCATCTGGTGTCCTTTGATACTGAAATCAAATAAGATTTTGAAGTTTCTAAAGAAGAGAGCTTAACATTTTCACCAGCCATGACTAGCACTTATGACAATCTTTATTCCAATGACTCGTGCATATACAATGAAAATATGCCACTACCTTACATCTTTCCTTCTTCGGGTTTCCTCCTTATTTTTTCGGATCGTGAAAGTATAGTATATGCAGCTTTAATAGATTAGTTCTTCCTTTTTGCTATGAGGAGAGATCCTCTGATATTAACCATATTGGCCTTTTTGTTCCCTTGTTTTGAATTATTTCCCTCTTCATTGACTAAATTCGTAATAAGAGTGGACATGTCCTATTGATTCTCTAAACAATCATACGCCATCTCACGGATGTTAAACTTTACAAGAAGGTATAGGAAAATATAGATAAAATCAAAAGTCTCAGAGAGCTCAACGTTTAATGTCTTATGTTTTCCATGGATCCTAGTTATCTAAAAAATATACTAACTAATCTTGTCATTGCCCTTTTTATTTCATAATAGGGATGCCCACATTCAATTTTTTAACTTCAACTTGAAAGAACTTAACAAAAATCTTTTTTGAATGAATAACATGTCGTTGGTCAGTTTTATGTCAATAGTCTACGAACTCAAGAATACACGCGGGACCCATCCTGTAATACATATTGACCTTGTCAATTATAATATTGACATTGTTTCGAACGCATAATTTAATTCTGATTTATTCTTTTCATATGAGCATGTGTTCGGTCTTCTCTAAACCAATAATCTATGTCATTGACTCAGCATAGGAGTAATTTTTTTTTCTCACTCCTTAAAATTGTCTCCCAACAGAAGAAGGACGTAAAGTGAGTTTCTTAGTTGAGAGTCATTAGCTGAAAAATCAAAGAAGAAAAATTTGAATTAATGAACTAGATTCTGAATTGTACAAATTTATCAAAATACATACATAAAATTTTATCAGTTTAGGGGTTATGATTAGGTAATCATATGTATTGCATTCATGATACTCATTAGTGGAGATGATAGTTCTGCGTTCTATACGTTACCTTTGGAATTTGTGCTTTGAGGTTAGACAATATTGTTTCTATGTTATATATGAAATCAACCAAGCCTTCCATAAGGTTCATACATGATAAATTTATGGTATGTAAACTAACATTTCAACACTAATAAACCAGTTATGCATGAGTATACTACGTGTAAACGCAACAACTAAATCATGTAGCATGTGATCATTATCATTAAATATGTAAGTTAGTCTTCTGTAGGGATCATCATACACAAACATCAACCATTTCTTAAGTTGTGAGGCTTCAAATTCCTTTCTTTTTATGACTCGTCTAAACTTTCCCATATAGATAAGATACAGGTCTGTCAATCGGTTCTATATAAATTTCAATATGAAGTTCTCGCAGTGTAATCATACATGCTCTACCAAATGGTATATTTGTGATATATCACACCTTAATAGACTCAATTTGAGCATCTAACGTAGTTTGGGTATGTTAAATATCGCATCAAGTGTTCAGATATATGAAAGAGAGGTGAATTTCAATCGAACTCTTGAACTTGAAACAAAAAATCCATAAACATGTAGAACATCACCATGTACATCTTAGAGTCCAATTATCAACATAAATATGTAATCACCTCCCGTCCCAAAGTCCACACATTCTCAATACTATATTGTTTCTCAATGCGCATGTAATAATGTTACATATTCGTAAACTACTAAATCATATAATACTATATTTAATATGACATCAAACAAGACACAACCACCCATACATAATTGTTTTCTAACCATGTTATACAATGAAAATAGAAAATAAAAAAACAAATAGAGAGAGAGAGGTCCAAACTCAACAAAAATTGAACTGGTTTGCTACACAATAACCTCATACAATAAGACAATTATAAACTGGAAAAAATAATAGGACTACTCTAGTCCATTATACAAACTTTTAATTGAATAATTATTTACATATCTGCATTTAAATTGGAATAAAAAACAAAATCTCCTAAATTGAATAACCAAGGGCCAAGATTTGGCTTTCGCAAATGAGTCACTCATGTTATTTTTCACACTCGTTGTAAACACCTAAAATTGAAAATCCTAATTTTGCTATGAATTAGAGATTAGTTTTTAGAATTTAATTTCTAAAACTTAGTCATCCAATGAAAATAAAATAAAATAAAATAAACACAGAATTTTGGGTCTTTTCTCTCAAACTAAATTTAATCAATAGATTAATACTTTAAGAGGCTCAATCATAGGTATAATCATGCATCTTTAGTCTCAAAGAAATCAGACTCGCTTTGATACTAATTATAGCGTAGAAATCAGAGTTGTTTTGATACTTATCGTGCTATCTAAAACACATGTTCGGTTGTAAACCCAAGTGTCCAAGAACTAATTCTTGAGATTAAAATATACAAAATAAAAAAAATAACATGCTTACAGGTTTACATCATGTATCCTATAATTGATAGACGAAAACGAAAATTGAGTCTCCGTTTGTGAGAAACAGGTTATACTCTTCTCACAAACGCGCAATGAATATCGCTTCTGAAGAATAAGAAGCAAATTATACCGAATGGGTCAATTGATTTTAAAAAACATACAAAAGACAAAAGAGAAAAATATGTAATCTCAATATGTTTTAAGAATTGTGTTACACATTGTCTGAGTAGGATTTAAGTGGATCCTTTATATGATTTAGTGAAATATTATATTAAATTATTAAGCAGTCTCAGAATTAAACTCTCGCTTTAGATTTTTTTTATCTCATAAGTTATTCCTCAATTACACTACACATTTCCTAATTAACTATAATACGATGTACTAGTCGTTGTAGCATAACATAACTTTAATTAGGCTTCAAAGTGCCCAATACTAAGTTATTGGACCAATAGAGCTTTCAATTTAAATTTTTCATCTATAGTCTTTTTTAGCTAAATTAATATATAGATTTCTAAATTATTCCAATTTAGTGTACATAAAAATAATTAACTTATGTAGCTAACATGTAAAGTTTAGTAGATAAGAGATAAAATATAAAGATATATATACAATATTCACATGAGTTAGGCTAAACTACCGTTCAAAATGATATGTCTTCCAATCTGTAAGTTCTCTCATAAATTAGACGAATTCTCTTGTAAAAACTAACTTCTCTCGTTCATATACTAAGTTCTTCTATTTTCAAAACATTATCTTATTCCATTTTCTTCTTCCTCAATCTTGAAAAACAACAAAATAACAAAAAAAATAATCATTTTTTCATCTTCTTCAAAAAATAAAAATACACTTTTCTTCATCTCAACGACAAAACCTCAACTATGGAAAAAAAAGTAAATTTTCTTCTCATCCTTAATCTAATTCACTTTTACTTTTCAATTAATTTTTTTTGTAGAATCAAAATTTAATTCATTTAGGTTGTTGAAATTAATTAAATGTATTATCAGAATTAATTTTGAAACAATATGATGGTATGGTCGTGATTTTAAATTTAGGTTTTTTTTAATTTTAGAATTTTTTTTAAAAAAGAATTGCTGGAATTTACAACTATTATTGAGCATTCACGGTATGGATGCTCTGTACACCGGTGTTGTTGATACCGCACCGCATATATCAACTTTTGGGTTTTTTCGCATTCTAAGAATGTAAGGGACATAAACAATATGTAGTGCTAGTATGGTTAAATAGAAGTGAAGTGTCAAATGTATTTTTTTGGCACCAAAAATGCTATTGAACTATACTAACGGGCTGTTCTTTTTTTTATGTCTATCTATACATTTACCCAATAATGCACTAATGTTAAGTTTTTTTATTTTAATGCGTAAGTTTTGACTAACTTATTTTACTGTCACTATTCCACTAAAGAGAATAACAAGCTTAAAAAAACATTGGAAGCTATAAAATAGTCTCAAACTAACAAATGGAGAATTAGACCTATTTTAAAATTTTAAAAAACCTATTTATTAAGAACATAAAAAATTAGAAACTAGCACAAAATAAAATATTAATATAAAAGATATGTCATAATTTTTTTTATCCTTTTTATATATACTTGCCGACAGTTATTCAATACGGATCCCATATATTTTCCCCAACTAAACTCTGCTTACAGTGTCTACTTACATTCTCTTGCAAAACAATATTAATATACAAAATATTTAAAAAATAACCATGCAAACATTTATAATTAAAAGTTTCTCAAAATCTACTATTTTATATAAAAATGTTTTGTTGTTTATATGAGATGACTGTTTGGATCATCATTTATTTTACAAAAAAAATTTCTATCCTTTCCTATTACTTATGTGAATCTAAATCAACAAAATATGGTGCTGTTTGGATTGGGGATTAAAAATATTATTAATGAGGATAATAAATACATCATTATCTTATGATTCATATTCGTCACTGTCACTGCTGTCAGCCATAAGATAGATCTTATTTTAAAGAAAATATTAAAAATTGTTGCTATGCATTGTATAATACATAAAATGTGGTAAGTTGACAATAGTTTTATTGATTAAATCAAATGTAATTTTTGTTTCTAGATGGCACCAAAAACGAGAAAATGGGAGGGCTATTATAATTTTATTTATAAATATAAGATAAATTTGGTAGAAAATGGGTATTGTTTCTAAAACAGTGAGACAAACATAACTCCTATTATATTAGTTTTAGTATATTTATAAAAAGTGTACACTGAAATATAAAAAATATTAAAAGTTTATTATAACAAGAAAATTAAAAAATACAGCAATTTTTAATTCGGAGTATATATTTTGTTTTAGAATTAATAAAATATATTTTAAAAAAACATGACAGTTTGGAAAATAGTTACAAGTTGCGAAAATGATATAAAAACCATAACTTTTCACAATTTTGAGTTTAACTAAATATAGTATAAGTTTATTCAAATTTTGACAAAAATATCTTTTTATGGGTATATAACTTTTTTTTACTAACCTTCCTCCTCCTCATTTTTTTCTCTTAGATTCTCTAACTTCTTTCTAAAACTTCCAACTTCTCTCTAATTTATCCGGGTGAACTAAAATCCGGCGAACTAAAATATGGAAACTTAGTGTTAGTATCAAAATTAGGGTTGTGGTTGAATTAGGTAAAAAAAAATCACAATTTTAGGGTGTTTGGATGCCATTTTCCAACCGAATTGCTGAGCGCACCATAAGTACAGGGGGCTTACCAAAGGGTACGATACCCCTGTACCATCGGTACACGGGGTGTACCGGTTGGTACATACGACCCCAGAAAAAACAAGTTTTTACCTTAATCTTGGTCGATTCATGTTTGATTTTGTGTTTTTATTAGAAGAAATTTAAAAAAAATTGAAAAGAGTTTGAATGTTCTTGAGTCAACTTTGAATGTTCAAGAACCATTTGAAGAACTTCACAAAATTGTAGTAATATGGGGTTTGATCTAGTAGGGAGTTGTGTTTTTTTGGGTATACATAGTCAAATAGATTGTTTTGTGAATTGGGTATATCTATGATATACTTAGTGTTTTTTTATTTAGTGGCAATTTGAATATTAAATAAAAGTTCAAAGATTTTTTTATTCGACAAACAAAAATCAACTGCATTTTTTGGTATACTTAAACCATATTTGGATACATATAGCTATACCCATCCAGTAATTTATGCATAAAAACTTATTTTCCGTATTTATATATTGTGTAGGATGTTGGTTTATAAGGATCAAGATTGTTTTAATTTTACCCCACCTATAGACACGATTTAATTAGTGGTGAGTTTTGATTTTGGATCACCTGTGGATCTGTTATAAGTAGTAATGTTTTTTGTTCGGCAAACCGAGAAGGCTAATTATCCATAAAAAGTGTAGTTGTTTTCATTTGTTAGTTATCTCTTTATTGGATTTTAAAATAGAAAATTTGTTTTATTCATGCTTAGAATAGATAGACATTAGAAAAATATTGGTAGTTATTCTTAAACAGCCGTTTGGAAAATTATTTTTTCATACTAGATAGATATACGCAGGAAAAACACGTCGGTGTCGCGCTAAAATATATAGAGAACAATTTGTTATTCCAAATTTATTTACATAGATACTGCATTATAGTTATAACTGACAAAAAAAATGTCAGTTATATCTCTTTCACTAGTTTCTCAAATCATGTGTATATATAATGAGGTTATAATATTTAACCGTGATAAAGAAAATATTAATCTAAATACTGTGTTTATGATACATTAAGAGAATATGTTTTACAAATGAAATTATATTACATTTGTCTTTTGTAAGTTTCAGCTTGGGCCAACAATTTGGTCCTACTTTGCATCAATCTGGTTTTTATGTCATCAGTATATAAGAAGAAAAAAAAGTTAAGTAAACGTTATTATATTTGTTTTTTTAGCCATCTAATATTATATATAAAATATTTTATTTAGGTAATCTGAACCTAATGATTTAAGATTAATTTTATTTTTCAATAATTGTTCACGGTTTGAAATATTACCGATAATAGTATGATTTTGAATTAGAAGTACGGATATTTATTTGTGTTATATATGTCATTTTTGAACCATAATTTCAGATAAATATCCGTAGATATATTTGATTTCGTTTTATCAATACCGACAAAACTAGATCCATCAACAATATATTTTAAATTATTTTTGTATTTTTTAGTTGTGTAATTATGTGTAACGAGGTGCGTATTAAGTTTGAAAAACAAATTGTGTTCTGGTTGTGGAATTACGTGTAATTGGGTTGCAAAAAAAAAAACATATCCAGAATTATGGGTAGTTTGATAGCAAAATAGTAACCGAGTTCCAGTTTCGGAATTATGTGCAAATTAGTTGCGCAAATAAGAATAAAATAGTTGTATAAATATGATCGTGGTTGAGAAAAAACAAATGTCTCAATTTGTGGAGTTACGTATAAAATGAGTTACGTAAATAAGAAGAAAGTAGCTAACTAAATATGATTTTGGTTGCGAAATAAGTTTAGAAAAAATACTATTATCTAGTTACGGAAGTACGTCTAATTTGGTTGTTAAAAATAATTATGTTCAAATTGCGTAATTACATATAATTTGGTTGTGAAAGTAGGAATAAAAATAAAATTCTCCAAAAATAGTAATCATTGATTTCACTTTGTTTGTCTTTAGGAAATAGAAATATGTGTTTTTAGATTATTTTTTATCGGTTAGAGTTTGAAATTATGAAATTTTAAAGATTGAAAATAACTAATTTTTGAAGTTGTACGTGTTTTGTGTTTTTAGGGTTATTGTTGGAAACATGTATGTTGTGTATTTTTTGATAAACTTCAAAATCCAAGTAGTTATCGGTAATTTATTTTTTCTCATGTGATTATTGGTAACTTGTGATTATATATATATATATATATATATAAATATGTATCCTAAAAAATATTATTGATAAATAAAATTCTTTGTTATTTTTGTCTATATGTTTTTTATAATTTTTTTATTAAATGTGTTATATTTTTTGTGTAATTTTGAGAGATATTTTACCTCATCAAGTGGGATTGTTTGTGGTAACTATTCTTATTTCCATTTCATTAATCCATTGGTTTGTTTCTAGATTGTGATAGTTCCAAAAATATCTAAAGGGTTATTTAGTCGAAGATATTATGGGAGTTAGATTCTGGAAAGGGAAACATAAGGCGTCTAGAGAGAGGAGATGCTAAAAATAGGGCTAAAAACTCTGGTTAGTCACCGGTGTTTGACACATGTTGCACTCCTGCCACTAAGCTTCATTCGTCCCCAAAACTAATCACCGGTCTCCAAAAATGTTGCATTTTTACCATTAGCCCGTGCAAATTGATAAGGAGATGATACGCGCCAGGCCAATGTACTCAGCTTTGTTCCACATACGGTCATCCCTTCTTTTCTTCCAAAAACACCCTTTAGCACATTTTACCTTATTTACTTTAATTTTTACTTTTTACTCTTCAATTTCACCTCACCTAATATTTACCCACCCATTTAACTATTTATCTTTTACCCTTCTTTATCCTAATTACTAGTTATTACCCACCCACTTAATAATTACTTTCTGCACCTTTCTTTCCATTTTCCTCATTAACTCAGTGTATTCCGGAGTATCATTAGAAAGTGTCTCGGTATCGTAAACAAGATCGCATAAATCTCGTTCTTGAAAGAAAGCCTCCATACACAACCATAAATATTGGTAATTGGTTCCAACAAGCTTCTCTGTAGACATAGGAGAATCTGAATGACTTCCATTCATATTTATTCAAAAGTGATAACACTTTACAGGATTTTTATTTCACTCGGTAATAAAAACAAACACTTAATATGTACAGACCTTACTCTGATACCATGAAACAATCTGAACAGATAGGAATTTTGATTTTTATTACTTGAAGAATGAAAAACATGAATTCAATACTTATAGAAAAGTATAACTCTCACTACTCCACTAACATTATTTAGTAGTTTGGGAACTGTCTGACATCTATTATAATTCCCACTACTCAACTAACATCATTTAGTAGTTTGGGAACTGTGTGACTTCTAGTATAATTCCTATTACTCCACAAACATCATTTAGTAGTTTGGGAACTATCTGGGAACTGGGAACTGTCTGACTTCTTGTAACTGAAATTTCAGGAGTAAAGAGTGCACTAATTTGTGACATGGTGAAGCTTTTGGTTGATGAGGACAAATAATTCTAACTTCCTTTTATGGGGAAGATAAAATTTTCCCGATTGCATTTGCTATAGTGGATGTGGAGAACAATAAAACTTGGCCATGGTTGCTGGAACAGTAAAAAATTCGGCGACGACTTCACGATCCTTGACCTTAGTTACGGTTAAAGAAAAAAAAACTATTGAAAACTGTGTCGGAATGTTTCGTGAATACGCACTATGTTTACTCGGTATAGTACCGGATGGAGGACTTCTTGAAAACCTTACGGTGTCCATTTCGAGGTGATGGAAAGATTGTGCTACCTTCATGCTTCTTATCTGTTGTTTATACAAACCGACTCGATGGTTTCGAGAGTTTCATTGATCAAATCAAATAGGCTTCTCCAACCGTTTACGAGGGAATTTTTTCTATGTGCTTGTTAATTTACAGGAAACTTCATGTTGCATATAGAGAGTGGAGGAGTAGCAATGTCACAAAAAGGTCAAAGTAACCTATTGAGTGGCATACAAGACAATGCCCATCTGAGTATCTGTTTTCATATTATCACATGTGCACGATGGTTAGTTTTAAAATTCATTTCGAAATCCGAACTGAGAGATCTTGAGGCGGAGGAACGTCGGAAAGCTTGTTACGCAGTCCACACTGGATTTATAACTTAAAACATGGTATCTTGGTTTTGTGACATTTTATCATTCACACAAACAACATGGTGGACTACGAAACAATAGACCCTAAATGTCTATAAGGCAAATGCACTCCATCTCCGTGCTAGAATGACAAGTGATCTCCAAAGTAGAACGACAAATAATCTCCTTGTTCGAAAATGCTATATGCCAAGTAATCTTCATCTCTATGATCGAAAATGTTATAAGTCAAATAATTATCATCTACGCAATAAAAAAATCTATAGGCCAATTAATCTTCATCTGTATGCTCGATAAGGCTATAGGCCGAGTAATCTCCATATCCATCATAGAAAACGTTATAAGACAAAATGATCTCCCTCTCCGTAATAAAAAATGTTGTATGCCAAATAATCTCCATCTCGTAATAAAAATATTGTAAGCCAAATTACCTATATCTTTGGGATAGAAATGGCTATAAACTAAGTAATCTCTATTTCCATGATCGAAAAGGCTATCGGCAAAATGATCTCCATCTACACGACACAAAAGATTTAAGCCAAGTCATCTTTATATCATGTTTTCACATTTTTATGTGTTTGTTGTATACTTTCTCCATCCTTACAATTATGTGAATAGGTCACTGAGCACATCTACGTGCAACACAATGGGTCATATTGTGCCCATATTAAATAAGTCTAATAATACGAATTGGCTAATTGGTCACGCCCACCAAAACTACGTAAGGATCACATTGTTCCCAATACAACCGGTATTAACATGCGGATTTCTCCAAGCCCACGAGGTTACGCAATAGGCCGAATCGGTCCCCCCCACCCCCCCGCAAATCTGTCGAGGGATACGTCTCACTTTTCTTGCTATGCGATAGACCATATTGTGCCCGATCTTGTAAGCAAATGTTAAGTCACCATAAACGTTGTACAAACAAATAAATCTCCACTCGTATAAATTATAACAATTCATTACATCGCGTTTATAATATCTCATATAAAATAGGTAACTAATTTTATTAATTAAATATTTTATTAATTATTTCTATATTTCAATTAAAATTATTATTTTCGTTTACGTTTTTGTTGTCTTTCTTTTTCTAATTATTTCGTTTGTTATAAATATTTTTCTTTTATCTCGTAAAAATTAGTTTTTCAAATATATATTGAAAGAACTAATAAACTATTAAAATTATTTGAACAAAGTTAATAAAAAGAATCTTAAATATTTCGTTTATGATATATATCTTAGTTTTTAACGACCAATTTACTCATAAACAATTATTTTAAATAGAATATTGGAATATCAAATAAAGGATAGAAAAAATCTAACAATAAATAAAAAAATCTAAAAATATATAAAATATTTTGTTTTTATAATAAATATCATAGATTCACTACATTTAAACATACATATTAAGTTTTAAAAAACATCGTTTGAGATCGTAGATTCAATTTTGATTTTGATTATGACTAGAAATTAGATTTGAATTTAGATTTGGTATTTAGATTTAGTATTGAATTTAGTTTTGGATTTGGAATTGGTATTTGAATTTGGAATTCAAATTTCGTTTGGATTTTGTTTGGATATTTGACGTTGAGATTTTATTTGGATTTTGTTTGGTGTTTAGATTTTGTTTGACGTTTGGAATTTGTCTGACATTTTCTTAGATCGACGTTTATCGTTTTGATTTGTTTTGGTGTTTAGACTTCGTTTTTTGGTTGGATTTTGATTTGGTATAGATTTGTTTGGCTTTGTTTTGGATTTGTTTGGATTCGTTTGGTGTTTTGATTTCGTTCGGATTAGGTTGGAGTTTGGAGTTTGGAGTTTAAAGGTTGGAGTTTGGAGTTTGGAGTTTAAAGGTTGAAGATTGGAGTTTGGAAATTGGATTTTTGAGATTGGAATTTGATCTTTGAGTTTGACGTTTTGATTTTGATTTTGGCGTTTTTTTAATTTGGCTCTCGATTATGGTTTAAAGTTTGGTGTTTCGTTTTTATGCAGTTTTGGTTTTTATCTTATGTAACAAACTTCCAATGCAATAAATAAGCATTGCGAGTTTGATAGAGGGTGTTACAGATATAAGGTGTAGGCCCACTAACCCATATAGTTTGTCTAGAAATAAGAGATTTATACTCTATGTAATTGGTACACTTTCTAAATAATACAAAACGGCTAAGATGAGTTACCAAACCTTATTTGATACCGAACAATAAATTTCTTAAATTAAGAAAGAAAATATTCTAAGGAAGGAGAGGGTGAAATTAAGAAAGAAAATATTCTAAGGAAGGAGAGGGTGAAGTTCAAATTCAACCAAGGCATGCTCATATCTCTCTTTTATACTAACACACTAATTATGGACCTTTTTATGGTAGCTTGTTCTGGATGCTAAATTTTGTTAGCTTATTTTAGAAATTATACCATGTTTTTATATTGGAATTTACATCTTGTCGGCTTGGTTTGGAAGTTATTTCCTTACTTTGGAAAGTGCACATAGTTTGCGTATATTAGCAGCTATACTTTGTTGGTTTGTTTTGGAAGCTACATATTTTTTGCTTATTTTGTAAGCTTATTTTCATATATATAGAATTTTAGGTTTTTTGAAAAATACAACATTTGATATTTTACAATTTTAAGAGTGCAACACTTGTGTAATATATTGTGTGTGTGATATTTGAAAGAAACACTTTGAGAATAGAAACACGAGTAGTGTTTGAGTTAAAGCTTTAGGCTTTTTGCGAGAGAATTTGTTTGGGTAGTTTGTGAGATTACTATTCTCTTTGGGGCGTAATATTTGGTGTGAGAAGAATGAATGTATAACTTTGGAGTGTGTGGAGTGAGACTTCCACTTTTGCAAATTTTTTAGTTATAGTGATACTTGTCTTTTCTCCATCCTTACAATTATGCGAATGGGTCACTGAGCACATCTATGTGCAACACAATGGGTCATATTGTGCCCATATTAAATAAGTCTAATAATACGAATTGGCTAATTGGTCACGCCCACCAAAACTACGTAAGGATCACATTGTTCCCAATACAACCGGTATTAACATGCGGATTTCTCCAAGCCCACGAGGTTACGCAATAGGCCGAATCGGTCCCCCCCACCCCCCCGCAAATCTGTCGAGGGATACGTCTCACTTTTCTTGCTATGCGATAGACCATATTGTGCCCGATCTTGTAAGCAAATGTTAAGTCACCATAAACGTTGTACAAACAAATAAATCTCCACTCGTATAAATTATAACAATTCATTACATCGCGTTTATAGTATCTCATATAAAATAGGTAACTAATTTTATTAATTAAATATTTTATTAATTATTTGTATATTTCAATTAAAATTATTATTTTCGTTTACGTTTTTGTTGTCTTTCTTTTTCTAATTATTTCGTTTGTTATAAATATTTTTCTTTTATCTCGTAAAAATTAGTTTTTCAAATATATATTGAAAGAACTAATAAACTATTAAAATTATTTGAACAAAGTTAATAAAAAGAATCTTAAATATTTCGTTTATGATATATATCTTAGTTTTTAACGACCAATTTACTCATAAACAATTATTTTAAATAGAATATTGGAATATCAAATAAAGGATAGAAAAAATCTAACAATAAATAAAAAAATCTAAAAATATATAAAATATTTTGTTTTTATAATAAATATCATAGATTCACTACATTTAAACATACATATTAAGTTTTAAAAAACATCGTTTGAGATCGTAGATTCAATTTTGATTTTGATTATGACTAGAAATTAGATTTGAATTTAGATTTGGTATTTAGATTTAGTATTGAATTTAGTTTTGGATTTGGAATTGGTATTTGAATTTGGAATTCAAATTTCGTTTGGATTTTGTTTGGGTATTTGACGTTGAGATTTTATTTGGATTTTGTTTGGTGTTTAGATTTTGTTTGACGTTTGGAATTTGTCTGACATTTTCTTAGATCGACGTTTATCGTTTTGATTTGTTTTGGTGTTTAGACTTCGTTTTTTGGTTGGATTTTGATTTGGTATAGATTTGTTTGGCTTTGTTTTGGATTTGTTTGGATTCGTTTGGTGTTTTGATTTCGTTCGGATTAGGTTGGAGTTTGGAGTTTGGAGTTTAAAGGTTGGAGTTTGGAGTTTGGAGTTTAAAGGTTGAAGATTGGAGTTTGGAAATTGGATTTTTGAGATTGGAATTTGATCTTTGAGTTTGACGTTTTGATTTTGATTTTGGCGTTTTTTTAATTTGGCTCTCGATTATGGTTTAAAGTTTGGTGTTTCGTTTTTATGCAGTTTTGGTTTTTATCTTATGTAACAAACTTCCAATGCAATAAATAAGCATTGCGAGTTTGATAGAGGGTGTTACAGATATAAGGTGTAGGCCCACTAACCCATATAGTTTGTCTAGAAATAAGAGATTTATACTCTATGTAATTGGTACACTTTCTAAATAATACAAAACGGCTAAGATGAGTTACCAAACCTTATTTGATACCGAACAATAAATTTCTTAAATTAAGAAAGAAAATATTCTAAGGAAGGAGAGGGTGAAATTAAGAAAGAAAATATTCTAAGGAAGGAGAGGGTGAAGTTCAAATTCAACGAAGGCCTGCTCATATCTCTCTTTTATACTAACACACTAATTATGGACCTTTTTATGGTAGCTTGTTCTGGATGCTAAATTTTGTTAGCTTATTTTAGAAATTATACCATGTTTTTATATTGGAATTTACATCTTGTCGGCTTGGTTTGGAAGTTATTTCCTTACTTTGGAAAGTGCACATAGTTTGCGTATATTAGCAGCTATACTTTGTTGGTTTGTTTTGGAAGCTACATATTTTTTGCTTATTTTGTAAGCTTATTTTCATATATATAGAATTTTAGGTTTTTTGAAAAATACAACATTTGATATTTTACAATTTTAAGAGTGCAACACTTGTGTAATATATTGTGTGTGTGATATTTGAAAGAAACACTTTGAGAATAGAAACACGAGTAGTGTTTGAGTTAAAGCTTTAGGCTTTTTGCGAGAGAATTTGTTTGGGTAGTTTGCGAGATTACTATTCTCTTTGGGGCGTAATATTTGGTGTGAGAAGAATGAATGTATAACTTTGGAGTGTGTGGAGTGAGACTTCCACTTTTGCAAATTTTTTAGTTATAGTGATACTTGTCTTTTCTCCTGTGCACATAGACAAATTAACCGAACCACATTAAATCCTTTCGTGTCATTTGAACATATTTTCACATTCGCGAGATTACTTTCTCATCAACTAATATATAGGTCCTGCTCACTTCTCTCATTTTTATAACAACCACTAATCGTGAGCCCTTCTTATGGTAATTTGCAAGCTACACCTTAGTGGCTTATGTTAGAAGGTTAACCTTGTAGGTTTGACATAACATAATCTTAAGAGCACAACACTTATGTAATTTATTATGTATGAAACATGTGAGAGAAACATTTTAGATAGAGAAATACTCGTAGTATTTGAGCTAAATGTGTGAGATTTTGTGAGAGAATTCTCTTGAGTTATCTTTGAGATTATTATTCTCATTGGGGTATAATATTTGGGAATTAGACCAGTGACTTTATAGCTCTTAAGTGTGTTGAGTGAGACTCTAACTTTTTTTAATATTTTTTAGTTATAATACTACTTGTCTTTCGCTTTGTAGATGTAAGCAAATCAATCGAATCACGTTAAATCGTTTCATGTCATTTGATCATATTTTTGTATTTAGGGATTATTTTTCCCAAAAACTAGTATTAGAATACTAGGTGCATATCCAAATACTTATTTGGTTGTTTCTTGGCATTTTTCATATCTCTTTCTTCATTGTACATAATAGAGTAATGTAGGAACAAATGTGGCAGTAGCATGATCATGCTCGCGTAACCAAACTATTCTAATTAGAAAATAATGATGCAAGATTTATGATACTATTGAACTAAAAAGATTCAAACAAGATACAACAAGTGAAACAAATTAGAAGAAACTCAACTGTAAAACTTCTAGTGTGATACTATAGTGGGTTAAACCAAGGCTTCAACCAACGCTTTCAAATTATGGCAACATTTAGAAGAAATGTATGACCCAAAATGGTAAAAATAAATATTTCACCATAAAGAGACTTGTGAACCTAAAACTTTATGATGGGAAACATATATCTGATCGCTGGTGAAATTCGACTAGATTCTCGATAATTTGACGAACATGGAAACTATGTGTCAAGCTTCAAGGCTCTTATATAAAATTATGCATTAAACTTCCATGTTTTAATATCAAACCACTACACTTGAAACTGATCAGATTCAAAATGGTTTAAGATTACTTATTTTTGTGTAGAGACACATCAAAATAATCTAAGAGAACTTTTATTTTTCCTCTTTAACCTTTTTAAAGGCAGTGATGACAACCATATATCTCCTATATGAAATCCTAAAAAATTAATGTATTTATATATATCCAATACAAATTTTATAAAGTAGAAATATATATTTGGCAAATTAAAATATATTACATAAGTGAAGTCATTGACCAACCAAGGGCTTAGATCCGTACAAAACTATCTTCGTCACACAAACTAAGTACATAAAATTCAAAGTATCAAAATAAAAAGCAAACCCAAACACAAGGGGGTACAACTCTTTATCCTTCGTGAAAACAATGCATTTTCAGCATTATCTTTCTCCACCACTTTACTCTCACCCACTGATAACTCAGTCGACCAAACCACGTCTGAAAACCAATATAATGAGCGACTAACTCCAAGAATACTCTCATATTGACGCAAAGAAACTTCATAAAGAGCCAAAACAAGGTTCACTTCTAGCTGCCAATTTGTTTTTTTGGCGATTGTCTAAGCCACAATCTGCATCTCAACCACTTCAGTCTCGTAATTGTTTTGTTTGGACCCAATAAATTATGAGTAAGCTTAGACAAATTTTGTTTGCGTGTCTCTTTGACTTTAAGGGTTATGTTATACATATAGTATGATTTATTCTATTACACCACCAACCTCTGGGTCGATTGGAAATGCTTTTGGGTCGGTACGTTACCAAGTTATTGTTAGACTTTCATTGAGCAAAAAACATGTATTGTCAAATCACCTCTAACCTTATTTTGAACTTTAAATTGTTACTCCATTATGACCTCATTTTTCTTTACTTATCGACAATCCTCCAAGCGTTTGCCCATAATACTAAAAAATAGTCTAAAGTCCGGAAACTCGACCTTGAAAATAAGTTGCACGCTATGATAAATCATTCAACATTTTATGAAGAGTAATAATGATTAGTTTTTGAATCACTTGTATATAAACAAAATAATGAAAATACTAAATTACTTACATCACCAAACACGATTGGGGGTGTTGATAGCTCCCCATAAGGCTGATTGGAATCTCGGACTTGGGTTTTTATTGATACAATATTCTAAGTAATAACACATCTCATATGTTCAGTCTATAGTAGCCTCTTTGGTTGGATTTGGCTCTTTGCTTCTGTTAAACTTGAACAACTAACTCCAAAAGTTAAACAAAAGATTATGGATTTACAATATTTTCTTCTTGGGAAACGAATCTTAAAGATGAAATCGAAGCTCTAACTAAAATAAAATATAGCTTTCGTTAAACAAGTCCAGAAACAGTTTAACAGACTTCGAACCTTTGTTACTTTCACCATTTCCCAATCTTTTAAAGGTCAATCTACTCCCCTAATTTAATTTTATTTTTCTTTTGACTAATGTTTTCCATTTGTACACTCTTCTTTCATATGATACGCTATAGAAGACATACAAACTATTCTATTAGCCTTATTCTTTTTGGTTTTCTTTTGAGCAATGCCCATTACATTGATCTATTACATTGATCTATTTTGGCATAGCCCAACTACCTTTAAGGGACACCATACAAACTATTCTATTAGCCTTACTCTTTCAAAACGTTTGATGGACGAAGTCCATATATTTTTCTCGAGACTCTATCTTCGTAGTACTAGGAGCCACAACCCCTTAGAAAGTCTTCTGCACCAGCTTCAAAGGCTCAACATATTGAACTATAATTACTGAACCTGTTACAATCCCACTTATTTGACAACCTGATTAATACTAAAATTTAAGAGCTAGTAGCCGTAACATATGAAATTTGATGGGGTAAACATAAATTGATCTTTTTTAAGGACATCTACGCAAAATTTCTAATGAAAAAAACTTATTCTTCCCCACTTCATACAACTTAGTAAATTAGTATAAATACTCTACGAATAAATATTAGAAATCAACTTAATATTTTAAAATTAGAATAAGCATACAAATTTTTAAAACAAAAGGAAAAACTAACTTCTGAAAAACTAGGATCTCGAAGCAGTAGGTTGACAAGTGACCGACCTATATCCGAGTTCCTGCCGAAGAAAACAAAGAAGATATTCTAAAATTTGTTTAATCAGGTAGGTGAGTCATAACCTCATGAAGGCTCGATAAGGATAAGTAAAATTTAAAGCTTTTGTTGGGAAAACTAATATTCGTCAAAGACTACAAGTTCCTCGTGCAAACAAATGACTCATAAAATTAATTGGAATAATGGAAGCTATAAATGATCAATTGGGCATTAACTGATTGGGGTACATCCATGTCAGTTAGAAATACTATAACAACTTCGGATGCATGGTATACTAACATAAACCAGCAAGTATGGAAATGATGTAACTGTCGTGTCAAAGATGTAGAAAGTTTTGCTTCTCATATAGAAGAAACAAAGAAACGGTTTGATCTTATCTAAATAACTGATATTAGCACGTGTTCAAGTTCAATGTTTATCCAACACAACCAAACTTCAAAATTAAACATACAAGTAAAAGTTCTACCTCATCACTTTATGCATCCAGAGAGGTTCATTTACTATTTAGAAATATTACATGAACATCACCATTGATAATAAACTTCACCTTTAGATCCTTTAAATACTAATTCTCGAAATAATCATAGGTCTCGCCCAAAATTCAATCCATAAAAAAATGGAGGTAGATCTATTTATATCAAATAAATAAACGAGCATGAACTTTGTAGAACCGTTGGCTGTAGTGCAGATCCTTAGTTATCCATCATGATTTGTGCGTTCTTCCACACTAATGTTGGGGCCTTCATAACTTCCCCAAACTAACCAATGGTCAAAGGCTTAGATAGCATTGATTCAAAAATATATGAATGGTCTGTTTGAAGAGGGGTGGAAATTGAATAACAGAATGCGTCAGTTGATCAAGCTTTGTGTCCGAAGGCTCGCCAATAGCCCTTGGAGGACTAATAAATGGATTTTTTTAAAGTAGTTCACCCAAACAAATTATGGTTCTTCGACCCTTCATTATTAAAGTAAGAAGGTATATACGTCAATCGACGAACCATCTTTTAAGCATAAGCTAAGAGAAAAAAAGAATAAGATTGTATGAGGTATTCAAAAAGACTAAGATGAAAAGATAAAATGTTTAGGAGCACATAAGTTTGCGAAAACAAATGCTTCAATGAGCCTTTATATATTTATAGAACATGTTACTCATTACAACCGTCTAAAAGTAAATAATTGGTAAAATACAAATAACAAATGCAAAAGCATAAGAGATGGTAACTTTAAGACATGTAGCTTTATAAATATATTTATATATTTATAGAACACGTGTCATACTCGGCTCATTCCGCACGCTATTAAGACATGTAACTATTATTTTTTACTTACGTGCAATCATAGCCCACGTGTACTCTCAAACTTTAGGGTGCTTCCAATCTCTCGATGACTCGCTTTAAATAAATAGCAAGGTTTAACATACTCGTAAAAATGTAAGACCTAAAAGAAGAAGTATCAACACAAACTTACTCATAAGTACTATAAAGGAAGGATATCATCAAATTTGAATATGTGTTTTAGAGAGCCCCATAAAAAATACCATTCTATGGAATATATCTTCTGATGACAACGTTTATTTATAAGAAATCTGGAACAACATTAAGGACAAAAAGATCAAATAAATCATGTACAAGAAATTATAGAATAAAACTACTCCAAAGAAGTGATCATTCACTCTTCGAAGATAATTTAAAGGTTTAATTTATGTAGACTCATTATTACAAAAGAAAAGATTTACCTTAGCATCTAAATGTCAAAATTGTTATAATACTGAAACTATAAATCATCTTTTTGTATCCTCTAATATCACATGGGAAGTTTAGAAATGCTTTTTGAAACATCTATTTGGTCTACTAATAGTCAAGCATATGACCATCAACCATATTATTAACATACGGTTCATGTTAACTAATAAAAATATTCATATTCGAACCATCTTGCCCCATATTATCTGTTGGGCTATCTAGTCAGGCCAAAAAAATTAAAATAAACCAATCAATTAAGTATATCTACCAAAATCATAATCGATAGAATCGTATACATCATCTCTCAAATAATAGGCATGTCTTAACCGTTAGATGTCTCGCTCCAGCAAATAAGAGACTGCAACTCAACTATGACGGTTCATGTTTGAGTAATGAAGAATCAAGTAGTGGTATTGTAATTATAAATAATAAATGAGATCTAATGTACTTATTAGGCAGGCTGTATGGTAAAAATACTATTTTGCTAGCTGTAACTAGTGCCCTTCTTGATGGACTCCTTCTCTGCAAAACCAATGGTTTAATCTTTTAGACACTAAAACAAATTCATTAATCTTATTTGAATTCATTTTCCATAAAAAGACCCATGGTATGTTATACTAATAATAGACTCCTATAAAAACCTAGTAACATCCCAAAAGAATATTAGACACATATTCAGAGAACATAATTATATTGCTGATTGAGTTGTTAAATGAGCTCTCGTTCGGAAATCAAACTACGATTTCTCCATAAATCAAGCCTCAAACCTCTTACGTCTATAATTCCACTTGAAAGTCTCAATATTGGATACCTTAGACTTGTAAACTAATTGATTTCAATGTGTATAGGTTTTATTTACTCAAAATTTTAGGATTATGACAACTCTCTCAAGGCACGATAATTTCTGACCAAATTTTTTATCTAATTTTGCAGGCTCAAGTACATCATATACATTGGTGGAAGTGGACAATAAAAATTCAAATACAGATCATCGAGTAATGTTCGAAACTAAAATCAACAAAGAAGTACAAATTGAAGGACTTAAAAGATCCTTCAACAATAAAAATGTAATATTTTAGATCAATTGGAATAAAATTTAGTATATAACTAAATTGTTGCTCAAATAACTGTAATTATAATTTGAAGGACTTAAAAGATCCTCAAACTATTTTAGATCAATTGGAATAAAATTTAGTATATAACTAAATTGTTGCTCAAATAACAAATTGAAGGACTTAAAAGATCCTCAAACTATACACTTTCCCATCTAAAAAGCTCATATCAATGTTATTTTAGCCCAAAAAAAACAGTTAGAATAAAAAAAAAATATGACATATAATATAATTTTAAAATGTATTTAAGAAAATGTATCAAAAAATGTAATTATTTTTTAAAATTGAATACTATCAAAATCATAACTATCCCCGTTTATGGTGAAATATAATATACTTAAGAGATATATGGTAGTTGAGAAACTTAATTTATCTATTGAAATTAAAAATGATATAACCATACATGTGTTAGAAATTTTGGTTTTACAATTCCCAAATTAATTATTCTAACATTTTTGGCCAACTTCTGATTATACATCTAACAATTGTGTCGTACTAACTTGTAACCTATAACAATCTCTACTCAAAAAGTTTATTACATTGAAATAATTTAATTGTTTTCAATATGAGGAAATTGAGACATATGAATACCTTTTTTTACTCAATTAATAGGGAAAATATATGGTATATATAGGTGCCCTTTTACATGTAGGAAAACAAATACAATAACCACTTTTATTTTAATCAACGGCATTTTTGACCCATCAACCATATTTAACAAGACCATCTCCAATTTCTATGGAGAGATAGGGCAAATTTTATTGTCCTTAAAATTTCAAACAATGGTTTATTTTTTCCAACTACTTTTTAAAACTATCATGGAACTAATCTTTGAGCTACTATTTTTTTTTAGTTTTTGTTTTAAATTTTGCTTTAAAACCTAGCTTCTTCGTCGTGTTGCTAACTAAAAAACTTATTCAAAATCAAAATCACTCCCGTTAAAAAAATATATTTTTAATAAAAAAATTATTTAAAATTAACATATAAGCTTATAAATATCAAATTTTACGTGAATGACATCTTTAAGTGTTGGTTTTTGACATTGTCATCCCATTAGTTGTTGTTTTATTATTTCTTATAATATAAACAAAATAAGTTTTAGAATCCAAAATCATAGATATATAATATTATTGTATTATAGTTTTATAATTGTAGTACTGTTATAAGACATTGGAACTAATCAACAACTTCATACTCCTACCATTTTAGTTTTACATTCATTTACACTGTTACATAGTCCGACTATATTTTTGCTTCTAACTCATAAATGTCCTTTGAGTCACTCATTCTAAGTTTTATTTTACTATTTTTACATAATTTTAAACCATCCAAAAAAGTTGTAGATTCTAATCTTATTTTAACCTTACTCTTCTTAACCACTAGAAAATACAAAAAAAACACCCAAATAAAATATATTAGTTCAACCACAAACGGGGAGCTATGGCCTTATTATCTCTCAATTTCAATATGAATGGATTTATTTGAAATATCACTTTTCTTTTAAACTATGTGATGTAGCTAAGCTCCAGACTTTCTATGACAGAAATTTCTCTTAGTTGATTGGGTATTTGAGCTACATCAGTGTCTATCTTGTATTTTTATTTATTTGTCACTTCGCAAGTGAATCTGTCGGTGCATTTTGTTCCCTGTTAATGTGTGATATAATCATATATGATGTTATCAATTTCACACAACAATCTAATATAAGAGTTATAAACCATGAAGATCTGTGAGTTAGTATCATAGTTAATAACACTTTAAAGTCTGGCTCAATTTCAAGTTGAGAAATTTCCATTTTTTGCTAGAAAAAAGTTCTGCAATTAAAGCTCCAGTTTTCAAAATTATAGGACTTTGTTTTCCATAGATTCTTCCAATTGCAGCTTTGATATCTCCTTTGGAGTCTCTAATATTTGCACTACCTATACCTTCCCCAGTTTGAGAGCAAGAGGCATCTGTATTTATTTAATTTGGTGGAGACTAGTGGATAGTTATTAGTTTTCTAGGATGTTTTAAGTGATTAAAACAACCAAATTCATAAGTCAAATTTGTATTTAAAGCCCATAAGTTTCTTTTAAGTCTATTTTCCATATCAAACTTTAGAATAACATGATTGAGTTGAAGAAATGTAGCATTAGCAGAGGTCTTCCGATATGATTGACTTTCCTGTTAATTGTGTGATGCCAAATAATCTAGCAAATGGCAATGGGTAGGTTCTGATGTGAACATTACTAGGAGTATACCAATACCAGATTCTTATTATGTGAGTCAATGACATATGTCGGCCTATTTGAAGGTTGAGCATGTTGTAGAACAATTTCCATACAGGCCAAGAGTTGTTATATAAAATAAATATATGATGTATATATTCGATACTTTCACAATGTTAGAATTGGGATGCTAAATATATGTTCTTTTGTTGAAGAATTGTATCAACATATGCCCGGTTATGAAGAAACGTCCATAGAAGAAATGAGAACTTCTTAGGTGTGAAATTATTTTAAGTTGTCGTGTAGATCATAGATGTTCTTCATTTATTTATCAATTTATTCCATGTATCTTTAGTATAGAAATCTCGAAATCATTAATTGTTCATTATCCTCCACATAATATTGCATTGATAACTTGATGATTCCATTAATAGTAAGTGATTAATATAACTTATTAAGATCCCAACCACCATCGGTTCATAAGATTTTAACTTTATCTTTAATGTACCAAGTTTTGTCATTGTCTCATGTTAAATTAATTAGTGGTTTGTTATTGCACCAATAATCTAATTAAAATTCACATTCACCATGACCAATGGACCAGTAGATAAAGCCATCTGCAATGTTTCTAACATCAATTAATATCTTCCATAGTTGGGATCTTTTCCTCATTAATTTCAATTGCATAGGCTGAAAAGTAGAACAATAAATGTTTTGCATGATTTTTACTAGGCATGGGCATTCACTTCGGTTCGGTTCTTTCAGTTCTTTAAAACTAGTACCCATTTAGGAACCGAATAAATTTTGGTTCGTTTCAGTTCGGTTCGGTATGGGTACTTAACTTGGTCCCAATCAGGTAGTTTTGGATACATTAAATGCTCTGCAATATCAACATACATAAAACTCTTTTTACACTTTAAAACAATAAAATTATGTTTGATTGTAAGAAAAAAAATACTAAATATGAAAAATATTCAAAATTAATATATTAAAAAATAATATTAGTAATATAAAGCAAAATTAAGAGATGATATCAAGTTTATTAGATTATATAAAGTTTCATATTTTCTTATTTTGTTTATATGCATAATAGTTTGTAAATATGTTACCACTTTGAATTAACTATGTTGTCATTTATTAAAGAGAACATAATTAGAGGTCAATAATAAAAGAAAAATTTAGGGGAATCTAACTTTGAAAAAGAAAATATATTTTCAAAAAAAATCAAAATTAAGGGTTAATACATAGGTTCGGTTCCTAACAGGTACCCACGGTTCTTCGGTTTGGTTCGGTTCGGTTCCAAGAATCGTGGGTAATTGAAAATTGGAACCAGTCGGGTATTATGAAAGAACCAAATCTGCTTCGGTTCAGTTCTTTTAGTTCGGTTCGTTTCGGTTCTTTCGGCTCCAGTTAAAATGCCAATGCCTAATTTTTACCCATAGAATTTTATTCTCTCGGAATATGTACTAGAGTTTATAAGAATATGTAAGTTGAATATCTTCAATTTTTATGATATTTAGTCCAGCTTCTGTGTAGGGTTTACTCAGCTTGCTCCCGATAGGCCAAGTTATAGCTCTATCATTGTGTGAGGTGCCCCAAAGATATCTGCTACATATTGCTTCAAGCCTTCAAATGATAGAGTTGGAAAGCATAGAGTATTAAAGATGAGAGTCTCCAAATGAAAGTAAGGTATGATCATATTCTTGAGTTTTTCTTCTGAGTTTAGTAACTAGATCTTCATAATGAATAAATGTGCATCTATGATAAATAGTTTATCCCAAGTATTTCAATAGAAATATTCCTAGTTTGAATCCGGTAAATTGTTGTATGTAGTTTAATCTAGTAGATGTTATTGATGTAGGAAGGATGAATGTTGATTTATCTTTATTGATAAATTGCCTAGTTTTCTTCTGATACTTGATAAGGAAGTAGTAAATTTTATTGACACTAGATTTTGATCCATTAGAGAAGATGATTATATCACCACCAAAATCCAAACAAGGAACCATAATATTACTAGACATTCTGTATCTCATAGTAGACTGGTCTTGGAACAATTGCCTGAGTCCTCTGATAAAAACTTATTCAGCCAAAATGAATAGACTAGAGGAGATGAGATCCCCTTGTCTGATTCTATTAGGTGATTGAAAATAACATTTAGCGCACCATTAATGATAACAGAGAATCTCACATTATTGAGTGACTTCTTGATTAAGTATGTGAACTTGCAATCAAAACCAAAACCAAAACCAGTAAGAATTTGAATGATAAAAGGTATTGAAACTCATCAAATGTTTTGGCCATATCCAAGTTTAAAATATGATTCCATTTTATACATTTCATATATAATTTCTTTAGTGAGAAGAATGGTCTCTTGAATACTTTTACCTCTTACAGAACCACTATGTTCAACATAGATTAGTTTAGGTAGAAGAATTAAAATTCTGTCATTGAGAATTCTAGACATTATCCGATTGAATACATTACATAGACTAATAGGTCTATAATAATTCACCTTTTTTAGGATTTAGGCAAATTACTGTGGCATAAACCGTATTTGGGACATCCTCCGCATTATCCTCCTGAATACATTACACAGACTAATAATTCTATAGTAATATTCCCATATTTCTAATAGAATTTGGTATTAAAACCATCTACACCAGCAATGCTAGAAGAGTTGAGAGCATTGACATGGTTGAATATCTCTTGGTTAGAAGGAGTAGCCATTAATATGTTGATGTCTTCATCTGAACCAATCTAGGAATGACATATTCAATATATGTTATCTCAGAAGATTGAGAGATTTTAGTGAGTAAACTCTTGAAGTAGTTAACTACATATGCTTTTAGATCTTGCAAGTCCTCGATCCAATTGTTATTTTCATTGGATTTTAAAAATTACGTTTTTTCTCAATTTTTTCTTAACATGACGGTGGTATGATGCTATATTCATATCATCATGTTTTGTCCAATCGGTATTGAATATTTGTTCCCAATATGCTTTCTCCTTAGCAAGTAACTGTACATGAATTGCATTGACTTTAGCAAGATTGATCATTCTCTTGAGTGTTGGAATCTCTGAAGCAAGATTCATAATACTTAACATCCTCTTCAGATTGAGCTATTGAGTTGAAAATACTGCCCAAAGTTTATTTTTTACAGACTTTATGATGAGCCTTTAATCTCTTGAGTTTTTGCTAAAAACCCTGTATAGGAGAATCATTGATATTTTCATTCCAGTTATTCATCATTATAGTGACAAAGTCAGTATAATCCAGCCACATGTTTTGGAACTTAAATTCATACTTAATTTGAACACTAGTATCTTATACTTTGACGCATAATGAGGAATGATCAGATCCCGTTCTAGCCATATGAGTAACAGATGTGGTGAAAAAATAGTATGACCATGCTGAATTATATAGCACTCTGTCCAGACGCTTCCATTTATGGGAGTTAGTCCAAGTGTATTTGGACCCAGAATATCCCACATCCATTAGATTGGAGTCATTGATTGTGTTGTTGAAGTCATCTATACTTCGTAGGTATATATTGGAGCAACAGAGTTGATTAGAAGGATAAAAAATTGAGTTAAAATCGTCCATTAAAATCCATTCATTTGATAGGTCAGCAACATCTCTTAGGCTGTCCCATAGAGAAATTCTAAGATCTATTATAATTTTTCATATATTATAAAGACCATGAAGTCATTTCCAAGATTTGAATGGTTAACCTTGTTATAAAGTAGTTGATTATGATCTAGAAGTTGATGAATAATAAAGTCATTATTCCAAAATAGTCATATCTTGTTTGAAATATTAGATAAACATTATATTCTGAAATCCCAGGATTTGAGCAGTCTTGTTCATATGAACATTTGATATCATCGGTTCTTGAATTGCCAAAAATTCAATCTTCTTAGATCTTATAATTGATTTTAGTCTTCTACTTGTAGCTTTATTTCCAATCCCTCTTACATTCCAACCAAAAAAATTGAGAAAGTCATTTAACTAAGCGAGTTTGTGGTTTGGTAGAACTTCTGTTTTGAACTACTTTGGTTGAGTTAATTCCAGATATGTTGTTTATCTTGGTATCCTTTACTTTTTTGTTATTTATAATTTTTTTGAGGTTTTTCTCATCTTTAGCAGTGAATTTAGGAGAGGAAAGAAGACTCCCTAAAATGTGAGACATGGGAGAGAGAACATTTGTATTCTCATATTCCAAATCATTTGTAGAACTTAACATGACTCTAGTTTCCAAACAGAGAAATTCCTGAATGATTTCTGCTTCATGAAGTTCATGCATTATGCTTTGATCTTCTATTGTTATATTAACTTCTCTTTGAAGAGGCTTAATTGAATATATATGAGATATTTGGTTGTTTATGAAATGTTGTTTGTTATTATTGATATTGTTCTGCATTGGTTAATCTTTTGAATCTTGAAATGTAGAAGTGTCTTTGTTCCAAATTGTTATTTCTCCTGTTTCTTTCTTTTGTTGCGGAATTAGGCTCTTTAACAATAATTGATTTCATTTTGGGTATCCAAATTTATGTATATTTTTGTTGATCATTGTTGTTTAATGTATGATTAAACTGTTTCTCTATGACTTGAATCAGGCTGTCTTACTCTACAATTAGAATGTCTTGTTTTAGTATTGTGACACATGTGAAAACATTTAGTACAATAATTTGGTTTGTCCCCATATGTGACCTTGACCCCAAATCCTTCAACATTTCCAAAACTAACGCAGTTTCTATCTAAAAACTCTAAGATCCAATTCAACCCAGGTCGTACAACAATTATACATGTCCGGGTTTTTTTATTGGAATCAAACTATTAATAAGATTACCTTTGGTTTTGGCTAGGGTTCTGATTGTATCTAAATTGTATATGTAATGACTAATGAGATATTTCTTTGAAGGTTATCCAAACAGGTGGAAGACTCTCTTCATAAACAGAAATTAATTAAACATTAATTAAATACGGGTATATAAAATATAATAATAATATAAATTTTTCAAAACATAATAAGATAGTGCAGCCATAAATAATATTAGGCTAAAAATATGTAGTCACAATTAATATATATATATATATTCTCTTCGAAAAGAATTGAGTTTGTATGAGAGTTGTGACAAGTAACAGTAATTTTGGTCAGCTTGGTGAAACGATGAGTATGTAGTCTGCTTGTTTCCTCTCTTTTCTTACAACCTGATCTTGGGTATGGAACGAGTTGTAATTCTTTGTGGTCTTGTACAATATGTAATTTTGACTGATTTATTGGAGTCCGTATGTGTGTATTTTACTCTCTATTTGATCCTTGTCATTTGCGTCT
Source organism: Limnanthes douglasii subsp. nivea (assembly GCA_036936605.1). Taxonomy (NCBI): domain Eukaryota; kingdom Viridiplantae; phylum Streptophyta; class Magnoliopsida; order Brassicales; family Limnanthaceae; genus Limnanthes; species Limnanthes douglasii. Next base: position 277,224,201 of record JAUPFV010000002.1, read on the forward strand.
AATAAAGATGATCCAAACTAAATGGAGAAAATTGTGGCTTAGGTGATTATCCAGACAAAGCTGATGGAGGATCCTCTAAGGAACTCTATCCACATTCGCGAGACTTTTTGAGAGAAAACGACGTTGTAGCAGAGACAAATGTACAATCACTTTGAATAGAAACTTAAATGAAAAGTGATCAGTGCCAAAGGCGGAATATTGCAAAACTCAATTTAAATGATCATCTTCTTCTCGAAAACAAAAACAAAATTCTTTTAAAACATGGCAGCCCATCATAGTCGATCTAACAATATTCCTTTAGCATCACACCCGTTCCTTCCACAAATCCAAAGACAACATGACAAAATAAACTCGTCGTAACCGCACCATTCTCATCGGAGACTTGCATGTTTATATCTACGGGTTGTTGCTCTTGTCCCTTACTTCAGAAAACAAGATCCGGGTGTATATAAATATATAATTGATGATTTAAATTTCATCAATAAATTTTTTTAATTTCTACACTGGCAAACCACACGAATCGGATGAGCCTACCGAAAATATGATTAACAAAAGTGAGTCCCGTAGAAAAACGGATCCATATTTGTCGGAAAAAATGATGGCTGGAGGAGGTAGTAGGAGCGGAAAGAGCAGGTTGAAGATACACCCAAACATGAAACAGCTTTTGACGAGATGATACCGGATCAATATTTCCCGAGTGGGGGAAGACGATGCCAGAAAATTGACGACAGTGGCGCTTGGGATTAGAACGGTGATGGAGATGGAATTTCCTCGGCGAAGAGTTATTGGGGAATCTGCTTCATCCATGACTTGTTTTAGAGAGAATGCGAAGTGATTATTTGTTGGTTTTGGAAAGACAGAGAACCATAAAAATAAGGAAGGAGAAGAGGGAGAGAAAATGATGTAACATTTTGTTTAATTTGTCTTTTATTATTTCTTTTCTACGAAAGAAATTATGGAGTATAAAAACATGTCTTTTCTTTTGCATTGTCTTTTGTTTTAATCAGAATTATTATTTTTGTGCAATGTTTTCTAAACTAACTTTGGTTTAATCAGAAATATTATTTTTGTGCAACGTTTTCTAAACTAACTTTGGTGACATATGATTGCTTTTTTAGAAAATATTACGAGTTCGGGGTTAAATTTATAGATTTTGCCAAGTCCAGGAACCATGACCGGTGATTTTAAAATCGAATGACTAAATAAAAGAAAACGTGATGGTCGAAGGACTATCTTCTAATTTAAACCTATAAAAAATCAATCTATTGAGTAAAAAAAATCCATATAATTGATGAACGTCTAAAATTAACTACATAAGAAATTGTTTGCAATCTATACAACATCATATGTTTTTTCATACTTATATGGAGACAAAATATGCGATACTAATATTCCCAACAAACATATTTTTTTAACCGGGTGATTTTGATCTTGTTTCGAAAATATTTTTTTAATCAGTTAAGCGGTTAAAAAGTTTGGTTTTTACGGCGAATTTCGAAATAAATGTTCTATAGTACTTTAGAATTTTGTTTTAGGATTGTTTCAAAAAACATATTTGCAAAAAATAAAAAATATTATTGTTTAAATTTTAAAGGTCTATTAAGTTTGCCTTGTGTCTATGTAGAGGTTGTCGATGGATCATGAAAGTTTGTGTTAATTAAGGTTAGGACACATGAATATCATGTTTTTAGATTAAGAATTATATGCCCGTTTGGTTTATTTGAGTCCAAAAAAATATATTCATACATCTCAATATATTTGCATTCAAAACCATTAAATTTTCTCAATAATATAAACTTTGTAAATAGAGATTTTATTGGTTAGAAAGATTAATATTTACAAGTTAATACATAACAAATTCCGTTGTTCGAATGTATTCTAAAATGTTTAGAGAAACCACATGCAAATTTTTCAATATGTGGCAATCACACCCTCTTGAAAAGATATCGTGTCTAATAGTTGGAATCTTCCCACCAACTCTCGAGGTATGAGCTTGATTTCCTAAAAACTCAATCGTCTTCAGTTAGAGCTTAACCATCTAAGTCCTAATGAATATAACGACATAAGTTCAAGAGTTTCCAATACCCAATAAAATATTTTTCATGCCCAGTCTTGTCTTGTTCAAGATTCTCTCGATCTCGTTCTTGTTTATAATAAAATTGAGGCTTCTTCGTCCTTCATCTTCTTGAGTCAAGCTGAAAAATCCTTTTTAAACAAAAATCCGGAGAAAATTAGCTTAACTTTGGTGATAGGAATACCAAGTTCTTACATAATGATATTAAAACCCGTATTTTTTGCAACAAGATTATCTCGATTATCAATAACCAGGGTGTGAATGTAACAACACCCACCAGTGTTGTTAGTATTATCGTGATCTATTCTCAAGGATTTTCTTGGAACCAGACATCCCTCCCTGGTTACTCTGCTTTGGAAAAGGGTCTCGTCTCTTCTCTCCTCTCCACCAGGGTAGATGATGAGGATAAGATCTGAATGACCCGTACACTTACGTGTGAGGAAATTAAAAAAACAGTATTCGGTAACGATAATAAAAAATCCTTCGGCCACGATGGTTTCAATTCTAGCTTCTTCAAAAGACCCTGGAATAACGTGGGAAATCAAATCGGTAATGGGGTCATAGAACTCTTTAATTCTTGAGTTCCTGGACCTTCCTCGAACTTCACTTCCATTGACTCATTCCTAAAAAATACTCCAATTATCTGCCTGCTGATTTCTAGTCTATTGCAATTCACAACGTGGTGTATCATCTCTAAAATTTAGCTAACAAAATCAAAGATTCCTTCTCTCATTTGATTGACAAATCGTGATCGACTTTTTTTGTTGAAGGAAACATCTCTGATAACATTTTTCTATCGAAAGAACTCCTAAAGGGTTATCAAACCAATTGTAGAGACAAGTGGTTACTCTCAAAATTAACTTAATGAATGCCTTTGATAATGTTTGTTGTCATCTCATCTTAGACATCTTTGTTGGGCGATGAAATTTTGTGAAAATATGATCACTTGGATCATTAAATGTATCGACTCTCCTTCCTAAACATCATCATAAATAGCGTCATGGTAATTTCAGTGGAAAGAACAACCTCAAACAAGGAGGTCTGATCCTTTATGCTTTTTTGTCCTTGTTATGCAAGTTCTATCATGTATCCTAAATGATAAAATAATGACAGGAAGTTCCTATTTTAGTGGAAATGTCATAAACTCGAAATTATCAGTCTCTGCTTTGGCGATGACCTAAATGTTTTCTATCATGACGAAATCAACTATCTCCTTATTAAAGATGGGTTGGATAATTTATATTCTCTCTTACGTCCCCAAGTCATCCTCGTAGAGATATCATCTCAATTTTAGGGTTCAAGGAATGTACCATTCCTGTTAAATATATGGGAGTCCCCTTCATAGGACATTTCACTCACATGGACTAGTGTCCTCTTCTGCATAAATTTAACTCTAGGATTTACTCTTGGACTTCTAAGCACCCCTCTTATACAGTTAGGTTCCAGCTTATCACTTGCATCATTTCTTTTGATAAGGCCCTGAAATGAAGATTTCTAGAGCTAAGGTTTCCTGGACCAATGTTACCACTCCCACGTTGGAGGACGACTTGAGATTATAATCTAAAAACTTGGAGTCAGGCGGTTACCCTTAAACATCTATGGTATATAGTTAGTATTGACAAATACTATATGATTCAATAAGATTAAATCTGAAAAAACAAAAATAATAATTTATGAGATTTGGACCTTGGTATATCTCCCTCTTGGACTTGGAGAAATATTTTACATCTTCATCATATGGAAAGTAATTTGTACAGGATGGTGATTGACATTTTAATGAATACCTTCTTCTGGCATGACCCTCGACTCCTTCCTACCCATCTAGTAAAACATTATTGGAAAAACACCATCAAATATTCAAGGGTCGGGAAAAAACTCAAGGTCTCTAATATCATCAACAATGGTCATCAAAACTTGAAATCTAATATGAGATCGGCACGAGCAAAGAATCATATCAATCTTCAAGAGATTAGAAATCTCATGCTCTATCTACCTCCCCCTAATATCTATTTCAATGACGTTCACCATTGGATCACGAAGACTGGAAATCGTAATTTCACGATCAAAGGCACCTATAACGCCATTCGTATGTCCACCCCAATTGTCGGGTGGGTCGGGTTAGTATTGAATGAGTTTAATATTTCTCGTCACTCTTTCATTATTCGACTTGCAATCCATTGGAAGCTTTCTACTCGAGACAAGATTTTGAGTTGGGGTTTAAATACCCCGGCAGATTATATCTTGTGAATTTCAGTCGCTGAAACTATTGCACATATCCTCTATGACTGTAGTTTTACTCAAAGTCTATGGAACAGTGCTAACTCCAAGTTGGGGTTCCTTACTAACGTTGATTGTTGGCAATGTTGGGTTTGTGATGCGTCAAATTAGTTTTCGTCTCAAAATTGTAAGCTTTGACGTTCTTGTTTTGATGCGATCATTAAACACGTGTCGTGGGAGAGGAATGCAACAATTTTTTGTTCCCCGCCGGCCCTAGCCTCATCGGTTTCTTACCGTATTTTCTCGGTCCTACGATACATATTCAATGACACCAAGATTGGATGGTCTAGCTAATTTCTCTATAAATTGATGTACTTATATGTTTTTCTTGTCTTATGCAAACACATCTCCCCTACTATGTTGGCTACGATTGATGCTCGCTACTGCTGGTGGTTTCTTTAGATATGTTGCTTACCCTTTAATGGAGATGCTTTATTCTATCTCCCATGTTTTATGTTATTATGTATCCTAATTTCTCATGTATCCTAATTTTTCATGCTTTTATGTCATGTAACATTAGTTTACGTCGATTCTCGTTCGATACTTATGTCTTTCTTCGAAGTATGCTCTGTATATTTATATAAAAAAATTATTTTTATTTAATATTTTTTTCTATAATAGAATTAAAACAATTAATTCTAGATTTGAAGATTCAAACTTTCTGACATATATTCTCCTAATTTCAATGACATATATTCTCCTAATTTCAATCAATGAATGGATGGATTGTTTATCATTTTATAAAAATGTTTTTTTAATGACATTCATGTTATCTGAATTTCAGTTAAAATAAAATATAAAAATATTTTAATAATATATATATATATATATATATATATATATATATATATATATATATATATATATATTATAACTGATGTGTAACTTTAAAGCAAGAAAATAAAAGAAATACTAGAAATCAAGATATTTGATTTTGAGTAAATTGCACATTGATATATCTAACTAGAGCCATTAATATAAAGACAAGAAAAAGCTATAGAAAAAATCATGTTACCTAAATATTTATTAAGATAATTTAATATAAATTCCTTCTATTTGTTTTTCAAACATAATTAGTCCAATTTTATTAATTCAATCATAAGTATATTTGATGTGATTTTATTTATAAATATGTTTTATTTCAAATAAACTATATCCAAATTCGTCTGATAACTAACCTAGCTTCCACCGATTGAGGTAGAGGCCAATCAGCATGAAAAAATAGTTTATTAAATTAACTATGAATTGATAGAAAATCTAGTGATAGAAATAAAGATGGAAAAAGGGCTAGATGAAATCTAAAAATCTAAAATATAAAAATAGTATGATTTTAATAGAATTTAGAACGGAGAAACAACATTCAATTCAAACACATTTAGATATAAAAAAATGTCTGTTGACTATTGGGTAAAAAAAAATTCATACAATTCCCAGATTGAGGAACACGAACACCCAAAAGTTGACTATATAAACAATTGCTTTTAATCTCTAGAAGTACTGTTTTCCCATTAAAACATCAAATCATTCACGTGTGCAATACATTATCACATAAATTATCATTTATATCCAGCTCTTGTCCAGTCCAGTATGGAGGTGTATTTGTCCAAACAATTTGGACTCGTTAAGAATTTATCACAACTATAACTAAGTATGATTGTTATGGATTTTTTAATTGGAACGGTTTTAAGTTAAAATTATTTGTCATTTAAAAAGTTAGAAGTATATCAAAACTATATTATTAGATCAAAAATTAAATAAAATTGATTTTGATATTAAATACTATTTTTTATTTATAAAAAAAATTGATAAATCCGGCACAATAAAAGTGTATTATAAAATTGAAAAACCTAATTTTTTTGAATTTATTTATGCATTCAAGTGAGGTTGTTGTACATATTTTATAGAAAAACACAGCCAACCAATTTAGAGTTTTATAAAATCATATATATATATATATATATATATATATATTTGTAAATTTAACAAAATGTTTAGTACATTGAAATTATATATGTATGATGTAACAACGAGATAACATATTTTGTGTGCTAACATGTTTGCATGTTAGCACATATTATTTAAAGTGTTTGTCATGTTTGGATGTTATGTTATGTGTTCTCCAATAATCTATTATAATGTTTTTTTATCATGAATAAAAAATATATGTTTCAAAATCTAAAATAATATAGAATAATATCATGGCTAACAGTAAATGTTTTTTTTATAGGATAAAAAATATTATTTATATTTTTATTATTTTTACTATAAAAAAATTAAAATTTATGTTTTAAAATCCTAGATATGAGATAAGACAATAACATTCAATGTTCGAGTTAATTTTATTTGATTTTAATTTTTCACGTATTTTATTAAAATTAGATAAAAATATATTATGATAGCCCTAACATTTTTTTAGAATTGTAGTTTGAATATGAAAATCATTATTTATTTTTAAATAAATAAATATCAAATAATTTAAATAATTGTAATTCGATTAAAATATAGTACCTAGTAGATATAGGATTAAGTTCGTGACAAATTAAGTTCCCATCGATACTTCATAATATATATGTACTATTGTTCTTTAAAATTTAAAATAAACTAAATCAAATATACTTATAATTCGATTAATGAAACTAGACTAATTCAATTTAAAAGAAAATGAAACATTTATATTGAATTTCTTTTGTTATAGCTTGTACCGAAAGATGAGCGAGTTAGGGGATATAAATATTTGAAGACTTGGATTATCCTAATAACTATATAGGTATAATGGTTACTATTCAATTAGTTTTTATCCTCTTTTGGTTCATTAACATTAGTGTTGCAATTTACACAAACTCAAATAGTTTAATCGTTGCTACATATAATTGTTTCCTTAGGAGGAGATAAACTAAACAAAATTAAATTTATTTAAAACTATTATTTAAAATTGTAAACGATGGATAAACAAATTATTATGTTAAAATAATAATCACTACTTTTAAACCGCTCATCCATCCAAAGTAAGAGATGCCCAGTTCGCCAGTGTCTTGAAATTACAATGATATATTTATTGGTGTGTTTTTTTGCATTTTTTATAGATAAAAAAAGTGTCCATAAAGTCAAGTTAAAATATTAATCTATTATTTTTTTAGATAATTTTTATAAACACTCTTCAAATCATATATTTTTTTAATTAACGGACTATATAACATGTTTTATATAAATCTATGATGATGAATTCTCATCACCTAATATGGTCGAGCAAAAAAGAGAGAAAATAATAAATACACAAATCTAAACCCAACATAGCAAAGCAATAACATCGAGGGTCAACTGGGAAATAAAAAGAAATCGACAAGACAACTAATAGATGACGGATGACCAAAGCTTTTATCACCGAGCAGACCTCAACTAAACAGACACCTAGTCGAGTAGGATTCGATAATAAAGAAGCGGTCAAGCATCTATTGATTAAAGATGATTTAGCCTTGGCCTTGAAATCGATCAATAACAAAGACGATGGCTCCTGGTATAATAAATGAGAGCGGCTAAATAAATGTCTCGCTAAATGAGCCGAGAAAAAGTCAACAATAAGGGATGCGATCATACCTTCACCGAGAAAATAAACCAAGGCCGAGCTGAGCAGACTAGACCAAACGAAGCGCATGGTAACATACGATATAAAACCCCATGGAATTGAGTGGTCAACTATATTAATGAAAGAAGAATGTAGTAATGACCAAAGAGTGCGGGTATCCGTCATAAATTTCAGGTCTATGCACTAAATAAACGAATATATATATATATATATATATATAAAATTAGATGTTAATATGACCAAAAAGGGTATAAATAAACTCCAAGGTTTAAAGAATTGTATATTTTTCTCGACTAAAGAAGTAGTATCTCTACTTGTCACACTTTATTATATTTTTCTACAACAGATAGGGGGCATTCCGAGAACTATTAGCAATTAGAGCTATTTATCCATGAAGTGACAAGGTCGGGGCTTGAAAGAGATATGAAAAAACCAAATGAGATAGCGGACCGACAAAGAGCAGCGACGAACCCAATAAGGGGACATGATCAATGGAAAACTATAATAGTCACTAATAATGGGTTGGCAAGGCTGACGCTTGTTGAAATCGCAACCCAAACGGAGCCGGAGTTAGCACCACAGGCGCCTGAAAACATTGTGATAAGAGATAAGAGATAAAAATATAAAATATAAATATATTTATGTAGCTAACATGTACAGTTTAGTAGATAAGAGATAAAATATAATATATATATATATATATATATATATATATATATATATATATATATATATATAATATTCACATGAGTTAGGCTAAACTACTGTTCAAAATGATATGTCTTCCAATTTGTAAGTTCTCTCATAAATTAGACGAATTCTCTCGTAAAAACTAACTTCTCTCGTTCATATACTAAGTTCTTCTATTTTCAAAACATTATCTTATTCCATTTTCTTCTTCCTTAATCTTGAAAAACAACAAAATAACAAAAAAATAATAATCATTTTTTCATCTTCTTCAGAAAATAAAAATACACTTTTCTTCATCTCAACGACAAAACCTCAACTATGGAAAAAAAAAGTAAGTTTTCTTCTCATCCTTAATCTAATTCACTTTTACTTTTCAATTAATGTTTTTTTTAGAATCAAGATTTAATTCATTTAGGTTGTTGAAATTAATTAAATGTATTATCAGAATTAATTTTGAAACAATATGATGGTATGGTCGTGATTTTAGATTTAGGTTTTTTCTGAATTTTAGAATTTTTTTTTAAAAAAAAAATTGCTGAAATTTACAACTATTATTGAGCATTCAGGGTATGGATGCTCTGGACACCGGTGTTGTTGATACCGCACCGCATATATCAACTTTTGGGTTTTTTCGCATTCTAAGAATGTAAGGGACATAAACAATATGTAGTGCTAGTATGGTTAAATAGAAGTGAAGTGTCAAATGTATTTTTTTTTGCACCGAAAATGCTATTGAACTATACTAACCGGCTGTTTTTTTTTATGTCTATCCATACATTTACCCAATAATACACTAATGTTAAGCTTTTTTATTTTAATGCGTAAGTTTTGACTAACTTATTTTTCTGTCACTATTCCACTAAAGAGAATAATAAGCTTAAAAAACATTAGAAGCTATAAAATAGTCTCAAACTAAAAAATGGCGAATTAGACCTATTTTAAAATTTTAAAAAACCTATTTATTAAGAACATAAAAAATTAGAAACTAGCGCAAAATAAAATATTAATATAAAAGATATGTCATAATTTTTTTTATCCTTTTTATATATACTTGCCGACAGTTACTCAATACGGATCCCATATATTTTCCCCAACTAAATTCTGCTTACAGTGTCTACTTACATTCTCTTGCAAAACAATATTAATATACAAAATATTTAAAAAATAACCATGCAAACATTTATAATTAAAAGTTTCTCAAAATCTACTATTTTATATAAAAATGTTTTGTTGTTTATATGAGATGACTGTTTGGATCATCATTTATTTTACAAAAAAATGTTCTATCCTTTCCTATTACTTATCTGAATCTAAATCAACAAAATAATGTGCACGTTGGATTGGGGATTAAAAATATTATTAATGAGGATAATAAATACATCATTATCTTATGATTCATATTCGTCACTGTCACTGCTGTCAGCCATAAGATAGATCTTATTTTAAAGGAAATATTAAAAACTGTTGCTATGCATTGTATAATACATAAAATGTGGTAAGTTGACCATAGTTTTACTGCTTAAATCAAATGTAATTTTTGTTTCTAGATGGGACCAAAAACGAGAAAATGGGAGGGCTATTATAATTTTATTTAATAAATATAAGAGAAATTTGGTAGAAAATGGGTATTGTTTCTAAAACAGTGAGACAAACATAACTCCTATTATATTAGTTTTAGTATATTTATAAAAAGGGTACACTGAAATATAAAAAATATTAAAAGTTTATTATAATAAGAAAATTAAAAAATATAGCAATTTTTAATTGGGAGTATATATTTTGTTTTAGAATTAATAAAATATATTTTAAAAAAACATGACAGTTTGGAAAATAGTTACAAGTTGCGAAAATGATATAAAAACCATAACTTTTCATATAATGTCATCATTAAAAACATTGTTGCTGGATTGACGATCCAGGAAGGGTCAAGTTATATACCCCAAACGGGTTTAAATATACACACTTTTGAGTTTAACCAAATATAGTATAAGTTCATCCAAATTTTGACAAAAATATCTTTTTATGGGTACATAACGTATTTTTTTACTAACCTTCTTCCTCCTCATTTTTTCTCTTACATTTTCTAACTTCTCTCTAAAACCTCCAAGTTCTCTCTAATTTATGAACTAAAATCCGGCGAACTAAAATATGGAAACTTAGTGTTAGTATCAAAATTAGGGTTGTGGTTGAATTAGGTAAAAAAAAATCACAATTTTAAGGTGTTTGGATGCCATTTTCCAACCGAATTGCTGAGCGCACCATAGGTACATGGGGCGTACCAAAGGGTACGATACCCATGTACCATCGGTACACGGGGTGTACCGGCTGGTACATACCACGCCCAGAAAAAACAAGTTTTTACCTTAATTTTGGTCGATTCATGTTTGATTTTGTGTTTTTATTAGAAGAAATTTAAAAAAAAATTCAAAAGAGTTTGAATGTTCTTGAGTCAACTTTGAATGTTCAAGATCCATTTGAAGAACTTCACAAAATTGTAGTAATATGGGGTTTGATCTAGTAGGGAGGTGTGTTTTTTTGGGTACACATAGTCAAATAGATTGTTTTGTGAATTTGGTATATCTAGGATATACTTAGTGTTTTTTTTACTTAGTGGCAATTTGAATATTTAATAAAAAGTTCAAAGATTTTTTTGTCCGACAAACAAAAATCAACTGCATATTTTGGTATACTTAAACTATATTTGGATATATATAGCTATACCCATCCAGTAATTTAGGCATAAAAACTTATTTTCCGTATTTATGTATTGTGTAGGATGTTGGTTTATAAGGATCAAGATTGTTTTAATTTTACCCCACCTATAGACACGATTTAATTACTGGTGAGTTTTGATTTTGGATCACCTGTGGTACTGATAAATGTTTTTTTTCGGGCAAACCGAGAAGGCTAATTATCCATAAAAAGGGTAGTTGTTTTCATTTGTTAGTTATCTCTTTATTGGATTTCAAAAAAGAAAATTTGTTTTATTCATGCTTAGAATAGATAGACATTAGAAAAATATTGGTAGTTATTCTTGAACAAACGTTTGGAAAATTATTTTTTCATGCTTGACACGTTGGTGTCGCGCTAAAATATATAGAGAACAATTTGTTATTCCAAATTTATTTATATAGATACTGAATTATAGTTATAACTGACAAAAAAAATGTCAGTTATATCTCTTTCACTAGTTTCTCAAATTATGTGTATATATAAATGAGGTTATAATATTTAATCGTGATAAAAAAAATATTAATATAAATATTGTGTTTATGATACATTAAGAGAATATATTTTACAAATAAATTATATTACATTTTTCTTTTGTAAGTCTCAGCTTGGGCCAACAATTTGGTCCTTGCAGGTTTTTATGTCATCAGTATATAAGAAGAAAAAAAAGTTAAGTAAACGTTATTATATTTGTTTTTTTAGCCATCTAATATTATATATAAAATATTTTATTTAGGTAATCTGAACCTAATGATTTAAGATTAATTTTATTTTTCAATAATTGTTCACGGTTTGAAATATTACGGATAATAGTATGATTTTGAATTAGAAGTACGGATATTTATTTGGGTTATATATGTCATTTTTGAACCATAATTTCAGATAAATATCCGTAGATATATTTGATTTTGTTTTATCAATATCGACAAAACTAGATCTATGAAGAATATATTTTAAATTATTTTTGTATTTTTTAGTTATGTAATTATGTGTAACGAGGTGCGTATTAAGTTTGAAAAACAAATTGTGTTCTGGTTGTGGAATTACGTGTAATTGGGTTGCAAAAAAAAAAACATTTCCAGAATTATGTGTAGTTTGATAGCAATATAGTAACCGAGTTCCAGTTTCGGAATTATGTGCAAATTAGTTGCGCAAATAAGAATAAAATAGTTGTATAAATATGATCGTGGTTGAGAAAAAGCAAATGTGTCAATTTGTGGAGTTACGTATAAAATGAATTACGTAAATAAGAAAAAAGTAGCTAACTAAATATAATTTTGGTTGCGAAATAAGTTTAGAAAAAATACTATTGTCTAGTTACGGAAGTACGTCTAATTTGGTTGTTAAAAATAATTATGTTCAAATTGCGTAATTACATATAATTTGGTTGTGAAAGTAGGAATAAAAATAAAATTCTCCAAAAATAGTAATCATGGATTTCGCTTTGTTTGTCTTTAGGAAATAGAAATATGTGTTTTTAGATTATTTTTTATCGGTTAGAGTTTGAAAGTATGAAATTTTAAAGACTGAAAATAACTAATTTTTGAAGTTGTACGTGTTTTGTGTTTTTAGGGTTATTGTTGGAAACATGTATGTTGTGTATTTTTTGATAAACTTCAAAATCCAAGTAGTAGTTATCGGTAATTTATTTTTTCTCATGTGATTATTGGTAACTTGCGATTTAATAATTTTTTTTATTAAATGTGTTATTGTTTGTGGTAACTATTCTTATTTCCATTTCATCAATCTATTGGTTTGTTTCTAGATTGTGATAGTTCCAAAAATATCTAAAGGGTTATTTAGTCGAAGATATTATGGGAGTTAGATTCTTGAAAGGGAAACATGAGGCGTCTAGAGAGAGGAGATGCTAAAAATAGGGCTAAAAACTCTGGTTAGTCACCGGTGTTTGACACATGTTGCACTCCTGCCACTAAGCTTCATTCGTCCCCAAAACTAGTCACCGGTCTCCAAAAATGTTGCATTTTTACCATTAGCGCGTGCAAATTGACAAGGAGCTGACACGTGGCAGGCAAATGTACTCAGCTTTGTTCCACATACGGTCATCCCTTCTTTTCTTCCAAAAACACTCTTTAGCACATTTTACCTTATTTACTTTAATTTTTAATTTTTACTCTTCACTTTCACCTCACCAAATATTTACCCATCCATTTAACTATTTATCTTTTACCCATCCATTTAACTATTTATCTTATTTTAACCTTACTCTTCTTAACCACTAGAAAATACAAAAAAAACACCCAAATAAAATATATTAGTTCAACCACAAACGGGGAGCTATGGCCTTATTATCTCTCAATTTCAATATGAATGGATTTATTTGAAATATCACTTTTCTTTTAAACTATGTGATGTAGCTAAGCTCCAGACTTTCTATGAGAGAAATTTCTCCTAGTTGATTGGGTATTTGAGCTACATCAGTGTCTATCTTGTATTTTTATTTATTTGTCACTTCGCAAGTGAATCTGTCGGTGCATTTTGTTCCCTGTTAATGTGTGATATAATCATATATGATGTTATCAATTTCACACAGCAATCTAATATAAGAGTTAGAAACCATGAAGCTATGTGAGTTAGTATCATAGTTAATAACACTTTAAAGTCTGGCTCAATTTCAAGTTGAGAAATTTCCATTTTTTGCTAGAAAAAAGTTCTGCAATTAAAGCTCCATTTTTCAAAATTATAGGACTTTGTTTTCCATAGATTCTTCCAATTGCAGCTTTGATATCTCCTTTGGAGTCTCTAATATTTGCACTACCTATACCTTCCCCAGTTTGAGAGCAAGAGGCATCTGTATTTATTTAATTTGGTGGAGACTAGTGGATAGTTATTAGCTTTCTAGGATGTTTTAAGTGATTAAAACAACCAAATTCATAAGTCAAATTTGTATTTAAAGCCCATAAGTTTCTTTTAAGTCTATTTTCCATATCAAACTTTAGAATAGCATGATTGAGTTGAAGAAATGTATCATTAGCAGAGGTCTTCCTATATGATTGACTTTCCTGTTAATTGTGTGATGCCAAATAATCTAGCAAATGGCAATGGGTAGGTTCTGATGTGAAGATTACTAGGAGTATACCAATACTAGATTCTTATTATGTGAGTCAATGACATATGTCGGCCTATTTGAAGGTTGAGCATGTTGTAGAACAATTTCCATACAGGCCAAGAGTTATATAAAATAAATATATGATGTATATATTCGATACTTTCACAATGTTAGAATTGGGATGCTAAATATATGTTCTTTTGTTGAAGAATTGTATCAACATATGCCCGGTTATGAAGAAGCGTCCATAGCAGAAATGAGAACTTCTTAGGTGTGAAATTATTTTAAGTTGTCGTGTAGATAATAGATGTTGTTCATTTATTTATCAATTTATTCCATGTATATTTAGTATAGAAATCTCGAAATCATTAATTGTTCATTATCCTCCACATAATATTGCATTGATAACTTGATGATTCCATTAATAGTAAGTGATTAATATAACTTATTAAGATCCCAACCACCATCGGTTCATAAGATTTTAACTTTATCTTTAATGTACCAAGTTTTGTCATTGTCTCTTGTTAAATTAATTAGTGGTTTGTTATTGCACCAATAATCTAATTAAAATTCACATTCACCATGACCAATGGACTAGTAGATAAAGCCATCTGCAATGTTTCTAACATCAATTAATATCTTCCATAGTTGGGATCTTTTCCTCATTAATTTCAATTGCATAGGCTGAAAAGTAGAACAATAAATATTTTGCATGATTTTTACTAGGCATGGGCATTCACTTCGGTTCGGTTCTTTCGGTTCTTTAAAACTAGTACCCATTTAGGAACCGAATAAATTTTGGTTCGTTTCAGTTCGGTTCTTTCGGTTCTTTAATACTAAATATGAAAAATATTCAAAATTAATATATTAAAAAATAATATTAGTAATATAAAGCAAAATTAAGAGATGATATCAAGTTTATTAGATTATATAAAGGTTCATATTTTCTTATTTTGTTTATACGCATAATAGTTTGTAAATATGTTGCCACTTTGAATTAACTATGTTGTCATTTATTAAAGAGAACATAATTAGAGGTCAATAATAAAATAAAAATTTAGGGGAATCTAACTTTGAAAAAGAAAATATATTTTCAAAAAAATTCAAAATTAAAGGTTAATACATAGGTTCGGTTCCTAACAGGTACCCACGGTTCTTCGGTTTGGTTCGGTTCGGTTCCAAGAATCATGGGTAATTGAAAATTGGAACCAGTCGGGTATTATGAAAGAACCAAATCTGCTTCGGTTCAGTTCTTTTAGTTCGGTTCGTTTCGGTTCTTTCGGCTCCAGTTAAAATGCCCATGCCTAATTTTTACCCATAGAATTTTATTCTCTCGGAATATGTACTAGAGTTTATAAGAATATGTAAGTTGAATATCTTCAATTTTTATGATATTTAGTCCAGCTTCTGTGTAGGGTTTACTCAGCTTGCTCCCGATAGGCCAAGTTATAGCTCTATCATTGTGTGAGGTGCCCCAAAGATATCTGCTACATATTGCTTCAAGCCTTCAAATGATAGAGTTGGAAAGCATAGAGTATTAAAGATGAGAGTCTCCAAATGAAAGTAAGGTATGATCATATTCTTGAGTTTTTCTTCTGAGTTTAGTAACTAGATCTTCATAATGAATAAATGTGCATCTATGATAAATAGTTTATCCCAAGTATTTCAATAGAAATATGCCTAGTTTGAATCCGGTGAATTTTTGTATGTAGTTTAATCTAGTAGATGTTATTGATGTAGGAAGGATGAATGTTGATTTATCTTTATTGATAAATTGCCTAGTTTTCTTCTGATACTTGATAAGGAATTAGTAAATTTTATTGACACTAGATTTTGATCCATTAGAGAAGATGATTATATCACCACCAAAATCCAAACAAGGAACCATAATATTACTAGACATTCTGTATCTCATAGTAGACTGGTCTTGGAACAATTTCCTCAGTCCTCTGATAAAAACTTCTTCAGCCAAAATGAATAGACTAGAGGAGATGAGATCCCCTTGTCTGATTCTATTAGGTGATTTAAAATAACATTTAGCGCACCATTAATGATAACAGAAAATCTCACATTATTGAGTGACTTCTTGATTAAGTATGTGAACTTGCAATCAAAACCAAAACCAAAACCAGTAAGAATTTGAATGATAAAAGGTATTGAAACTCATCAAATGTTTTGGCCATATCCAAGTTTAAAATATGATTCCATTTTATACATTTCATATTAATATCATATATAATTTCTTTAGTGAGAAGAATGGTCTCTTGAATACTTTTACCTCTTACAGAACCACTATGTTCAACATAGATTAGTTTAGGTAGAAGAATTAAAATTCTGTCATTGAGAATTCTAGACATTATCCGATTGAATACATTACATAGACTAATAGGTCTATAATAATTCACCTTTTTTAGGAATTAGGCAAATTACTGTGGTATAAACCGTATTTGGGACATCCTCCGCATTATCCTCCTGAATACATTACACAGACTAATAATTCTATAGTAATATTCCCATATTTCTGATAGAATTTGGTATTAAAACCATCTACACCAGCAATGCTAGAAGAGTTGAGAGCATTGACATGGTTGAATATCTCTTGGTTAGAAGGAGTAGCCATTAATATGTTGATGTCTTCATCTGAAACAATCTAGGAATGACATATTCAATATCTGTTATCTCAGAAGATTGAGAGATTTTAGTGAGTAAACTGTTGAAGTAGTTAACTACATATGCTTTTAGATCTTGCAAGTCCTCGATCCAATTGTTATTTTCATTGGATTTTAAAAATTACGTTCTTTCTCAATTTCTTCTTAACATGACGGTGGTATGATGCTATATTCATATCATCATGTTTTGTCCAATCGGTATTGAATATTTGTTCCCAATATGCTTTCTCCTTAGCAAGTAACTGTACATGAATTGCATTGACTTTAGCAAGATTGATCATTCTCTTGAGTGTTGGAATCTCTGAAGCAAGATTCATAATACTTAACATCCTCTTCAGATTGAGCTATTGAGTTGAAAATACTGCCCAAAGTTTATTTTTTACAGACTTTATGATGAGCCTTTAATCTCTTGATTTTTTGCTAAAAACCCTGTATAGGAGAATCATTGATATTTTCATTCCAGTTATTCATCATTATAGTGACAAAGTCAGTATAATCCAGCCACATGTTTTGGAACTTAAATTCATACTTAATTTGAACACTAGTATCTTATACTTTGACGCATAATGAGGAATGATCAGATCCCGTTCTAGCCATATGAGTAACAGATGTGGTGAAAAAATAGTATGACCATGCTGAATTATATAGCACTCTGTCCAGACGCTTCCATTTATGGGAGTTAGTCCAAGTGTATTTGGACCCAGAATATCCCACATCCATTAGATTGGAGTCATTGATTGTGTTGTTGAAGTCATCTATACTTCGTAGGTATATATTGGAGCAACAGAGTTGATTAGAAGGATAAAAAATTGAGTTAAAATCGTCCATTAAAATCCATTCATTTGATAGGTCAGCAACATCTCTTAGGCTGTCCCATAGAGAAATTCTAAGATCTATTATAATTTTTCATATATTATAAAGACCATGAAGTCATTTCCAAGATTTGAATGGTTAACCTTGTTATAAAGTAGTTGATTATGATCTAGAAGTTGATGAATAATAAAGTCATTATTCCAAAATAGTCATATCTTGTTTGAAAAACAAGAAAAACTCTCAAGTGGAGGTATCTCCAATCGAAGCGTCCCTCCAACAAGAAAAAATCTCCCGCCGCCTAATTTGCCTCCGGTGTTACCCAACCCAAAACCCTACTTTCTCATGACAATCTCTGTCTTCAAGATGATTATGATGAGCAAGAGACGAAACTGAAGCAGTTCGACATGAACATGGTGTATGGGTCATGCGTGGGTATGACAAGACAGGAAAGGTTCGACCGTGTTATAAGTCTCGGCTTTAACCATCCTAAAGAAATCGCAAATTTCATTAGATCTGAAAAGGTCCAGAAGGAGTGCTTGTGTGTTATAAATACTGAGATCAGATCCATTGGAGACGGAGGAAGCAATTTTGAGATTACCCTCTTTTACTTTATTAAACCGGCTTCAGAGTAGAAGATTTGAATTTCTTTTGATTTTTTTCTATATTTGGGTGTTTTTTTAGGGATTTTCGTGTACTCTGAACTCAAATGTGTTGATGATTTGGGATATAAAAACTTAATTATTACTTGGTGGAGTGTAACTTCTGTTACCGTTGCCTCCATCACATGTTCGATAAAAGTCCCAAGAGAAAGCACTGGACTAATTGTATGTACGAATTATTTGATGGAGCCAATTCTTTATCTGGGTCTCCTTCAAATGTCGAGATTGGAAATGGGTTTTTGCAGACTGAAGGGTCGTTGGGTTGGCAAGAATTAAAACTTGAATGTGTTTCGTATTAGCAAAGAATATGAGGTGTTAGAGAAAGAGAACATTGAATTGGAGCAATCCTTAGATAAACTGAAAACGGTGGTTTCAGACAAGAAGATTGTTGCGGGTGTCCCAAAAAAGGCTTTGAATGATACTAGTAGCAGCAGTAGTTCAAGGGATTTCGAGATCTCCATTGCTAGGGTTCTTAACATTCAGAAGAAAAAAAGGAGGGTGCAAGGAGGGAGAAGAAGTAAGACTAAATAATTAAAAATAAAAGTAAAAATAAAATAAGTTAAAGTAAAAAATAAAAATAAAAAGCAAAAAGTAAATATAAAAAAATAAAAAGTAAAAAGTAAAAAGTAAAAAGTAAAAAGAATAAAGTAAGGGATATTTTAGGTCTAAATTAATGAGTGACCGTATGTGCAACAGATTTGGGTATAATGGGGTGACACGTGTCAGCTTTCTGTCAATTTGCACGCGCCAATAGCAGAAATACAACAATTTGAAACACCAGTGACTCGTTTTGGAAAAGGGGAAAGTTGAGGAAATAGTCCAAGCGAGAGGAGAGAAAATAAGGAAAAGGGGAAAGTTGAGGAAATAGACGTTCCAACGATCACAAACCCTTGCAGGTGGAGGAGCGTCGAGGGACTAAGAAATCTAAAGAGGTTGAAATCATCCAGTACAATCAAGTGCGGCCAAAATTATCAGTGTATATACTTAAGGAATCCCCGTTTGTCGAAAAACTCCTCGTCGCCCAGCTATCTCAAAATTTTGATTCGTTTACAATGAAGGCCTATGATGGCACATAAGATTTCGTAAGGCATTTGGAACAATTCCGCACTATGATGATGGCATACAATCCAGACGATGCTATGCTCTACCGAGCATTTTCTATGAACCTTAAAGGTAACATAATAGACTGGTTCAGTAGTTTACCTAAAGCATCAATTCAT
Source organism: Limnanthes douglasii subsp. nivea (assembly GCA_036936605.1). Lineage (NCBI taxonomy): Eukaryota > Viridiplantae > Streptophyta > Magnoliopsida > Brassicales > Limnanthaceae > Limnanthes > Limnanthes douglasii. The sequence continues at coordinate 277,243,983 of JAUPFV010000002.1, forward strand.
GATTTTGCAGGAATATGGAGAGCCTTTAGGGAAAGGTTTGTAGGCAACAAAGAGCTCAAGTGTGAGCGTGATTCGATAATGGATCTCTATCAGAAGAAAAGTGAGTCATTAAAGAGCTATGTCATACGTTTTATCTATTGCATGAATAACTAACCAGATCTGGCAGAAAACATGGATGTCGTCTTGCTTAAAAAGGGCCTCGATCGACGAAAGGAGCTATACGCGGATTTGATTCCATTCCCGATCGAAAATATGGGGGATTTGCTCAGAAAGGATGACGAGGTGAGCCAGTTACAGGACATGAAGGAATTACGAGCATATGTGAGATCAGACCAAAGGTGAACCGAGGCTGAGTAAATTGACATATACCGAATAGCAAAGTGAAGAATGATCGAACGAATAGTAAGATAATCCGAGAAAAAGAATTTTTCGAGTAAGGGATAAGAACGACGAGCGCACAAAAGGATAACCAGACATTTGATGAGCCAAAGAGAGAGTTGAGCAAGAAACATACCGAGCAAAGTGGAAAAGAGTGGAAAGACGTTCAGTCTATTACTTAGATGAGGCTGACCGAGCACCTTTTACATCAAGGTATAGTCAAAGTAGCGGTTCAAAACCACATTAACTGAATCAATCAAATCATTAATGTAATGGCCATTAATTTAGGTTCCACAATGTATATACAATTCTACGTGTAGTTAGTGGAGTCAAATATTGTAGTATTGGTTTGTAAATGGTAATAAGGGGTATAGATAAGTGCATAAACCCTAAACAATGTAACTTCTCTTCTTTGATAATAAAATAGTTCTCCTTGGAAATTCTTAACAACAAGCTTGTCTAGTCTCTTTATAAACATGTGACCTAAATGTTTGTATCATAGAGAATCTGAGTTTTCAAAAGTTATTTATGTGTTACATTTATTGCAATTGGATAATTATAAATATAATTTAACCAATTTTATCATAAAAGATTTGTCGTTTTTTATTTTGAAATGAACAAGTATAACCATATTTGTCTAATATGAAAAATAAAGTAAATTACTCCTAAAATAGAACATATTAAACATCACCTAAACGAAACAAATTTCATAAAATTAATAAGAAAACTTAAATTGACAATTGACTTCAATGAGGCAAACCATACAATCCACAGTGAAAATCTGAATCCCTCTGTTACGTGAATGCTTGTTTTGACTTGAGCCCTATAAAAAAACATAAACATGAGTTATTTTTGTTGTATCAACCCATCTGGTGTCCTTTGATACTGAAATCAAATAAGATTTTGAAGTTTCTAAAGAAGAGAGCTTAACATTTTCACCAGCCATGACTAGCACTTATGACAATCTTTATTCCAATGACTCGTGCATATACAATGAAAATATGCCACTACCTTACATCTTTCCTTCTTCGGGTTTCCTCCTTATTTTTTCGGATCGTGAAAGTATAGTATATGCAGCTTTAATAGATTAGTTCTTCCTTTTTGCTATGAGGAGAGATCCTCTGATATTAACCATATTGGCCTTTTTGTTCCCTTGTTTTGAATTATTTCCCTCTTCATTGACTAAATTCGTAATAAGAGTGGACATGTCCTATTGATTCTCTAAACAATCATACGCCATCTCACGGATGTTAAACTTTACAAGAAGGTATAGGAAAATATAGATAAAATCAAAAGTCTCAGAGAGCTCAACGTTTAATGTCTTATGTTTTCCATGGATCCTAGTTATCTAAAAAATATACTAACTAATCTTGTCATTGCCCTTTTTATTTCATAATAGGGATGCCCACATTCAATTTTTTAACTTCAACTTGAAAGAACTTAACAAAAATCTTTTTTGAATGAATAACATGTCGTTGGTCAGTTTTATGTCAATAGTCTACGAACTCAAGAATACACGCGGGACCCATCCTGTAATACATATTGACCTTGTCAATTATAATATTGACATTGTTTCGAACGCATAATTTAATTCTGATTTATTCTTTTCATATGAGCATGTGTTCGGTCTTCTCTAAACCAATAATCTATGTCATTGACTCAGCATAGGAGTAATTTTTTTTTTCTCACTCCTTAAAATTGTCTCCCAACAGAAGAAGGACGTAAAGTGAGTTTCTTAGTTGAGAGTCATTAGCTGAAAAATCAAAGAAGAAAAATTTGAATTAATGAACTAGATTCTGAATTGTACAAATTTATCAAAATACATACATAAAATTTTATCAGTTTAGGGGTTATGATTAGGTAATCATATGTATTGCATTCATGATACTCATTAGTGGAGATGATAGTTCTGCGTTCTATACGTTACCTTTGGAATTTGTGCTTTGAGGTTAGACAATATTGTTTCTATGTTATATATGAAATCAACCAAGCCTTCCATAAGGTTCATACATGATAAATTTATGGTATGTAAACTAACATTTCAACACTAATAAACCAGTTATGCATGAGTATACTACGTGTAAACGCAACAACTAAATCATGTAGCATGTGATCATTATCATTAAATATGTAAGTTAGTCTTCTGTAGGGATCATCATACACAAACATCAACCATTTCTTAAGTTGTGAGGCTTCAAATTCCTTTCTTTTTATGACTCGTCTAAACTTTCCCATATAGATAAGATACAGGTCTGTCAATCGGTTCTATATAAATTTCAATATGAAGTTCTCGCAGTGTAATCATACATGCTCTACCAAATGGTATATTTGTGATATATCACACCTTAATAGACTCAATTTGAGCATCTAACGTAGTTTGGGTATGTTAAATATCGCATCAAGTGTTCAGATATATGAAAGAGAGGTGAATTTCAATCGAACTCTTGAACTTGAAACAAAAAATCCATAAACATGTAGAACATCACCATGTACATCTTAGAGTCCAATTATCAACATAAATATGTAATCACCTCCCGTCCCAAAGTCCACACATTCTCAATACTATATTGTTTCTCAATGCGCATGTAATAATGTTACATATTCGTAAACTACTAAATCATATAATACTATATTTAATATGACATCAAACAAGACACAACCACCCATACATAATTGTTTTCTAACCATGTTATACAATGAAAATAGAAAATAAAAAAACAAATAGAGAGAGAGAGGTCCAAACTCAACAAAAATTGAACTGGTTTGCTACACAATAACCTCATACAATAAGACAATTATAAACTGGAAAAAATAATAGGACTACTCTAGTCCATTATACAAACTTTTAATTGAATAATTATTTACATATCTGCATTTAAATTGGAATAAAAAACAAAATCTCCTAAATTGAATAACCAAGGGCCAAGATTTGGCTTTCGCAAATGAGTCACTCATGTTATTTTTCACACTCGTTGTAAACACCTAAAATTGAAAATCCTAATTTTGCTATGAATTAGAGATTAGTTTTTAGAATTTAATTTCTAAAACTTAGTCATCCAATGAAAATAAAATAAAATAAAATAAACACAGAATTTTGGGTCTTTTCTCTCAAACTAAATTTAATCAATAGATTAATACTTTAAGAGGCTCAATCATAGGTATAATCATGCATCTTTAGTCTCAAAGAAATCAGACTCGCTTTGATACTAATTATAGCGTAGAAATCAGAGTTGTTTTGATACTTATCGTGCTATCTAAAACACATGTTCGGTTGTAAACCCAAGTGTCCAAGAACTAATTCTTGAGATTAAAATATACAAAATAAAAAAAATAACATGCTTACAGGTTTACATCATGTATCCTATAATTGATAGACGAAAACGAAAATTGAGTCTCCGTTTGTGAGAAACAGGTTATACTCTTCTCACAAACGCGCAATGAATATCGCTTCTGAAGAATAAGAAGCAAATTATACCGAATGGGTCAATTGATTTTAAAAAACATACAAAAGACAAAAGAGAAAAATATGTAATCTCAATATGTTTTAAGAATTGTGTTACACATTGTCTGAGTAGGATTTAAGTGGATCCTTTATATGATTTAGTGAAATATTATATTAAATTATTAAGCAGTCTCAGAATTAAACTCTCGCTTTAGATTTTTTTTATCTCATAAGTTATTCCTCAATTACACTACACATTTCCTAATTAACTATAATACGATGTACTAGTCGTTGTAGCATAACATAACTTTAATTAGGCTTCAAAGTGCCCAATACTAAGTTATTGGACCAATAGAGCTTTCAATTTAAATTTTTCATCTATAGTCTTTTTTAGCTAAATTAATATATAGATTTCTAAATTATTCCAATTTAGTGTACATAAAAATAATTAACTTATGTAGCTAACATGTAAAGTTTAGTAGATAAGAGATAAAATATAAAGATATATATACAATATTCACATGAGTTAGGCTAAACTACCGTTCAAAATGATATGTCTTCCAATCTGTAAGTTCTCTCATAAATTAGACGAATTCTCTTGTAAAAACTAACTTCTCTCGTTCATATACTAAGTTCTTCTATTTTCAAAACATTATCTTATTCCATTTTCTTCTTCCTCAATCTTGAAAAACAACAAAATAACAAAAAAAATAATCATTTTTTCATCTTCTTCAAAAAATAAAAATACACTTTTCTTCATCTCAACGACAAAACCTCAACTATGGAAAAAAAAGTAAATTTTCTTCTCATCCTTAATCTAATTCACTTTTACTTTTCAATTAATTTTTTTTGTAGAATCAAAATTTAATTCATTTAGGTTGTTGAAATTAATTAAATGTATTATCAGAATTAATTTTGAAACAATATGATGGTATGGTCGTGATTTTAAATTTAGGTTTTTTTTAATTTTAGAATTTTTTTTTAAAAAAGAATTGCTGGAATTTACAACTATTATTGAGCATTCACGGTATGGATGCTCTGTACACCGGTGTTGTTGATACCGCACCGCATATATCAACTTTTGGGTTTTTTCGCATTCTAAGAATGTAAGGGACATAAACAATATGTAGTGCTAGTATGGTTAAATAGAAGTGAAGTGTCAAATGTATTTTTTTGGCACCAAAAATGCTATTGAACTATACTAACGGGCTGTTCTTTTTTTTATGTCTATCTATACATTTACCCAATAATGCACTAATGTTAAGTTTTTTTATTTTAATGCGTAAGTTTTGACTAACTTATTTTTCTGTCACTATTCCACTAAAGAGAATAACAAGCTTAAAAAAACATTGGAAGCTATAAAATAGTCTCAAACTAACAAATGGAGAATTAGACCTATTTTAAAATTTTAAAAAACCTATTTATTAAGAACATAAAAAATTAGAAACTAGCACAAAATAAAATATTAATATAAAAGATATGTCATAATTTTTTTTATCCTTTTTATATATACTTGCCGACAGTTATTCAATACGGATCCCATATATTTTCCCCAACTAAACTCTGCTTACAGTGTCTACTTACATTCTCTTGCAAAACAATATTAATATACAAAATATTTAAAAAATAACCATGCAAACATTTATAATTAAAAGTTTCTCAAAATCTACTATTTTATATAAAAATGTTTTGTTGTTTATATGAGATGACTGTTTGGATCATCATTTATTTTACAAAAAAAATTTCTATCCTTTCCTATTACTTATGTGAATCTAAATCAACAAAATATGGTGCTGTTTGGATTGGGGATTAAAAATATTATTAATGAGGATAATAAATACATCATTATCTTATGATTCATATTCGTCACTGTCACTGCTGTCAGCCATAAGATAGATCTTATTTTAAAGAAAATATTAAAAATTGTTGCTATGCATTGTATAATACATAAAATGTGGTAAGTTGACAATAGTTTTATTGATTAAATCAAATGTAATTTTTGTTTCTAGATGGCACCAAAAACGAGAAAATGGGAGGGCTATTATAATTTTATTTATAAATATAAGATAAATTTGGTAGAAAATGGGTATTGTTTCTAAAACAGTGAGACAAACATAACTCCTATTATATTAGTTTTAGTATATTTATAAAAAGTGTACACTGAAATATAAAAAATATTAAAAGTTTATTATAACAAGAAAATTAAAAAATACAGCAATTTTTAATTCGGAGTATATATTTTGTTTTAGAATTAATAAAATATATTTTAAAAAAACATGACAGTTTGGAAAATAGTTACAAGTTGCGAAAATGATATAAAAACCATAACTTTTCACAATTTTGAGTTTAACTAAATATAGTATAAGTTTATTCAAATTTTGACAAAAATATCTTTTTATGGGTATATAACTTTTTTTTACTAACCTTCCTCCTCCTCATTTTTTTCTCTTAGATTCTCTAACTTCTTTCTAAAACTTCCAACTTCTCTCTAATTTATCCGGGTGAACTAAAATCCGGCGAACTAAAATATGAAAACTTAGTGTTAGTATCAAAATTAGGGTTGTGGTTGAATTAGGTAAAAAAAAATCACAATTTTAGGGTGTTTGGATGCCATTTTCCAACCGAATTGCTGAGCGCACCATAAGTACAGGGGGCTTACCAAAGGGTACGATACCCCTGTACCATCGGTACACGGGGTGTACCGGTTGGTACATACGACCCCAGAAAAAACAAGTTTTTACCTTAATCTTGGTCGATTCATGTTTGATTTTGTGTTTTTATTAGAAGAAATTTAAAAAAAATTGAAAAGAGTTTGAATGTTCTTGAGTCAACTTTGAATGTTCAAGAACCATTTGAAGAACTTCACAAAATTGTAGTAATATGGGGTTTGATCTAGTAGGGAGTTGTGTTTTTTTGGGTATACATAGTCAAATAGATTGTTTTGTGAATTGGGTATATCTATGATATACTTAGTGTTTTTTTATTTAGTGGCAATTTGAATATTAAATAAAAGTTCAAAGATTTTTTTATTCGACAAACAAAAATCAACTGCATTTTTTGGTATACTTAAACCATATTTGAATACATATAGCTATACCCATCCAGTAATTTATGCATAAAAACTTATTTTCCGTATTTATATATTGTGTAGGATGTTGGTTTATAAGGATCAAGATTGTTTTAATTTTACCCCACCTATAGACACGATTTAATTAGTGGTGAGTTTTGATTTTGGATCACCTGTGGATCTGTTATAAGTAGTAATGTTTTTTGTTCGGCAAACCGAGAAGGCTAATTATCCATAAAAAGTGTAGTTGTTTTCATTTGTTAGTTATCTCTTTATTGGATTTTAAAATAGAAAATTTGTTTTATTCATGCTTAGAATAGATAGACATTAGAAAAATATTGGTAGTTATTCTTAAACAGCCGTTTGGAAAATTATTTTTTCATACTAGATAGATATACGCAGGAAAAACACGTCGGTGTCGCGCTAAAATATATAGAGAACAATTTGTTATTCCAAATTTATTTACATAGATACTGCATTATAGTTATAACTGACAAAAAAAATGTCAGTTATATCTCTTTCACTAGTTTCTCAAATCATGTGTATATATAATGAGGTTATAATATTTAACCGTGATAAAGAAAATATTAATCTAAATACTGTGTTTATGATACATTAAGAGAATATGTTTTACAAATGAAATTATATTACATTTGTCTTTTGTAAGTTTCAGCTTGGGCCAACAATTTGGTCCTACTTTGCATCAATCTGGTTTTTATGTCATCAGTATATAAGAAGAAAAAAAAGTTAAGTAAACGTTATTATATTTGTTTTTTTAGCCATCTAATATTATATATAAAATATTTTATTTAGGTAATCTGAACCTAATGATTTAAGATTAATTTTATTTTTCAATAATTGTTCACGGTTTGAAATATTACCGATAATAGTATGATTTTGAATTAGAAGTACGGATATTTATTTGTGTTATATATGTCATTTTTGAACCATAATTTCAGATAAATATCCGTAGATATATTTGATTTCGTTTTATCAATACCGACAAAACTAGATCCATCAACAATATATTTTAAATTATTTTTGTATTTTTTAGTTGTGTAATTATGTGTAACGAGGTGCGTATTAAGTTTGAAAAACAAATTGTGTTCTGGTTGTGGAATTACGTGTAATTGGGTTGCAAAAAAAAAAACATATCCAGAATTATGGGTAGTTTGATAGCAAAATAGTAACCGAGTTCCAGTTTCGGAATTATGTGCAAATTAGTTGCGCAAATAAGAATAAAATAGTTGTATAAATATGATCGTGGTTGAGAAAAAACAAATGTCTCAATTTGTGGAGTTACGTATAAAATGAGTTACGTAAATAAGAAGAAAGTAGCTAACTAAATATGATTTTGGTTGCGAAATAAGTTTAGAAAAAATACTATTATCTAGTTACGGAAGTACGTCTAATTTGGTTGTTAAAAATAATTATGTTCAAATTGCGTAATTACATATAATTTGGTTGTGAAAGTAGGAATAAAAATAAAATTCTCCAAAAATAGTAATCATTGATTTCACTTTGTTTGTCTTTAGGAAATAGAAATATGTGTTTTTAGATTATTTTTTATCGGTTAGAGTTTGAAAGTATGAAATTTTAAAGATTGAAAATAACTAATTTTTGAAGTTGTACGTGTTTTGTGTTTTTAGGGTTATTGTTGGAAACATGTATGTTGTGTATTTTTTGATAAACTTCAAAATCCAAGTAGTTATCGGTAATTTATTTTTTCTCATGTGATTATTGGTAACTTGTGATTATATATATATATATATATATAAATATGTATCCTAAAAAATATTATTGATAAATAAAATTCTTTGTTATTTTTGTCTATATGTTTTTTATAATTTTTTTATTAAATGTGTTATATTTTTTTGTGTAATTTTGAGAGATATTTTACCTCATCAAGTGGGATTGTTTGTGGTAACTATTCTTATTTCCATTTCATTAATCCATTGGTTTGTTTCTAGATTGTGATAGTTCCAAAAATATCTAAAGGGTTATTTAGTCGAAGATATTATGGGAGTTAGATTCTGGAAAGGGAAACATAAGGCGTCTAGAGAGAGGAGATGCTAAAAATAGGGCTAAAAACTCTGGTTAGTCACCGGTGTTTGACACATGTTGCACTCCTGCCACTAAGCTTCATTCGTCCCCAAAACTAATCACCGGTCTCCAAAAATGTTGCATTTTTACCATTAGCCCGTGCAAATTGATAAGGAGATGATACGCGCCAGGCCAATGTACTCAGCTTTGTTCCACATACGGTCATCCCTTCTTTTCTTTCAAAAACACCCTTTAGCACATTTTACCTTATTTACTTTAATTTTTACTTTTTACTCTTCAATTTCACCTCACCTAATATTTACCCACCCATTTAACTATTTATCTTTTACCCTTCTTTATCCTAATTACTAGTTATTACCCACCCACTTAATAATTACTTTCTGCACCTTTCTTTCCATTTTCCTCATTAACTCAGTGTATTCCGGAGTATCATTAGAAAGTGTCTCGGTATCGTAAACAAGATCGCATAAATCTCGTTCTTGAAAGAAAGCCTCCATACACAACCATAAATATTGGTAATTGGTTCCAACAAGCTTCTCTGTAGACATAGGAGAATCTGAATGACTTCCATTCATATTTATTCAAAAGTGATAACACTTTACAGGATTTTTATTTCACTCGGTAATAAAAACAAACACTTAATATGTACAGACCTTACTCTGATACCATGAAACAATCTGAACAGATAGGAATTTTGATTTTTATTACTTGAAGAATGAAAAACATGAATTCAATACTTATAGAAAAGTATAACTCTCACTACTCCACTAACATTATTTAGTAGTTTGGGAACTGTCTGACATCTATTATAATTCCCACTACTCAACTAACATCATTTAGTAGTTTGGGAACTGTGTGACTTCTAGTATAATTCCTACTACTCCACAAACATCATTTAGTAGTTTGGGAACTATCTGGGAACTGGGAACTGTCTGACTTCTTGTAACTGAAATTTCAGGAGTAAAGAGTGCACTAATTTGTGACATGGTGAAGCTTTTGGTTGATGAGGAAAAATAATTCTAACTTCCTTTTATGGGGAAGATAAAATTTTCCCGATTGCATTTGCTATAGTGGATGTGGAGAACAATAAAACTTGGCCATGGTTGCTGGAACAGTAAAAAATTCGGCGACGACTTCACGATCCTTGACCTTAGTTACGGTTAAAGAAAAAAAAACTATTGAAAACTGTGTCGGAATGTTTCGTGAATACGCACTATGTTTACTCGGTATAGTACCGGATGGAGGACTTCTTGAAAACCTTACGGTGTCCATTTCGAGGTGATGGAAAGATTGTGCTACCTTCATGCTTCTTATCTGTTGTTTATACAAACCGACTCGATGGTTTCGAGAGTTTCATTGATCAAATCAAATAGGCTTCTCCAACCGTTTACGAGGGAATTTTTTCTATGTGCTTGTTAATTTACAGGAAACTTCATGTTGCATATAGAGAGTGGAGGAGTAGCAATGTCACAAAAAGGTCAAAGTAACCTATTGAGTGGCATACAAGACAATGCCCATCTGAGTATCTGTTTTCATATTATCACATGTGCACAATGGTTAGTTTTAAAATTCATTTCGAAATCCGAACTGAGAGATCTTGAGGCGGAGGAACGTCGGAAAGCTTGTTACGCAGTCCACACTGGATTTATAACTTAAAACATGGTATCTTGGTTTTGTGACATTTTATCATTCACACAAACAACATGGTGGACTACGAAACAATAGACCCTAAATGTCTATAAGGCAAATGCACTCCATCTCCGTGCTAGAATGACAAGTGATCTCCAAAGTAGAACGACAAATAATCTCCTTGTTCGAAAATGCTATATGCCAAGTAATCTTCATCTCTATGATCGAAAATGTTATAAGTCAAATAATTATCATCTACGCAATAAAAAAATCTATAGGCCAATTAATCTTCATCTGTATGCTCGATAAGGCTATAGGCCGAGTAATCTCCATATCCATCATAGAAAACGTTATAAGACAAAATGATCTCCCTCTCCGTAATAAAAAATGTTGTATGCCAAATAATCTCCATCTCGTAATAAAAATATTGTAAGCCAAATTACCTATATCTTTGGGATAGAAATGGCTATAAACTAAGTAATCTCTATTTCCATGATCGAAAAGGCTATCGGCAAAATGATCTCCATCTACACGACACAAAAGATTTAAGCCAAGTCATCTTTATATCATGTTTTCACATTTTTATGTGTTTGTTGTATACTTTCTCCATCCTTACAATTATGTGAATAGGTCACTGAGCACATCTACGTGCAACACAATGGGTCATATTGTGCCCATATTAAATAAGTCTAATAATACGAATTGGCTAATTGGTCACGCCCACCAAAACTACGTAAGGATCACATTGTTCCCAATACAACCGGTATTAACATGCGGATTTCTCCAAGCCCACGAGGTTACGCAATAGGCCGAATCGGTCCCCCCCACCCCCCCGCAAATCTGTCGAGGGATACGTCTCACTTTTCTTGCTATGCGATAGACCATATTGTGCCCGATCTTGTAAGCAAATGTTAAGTCACCATAAACGTTGTACAAACAAATAAATCTCCACTCGTATAAATTATAACAATTCATTACATCGCGTTTATAATATCTCATATAAAATAGGTAACTAATTTTATTAATTAAATATTTTATTAATTATTTCTATATTTCAATTAAAATTATTATTTTCGTTTACGTTTTTGTTGTCTTTCTTTTTCTAATTATTTCGTTTGTTATAAATATTTTTCTTTTATCTCGTAAAAATTAGTTTTTCAAATATATATTGAAAGAACTAATAAACTATTAAAATTATTTGAACAAAGTTAATAAAAAGAATCTTAAATATTTCGTTTATGATATATATCTTAGTTTTTAACGACCAATTTACTCATAAACAATTATTTTAAATAGAATATTGGAATATCAAATAAAGGATAGAAAAAATCTAACAATAAATAAAAAAATCTAAAAATATATAAAATATTTTGTTTTTATAATAAATATCATAGATTCACTACATTTAAACATACATATTAAGTTTTAAAAAACATCGTTTGAGATCGTAGATTCAATTTTGATTTTGATTATGACTAGAAATTAGATTTGAATTTAGATTTGGTATTTAGATTTAGTATTGAATTTAGTTTTGGATTCGGAATTGGTATTTGAATTTGGAATTCAAATTTCGTTTGGATTTTGTTTGGATATTTGACGTTGAGATTTTATTTGGATTTTGTTTGGTGTTTAGATTTTGTTTGACGTTTGGAATTTGTCTGACATTTTCTTAGATCGACGTTTATCGTTTTGATTTGTTTTGGTGTTTAGACTTCGTTTTTTGGTTGGATTTTGATTTGGTATAGATTTGTTTGGCTTTGTTTTGGATTTGTTTGGATTTGTTTGGTGTTTTGATTTCGTTCGGATTAGGTTGGAGTTTGGAGTTTGGAGTTTAAAGGTTGGAGTTTGGAGTTTGGAGTTTAAAGGTTGAAGATTGGAGTTTGGAAATTGGATTTTTGAGATTGGAATTTGATCTTTGAGTTTGACGTTTTGATTTTGATTTTGGCGTTTTTTTAATTTGGCTCTCGATTATGGTTTAAAGTTTGGTGTTTCGTTTTTATGCAGTTTTGGTTTTTATCTTATGTAACAAACTTCCAATGCAATAAATAAGCATTGCGAGTTTGATAGAGGGTGTTACAGATATAAGGTGTAGGCCCACTAACCCATATAGTTTGTCTAGAAATAAGAGATTTATACTCTATGTAATTGGTACACTTTCTAAATAATACAAAACGGCTAAGATGAGTTACCAAACCTTATTTGATACCGAACAATAAATTTCTTAAATTAAGAAAGAAAATATTCTAAGGAAGGAGAGGGTGAAATTAAGAAAGAAAATATTCTAAGGAAGGAGAGGGTGAAGTTCAAATTCAACCAAGGCATGCTCATATCTCTCTTTTATACTAACACACTAATTATGGACCTTTTTATGGTAGCTTGTTCTGGATGCTAAATTTTGTTAGCTTATTTTAGAAATTATACCATGTTTTTATATTGGAATTTACATCTTGTCGGCTTGGTTTGGAAGTTATTTCCTTACTTTGGAAAGTGCACATAGTTTGCGTATATTAGCAGCTATACTTTGTTGGTTTGTTTTGGAAGCTACATATTTTTTGCTTATTTTGTAAGCTTATTTTCATATATATAGAATTTTAGGTTTTTTGAAAAATACAACATTTGATATTTTACAATTTTAAGAGTGCAACACTTGTGTAATATATTGTGTGTGTGATATTTGAAAGAAACACTTTGAGAATAGAAACACGAGTAGTGTTTGAGTTAAAGCTTTAGGCTTTTTGCGAGAGAATTTGTTTGGGTAGTTTGTGAGATTACTATTCTCTTTGGGGCGTAATATTTGGTGTGAGAAGAATGAATGTATAACTTTGGAGTGTGTGGAGTGAGACTTCCACTTTTGCAAATTTTTTAGTTATAGTGATACTTGTCTTTTCTCCATCCTTACAATTATGCGAATGGGTCACTGAGCACATCTATGTGCAACACAATGGGTCATATTGTGCCCATATTAAATAAGTCTAATAATACGAATTGGCTAATTGGTCACGCCCACCAAAACTACGTAAGGATCACATTGTTCCCAATACAACCGGTATTAACATGCGGATTTCTCCAAGCCCACGAGGTTACGCAATAGGCCGAATCGGTCCCCCCCACCCCCCCGCAAATCTGTCGAGGGATACGTCTCACTTTTCTTGCTATGCGATAGACCATATTGTGCCCGATCTTGTAAGCAAATGTTAAGTCACCATAAACGTTGTACAAACAAATAAATCTCCACTCGTATAAATTATAACAATTCATTACATCGCGTTTATAGTATCTCATATAAAATAGGTAACTAATTTTATTAATTAAATATTTTATTAATTATTTCTATATTTCAATTAAAATTATTATTTTCGTTTACGTTTTTGTTGTCTTTCTTTTTCTAATTATTTCGTTTGTTATAAATATTTTTCTTTTATCTCGTAAAAATTAGTTTTTCAAATATATATTGAAAGAACTAATAAACTATTAAAATTATTTGAACAAAGTTAATAAAAAGAATCTTAAATATTTCGTTTATGATATATATCTTAGTTTTTAACGACCAATTTACTCATAAACAATTATTTTAAATAGAATATTGGAATATCAAATAAAGGATAGAAAAAATCTAACAATAAATAAAAAAATCTAAAAATATATAAAATATTTTGTTTTTATAATAAATATCATAGATTCACTACATTTAAACATACATATTAAGTTTTAAAAAACATCGTTTGAGATCGTAGATTCAATTTTGATTTTGATTATGACTAGAAATTAGATTTGAATTTAGATTTGGTATTTAGATTTAGTATTGAATTTAGTTTTGGATTTGGAATTGGTATTTGAATTTGGAATTCAAATTTCGTTTGGATTTTGTTTGGGTATTTGACGTTGAGATTTTATTTGGATTTTGTTTGGTGTTTAGATTTTGTTTGACGTTTGGAATTTGTCTGACATTTTCTTAGATCGACGTTTATCGTTTTGATTTGTTTTGGTGTTTAGACTTCGTTTTTTGGTTGGATTTTGATTTGGTATAGATTTGTTTGGCTTTGTTTTGGATTTGTTTGGATTTGTTTGGTGTTTTGATTTCGTTCGGATTAGGTTGGAGTTTGGAGTTTGGAGTTTAAAGGTTGAAGATTGGAGTTTGGAAATTGGATTTTTGAGATTGGAATTTGATCTTTGAGTTTGACGTTTTGATTTTGATTTTGGCGTTTTTTTAATTTGGCTCTCGATTATGGTTTAAAGTTTGGTGTTTCGTTTTTATGCAGTTTTGGTTTTTATCTTATGTAACAAACTTCCAATGCAATAAATAAGCATTGCGAGTTTGATAGAGGGTGTTACAGATATAAGGTGTAGGCCCACTAACCCATATAGTTTGTCTAGAAATAAGAGATTTATACTCTATGTAATTGGTACACTTTCTAAATAATACAAAACGGCTAAGATGAGTTACCAAACCTTATTTGATACCGAACAATAAATTTCTTAAATTAAGAAAGAAAATATTCCAAGGAAGGAGAGGGTGAAATTAAGAAAGAAAATATTCTAAGGAAGGAGAGGGTGAAGTTCAAATTCAACGAAGGCCTGCTCATATCTCTCTTTTATACTAACACACTAATTATGGACCTTTTTATGGTAGCTTGTTCTGGATGCTAAATTTTGTTAGCTTATTTTAGAAATTATACCATGTTTTTATATTGGAATTTACATCTTGTCGGCTTGGTTTGGAAGTTATTTCCTTACTTTGGAAAGTGCACATAGTTTGCGTATATTAGCAGCTATACTTTGTTGGTTTGTTTTGGAAGCTACATATTTTTTGCTTATTTTGTAAGCTTATTTTCATATATATAGAATTTTAGGTTTTTTGAAAAATACAACATTTGATATTTTACAATTTTAAGAGTGCAACACTTGTGTAATATATTGTGTGTGTGATATTTGAAAGAAACACTTTGAGAATAGAAACACGAGTAGTGTTTGAGTTAAAGCTTTAGGCTTTTTGCGAGAGAATTTGTTTGGGTAGTTTGCGAGATTACTATTCTCTTTGGGGCGTAATATTTGGTGTGAGAAGAATGAATGTATAACTTTGGAGTGTGTGGAGTGAGACTTCCACTTTTGCAAATTTTTTAGTTATAGTGATACTTGTCTTTTCTCCTGTGCACATAGACAAATTAACCAAACCACATTAAATCCTTTCGTGTCATTTGAACATATTTTCACATTCGCGAGATTACTTTCTCATCAACTAATATATAGGTCCTGCTCACTTCTCTCATTTTTATAACAACCACTAATCGTGAGCCCTTCTTATGGTAATTTGCAAGCTACACCTTAGTGGCTTATGTTAGAAGGTTAACCTTGTAGGTTTGACATAACATAATCTTAAGAGCACAACACTTATGTAATTTATTATGTATGAAACATGTGAGAGAAACATTTTAGATAGAGAAATACTCGTAGTATTTGAGCTAAATGTGTGAGATTTTGTGAGAGAATTCTCTTGAGTTATCTTTGAGATTATTATTCTCATTGGGGTATAATATTTGGGAATTAGACCAGTGACTTTATAGCTCTTAAGTGTGTTGAGTGAGACTCTAACTTTTTTTAATATTTTTTAGTTATAATACTACTTGTCTTTCGCTTTGTAGATGTAAGCAAATCAATCGAATCACGTTAAATCGTTTCATGTCATTTGATCATATTTTTGTATTTAGGGATTATTTTTCCCAAAAACTAGTATTAGAATACTAGGTGCATATCCAAATACTTATTTGGTTGTTTCTTGGCATTTTTCATATCTCTTTCTTCATTGTACATAATAGAGTAATGTAGGAACAAATGTGGCAGTAGCATGATCATGCTCGCGTAACCAAACTATTCTAATTAGAAAATAATGATGCAAGATTTATGATACTGTTGAACTAAAAAGATTCAAACAAGATACAACAAGTGAAACAAATTAGAAGAAACTCAACTGTAAAACTTCTAGTGTGATACTATAGTGGGTTAAACCAAGGCTTCAACCAACGCTTTCAAATTATGGCAACATTTAGAAGAAATGTATGACCCAAAATGGTAAAAATAAATATTTCACCATAAAGAGACTTGTGAACCTAAAACTTTATGATGGGAAACATATATCTGATCGCTGGTGAAATTCGACTAGATTCTCGATAATTTGACGAACATGGAAACTATGTGTCAAGCTTCAAGGCTCTTATATAAAATTATGCATTAAACTTCCATGTTTTAATATCAAACCACTACACTTGAAACTGATCAGATTCAAAATGGTTTAAGATTACTTATTTTTGTGTAGAGACACATCAAAATAATCTAAGAGAACTTTTATTTTTCCTCTTTAACCTTTTTAAAGGCAGTGATGACAACCATATATCTCCTATATGAAATCCTAAAAAATTAATGTATTTATATATATCCAATACAAATTTTTATAAAGTAGAAATATATATTTGGCAAATTAAAATATATTACATAAGTGAAGTCATTGACCAACCAAGGGCTTAGATCCGTACAAAACTATCTTCGTCACACAAACTAAGTACATAAAATTCAAAGTATCAAAATAAAAAGCAAACCCAAACACAAGGGGGTACAACTCTTTATCCTTCGTGAAAACAATGCATTTTCAGCATTATCTTTCTCCACCACTTTACTCTCACCCACTGATAACTCAGTCGACCAAACCACGTCTGAAAACCAATATAATGAGCGACTAACTCCAAGAATACTCTCATATTGACGCAAAGAAACTTCATAAAGAGCCAAAACAAGGTTCACTTCTAGCTGCCAATTTGTTTTTTTGGCGATTGTCTAAGCCACAATCTGCATCTCAACCACTTCAGTCTCGTAATTGTTTTGTTTGGACCCAATAAATTATGAGTAAGCTTAGACAAATTTTGTTTGCGTGTCTCTTTGACTTTAAGGGTTATGTTATACATATAGTATGATTTATTCTATTACACCACCAACCTCTGGGTCGATTGGAAATGCTTTTGGGTCGGTACGTTACCAAGTTATTGTTAGACTTTCATTGAGCAAAAAACATGTATTGTCAAATCACCTCTAACCTTATTTTGAACTTTAAATTGTTACTCCATTATGACCTCATTTTTCTTTACTTATCGACAATCCTCCAAGCGTTTGCCCATAATACTAAAAAATAGTCTAAAGTCCGGAAACTCGACCTTGAAAATAAGTTGCACGCTATGATAAATCATTCAACATTTTATGAAGAGTAATAATGATTAGTTTTTGAATCACTTGTATATAAACAAAATAATGAAAATACTAAATTACTTACATCACCAAACACGATTGGGGGTGTTGATAGCTCCCCATAAGGCTGATTGGAATCTCGGACTTGGGTTTTTATTGATACAATATTCTAAGTAATAACACATCTCATATGTTCAGTCTATAGTAGCCTCTTTGGTTGGATTTGGCTCTTTGCTTCTGTTAAACTTGAACAACTAACTCCAAAAGTTAAACAAAAGATTATGGATTTACAATATTTTCTTCTTGGGAAACGAATCTTAAAGATGAAATCGAAGCTCTAACTAAAATAAAATATAGCTTTCGTTAAACAAGTCCAGAAACAGTTTAACAGACTTCGAACCTTTGTTACTTTCACCATTTCCCAATCTTTTAAAGGTCAATCTACTCCCCTAATTTAATTTTATTTTTCTTTTGACTAATGTTTTCCATTTGTACACTCTTCTTTCATATGATACGCTATAGAAGACATACAAACTATTCTATTAGCCTTATTCTTTTTGGTTTTCTTTTGAGCAATGCCCATTACATTGATCTATTACATTGATCTATTTTGGCATAGCCCAACTACCTTTAAGGGACACCATACAAACTATTCTATTAGCCTTACTCTTTCAAAACGTTTGATGGACGAAGTCCATATATTTTTCTCGAGACTCTATCTTCGTAGTACTAGGAGCCACAACCCCTTAGAAAGTCTTCTGCACCAGCTTCAAAGGCTCAACATATTGAACTATAATTACTGAACCTGTTACAATCCCACTTATTTGACAACCTGATTAATACTAAAATTTAAGAGCTAGTAGCCGTAACATATGAAATTTGATGGGGTAAACATAAATTGATCTTTTTTAAGGACATCTACGCAAAATTTCTAATGAAAAAAACTTATTCTTCCCCACTTCATACAACTTAGTAAATTAGTATAAATACTCTACGCATAAATATTAGAAATCAACTTAATATTTTAAAATTAGAATAAGCATACAAATTTTTAAAACAAAAGGAAAAACTAACTTCTGAAAAACTAGGATCTCGAAGCAGTAGGTTGACAAGTGACCGACCTATATCCGAGTTCCTGCCGAAGAAAACAAAGAAGATATTCTAAAATTTGTTTAATCAGGTAGGTGAGTCATAACCTCATGAAGGCTCGATAAGGATAAGTAAAATTTAAAGCTTTTGTTGGGAAAACTAATATTCGTCAAAGACTACAAGTTCCTCGTGCAAACAAATGACTCATAAAATTAATTGGAATAATGGAAGCTATAAATGATCAATTGGGCATTAACTGATTGGGGTACATCCATGTCAGTTAGAAATACTATAACAACTTCGGATGCATGGTATACTAACATAAACCAGCAAGTATGGAAATGATGTAACTGTCGTGTCAAAGATGTAGAAAGTTTTGCTTCTCATATAGAAGAAACAAAGAAACGGTTTGATCTTATCTAAATAACTGATATTAGCACGTGTTCAAGTTCAATGTTTATCCAACACAACCAAACTTCAAAATTAAACATACAAGTAAAAGTTCTACCTCATCACTTTATGCATCCAGAGAGGTTCATTTACTATTTAGAAATATTACATGAACATCACCATTGATAATAAACTTCACCTTTAGATCCTTCAAATACTAATTCTCGAAATAATCATAGGTCTCGCCCAAAATTCAATCCATAAAAAAATGGAGGTAGATCTATTTATATCAAATAAATAAACGAGCATGAACTTTGTAGAACCGTTGGCTGTAGTGCAGATCCTTAGTTATCCATCATGATTTGTGCGTTCTTCCACACTAATGTTGGGGCCTTCATAACTTCCCCAAACTAACCAATGGTCAAAGGCTTAGATAGCATTGATTCAAAAATATATGAATGGTCTGTTTGAAGAGGGGTGGAAATTGAATAACAGAATGCGTCAGTTGATCAAGCTTTGTGTCCGAAGGCTCGCCAATAGCCCTTGGAGGACTAATAAATGGATTTTTTTAAAGTAGTTCACCCAAACAAATTATGGTTCTTCGACCCTTCATTATTAAAGTAAGAAGGTATATACGTCAATCGACGAACCATCTTTTAAGCATAAGCTAAGAGAAAAAAAGAATAAGATTGTATGAGGTATTCAAAAAGACTAAGATGAAAAGATAAAATGTTTAGGAGCACATAAGTTTGCGAAAACAAATGCTTCAATGAGCCTTTATATATTTATAGAACATGTTACTCATTACAACCGTCTAAAAGTAAATAATTGGTAAAATACAAATAACAAATGCAAAAGCATAAGAGATGGTAACTTTAAGACATGTAGCTTTATAAATATATTTATATATTTATAGAACATGTGTCATACTCGGCTCATTCCGCACGCTATTAAGACATGTAACTATTATTTTTTACTTACGTGCAATCATAGCCCACGTGTACTCTCAAACTTTAGGGTGCTTCCAATCTCTCGATGACTCGCTTTAAATAAATAGCAAGGTTTAACATACTCGTAAAAATGTAAGACCTAAAAGAAGAAGTATCAACACAAACTTACTCATAAGTACTATAAAGGAAGGATATCATCAAATTTGAATATGTGTTTTAGAGAGCCCCATAAAAAAATACCATTCTATGGAATATATCTTCTGATGACAACGTTTATTTATAAGAAATCTGGAACAACATTAAGGACAAAAAGATCAAATAAATCATGTACAAGAAATTATAGAATAAAACTACTCCAAAGAAGTGATCATTCACTCTTCGAAGATAATTTAAAGGTTTAATTTATGTAGACTCATTATTACAAAAGAAAAGATTTACCTTAGCATCTAAATGTCAAAATTGTTATAATACTGAAACTATAAATCATCTTTTTGTATCCTCTAATATCACATGGGAAGTTTAGAAATGCTTTTTGAAACATCTATTTGGTCTACTAATAGTCAAGCATATGACCATCAACCATATTATTAACATACGGTTCATGTTAACTAATAAAAATATTCATATTCGAACCATCTTGCCCCATATTATCTGTTGGGCTATCTAGTCAGGCCAAAAAAATTAAAATAAACCAATCAATTAAGTATATCTACCAAAATCATAATCGATAGAATCGTATACATCATCTCTCAAATAATAGGCATGTCTTAACCGTTAGATGTCTCGCTCCAGCAAATAAGAGACTGCAACTCAACTATGACGGTTCATGTTTGAGTAATGAAGAATCAAGTAGTGGTATTGTAATTATAAATAATAAATGAGATCTAATGTACTCATTAGGCAGGCTGTATGGTAAAAATACTATTTTGCTAGCTGTAACTAGTGCCCTTCTTGATGGACTCCTTCTCTGCAAAACCAATGGTTTAATCTTTTAGACACTAAAACAAATTCATTAATCTTATTTGAATTCATTTTCCATAAAAAGACCCATGGTATGTTATACTAATAATAGACTCCTATAAAAACCTAGTAACATCCCAAAAGAATATTAGACACATATTCAGAGAACATAATTATATTGCTGATTGAGTTGTTAAATGAGCTCTCGTTCGGAAATCAAACTACGATTTCTCCATAAATCAAGCCTCAAACCTCTTACGTCTATAATTCCACTTGAAAGTCTCAATATTGGATACCTTAGACTTGTAAACTAATTGATTTCAATGTGTATAGGTTTTATTTACTCAAAATTTTAGGATTATGACAACTCTCTCAAGGCACGATAATTTCTGACCAAATTTTTTATCTAATTTTGCAGGCTCAAGTACATCATATACATTGGTGGAAGTGGACAATAAAAATTCAAATACAGATCATCGAGTAATGTTCGAAACTAAAATCAACAAAGAAGTACAAATTGAAGGACTTAAAAGATCCTTCAACAATAAAAATGTAATATTTTAGATCAATTGGAATAAAATTTAGTATATAACTAAATTGTTGCTCAAATAACTGTAATTATAATTTGAAGGACTTAAAAGATCCTCAAACTATTTTAGATCAATTGGAATAAAATTTAGTATATAACTAAATTGTTGCTCAAATAACAAATTGAAGGACTTAAAAGATCCTCAAACTATACACTTTCCCATCTAAAAAGCTCATATCAATGTTATTTTAGCCCAAAAAAAACAGTTAGAATAAAAAAAAAAATATGACATATAATATAATTTTAAAATGTATTTAAGAAAATGTATCAAAAAATGTAATTATTTTTTAAAATTGAATACTATCAAAATCATAACTATCCCCGTTTATGGTGAAATATAATATACTTAAGAGATATATGGTAGTTGAGAAACTTAATTTATCTATTGAAATTAAAAATGATATAACCATACATGTGTTAGAAATTTTGGTTTTACAATTCCCAAATTAATTATTCTAACATTTTTGGCCAACTTCTGATTATACATCTAACAATTGTGTCGTACTAACTTGTAACCTATAACAATCTCTACTCAAAAAGTTTATTACATTGAAATAATTTAATTGTTTTCAATATGAGGAAATTGAGACATATGAATACCTTTTTTTACTCAATTAATAGGGAAAATATATGGTATATATAGGTGCCCTTTTACATGTAGGAAAACAAATACAATAACCACTTTTATTTTAATCAACGGCATTTTTGACCCATCAACCATATTTAACAAGACCATCTCCAATTTCTATGGAGAGATAGGGCAAATTTTATTGTCCTTAAAATTTCAAACAATGGTTTATTTTTTCCAACTACTTTTTAAAACTATCATGGAACTAATCTTTGAGCTACTATTTTTTTTTAGTTTTTGTTTTAAATTTTGCTTTAAAACCTAGCTTCTTCGTCGTGTTGCTAACTAAAAAACTTATTCAAAATCAAAATCACTCCCGTTAAAAAAATATATTTTTAATAAAAAAATTATTTAAAATTAACATATAAGCTTATAAATATCAAATTTTACGTGAATGACATCTTTAAGTGTTGGTTTTTGACATTGTCATCCCATTAGTTGTTGTTTTATTATTTCTTATAATATAAACAAAATAAGTTTTAGAATCCAAAATCATAGATATATAATATTATTGTATTATAGTTTTATAATTGTAGTACTGTTATAAGACATTGGAACTAATCAACAACTTCATACTCCTACCATTTTAGTTTTACATTCATTTACACTGTTACATAGTCCGACTATATTTTTGCTTCTAACTCATAAATGTCCTTTGAGTCACTCATTCTAAGTTTTATTTTACTATTTTTACATAATTTTAAACCATCCAAAAAAGTTGTAGATTCTAATCTTATTTTAACCTTACTCTTCTTAACCACTAGAAAATACAAAAAAAACACCCAAATAAAATATATTAGTTCAACCACAAACGGGGAGCTATGGCCTTATTATCTCTCAATTTCAATATGAATGGATTTATTTGAAATATCACTTTTCTTTTAAACTATGTGATGTAGCTAAGCTCCAGACTTTCTATGACAGAAATTTCTCTTAGTTGATTGGGTATTTGAGCTACATCAGTGTCTATCTTGTATTTTTATTTATTTGTCACTTCGCAAGTGAATCTGTCGGTGCATTTTGTTCCCTGTTAATGTGTGATATAATCATATATGATGTTATCAATTTCACACAACAATCTAATATAAGAGTTATAAACCATGAAGATCTGTGAGTTAGTATCATAGTTAATAACACTTTAAAGTCTGGCTCAATTTCAAGTTGAGAAATTTCCATTTTTTGCTAGAAAAAAGTTCTGCAATTAAAGCTCCAGTTTTCAAAATTATAGGACTTTGTTTTCCATAGATTCTTCCAATTGCAGCTTTGATATCTCCTTTGGAGTCTCTAATATTTGCACTACCTATACCTTCCCCAGTTTGAGAGCAAGAGGCATCTGTATTTATTTAATTTGGTGGAGACTAGTGGATAGTTATTAGTTTTCTAGGATGTTTTAAGTGATTAAAACAACCAAATTCATAAGTCAAATTTGTATTTAAAGCCCATGAGTTTCTTTTAAGTCTATTTTCCATATCAAACTTTAGAATAACATGATTGAGTTGAAGAAATGTAGCATTAGCAGAGGTCTTCCGATATGATTGACTTTCCTGTTAATTGTGTGATGCCAAATAATCTAGCAAATGGCAATGGGTAGGTTCTGATGTGAACATTACTAGGAGTATACCAATACTAGATTCTTATTATGTGAGTCAATGACATATGTCGGCCTATTTGAAGGTTGAGCATGTTGTAGAACAATTTCCATACAGGCCAAGAGTTGTTATATAAAATAAATATATGATGTATATATTCGATACTTTCACAATGTTAGAATTGGGATGCTAAATATATGTTCTTTTGTTGAAGAATTGTATCAACATATGCCCGGTTATGAAGAAACGTCCATAGAAGAAATGAGAACTTCTTAGGTGTGAAATTATTTTAAGTTGTCGTGTAGATCATAGATGTTCTTCATTTATTTATCAATTTATTCCATGTATCTTTTGTATAGAAATCTCGAAATCATTAATTGTTCATTATCCTCCACATAATATTGCATTGATAACTTGATGATTCCATTAATAGTAAGTGATTAATATAACTTATTAAGATCCCAACCACCATCGGTTCATAAGATTTTAACTTTATCTTTAATGTACCAAGTTTTGTCATTGTCTCATGTTAAATTAATTAGTGGTTTGTTATTGCACCAATAATCTAATTAAAATTCACATTCACCATGACCAATGGACCAGTAGATAAAGCCATCTGCAATGTTTCTAACATCAATTAATATCTTCCATAGTTGGGATCTTTTCCTCATTAATTTCAATTGCATAGGCTGAAAAGTAGAACAATAAATGTTTTGCATGATTTTTACTAGGCATGGGCATTCACTTCGGTTCGGTTCTTTCGGTTCTTTAAAACTAGTACCCATTTAGGAACCGAATAAATTTTGGTTCGTTTCAGTTCGGTTCGGTATGGGTACTTAACTTGGTCCCAATCAGGTAGTTTTGGATACATTAAATGCTCTGCAATATCAACATACATAAAACTCTTTTTACACTTTAAAACAATAAAATTATGTTTGATTGTAAGAAAAAAAATACTAAATATGAAAAATATTCAAAATTAATATATTAAAAAATAATATTAGTAATATAAAGCAAAATTAAGAGATGATATCAAGTTTATTAGATTATATAAAGTTTCATATTTTCTTATTTTGTTTATATGCATAATAGTTTGTAAATATGTTACCACTTTGAATTAACTATGTTGTCATTTATTAAAGAGAACATAATTAGAGGTCAATAATAAAAGAAAAATTTAGGGGAATCTAACTTTGAAAAAGAAAATATATTTTCAAAAAAAATCAAAATTAAGGGTTAATACATAGGTTCGGTTCCTAACAGGTACCCACGGTTCTTCGGTTTGGTTCGGTTCGGTTCCAAGAATCGTGGGTAATTGAAAATTGGAACCAGTCGGGTATTATGAAAGAACCAAATCTGCTTCGGTTCAGTTCTTTTAGTTCGGTTCGTTTCGGTTCTTTCGGCTCCAGTTAAAATGCCAATGCCTAATTTTTACCCATAGAATTTTATTCTCTCGGAATATGTACTAGAGTTTATAAGAATATGTAAGTTGAATATCTTCAATTTTTATGATATTTAGTCCAGCTTCTGTGTAGGGTTTACTCAGCTTGCTCCCGATAGGCCAAGTTATAGCTCTATCATTGTGTGAGGTGCCCCAAAGATATCTGCTACATATTGCTTCAAGCCTTCAAATGATAGAGTTGGAAAGCATAGAGTATTAAAGATGAGAGTCTCCAAATGAAAGTAAGGTATGATCATATTCTTGAGTTTTTCTTCTGAGTTTAGTAACTAGATCTTCATAATGAATAAATGTGCATCTATGATAAATAGTTTATCCCAAGTATTTCAATAGAAATATTCCTAGTTTGAATCCGGTAAATTGTTGTATGTAGTTTAATCTAGTAGATGTTATTGATGTAGGAAGGATGAATGTTGATTTATCTTTATTGATAAATTGCCTAGTTTTCTTCTGATACTTGATAAGGAAGTAGTAAATTTTATTGACACTAGATTTTGATCCATTAGAGAAGATGATTATATCACCACCAAAATCCAAACAAGGAACCATAATATTACTAGACATTCTGTATCTCATAGTAGACTGGTCTTGGAACAATTGCCTGAGTCCTCTGATAAAAACTTATTCAGCCAAAATGAATAGACTAGAGGAGATGAGATCCCCTTGTCTGATTCTATTAGGTGATTGAAAATAACATTTAGCGCACCATTAATGATAACAGAGAATCTCACATTATTGAGTGACTTCTTGATTAAGTATGTGAACTTGCAATCAAAACCAAAACCAAAACCAGTAAGAATTTGAATGATAAAAGGTATTGAAACTCATCAAATGTTTTGGCCATATCCAAGTTTAAAATATGATTCCATTTTATACATTTCATATATAATTTCTTTAGTGAGAAGAATGGTCTCTTGAATACTTTTACCTCTTACAGAACCACTATGTTCAACATAGATTAGTTTAGGTAGAAGAATTAAAATTCTGTCATTGAGAATTCTAGACATTATCCGATTGAATACATTACATAGACTAATAGGTCTATAATAATTCACCTTTTTTAGGAATTAGGCAAATTACTGTGGCATAAACCGTATTTGGGACATCCTCCGCATTATCCTCCTGAATACATTACACAGACTAATAATTCTATAGTAATATTCCCATATTTCTAATAGAATTTGGTATTAAAACCATCTACACCAGCAATGCTAGAAGAGTTGAGAGCATTGACATGGTTGAATATCTCTTGGTTAGAAGGAGTAGCCATTAATATGTTGATGTCTTCATCTGAACCAATCTAGGAATGACATATTCAATATATGTTATCTCAGAAGATTGAGAGATTTTAGTGAGTAAACTCTTGAAGTAGTTAACTACATATGCTTTTAGATCTTGCAAGTCCTCGATCCAATTGTTATTTTCATTGGATTTTAAAAATTACGTTTTTTCTCAATTTTTTCTTAACATGACGGTGGTATGATGCTATATTCATATCATCATGTTTTGTCCAATCGGTATTGAATATTTGTTCCCAATATGCTTTCTCCTTAGCAAGTAACTGTACATGAATTGCATTGACTTTAGCAAGATTGATCATTCTCTTGAGTGTTGGAATCTCTGAAGCAAGATTCATAATACTTAACATCCTCTTCAGATTGAGCTATTGAGTTGAAAATACTGCCCAAAGTTTATTTTTTACAGACTTTATGATGAGCCTTTAATCTCTTGAGTTTTTGCTAAAAACCCTGTATAGGAGAATCATTGATATTTTCATTCCAGTTATTCATCATTATAGTGACAAAGTCAGTATAATCCAGCCACATGTTTTGGAACTTAAATTCATACTTAATTTGAACACTAGTATCTTATACTTTGACGCATAATGAGGAATGATCAGATCCCGTTCTAGCCATATGAGTAACAGATGTGGTGAAAAAATAGTATGACCATGCTGAATTATATAGCACTCTGTCCAGACGCTTCCATTTATGGGAGTTAGTCCAAGTGTATTTGGACCCAGAATATCCCACATCCATTAGATTGGAGTCATTGATTGTGTTGTTGAAGTCATCTATACTTCGTAGGTATATATTGGAGCAACAGAGTTGATTAGAAGGATAAAAAATTGAGTTAAAATCGTCCATTAAAATCCATTCATTTGATAGGTCAGCAACATCTCTTAGGCTGTCCCATAGAGAAATTCTAAGATCTATTATAATTTTTCATATATTATAAAGACCATGAAGTCATTTCCAAGATTTGAATGGTTAACCTTGTTATAAAGTAGTTGATTATGATCTAGAAGTTGATGAATAATAAAGTCATTATTCCAAAATAGTCATATCTTGTTTGAAATATTAGACAAACATTATATTCTGAAATCCCAGGATTTGAGCAGTCTTGTTCATATGAACATATGATATCATCGGTTCTTGAATTGCCAAAAATTCAATCTTCTTAGATCTTATAATTGATTTTAGTCTTCTACTTGTAGCTTTATTTCCAATCCCTCTTACATTCCAACCAAAAAAATTGAGAAAGTCATTTAAATAAGCGAGTTTGTGGTTTGGTAGAACTTCTGTTTTGAACTACTTTGGTTGAGTTAATTCCAGATATGTTGTTTATCTTGGTATCCTTTACTTTTTTGTTATTTATAATTTTTTTGAGGTTTTTCTCATCTTTAGCAGTGAATTTAGGAGAGGAAAGAAGACTCCCTAAAATGTGAGACATGGGAGAGAGAACATCTGTATTCTCATATTCCAAATCATTTGTAGAACTTAACATGACTCTAGTTTCCAAACAGAGAAATTCCTGAATGATTTCTGCTTCATGAAGTTCATGCATTATGCTTTGATCTTCTATTGTTATATTAACTTCTCTTTGAAGAGGCTTAATTGAATATATATGAGATATTTGGTTGTTTATGAAATGTTGTTTGTTATTATTGATATTGTTCTGCATTGGTTAATCTTTTGAATCTTGAAATGTAGAAGTGTCTTTGTTCCAAATTGTTATTTCTCCTGTTTCTTTCTTTTGTTGCGGAATTAGGCTCTTTAACAATAATTGATTTCATTTTGGGTATCCAAATTTATGTATATTTTTGTTGATCATTGTTGTTTAATGTATGATTAAACTGTTTCTCTATGACTTGAATCAGGCTGTCTTACTCTACAATTAGAATGTCTTGTTTTAGTATTGTGACACATGTGAAAACATTTAGTACAATAATTTGGTTTGTCCCCATATGTGACCTTGACCCCAAATCCTTCAACATTTCCAAAACTAACGCAGTTTCTATCTAAAAACTCTAAGATCCAATTCAACCCAGGTCGTACAACAATTATACATGTCCGGGTTTTTTTATTGGAATCAAACTATTAATAAGATTACCTTTGGTTTTGGCTAGGGTTCTGATTGTATCTAAATTGTATATGTAATGACTAATGAGATATTTCTTTGAAGGTTATCCAAACAGGTGGAAGACTCTCTTCATAAACAGAAATTAATTAAACATTAATTAAATACGGGTATATAAAATATAATAATAATATAAATTTTTCAAAACATAATAAGATAGTGCAGCCATAAATAATATTAGGCTAAAAATATGTAGTCACAATTAATATATATATATATATATATTCTCTTCGAAAAGAATTGAGTTTGTATGAGAGTTGTGACAAGTAACAGTAATTTTGGTCAGCTTGGTGAAACGATGAGTATGTAGTCTGCTTGTTTCCTCTCTTTTCTTACAACCTGATCTTGGGTATGGAACGAGTTGTAATTCTTTGTGGTCTTGTACAATATGTAATTTTGACTGATTTATTGGAGTCCGTATGTGTGTATTTTACTCTCTATTTGATCCTTGTCATTTGCGTCTAATAAAGATGATCCAAACTAAATGGAGAAAATTGTGGCTTAGGTGATTATCCAGACAAAGCTGATGGAGGATCCTCTAAGGAACTCTATCCACATTCGCGAGACTTTTTGAGAGAAAACGACGTTGTAGCAGAGACAAATGTACAATCACTTTGAATAGAAACTTAAATGAAAAGTGATCAGTGCCAAAGGCGGAATATTGCAAAACTCAATTTAAATGATCATCTTCTTCTCGAAAACAAAAACAAAATTCTTTTAAAACATGGCAGCCCATCATAGTCGATCTAACAATATTCCTTTAGCATCACACCCGTTCCTTCCACAAATCCAAAGACAACATGACAAAATAAACTCGTCGTAACCGCACCATTCTCATCGGAGACTTGCATGTTTATATCTACGGGTTGTTGCTCTTGTCCCTTACTTCAGAAAACAAGATCCGGGTGTATATAAATATATAATTGATGATTTAAATTTCATCAATAAATTTTTTTAATTTCTACACTGGCAAACCACACGAATCGGATGAGCCTACCGAAAATATGATTAACAAAAGTGAGTCCCGTAGAAAAACGGATCCATATTTGTCGGAAAAAATGATGGCTGGAGGAGGTAGTAGGAGCGGAAAGAGCAGGTTGAAGATACACCCAAACATGAAACAGCTTTTGACGAGATGATACCGGATCAATATTTCCCGAGTGGGGGAAGACGATGCCAGAAAATTGACGACAGTGGCGCTTGGGATTAGAACGGTGATGGAGATGGAATTTCCTCGGCGAAGAGTTATTGGGGAATCTGCTTCATCCATGACTTGTTTTAGAGAGAATGCGAAGTGATTATTTGTTGGTTTTGGAAAGACAGAGAACCATAAAAATAAGGAAGGAGAAGAGGGAGAGAAAATGATGTAACATTTTGTTTAATTTGTCTTTTATTATTTCTTTTCTACGAAAGAAATTATGGAGTATAAAAACATGTCTTTTCTTTTGCATTGTCTTTTGTTTTAATCAGAATTATTATTTTTGTGCAATGTTTTCTAAACTAACTTTGGTTTAATCAGAAATATTATTTTTGTGCAACGTTTTCTAAACTAACTTTGGTGACATATGATTGCTTTTTTAGAAAATATTACGAGTTCGGGGTTAAATTTATAGATTTTGCCAAGTCCAGGAACCATGACCGGTGATTTTAAAATCGAATGACTAAATAAAAGAAAACGTGATGGTCGAAGGACTATCTTCTAATTTAAACCTATAAAAAATCAATCTATTGAGTAAAAAAAATCCATATAATTGATGAACGTCTAAAATTAACTACATAAGAAATTGTTTGCAATCTATACAACATCATATGTTTTTTCATACTTATATGGAGACAAAATATGCGATACTAATATTCCCAACAAACATATTTTTTTAACCGGGTGATTTTGATCTTGTTTCAAAAATATTTTTTTAATCAGTTAAGCGGTTAAAAAGTTTGGTTTTTACGGCGAATTTCGAAATAAATGTTCTATAGTACTTTAGAATTTTGTTTTAGGATTGTTTCAAAAAACATATTTGCAAAAAATAAAAAATATTATTGTTTAAATTTTAAAGGTCTATTAAGTTTGCCTTGTGTCTATGTAGAGGTTGTCGATGGATCATGAAAGTTTGTGTTAATTAAGGTTAGGACACATGAATATCATGTTTTTAGATTAAGAATTATATGCCCGTTTGGTTTATTTGAGTCCAAAAAAATATATTCATACATCTCAATATATTTGCATTCAAAACCATTAAATTTTCTCAATAATACAAACTTTGTAAATAGAGATTTTATTGGTTAGAAAGATTAATATTTACAAGTTAATACATAACAAATTCCGTTGTTCGAATGTATTCTAAAATGTTTAGAGAAACCACATGCAAATTTTTCAATATGTGGCAATCACACCCTCTTGAAAAGATATCGTGTCTAATAGTTGGAATCTTCCCACCAACTCTCGAGGTATGAGCTTGATTTCCTAAAAACTCAATCGTCTTCAGTTAGAGCTTAACCATCTAAGTCCTAATGAATATAACGACATAAGTTCAAGAGTTTCCAATACCCAATAAAATATTTTTCATGCCCAGTCTTGTCTTGTTCAAGATTCTCTCGATCTCGTTCTTGTTTATAATAAAATTGAGGCTTCTTCGTCCTTCATCTTCTTGAGTCAAGCTGAAAAATCCTTTTTAAACAAAAATCCGGAGAAAATTAGCTTAACTTTGGTGATAGGAATACCAAGTTCTTACATAATGATATTAAAACCCGTATTTTTTGCAACAAGATTATCTCGATTATCAATAACCAGGGTGTGAATGTAACAACACCCACCAGTGTTGTTAGTATTATCGTGATCTATTCTCAAGGATTTTCTTGGAACCAGACATCCCTCCCTGGTTACTCTGCTTTGGAAAAGGGTCTCGTCTCTTCTCTCCTCTCCACCAGGGTAGATGATGAGGATAAGATCTGAATGACCCGTACACTTACGTGTGAGGAAATTAAAAAAACAGTATTCGGTAACGATAATAAAAAATCCTTCGGCCACGATGGTTTCAATTCTAGCTTCTTCAAAAGACCCTGGAATAACGTGGGAAATCAAATCGGTAATGGGGTCATAGAACTCTTTAATTCTTGAGTTCCTGGACCTTCCTCGAACTTCACTTCCATTGACTCATTCCTAAAAAATACTCCAGTTATCTGCCTGCTGATTTCTAGTCTATTGCAATTCACAACGTGGTGTATCATCTCTAAAATTTAGCTAACAAAATCAAAGATTCCTTCTCTCATTTGATTGACAAATCGTGATCGACTTTTTTTGTTGAAGGAAACATCTCTGATAACATTTTTCTATCGAAAGAACTCCTAAAGGGTTATCAAACCAATTGTAGAGACAAGTGGTTACTCTCAAAATTAACTTAATGAATGCCTTTGATAATGTTTGTTGTCATCTCATCTTAGACATCTTTGTTGGGCGATGAAATTTTGTGAAAATATGATCACTTGGATCATTAAATGTATCGACTCTCCTTCCTAAACATCATCATAAATAGCGTCATGGTAATTTCAGTGGAAAGAACAACCTCAAACAAGGAGGTCTGATCCTTTATGCTTTTTTGTCCTTGTTATGCAAGTTCTATCATGTATCCTAAATGATAAAATAATGACAGGAAGTTCCTATTTTAGTGGAAATGTCATAAACTCGAAATTATCAGTCTCTGCTTTGGCGATGACCTAAATGTTTTCTATCATGACGAAATCAACTATCTCCTTATTAAAGATGGGTTGGATAATTTATATTCTCTCTTACGTCCCCAAGTCATCCTCGTAGAGATATCATCTCAATTTTAGGGTTCAAGGAATGTACCATTCCTGTTAAATATATGGGAGTCCCCTTCATAGGACATTTCACTCACATGGACTAGTGTCCTCTTCTGCATAAATTTAACTCTAGGATTTACTCTTGGACTTCTAAGCACCCCTCTTATACAGTTAGGTTCCAGCTTATCACTTGCATCATTTCTTTTGATAAGGCCCTGAAATGAAGATTTCTAGAGCTAAGGTTTCCTGGACCAATGTTACCACTCCCACGTTGGAGGACGACTTGAGATTATAATCTAAAAACTTGGAGTCAGGCGGTTACCCTTAAACATCTATGGTATATAGTTAGTATTGACAAATACTATATGATTCAATAAGATTAAATCTGAAAAAACAAAAATAATAATTTATGAGATTTGGACCTTGGTATATCTCCCTCTTGGACTTGGAGAAATATTTTACATCTTCATCATATGGAAAGTAATTTGTACAGGATGGTGATTGACATTTTAATGAATACCTTCTTCTGGCATGACCCTCGACTCCTTCCTACCCATCTAGTAAAACATTATTGGAAAAACACCATCAAATATTCAAGGGTCGGGAAAAAACTCAAGGTCTCTAATATCATCAACAATGGTCATCAAAACTTGAAATCTAATATGAGATCGGCACGAGCAAAGAATCATATCAATCTTCAAGAGATTAGAAATCTCATGCTCTATCTACCTCCCCCTAATATCTATTTCAATGACGTTCACCATTGGATCACGAAGACTGGAAATCGTAATTTCACGATCAAAGGCACCTATAACGCCATTCGTATGTCCACCCCAATTGTCGGGTGGGTCGGGTTAGTATTGAATGAGTTTAATATTTCTCGTCACTCTTTCATTCTTCGACTTGCAATCCATTGGAAGCTTTCTACTCGAGACAAGATTTTGAGTTGGGGTTTAAATACCCCGGCAGATTATATCTTGTGCATTTCAGTCGCTGAAACTATTGCACATATCCTCTATGACTGTAGTTTTACTCAAAGTCTATGGAACAGTGCTAACTCCAAGTTGGGGTTCCTTACTAACGTTGATTGTTGGCAATGTTGGGTTTGTGATGCGTCAAATTAGTTTTCTTCTCAAAATTGTAAGCTTTGACGTTCTTGTTTTGATGCGATCATTAAACACGTGTCGTGGGAGAGGAATGCAACAATTTTTTGTTCCCCGCCGGCCCTAGCCTCATCGGTTTCTTACCGTATTTTCTCGGTCCTACGATACATATTCAATGACACCAAGATTGGATGGTCTAGCTAATTTCTCTATAAATTGATGTACTTATATGTTTTTCTTGTCTTATGCAAACACATCTCCCCTACTATGTTGGCTACGATTGATGCTCGCTACTGCTGGTGGTTTCTTTAGATATGTTGCTTACCCTTTAATGGAGATGCTTTATTCTATCTCC
This sequence comes from Limnanthes douglasii subsp. nivea, assembly GCA_036936605.1. Lineage (NCBI taxonomy): Eukaryota > Viridiplantae > Streptophyta > Magnoliopsida > Brassicales > Limnanthaceae > Limnanthes > Limnanthes douglasii. Next base: position 277,278,126 of record JAUPFV010000002.1, read on the forward strand.
CATGTTTTATGTTATTATGTATCCTAATTTCTCATGTATCCTAATTTTTCATGCTTTTATGTCATGTAACATTAGTTTACGTCGATTCTCGTTCGATACTTATGTCTTTCTTCGAAGTATGCTCTGTATATTTATATAAAAAAATTATTTTTATTTAATATTTTTTTCTATAATAGAATTAAAACAATTAATTCTAGATTTGAAGATTCAAACTTTCTGACATATATTCTCCTAATTTCAATGACATATATTCTCCTAATTTCAATCAATGAATGGATGGATTGTTTATCATTTTATAAAAATGTTTTTTTAATGACATTCATGTTATCTGAATTTCAGTTAAAATAAAATATAAAAATATTTTAATAATATATATATATATATACATTATAACTGATGTGTAACTTTAAAGCAAGAAAAGAAAAGAAATATTAGAAATCAAGATATTTGATTTTGAGTAAATTGCACATTGATATATCTAAGTAGAGCCATTAATATAAAGACAAGAAAAAGCTATAGAAAAAATCATGTTACCTAAATATTTATTAAGATAATTTAATATAAATTCCTTCTATTTTTTTTTTCAAATATAATTAGTCCAATTTTATTAATTCAATCATAAGTATATTTGATGTGATTTTATTTATAAATATGTTTTATTTCAAATAAACTATATCCAAATTCGTCTGATAACTAACCTAGCTTCCACCAATTGAGGTAGAGGCCAATCAGCATGAACAAATAGTTTATCAAATTAACTATGAATTCATAGAAAATCTAGTGATAGAAATAAAGATGGAAAAAGGGCTAGATGAAATCTAAAAATCTAATATATAAAAATAGTATGATTTTAATAGAATTTAGAACGGAGAAACAACATTCAATTCAAACACATTTAGATATAAAAAAAATGTCTGTTGACTATTGGGTAAAAAAAAAATTCATACAATTCCCAGATTGAGAAACACCGAACACCCAAAAGTTGACTATATAAACAATTGCTTTTAATCTCTAGAAGTACTGTTTTCCCATTAAAACATCAAATCATTCACGTGTGCAATACATTATCACATAAATTATCATTTATATCCAGCTCTTGTCCAGTCCAGTATGGAGGTGTATTTGTCCAAACAATTTGGACTCGTTAAGAATTTATCACAACTATAACTAAGTATGATTGTTATGGATCTTTTAATTGGAACGGTTTTAAGTTAAAATTATTTGTCATTTAAAAAGTTAGAAGTATATCAAAACTATATTATTAGATCAAAAATTAAATAAAATTGATTTTGATATTAAATACTATTTTTTATTTATAAAAAAATTTGATAAATCCGGCACAATAAAAGTGTATTATAAAATTAAAAAACCTAATTTTTTTGAATTTATTTATGCATTCAAGTGAGGTTGTTGTACATATTTTATAGAAAAACACAGTCAACCAATTTAGAGTTTTATAAAATCATATATATATATATATATATATATATATATATATATATTTGTAAGTTTAACAAAATGTTTAGTACATTGAAATTATATATGTATGATGTAACAACGAGATAACATATTTTGTGTGCTAACATGTTTGCATGTTAGCACATATTATTTAAAGTGTTTGTCATGTTTGGATGTTATGTTATGTGTTCTCCAATAATCTATTATTATGTTTTTTTATCATGAATAAAAAATATATGTTTCAAAATCTAAAATAATATAGAATAATATCATGGCTAACAGTAAATGTTTTTTTTATAGGATAAAAAATATTATTTATATTTTTATTATTTTTACTATAAAAAATTAAAATTTATGTTTTAAAATCCTAGATATGAGATAAGACAATAACATTCAATGTTCGAGTTAATTTTATTTGATTTTAATTTTTCACGTATTTTATTAAAATTAGATAAAAATATATTATGATAGCCCTAACATTTTTTTAGAATTGTAGTTTGAATATGAAAATCATTATTTATTTTTAAATAAATAAATATCAAATAATTTAAATAATTGTAATTCGATTAAAATATAGTACCTAGTAGATATAGGATTAAGTTCGTGACAAATTAAGTTCCCATCGATACTTCATAATATATATGTACTGTTGTTCTTTAAAATTTAAAATAAACTAAATCAAATATACTTATAATTCCATTAATGAAACTAGACTAATTCAATTTAAAAGAAAATGAAGCATTTATATTGAATTTCTTTTGTTATAGCTTGTACCGAAAGATGAGCGAGTTAGGGGATATAAATATTTGAAGACTTGGATTATCCTAATAACTATATAGGTATAATGGTTACTATTCAATTAGTTTTTATCCTCTTTTGGTTCATTAACATTAGTGTTGCAATTTACACAAACTCAAATAGTTTAATCGTTGCTACATATAATTGTTTCCTTAGGAGGTGATAAACTAAACAAAATTAAATTTATTTAAAACTATTATTTAAAATTGTAAACGATGGATAAACAAATTATTATGTTAAAATAATAATCACTACTTTTAAACCGCTCATCCATCCAAAGTAAGAGATGCCCAGTTTGCCAGTGTCTTGAAATTACAATGATATATTTATTGGTGTGTTTTTTTGCATTTTTTATAGATAAAAAAAGTGTCCATAAAGTCAAGTTAAAATATTAATCTATTATTTTTTTAGATAATTTTTATAAACACTCTTCAAATCATATGTTTTTTTAATTAACGGACTATATAACATGTTTTATATAAATCTATGATGATGAATTCTCATCACCTAATATGGTCGAGCAAAAAAGAGAGAAAATAATAAATACACAAATCTAAACCCAACATAGCAAAGCAATAACATCGAGGGTCAACCGGGAAATAAAAAGAAATCGACAAGACAACTAATAGATGACGGATGACCAAAGCTTTTATCACCGAGCAGACCTCAACTAAACAGACACCTAGTCGAGTAGGATTCGATAATAAAGAAGCGGTCAAGCATCTATTGATTAAAGATGATTTAGTCTTGAAATCGATCAATAACAAAGACGATGGCTCCTGGTATAATAAATGAGAGCGGCTAAATAAATGTCTCGCTAAATGAGCCGAGAAAAAGTCAACAATAAGGGATGCGATCATACCTTCACCGAGAAAATAAACCAAGGCCGAGCTGAGCAGACTAGACCAAACGAAGTGCATGGTAACATACGATATAAAACCCCATGGAATTGAGTGGTCAACTATATTAATGAAAGAAGAATGTAGTAATGACCAAAGAGTGCGGGTATCCGTCATAAATTTCAGTCTATGCACTAAATAAACGAATATATATATATATATAATTAGATGTTAATATGACCAAAAAGGGTATAAATAAACTCCAAGGTTTAAAGAATTGTATATTTTTCTCGACTAAAGAAGTAGTATCTCTACTTGTCACACTTTATTATATTTTTCTACAACAGATAGGGGGCATTCCGAGAACTATTAGCAATTAGAGCTATTTATCCATGAAGTGACAAGGTCGGGGCTTGAAAGAGATATGAAAGAACCAAATGAGATAGCGGACCGACAAAGAGCAGCGGCGAACGCAATAAGGGGACATGATCAATGGAAAACTATAATAGTCACTAATAATGGGTTGGCAAGGCTGACGCTTGTTGAAATCGCAACCCAAACGGAGCCGGAGTTAGCACCACAGGCGCCTGAAAACGTTGTGATAAGAGATAAGAGATAAAAATATAAAATATAAATATATTTATGTAGCTAACATGTAAAGTTTAGTAGATAAGAGATAAAATATAAAATATATATATATATATATATATATATATATATATATATATATATATATATAATATTCAAATGAGTTAGGCTAAACTACTGTTCAAAATGATATGTCTTCCAATTTGTAAGTTCTCTTATAAATTAGACGAATTCTCTCGTAAAAACTAACTTCTCTCGTTCATATACTAAGTTCTTCTATTTTCAAAACATTATCTTATTCCATTTTCTTCTTCCTCAATCTTGAAAAACAACAAAATAACAAAAAAAAAATAATCATTTTTTCATCTTCTTCAAAAAATAAAAATACACTTTTCTTCATCTCAACGACAAAACCTCAACTATGGAAAAAAAAAGTAAGTTTTCTTCTCATCCTTTATCTAATTCACTTTTACTTTTCAATTAATGTTTTTTTTAGAATCAAGATTTAATTCATTTAGGTTGTTGAAATTAATTAAATGTATTATCAGAATTAATTTTGAAACAATATGATGGTATGGTCGTGATTTTAGATTTAGGTTTTTTCTGAATTTTAGAATTTTTTTTTTTAAAAAAAAATTGCTGAAATTTACAACTATTATTGAGCATTCACGGTATGGATGCTCTGGACACCGGTGTTGTTGATACCGCACCGCATATATCAACTTTTGGGTTTTTTCGCATTCTAAGAATGTAAGGGACATAAACAATATGTAGTGCTAGTATGGTTAAATAGAAGTGAAGTGTCAAATGTATTTTTTTTGCACCGAAAATGCTATTGAACTATACTAACGGGCAGTTTCTTTTTATGTCTATCCATACATTTACCCAATAATACACTAATGTTAAGCTATTTTATTTTAATGCGTAAGTTTTGACTAACTTATTTTTCTGTCACTATTCCACTAAAGAGAATAATAAGCTTAAAAATCATTAGAAGCTATAAAATAGTCTCAAACTAAAAAATGGCGAATTAGACCTATTTTAAAATTTTAAAAAACCTATTTATTAAGAACATAAAAAATTAGAAACTAGCGCAAAATAAAATATTAATATAAAAGATATGTCATAATTTTTTTTATCCTTTTTATATATACTTGCCGACAGTTACTCAATACGGATCCCATATATTTTCCCCAACTAAACTCTGCTTACAGTGTCTACTTACATTCTCTTGCAAAACAATATTAATATACAAAATATTTAAAAAATAACCATGCAAACATTTATAATTAAAAGTTTCTCAAAATCTACTATTTTATATAAAAATGTTTTGTTGTTTATATGAGATGACTGTTTGGATCATCATTTATTTTACAAAAAAAAGTTCTATCCTTTCCTATTACTTATCTGAATCTAAATCAACAAAATAATGTGCACGTTGGATTGGGGATTAAAAATATTATTAATGAGGATAATAAATACATCATTATCTTATGATTCATATTCGTCACTGTCACTGCTGTCAGCCATAAGATAGATCTTATTTTAAAGAAAATATTAAAAACTGTTGCTATGCATTGTATAATACATAAAATGTGGTAAGTTGACCATAGTTTTACTGATTAAATCAAATGTAATTTTTGTTTCTAGATGGCACCAAAAACGAGAAAATGGGAGGGCTATTATAATTATATTTAATAAATATAAGATAAATTTGGTAGAAAATGGGTATTGTTTCTAAAACAGTGAGACAAACATAACTCCTATTATATTAGTTTTAGTATATTTATAAAAAGTGTACACTGAAATATAAAAAATATTAAAAATTTATTATAACAAGAAAATAAAAAAATACAGCAATTTTTAATTCGGAGTATATATTTTGTTTTAGAATTAATAAAATATATTTTAAAAAAACATGACAGTTTTGAAAATAGTTACAAGTTGCGAAAATGATATAAAAACCATAACTTTTCACAATTTTGAGTTTAACTAAATATAGTATAAGTTTATTCAAATTTTGACAAAAATATCTTTTTATGGGTATATAACTTTTTTTTACTAACCTTCCTCCTCCTCATTTTTTTCTCTTAGATTCTCTAACTTCTTTCTAAAACTTCCAACTTCTCTCTAATTTATCCGGGTGAACTAAAATCGGGCGAACTAAAATATGGAAACTTAGTGTTAGTATCAAAATTAGGGTTGTGGTTGAATTAGGTAAAAAAAAATCACAATTTTAGGGTGTTTGGATGCCATTTTCCAACCGAATTGTTGAGCGCACCATAAGTACAGAGGGCTTACCAAAGGGTACGATACCCCTGTACCATCGGTACACGGGGTGTACCGGTTGGTACATACGACCCCAGAAAAAACAAGTTTTTACCTTAATCTTGGTCGATTCATGTTTGATTTTGTGTTTTTATTAAAAGAAGTTTAAAAAAAATGAAAAGAGTTTGAATGTTCTTGAGTCAACTTTGAATGTTCAAGAACCATTTGAAGAACTTCACAAAATTGTAGTAATATGGGGTTTGATCTAGTAGGGAGTTGTGTTTTTTTGGGTATACATAGTCAAATAGATTGTTTTGTGAATTGGGTATATCTATGATATACTTAGTGTTTTTTTTATTTAGTGGCAATTTGAATATTAAATAAAAGTTCAAAGATTTTTTTATCCGACAAACAAAAATCAACTGCATTTTTTGGTATACTTAAACCATATTTGGATACATATAGCTATACCCATCCAGTAATTTATGCATAAAAACTTATTTTCCATATTTATATATTGTGTAGGATGTTGGTTTATAAGGATCAAGATTGTTTTAATTTTACCCCACCTATAGACACGATTTAATTAGTGGTGAGTTTTGATTTTGGATCACCTGTGGATCTTTTATAAGTAGTAATGTTTTTTGTTAGGCAAACCGAGAAGGCTAATTATCCATAAAAAGTGTAGTTGTTTTCATTGGTTAGTTATCTCTTTATTGGATTTTAAAATAGAAAATTTGTTTTATTCATGCTTAGAATAGATAGACATTAGAAAAATATTGGTAGTTATTCTTAAACAACAGTTTGAAAAATTATTTTTCATACTAGATAGATATACGCAGGAAAAACACGTCGGTGTCGCGCTAAAATATATAGAGAACAATTTGTTATTCCAAATTTATTTACATAGATACTGCATTATAGTTATAACTGACAAAAAAAATGTCAGTTATATCTCTTTCACTAGTTTCTCAAATTATGTGTATATATAATGAGGTTATAATATTTAACCGTGATAAAGAAAATATTAATCTAAATACTGTGTTTATGATACATTAAGAGAATATGTTTTACAAATGAAATTATATTACATTTGTCTTTTGTAAGTTTCAGCTTGGGCCAACAATTTGGTCCTACTTTGCATCAATCTGGTTTTTATGTCATCAGTATATAAGAAGAAAAAAAAGTTAAGTAAACGTTATTATATTTGTTTTTTTAGCCATCTAATATTATATATAAAATATTTTATTTAGGTAATCTGAACCTAATGATTTAAGATTAATTTTATTTTTCAATAATTGTTCACGGTTTGAAATATTACCGATAATAGTATGATTTTGAATTAGAAGTACGGATATTTATTTGTGTTATATATGTCATTTTTGAACCATAATTTCAGATAAATATCCGTAGATATATTTGATTTCGTTTTATCAATACCGACAAAACTAGATCCATCAACAATATATTTTAAATTATTTTTGTATTTTTTAGTTGTGTAATTATGTGTAACGAGGTGCGTATTAAGTTTGAAAAACAAATTGTGTTCTGGTTGTGGAATTACGTGTAATTGGGTTGCAAAAAAAAACATATCCAGAATTATGTGTAGTTTGATAGCAAAATAGTAACCGAGTTCCAGTTTCGGAATTATGTGCAAATTAGTTGCGCAAATAAGAATAAAATAGTTGTATAAATATGATCGTGGTTGAGAAAAAACAAATGTCTCAATTTGTGGAGTTACGTATAAAATGAGTTACGTAAATAAGAAGAAAGTAGCCAACTAAATATGATTTTGGTTGCGAAATAAGTTTAGAAAAAATACTATTATCTAGTTACGGAAGTACGTCTAATTTGGTTGTTAAAAATAATTATGTTCAAATTGCGTAATTACATATAATTTGGTTGTGAAAGTAGGAATAAAAATAAAATTCTCCAAAAATAGTAATCATTGATTTCACTTTGTTTGTCTTTAGGAAATAGAAATATGTGTTTTTAGATTATTTTTTATCGGTTAGAGTTTGAAAGTATGAAATTTTAAAGATTGAAAATAACTAATTTTTGAAGTTGTACGTGTTTTGTGTTTTTAGGGTTATTGTTGGAAACATGTATGTTGTGTATTTTTTGATAAACTTCAAAATCCAAGTAGTTATCGGTAATTTATTTTTTCTCATGTGATTATTGGTAACTTGTGATTTTATATATATATATATAAATATGTATCCTAAAAAATATTATTGATAAATAAAATTCTTTGTTATTTTTGTCTATATGTTTTTTATAATTTTTTATTAAATGTGTTATATTTTTTGTGTAATTTTAAGAGATATTTTACCTCATCAAGTGGGATTGTTTGTGGTAAGTATTCTTATTTCCATTTCATTAATCCATTGGTTTGTTTCTAGATTGTGATAGTTCCAAAAATATCTAAAGGGTTATTTAGTCGAACATATTATGGGAGTTAGATTCTGGAAAGGGAAACATAAGGCGTCTAGAGAGAGGAGATGCTAAAAATAGGGCTAAAAACTCTGGTTAGTCACCGGTGTTTGACACATGTTGCACTCCTGCCACTAAGCTTCATTCGTCCCCAAAACTAGTCACCGGTCTCCAAAAATGTTGCATTTTTACCATTAGCCCGTGCAAATTGACAAGGAGCTGATACGTGGCAGGCCAATGTACTCAGCTTTGTTCCACATACGGTCATCCCTTCTTTTCTTCCAAAAACACCCTTTAGCACATTTTACCTTATTTACTTTAATTTTTACTTTTTACTCTTCAATTTCACCTCACCTAATATTTACCCACCCATTTAAGTATTTATCTTTTACCCTTCTTTATCCTAATTACTAGTTATTACCCACCCACTTAATAATTACTTTCTGCACCTTTCTTTCCATTTTCCTCATTAACTCAGTGTATTCCGGAGTATCATTAGGAAGTGTCTCGGTATCGTAAACAAGATCGCATAAATCTCGTTCTTGAAAGAAAGCCTCCATACACAACCATAAATATTGGTAATTGGTTCCAACAAGCTTCTCTGTAGACATAGGAGAATCTGAATGACTTCCATTCATATTTATTCAAAAGTGACAACATTTTACAGGATTTTTATTTCACTCGGTAATAAAAACAAACACTTAATATGTAGAGACCTTACTCTGATACAATGAAACAATCTGAACAGATAGGAATTTTGATTTTTATTACTTGAAGAATGAAAAACATGAGTTCAATACTTATAGAAAAGTATAACTCTCACTACTCCACTAACATTATTTAGTAGTTTGGGAACTGTCTGACATCTATTATAATTCCCACTACTCCACTAACATCATTTAGTAGTTTGGGAACTGTGTGACTTCTAGTATAATTCCGACTACTCCACAAACATCATTTAGTAGTTTGGGAACTATCTGGGAACTGGGAACTGTCTGACTTCTTGTAACTGAAATTTCAGGAGTAAAGAGTGCACTAATTTGTGACATGGTGAAGCTTTTGGTTGATGAGGAAAAATAATTCTAACTTCCTTTTATGGGGAAGATAAAATTTTCCCGATTGCATTTGCTATAGTGGATGTGGAGAACAATAAAACTTGGCCATGGTTGATGGAACAGTAAAAAATTCGGCGACGACTTCACGATCCTTGACCTTAGTTACGGTTAAAGAAAAAAAAACTATTGAAAACTGTGTCGGAATGTTTCGTGAATACGCACTATGTTTACTCGGTATAGTACCGGATGGAGGACTTCTTGAAAACCTTACGGTGTCCATTTCGAGGTGATGGAAAGATTGTGCTACCTTCATGCTTCTTATCTGTTGTTTATACAAACCGACTCGATGGTTTCGAGAGTTTCATTGATCAAATCAAATAGGCTTCTCCAACCGTTTACGAGGGAATTTTTTCTATGTGCTTGTTAATTTACAGGAAACTTCATGTTGCATATAGAGAGTGGAGGAGTAGCAATGTCACAAAAAGGTCAAAGTAACCTATTGAGTGGCATACAAGACAATGCCCATCTGAGTATCTGTTTTCATATTATCACATGTGCACGATGGTTAGTTTTAAAATTCATTTCGAAATCCGAACTGAGAGATCTTGTGGCGGAGGAACGCCGGAAAGCTTGTTACGCAGTCCACACTGGATCTATAACTTAAAACATGGTATCTTGGTTTTGTGACATTTTATCATTCACACAAACAACATGGTGGACTACGAAACAATAGACACTAAATGTCTATAAGGCAAATGCACTCCATCTCCGTGCTAGAATGACAAGTGATCTCCAAAGTAGAACGACAAATAATCTCCATGTTCGAAAATGCTATATGCCAAGTAATCTTCATCTCTATGATCGAAAATGTTATAAGTCAAATAATTATCATCTACGCAATAAAAAAATCTACAGGCCAATTAATCTTCATCTGTATGCTCGATAAGGCTATAGGCCGAGTAATCTCCATCTCCATCATAGAAAACGTTATAAGACAAAATGATCTCCCTCTCCGTAATAAAAAATGTTGTATGCCAAATAATCTCCATCTCGTAATAAAAATATTGTAAGCCAAATTACCTATATCTTTGGGATAGAAATGGCTATAAACTAAGTAATCTCTATTTCCATGATCGAAAAGGCTATCGGCAAAATGATCTCCATCTACACGACACAAAAGATTTAAGCCAAGTCATCTTTATATCATGTTTTCACATTTTTATGTGTTTGTTGTATACTTCCTCCATCCGTACAATTATGCGAATGGGTCACTGAGCACATCTACGTGCAACACAATGGGTCATATTGTGCCCATATTAAATAAGTCTAATAATACGAATTGGCTAATTGGTCACGCCCACCAAAACTACGTAAGGATCACATTGTTCCCAATACAACCGGTATTAACATGCGGATTTCTCCAAGCCCACGAGGTTACGCAATAGGCCGAATCGGTCCCCCCCCCCCCCCCCCCCGCAAATCTGTCGAGGGATACGTCTCACTTTTCTTGCTATGTGATAGACCATATTGTGCCCGATCTTGTAAGCAAACGTTAAGTCACCATAAACGTTGTACAAACAAATAAATCTCCACTCGTATAAATTATAACAATTCATTACATCGCGTTTATAGTATCTCATATAAAATAGGTAACTAATTTTATTAATTAAATATTTTATTAATTATTTTTATATTTCAATTAAAATTATTATTTTCGTTTACGTTTTTGTTGTCTTTCTTTTTCTAATTATTTCGTTTGTTATAAATATTTTTCTTTTATCTCGTAAAAATTAGTTTTTCAAATATATATTGAAAGAACTAATAAACTATTAAAATTATTTGAACAAAGTTAATAAAAAGAATCTTAAATATTTCGTTTATGATATATATCTTAGTTTTTAACGACCAATTTACTCATAAACAATTATTTTAAATAGAATATTGGAATATCAAATAAAGGATAGAAAAAATCTAACAATAAATAAAAAAATCTAAAAATATATAAAATATTTTGTTTTTATAATAAATATCATAGATTCACTACATTTAAACATACATATTAAGTTTTAAAAAACATCGTTTGAGATCGTAGATTCAATTTTGATTTTGATTATGACTAGAAATTAGATTTGAATTTAGATTTGGTATTTAGATTTAGTATTGAATTTAGTTTTGGATTTGGAATTGGTATTTGCATTTGGAATTCAAATTTCGTTTGGATTTTGTTTGGGTATTTGACGTTGAGATTTTATTTGGATTTTGTTTGGTGTTTAGATTTTGTTTGACGTTTGGAATTTGTCTGACATTTTCTTAGATCGACGTTTATCGTTTTGATTTGTTTTGGTGTTTAGACTTCGTTTTTTGGTTGGATTTTGATTTGGTATAGATTTGTTTGGCTTTGTTTTGGATTTGTTTGGCTTTATTTGGATTTGTTTGGATTCGTTTGGTGTTTTGATTTCGTTCGGATTAGGTTGGAGTTTGGAGTTTGGAGTTTAAAGGTTGGAGTTTGGAGTTTGGAGTTTAAAGGTTAAAGATTGGAGTTTGGAAATTGGATTTTTGAGATTGGAATTTGATCTTTGAGTTTGACGTTTTGATTTTGATTTTGGCGTTTTTTTAATTTGGCTCTCGATTATGGTTTAAAGTTTGGTGTTTCGTTTTTATGCAGTTTTGGTTTTTATCTTATGTAACAAACTTCCAATGCAATAAATAAGCATTGCGAGTTTGATAGAGGGTGTTACAGATATAAGGTGTAGGCCCACTAACCCATATAGTTTGTCTAGAAATAAGAGATTTATACTCTATGTAATTGGTACACTTTCTAAATAATACAAAACGGCTAAGATGAGTTACCAAACCTTATTTGATACCGAACAATAAATTTCTTAAATTAAGAAAGAAAATATTCTAAGGAAGGAGAGGGTGAAGTTCAAATTCAACCAAGGCCTGCTCATATCTCTCTTTTATACTAACGCACTAATTATGGACCTTTTTATGGTAGCTTGTTTTGGATGCTAAATTTTGTTAGCTTATTTTAGAAATTATACCATGTTTTTATATTGGAATTTACATCTTGTCGGCTTGGTTTGGAAGTTATTTCCTTACTTTGGAAAGTGCACATAGTTTGCGTATATTAGCAGCTATACTTTGTTGATTTGTTTTGGAAGCTACATATTTTTTGCTTATTTTGTAAGCTTATTTTCATATATATAGAATTTTAGGTTTTTTGAAAAATAAAACATTTGATATTTTACAATTTTAAGAGTGCAACACTTGTGTAATATATTGTGTGTGTGATATTTGAAAGAAACACTTTGAGAATAGAAACACGAGTAGTGTTTGAGTTAAAGCTTTAGGCTTTTTGCGAGAGAATTTGTTTGGGTAGTTTGTGAGATTACTATTCTCTTTGGGGCGTAATATTTGGTGTGAGAAGAATGAATGTATAACTTTGGAGTGTGTGGAGTGAGACTTCCACTTTTGCAAATTTTTTAGTTATAGTGATACTTGTCTTTTCTCCTGTGCACATAGACAAATTAACCGAACCACATTAAATCCTTTCGTGTCATTTGAACATATTTTCACATTCGCGAGATTACTTTCTCATCAACTAATATATAGGTCCTGCTCACTTCTCTCATTTTTATAACAACCACTAATCGTGAGCCCTTCTTATGGTAATTTGCAAGCTACACCTTAGTGGCTTATGTTAGAAGGTTAACCTTGTAGGTTTGACATAACATAATCTTAAGAGCACAACACTTATGTAATTTATTATGTATGAAACATGTGAGAGAAACATTTTAGATAGAGAAATACTCGTAGTATTTGAGCTAAATGTGTGAGATTTTGTGAGAGAATTCTCTTGAGTTATCTTTGAGATTATTATTCTCATTGGGGTATAATATTTGGGAATTAGACCAGTGACTTTATAGCTCTTAAGTGTGTTGAGTGAGACTCTAACTTTTTTTAATATTTTTTAGTTATAATGCTACTTGTCTTTCGCTTTGTAGATGTAACCAAAATCAATCGAATCACGTTAAATCGTTTCATGTCATTTGATCATATTTTTGTATTTAGGGATTATTTTTCCCAAAAACTAGTATTAGAATACTAGGTGCATATCCAAATACTTATTTGGTTGTTTCTTGGCATTTTTCATATCTCTTTCTTCATTCTACATAATAGAGTAATGTAGGAACAAATGTGGCAGTAGCATGATCATGCTCGCGTAACCAAACTATTCTAATTAGAAAATAATGATGCAAGATTTATGATACTATTGAACTAAAAAGATTCAAACAAGATACAACAAGTGAAACAAATTAGAAGAAACTCAACTGTAAAACTTCTAGTGTGATACTATAGTGGGTTAAACCAAGGATTCAACCAACGCTTTCAAATTATGGCAACATTTAGAAGAAATGTATGACCCAAAATGGTAAAAATAAATATTTCACCATAAAGAGACTTGTGAACCTAAAACTTTATGATGGGAAACATATATCTGATCGCTGGTGAAATTCGACTAGATTCTCGATAATTTGACGAACATGGAAACTATGTGTCAAGCTTCAAGGCTCTTATATAAAATTATGCATTAAACTTCCATGTTTTAATATCAAACCACTACACTTGAAACTGATCAGATTCAAAATGGTTTAAGATTACTTATTTTTGTGTAGAGACACATCAAAATAATCTAAGAGAACTTTTATTTTTCCTCTTTAACCTTTTTTAAAGGCAGTGATGACAACCATATATCTCGTATATGAAATCCTAAAAAATTAATGTATTTATATATATCCAATACAAATTTTATAAAGTAGAAATATATATTTGGCAAATTAAAATATATTACATAAGTGAAGTCATTGACCAACCAAGGGCTTAGATCCGTACAAAACTATCTTCATCACACAAACTAAGTACATAAAATTCAAAGTATCAAAATAAAAAGCAAACCCAAACACAAGGGGGTACAACTCTTTATCCTTCCCGAAAACAATGCATTTTCAGCATTATCTTTCTCCACCACTTTACTCTCACCCACTGATAACTCAGTCGACCAAACCACGTCTGAAAACCAATATAATGAGCGACTAACTCCAAGAATACTCTAATATTGACGCAAAGAAACTTCATAAAGAGCCAAAACAAGGTTCACTTCTAGCTGCCAATTTGTTTTTTTGGCGATTGTCTAAGCCACAATCTGCATCTCAACCACTTCAGTCTCGTAATTGTTTTGTTTGGACCCAATAAATTATGAGTAAGCTTAGACAAATTTTGTTTGTGTGTCTCTTTGACTTTAAGGGTTATGTTATACATATAGTATGATTTATTCTATTACACCACCAACCTCTGGGTCGATTGGAAATGCTTTTGGGTCGGTACGTACCAAGTTATTGTTAGACTTTCATTGAGCAAAAAACATGTATTGTCAAATCACCTCTAACCTTATTTTGAACTTTAAATTGTTACTCCATTATGGCCTCATTTTTCTTTACTTATCGACAATCCTCTAAGCGTTTGCCCATAATACTAAAAAATAGTCTAAAGTCCGGAAACTCGACCTTGAAAATAAGTTGCACGCTATTTAACAATGATAAATCATTCAACATTTTATAAAGAGTAATAATGATTAGTTTTTGAATCACTTGTATATAAACAAAATAATGAAAATACTAAATTACTTACATCACCAAGCACGATTGGGGGTGTTGATAGCTCCCCATAAGGCTGATTGGAATCTCGGACTTGGGTTTTTATTGATACAATATTCTAAGTAATAACACATCTCATATGTTCAGTCTATAGTAGCCTCTTTGGTTGGATTTGGCTCTTTGCTTCTGTTAAACTTGAACAACTAACTCCAAAAGTTAAACAAAAGATTATGGATTTACAATATTTTCTTCTTGGGAAACGAATCTTAAAAATGAAATCGAAGCTCTAACTAAAATAAAATATAGCTTTCGTTAAACAAGTCCAGAAACAGTTTAATAGACTTCGAACCTTTGTTACTTTCACCATTTCCCAATCTTTTAAAGGTCAATCTACTCCCCTAATTTCATTTTATTTTTCTTTTGACTAATGTTTTCCATTTGTACACTCTTCTTTCATATGATACGCTATAGAAGACATACAAACTATTCTATTAGCCTTACTCTTTTTGGTTTTCTTTTGAGCAATGCCCATTACATTGATCTATTTTGGCATAGCCCAACTACCTTTAAGGGACACCATACAAACTATTCTATTAGCCTTACTCTTTCAAAACGTTTGATGGACGAAGTCCATATATTTTTCTCGAGACTCTATCTTCGTAGTACTAGGAGCCACAACCCCTTAGAAAGTCTTCTGCACCAGCTTCAAAGGCTCAACATATTGAACTATAATTACTGAACCTGTTACAATCCCACTTATTTGACAACCTGATTAATACTAAAATTTAAGAGCTAGTAGCCGTAACATATGAAATTTGATGGGGTAAACATAAATTGATCTTTTTTAAGGACATCTACGCAAAATTTCTAATGAAAAAAACTTATTCTTCCCCACTTCATACAACTTAGTAAATTAGTATAAATACTCTACGCATAAATATTAGAAATCAACTTAATATTTTAAAATTAGAATAAGCATACAAATTTTTAAAACAAAAGGAAAAACTAACTTCTGAAAAACTAGGATCTCGAAGCAGTAGTTTGACAAGTGACCGACCTATATCCGAGTTCCTGTCGAGGAAAACAAAGAAGATATTCTAAAATTTGTTTAATCAGGTAGATGAGTCATAACCTCATGAAGGCTCGATAAGGATAAGTAAAATTTAAAGCTTTTGTTGGGAAAACTAATATTCGTCAAAGACTACAAGTACCTCGTGCAAACAAATGACTCATAAAATTAATTGGAATAATGGAAGCTATAAATGATCAATTGGGTATTAACTGATTGGGGTACATCCATGTCAGTTAGAAATACTATAACAACTTCGGATGCATGGTATACTAACATAAACCAGCAAGTATGGAAATGATGTAACTGTCGTGTCAAAGATGTAGAAAGTTTTGCTTCTCATATAGAAGAAACAAAGAAACGGTTTGATCTTATCTAAATAACTGATATTAGCACGTGTTCAAGTTCAATGTTTATCCAACACAACCAAACTTCAAAATTAAACATAAAAGTAAAAGTTCTACCTCATCACTTTATGCATCCAGAGAGGTTCATTTACTATTTAGAAATATTACATGAACATCACCATTGATAATCAACTTCACCTTTAGATCCTTCAAATACTAATTCTCGAAATAATCATAGGTCTCGCCCAAAATTCAATCCATAAAAAAAATGGAGGTAGATCTATTTATATCAAATAAATAAACGAGCATGAACTTTGTAGAACCGTTGGCTGTAGTGCAGATCCTTAGTTATCCATCATGATTTGTGCGTTCTTCCACACTAATGTTGGGGCCTTCAAAACATCCCCAAACTAACCAATGGTCAAAGGCTTAGATAGCATTGATTCAAAAATATATGAATGGTCTGTTTGAAGAGGGGTGGAAATTGAATAACAGAATGCGTCAGTTGATCAAGCTTTGTGTCCGAAGGCTCGCCAATAGCCCTTGGAGGACTAACAAATGGATTTTTTTAAAGTAGTTCACCCAAACAAATTATGGTTCTTCGACCCTTCATTATTAAAGTAAGAAGGTATATACGTCAATCGACGAACCATCTTTTAAGCATAAGCTAAGAGAAAAAAAGAATAAGATTGTATGAGGTATTCAAAAAGACTAAGATGAAAAGATAAAATGTTTAGGAGCACATAAGTTTGCGAAAACAAATGCTTCAATGAGCCTTTATATATTTATAGAACATGTTACTCATTACAACCGTCTAAAAGTAAATAATTGGTAAAATACAAATAACAAATGCAAAAGCATAAGAGATGGTAACTTTAAGACATGTAGCTTTATAAATATATTTATATATTTATAGAACACGTGTCATACTCGGCTCATTCCGCACGCTATTAAGACATGTAACTATTATTTTTTACTTACGTGCAATCATAACCCACGTGTACTCTCAAACTTTAGAGTGCTTCCAATCTCTCGATGACTCGCTTTAAATAAATAGCAAGGTTTAACATACTCGTAAAAATGTAAGACCTAAAAGAAGAAGTATCAACACAAACTTACTCATAAGTACTATAAAGGAAGGATATCATCAAATTTGAATATGTGTTTTAGAGAGCCCCATAAAAAAATACCATTCTATGGAATATATCTTCTGATGACAACGTTTATTTATAAGAAATCTGGAACAACATTAAGGACAAAAAGATCAAATAAATCATGTACAAGAAATTATAGAATAAAACTACTCCAAAGAAGTGATCATTCACTCTTCGAAGATAATTTAAAGGTTTAATTTATGTAGACTCATTATTACAAAAGAAAAGATTTACCTTAGCATCTAAATGTCAAAATTGTTATAATACTGAAACTATAAATCATCTTTTTGTATCCTCTAATATCACATGGGAAGTTTAGAAATGCTTTTTGAAACATCTATTTGGTCTACTAATAGTCAAGCATATGACCATCAACCATATTGTTAACATACGGTTCATGTTAACTAATAAAATTATTCATATTCGAACCGTCTTGCCCCATATTATCTGTTGGGCTATCTAGTCAGGCCAAAACAATTAAAATAAACCAATCAATTAAGTATATCTACCAAAATCATAATCGATAGAATCGTATACATCATCTCTCAAATAATAGGCATGTCTTAACCGTTAGATGTCTCGCTCCAGCAAATAAGAGACTGCAACTCAATTATGACGGTTCATGTTTGAGTAATGAAGAATCAAGTAGTGGTATTGTAATTACAAAATAATAAATGAGATCTAATGTACTCATTAGGCAGGCTGTATGGTAAAAATACTATTTTGCTAGCTGTAACTAGTGCCCTTCTTGATGGACTCCTTCTCTGCAAAACCAATGGTTTAATCTTTTAAACACTAAAACAAATTCATTAATCTTATTTGAATTCATTTTCCATAAAAAGACCCATGGTATGTTATACTAATAATAGACTCCTATGAAAACCTAGTAACATCCCAAAAGAATATTAGACACATATTCAGAGAACATAATTATATTGCTGATTGAGTTGTCAAATGAGCTCTCGTTCGGAAATCAAACTACGATTTCTCCATAAATCAAGCCTCAAACCTCTTACGTCTATAATTCCACTTGAAAGTCTCAATATTGGATACCTTACACTTGTAAACTAATTGATTTCAATGTGTATAGGTTTTATTTACTCAAAATTTTAGGATTATGACAACTCTCTCAAGGCACGATAATTTCTGACCAAATTTTTTATCTAATTTTGGAGGCTCAAGTACATCATATACATTGGTGGAAGTGGACAATAAAAATTCAAATACAGATCATCGAGTAATGTTCGAAACTAAAATCAACAAAGAAGTACAAATTGAAGGACTTAAAAGATCCTTCAACAATAAAAATATAATATTTTAGATCAATTGGAATAAAATTTAGTATATAACTAAATTGTTGCTCAAATAACTGTAATTATAATTTGAAGGACTTAAAAGATCCTCAAACTATTTTAGATCAATTGGAATAAAATTTAGTATATAACTAAATTGTTGCTCAAATAACAAATTGAAGGACTTAAAAGATCCTCAAACTATACACTTTCCCATCTAAAAAGCTCATATCAATGTTATTTTAGCCCAAAAAAAACAGTTAGAATAAAAAATAAAAAATAAAAATATGACATATAATATAATTTTAAAATGTATTTAAAAAAATGTATCAAAAAATGTAATTATTTTTTAAAATTGAATACTATCAAAATCATAACTATCCCCGTTTATGGTGAAATATAATATACTTAAGAGATATATGGTAGTTGAGAAACTTAATTTATCTATTGAAATTAAAAATGATATAACCATACATGTGTTAGAAATTTTGGTTTTACAATTCCCAAATTAACTGTTCTAACATTTTTGGCCAACTTCTGATTATACATCTAACAATTGTGTCGTACTAACTTGTAACCTATAACAATCTCTACTCAAAAAGTTTATTACATTGAAATAATTTAATTGTTTTCAATATGAACAAATTGAGACATATGAATACCTTTTTTTACTCAATTAATAGGGAAAATATATGGTATATATAGGTGCCCTTTTACATGTAGGGAAACAAATACAATAACCACTTTTATTTTAATCAACGGCATTTTTGACCCATCAACCATATTTAACAAGACCATCTCCATTTTCTATGGAGAGATAGGGAAAATTTTATTGTCCTTAAAATTTCAAACAATGGTTTATTTTTTCCAACTACTTTTTAAAACTATCATGGAACTAATCTTTAAGCTACTATTTTTTTTAGTTTTTGTTTTAAATTTTGCTTTAAAACCTAGCTTCTTCGTCGTGTTGCTAACTAAAAAACTTATTCAAAATCAAAATCACTCCCGTTAAAAAAAAATATTTTTAATAAAAAATTATTTAAAATTAACATATAAGCTTATAAATATCAAATTTTACGTGAATGACATCTTTAAGTGTTGGTTTTTGACATTGTCATCCCATTAGTTGTTGCTTTATTATTTCTTATAATATAAACAAAATAAGTTTTAGAATCCAAAATCATAGATATATAATATTATTGTATTATAGTTTTATAATTAGTACTGTTATAAGACATTGGAACTAATCAACAACTTCATACTCCTACCATTTTAGTTTTACATTCATTTACACTGTTACATAGCCCGACTATATTTTTGCTTCTAACTCATAAATGTCCTTTGAGTCACTCATTCTAAGTTTTATTTTACTATTTTTACATAATTTTAAACCATCCAAAAAAGTTGTATATTCTAATCTTATTTTAACCTTACTCTTCTTAACCACTAGAAAATACAAAAAAAACACCCAAATAAAATATATTAGTTCAACCACAAACGGGGAGCTATGGCCTTATTATCTCTCAATTTCAATATGAATGGATTTATTTGAAATATCACTTTTCTTTTAAACTATGTGATGTAGCTAAGCTCCAGACTTTCTATGAGAGAAATTTCTCCTAGTTGATTGGGTATTTGAGCTACATCAGTGTCTATCTTGTATTTTTATTTATTTGTCACTTCGCAAGTGAATCTGTCGGTGCATTTTGTTCCCTGTTAATGTGTGATATAATCATATATGATGTTATCAATTTCACACAGCAATCTAATATAAGAGTTAGAAACCATGAAGCTCTGTGAGTTAGTATCATAGTTAATAACACTTTAAAGTCTGGCTCAATTTCAAGTTGAGAAATTTCCATTTTTTGCTAGAAAAAAGTTCTGCAATTAAAGCTCTAGTTTTCAAAATTATAGGACTTTGTTTTCCATAGATTCTTCCAATTGCAGCTTTGATATCTCCTTTGGAGTCTCTAATATTTGCACTACCTATACCTTCCCCAGTTTGAGAGCAAGAGGCATCTGTATTTATTTAATTTGGTGGAGACTCGTGGATAGTTATTAGTTTTCTAGGATGTTTTAAGTGATTAAAACAACCAAATTCATAAGTCAAATTTGTATTTAAAGCCCATAAGTTTCTTTTAAGTCTATTTTCCATATCAAACTTTAGAATAACATGATTGAGTTGAAGAAATGTAGCATTAGCAGAGGTCTTCCTATATGATTGACTTTCCTGTTAATTGTGTGATGCCAAATAATCTAGCAAATGGCAATGGGTAGGTTCTGATGTGAACATTACTAGGAGTATACCAATACTAGATTCTTATTATGTGAGTCAATGACATATGTCGGCCTATTTGAAGGTTGAGCATGTTGTAGAACAATTTCCATACAGGCCAAGAGTTGTTATATAAAATAAATATATGATGTATATATTCGATACTTTCACAATGTTAGAATTGTGATGCTAAATATATGTTCTTTTGTTGAAGAATTGTATCAACATATGCCCGGTTATGAAGAAACGTCCATAGAAGAAATGAGAACTTCTTAGGTGTGAAATTATTTTAAGTTGTCGTGTAGATCATAGATGTTGTTCATTTATTTATCAATTTATTCCATGTATCTTTAGTATAGAAATCTCGAAATCATTAATTGTTCATTATCCTCCACATAATATTGCATTGATAACTTGATGATTCCATTAATAGTAAGTGATTAATATAACTTATTAAGATCCCAACCACCATCGGTTCATAAGATTTTAACTTTATCTTTAATGTACCAAGTTTTGTCATTGTCTCATGTTAAATTAATTAGTGGTTTGTTATTGCACCAATAATCTAATTAAAATTCACATTCACCATGACCAATGGACCAGTAGATAAAGCCATCTGCAATGTTTCTAACATCAATTAATATGTTCCATAGTTGGGATCTTTTCCTCATTAATTTCAATTGCATAGGCTGAAAAGTAGAACAATAAATGTTTTGCATGATTTTTACTAGGCATGGGCATTCACTTCGGTTCGGTTCTTTCGGTTCTTTAAAACTAGTACCCATTTAGGAACCGAATAAATTTTGGTTCGTTTCAGTTCGGTTCGGTATGGGTACTTAACTTGGTCCCAATCAGGTAGTTTTGGATACATTAAATGCTCTGCAATATCAACATACATAAAACTCTTTTTACACTTTAAAACAATAAAATTATGTTTGATTGTAAGAAAAAAAATACTAAATATGAAAAATATTCAAAAATAATATATTAAAAAATAATATTAGTAATATAAAGCAAAATTAAGAGATGATATCAAGTTTATTAGATTATATAAAGTTTCATATTTTCTTATTTTGTTTATACGCATAATAGTTTGTAAATATGTTGCCACTTTGAATTAACTATGTTGTCATTTATTAAAGAGAACATAATTAGAGGTCAATAATAAAAGAAAAATTTAGGGGAATCTAACTTTGAAAAAGAAAATATATTTTCAAAAAAATTCAAAATTAAGGGTTAATACATAGGTTCGGTTCCTAATAGGTACCCACGGTTCTTCGGTTTGGTTCGGTTCGGTTCCAAGAATCGTGGGTAATTGAAAATTGGAACCAGTCGGGTATTATGAAAGAACCAAATCTGCTTCGGTTCAGTTCTTTTAGTTCGGTTCGTTTCGGTTCTTTCGGCTCCAGTTAAAATGCCCATGCCTAATTTTTACCCATAGAATTTTATTCTCTCGGAATATGTACTAGAGTTTATAAGAATATGTAAGTTGAATATCTTCAATTTTTATGATATTTAGTCCAGCTTCTGTGTAGGGTTTACTCAGCTTGCTCCCGATAGGCCAAGTTATAGCTCTATCATTGTGTGAGGTGCCCCAAAGATATCTGCTACATATTGCTTCAAGCCTTCAAATGATAGAGTTGGAAAGCATAGAGTATTAAAGATGAGAGTCTCCAAATGAAAGTAAGGTATGATCATATTCTTGAGTTTTTCTTCTGAGTTTAGTAACTAGATCTTCATAATGAATAAATGTGCATCTATGATAAATAGTTTATCCCGAGTATTTCAATAGAAATATTCCTAGTTTGAATCCGGTAAATTGTTGTATGTAGTTTAATCTAGTAGATGTTATTGATGTAGGAAGGATGAATGTTGATTTATCTTTATTGATAAATTGCCTAGTTTTCTTCTGATACTTGATAAGGAAGTAGTAAATTTTATTGACACTAGATTTTGATCCATTAGAGAAGATGATTATATCACCACCAAAATCCAAACAAGGAATCATAATATTACTAGACATTCTGTATCTCATAGTAGACTGGTCTTGGAACAATTGCCTGAGTCCTCTGATAAAAACTTATTCAGCCAAAATGAATAGACTAGAGGAGATGAGATCCCCTTGTCTGATTCTATTAGGTGATTTAAAATAACATTTAGCGCACCATTAATGATAACAGAGAATCTCACATTATTGAGTGACTTCTTGATTAAGTATGTGAACTTGCAATCAAAACCAAAACCAAAACCAGTAAGAATTTGAATGATAAAAGGTATTGAAACTCATCAAATGTTTTGGCCATATCCAAGTTTAAAATATGATTCCATTTTATACATTTCATATATAATTTCTTTAGTGAGAAGAATGGTCTCTTGAATACTTTTACCTCTTACAGAACCACTATGTTCAACATAGATTAGTTTAGGTAGAAGAATTAAAATTCTGTCATTGAGAATTCTAGACATTATCCGATTGAATACATTACATAGACTAATAGGTCTATAATAATTCACCTTTTTTAGGAATTAGACAAATTACTGTGGCATAAACCGTATTTGGGACATCCTCCGCATTATCCTCCTGAATACATTACACAGACTAATAATTCTATAGTAATATTCCCATATTTGTGATAGAATTTGGTATTAAAACCATCTACACCAGCAATGCTAGAAGAGTTGAGAGCATTGACATGGTTGAATATCTCTTGGTTAGAAGGAGTAGCCATTAATATGTTGATGTCTTCATCTGAACCAATCTAGGAATGACATATTCAATATCTGTTATCTCAGAAGATTGAGAGATTTTAGTGAGTAAACTCTTGAAGTAGTTAACTACATATGCTTTTAGATCTTGCAAGTCCTCGATCCAATTGTTATTTTCATTGGATTATAAAAATTACGTTTTTTCTCAATTTTTTCTTAACATGACGGTGGTATGATGCTATATTCATATCATCATGTTTTGTCCAATCGGTATTGAATATTTGTTCCCAATATGCTTACTCCTTAGCAAGTAACTGTACATGAATTGCATTGACTTTAGCAAGATTGATCATTCTCTTGAGTGTTGGAATCTCTGAATCAAGATTCATAATACTTAACATCCTCTTCAGATTGAGCTATTGAGTTGAAAATACTGCCCAAAGTTTATTTTTTACAGACTTTATGATGAGCCTTTAATCTCTTGAGTTTTTGCTAAAAACCCTGTATAGGAGAATCATTGATATTTTCATTCCAGTTATTCATCATTATAGTGACAAAGTCAGTATAATCCAGCCACATGTTTTGGAACTTAAATTCATACTTAATTTGAACACTAGTATCTTATACTTTGACGCATAATGAGGAATGATCAGATCCCGTTCTAGCCATATGAGTAACAGATGTGGTGAAAAAATAGTATGACCATGCTGAATTATATAGCACTCTGTCCAGACGCTTCCATTTATGGGAGTTAGTCCAAGTGTATTTGGACCCAGAATATCCCACATCCATTAGATTGGAGTCATTGATTGTGTTGTTGAAGTCATCTATACTTCGTAGGTATATATTGGAGCAACAGAGTTGATTAGAAGGATAAAAAATTGAGTTAAAATCGTCCATTAAAATCCATTCATTTGATAGGTCAGCAACATCTCTTAGGCTGTCCCATAGAGAAATTCTAAGATCTATTATAATTTTTCATATATTATAAAGACCATGAAGTCATTTCCAAGATTTGAATGGTTAACCTTGTTATAAATTAGTTGATTATGATCTAGAAGTTGATGAATAATAAAGTCATTATTCCAAAATAGTCATATCTTGTTTGAAATATTAGATAGACATTATATTCTGAAATCCCAGGATTTGAGCAGTCTTGTTCATATGAACATTTGATATCATCGGTTCTTGAATTGCCAAAAATTCAATCTTCTTAGATCTTATAATTGATTTTAGTCTTCTACTTGTAGCTTTATTTCCAATCCCTCTGACATTCCAACCAAAAAAATTGAGAAAGTCATTTAAATAAGCGAGTTTGTGGTTTGGTAGAACTTCTGTTTTGAACTACTTTGGTTGAGTTAATTCCAGATATGTTGTTTATCTTGGTATCCTTTACTTTTTTGTTATTTATAATTTTTTTGAGGTTTTTCTCATCTTTAGCAGTGAATTTAGGAGAGGAAAGAAGACTCCCTAAAATGTGAGACATGGGAGAGAGAACATCTGTATTCTCATATTCCAAATCATTTGTAGAACTTAACATGACTCTAGTTTCCAAACAGATAAATTCCTGAATGATTTCTGCTTCATGAAGTTCATGCATTATGCTTTGATCTTCTATTGTTATATTAACTTCTCTTTGAAGAGGCTTAATTGAATATATATGAGATATTTGGTTGTTTATGAAATGTTGTTTGTTATTATTGATATTGTTCTGCATTGGTTAATCTTTTGAATCTTGAAATGTAGAAGTGTCTTTGTTCCAAATTGTTATTTCTCCTGTTTCTTTCTTTTGTTGCGGAATTAGGCTCTTTAACAATAATTGATTTCATTTTGGGTATCCAAATTTATGTATATTTTTGTTGATCATTGTTGTTTAATGTATGATTAAAATGTTTCTCTATGACTTGAATCAGGCTGTCTTACTCTACAATTAGAATGTCTTAATTTAGTATTGTGACACATGTAAAAACATTTAGTACAATAATTTGGTTTGTCCCCATATGTGACCTTGACCCCAAATCCTTCAACATTTCCAAAACTAACGCAGTTTCTATCTAAAAACTCTAAGATCCAATTCAACCCAGGTCGTACAACAATTATACATGACCGGGTTTTTTTTATTGGAATCAAACTATTAATAAGATTACCTTTGGTTTTGGCTAGGGTTCTGATTGTATCTAAATTGTATATCTAATGACTAATGAGATATTTCTTTGAAGGTTATCCAAACAGGTGGAAGACTCTCTTCATAAACAGAAATTAATTAAACATTAATTAAATACGGGTATATAAAATATAATAATAATATAAATTTTTCAAAACATAATAAGATAGTGCAGCCATAAATAATATTAGGCTAAAAATATGTAGTCACAATTAATATATATATATTCTCTTCGAAAAGAATTGAGTTTGTATGAGAGTTGTGACAAGTAACAGTAATTTTGGTCAGCTTGGTGAAACGATGAGTATGTAGTCTGCTTGTTTCCTCTCTTTTCTTACAACCTGATCTTGGGTATGGAACGAGTTGTAATTCTTTGTGGTCTTGTACAATATGTAATTTTGACTGATTTATTGGAGTCCGTATGTGTGTATTTTACTCTCTATTTGATCCTTGTCATTTGCGTCTAATAAAGATGATCCAAACTAAATGGAGAAAATTGTGGCTTAGGTGATTATCCAGACAAAGCTGATGGAGGATCCTCTAAGGAACTCTATCCACATTCGCGAGACTTTTTGAGAGAAAACGACGTTGTAGCAGAGACAAATGTACAATCACTTTGAATAGAAACTTAAATGAAAAGTGATCAGTGCCAAAGGCGGAATATTGCAAAACTCAATTTAAATGATCATCTTCTTCTCGAAAACAAAAACAAAATTCTTTTAAAACATGGCAGCCCATCATAGTCGATCTAACAATATTCCTTTAGCATCACACCCGTTCCTTCCACAAATCCAAAGACAACATGACAAAATAAACTCGTTGTAACCGCATCATCCTCATCGGAGACTTGCATGTTTATATCTACGGGTTGTTGCTCTTGTCCCTTACTTCAGAAAACAAGATCCGGGTGTATATAAATATATAATTGATGATTTAAATTTCATCAATAAATTTTTTTAATTTCTACACTGGCAAACCACACGAATCGGATGAGCCTACCGAAAATATGATTAACAAAAGTGAGTCCCGTAGAAAAACGGATCCATATTTGTCGGAAAAAATGATGGTTGGAGGAGGTAGTAGGAGCGGAAAGAGCAGGTTGAAGATACACCCAAACATGAAACAGCTTTTGACGAGATGATACCGGATCAATATTTCCCGAGTGGGGGAACACGATGCCAGAAAATTGACGACAGTGGCGCTTGGGATTAGAACGGTGATGGAGATGGAATTTCCTCGGCGAAGAGTTATTGGGGAATCTGCTTCATCCATGACTTGTTTTAGAGAGAATGCGAAGTGATTATTTGTTGGTTTTAGAAAGACAGAGAACCATAAAAATAAGGAAGGAGAAGAGGGAGAGAAAATGATGTAACATTTTGTTTAATTTGTCTTTTATTATTTCTTTTCTACGAAAGAAATTATGGAGTATAAAAACATGTCTTTTCTTTTGCATTGTCTTTTGTTTTAATCAGAATTATTATTTTTGTGCAACGTTTTCTAAACTAACTTTGGTTTAATCAAAATAACGTTTTCTAAACTAACTTTGGTGACATATGATTGCATTTTAGAAAATATTACGAGTTCGGGGTTAAATTTATAGATTTTGCCAAGTCCATGAACCATGACCGGTGATTTTAAAATCGAATGGCTAAATAAAAGAAAACGTGATGGTCGAAAGACTATCTTCTAATTTAAACCTATAAAAAATCAATCTATTGAGTAAAAAAAATCCATATAATTGATGAACGTCTAAAATTAACTACATAAGAAATTGTTTGCAATCTATACAACATCATATGTTTTTTCATACTTATATGGAGACAAAATATGCGATACTAATATTCCCAACAAACATATTTTTTTAACTGGGTGATTTTGATCTTGTTTCAAAAATATTTTTTTAATGAGTTAAGCGGTTAAAAAGTTTGGTTTTTACGGCGAATTTTGAAATAAATGTTCTATAGTACTTTAGAATTTTGTTTTAGGATTGTTTCAAAAAACATATTTGCAAAAAATAAAAAATATTATTATTTAAATTTTAAAGGTTTATTAAGTTTGCCTTGTGTCTATGTAGAGGTTGTCGATGGATCATGAAAGTTTGTGTTAATTAAGGTTAGGACACATGAATATCATGTTTTTAGATTAAGAATTATATGCCCGTTTGGTTTATTTGAGTCCAAAAAAATATATTCATACATCTCAATATATTTGCATTCAAAACCATTAAATTTTCTCAATAATATTAACTTTGTAAATAGAGATTTTATTGGTTAGAAAGATTAATATTTACAAGTTAATACATAACAAATTCCGTTGTTCGAATGTATGCTAAAATATTTAGAGAAACCACATGCAAATTTTTCAATATGTGGCAATCACACCCTCTTGAAAAGATATCGTGTCTAATAGTTGGAATCTTCCCACCAACTTTCGAGGTATGAGCTTGATTTCCTAAAAACTCAATCGTCTTCAGTTAGAGCTTAACCATCTAAGTCCTAATGAATATAACGACATAAGTTCAAGAGTTTCCAATGCCCAATAAAATATTTTTCATGCCCAGTCTTGTCTTGTTCAAGATTCTCTCGATCTCGTTCTTGTTTATAATAAAATTGAGGCTTCTTCGTCCTTCATCTTCTTGAGTCAAGCTGAAAAATCCTTTTTAAACAAAAATCCGGAGAAAATTAGCTTAACTTTGGTGATAGGAATACCAAGTTCTTACATAATGATATTAAAACCCGTATTTTTTGCAACAAGATTATCTCGATTATCAATAACCAGGGTGTGAATGTAACAGCACCCACCAGTGTTGTTAGTATTATCGTGATCTATTCTCAAGGATTTTCTTGGAACCAGACATCCCTCCCTGGTTACTCTGCTTTGGAAAAGGGTCTCGTCTCTTCTCTCCTCTCCACCAGGGTAGATGATGAGGATAAGATCTCAATGACCCGTACACTTACGTGTGAGGAAATTAAAAAAACATTATTCGGTAACGATAATAAAAAATCCTTCGGCCACGATGGTTTCAATTCTAGCTTCTTCAAAAGACCTTGGAACAACGTGGGAAATCAAATCGGTAATGGGGTCATAGAACTCTTTAATTCTTGAGTTCTTGGACCTTCCTCGAACTCCACTTCCATTGACTCATTCCTAAAAAATACTCCAATTATCTACCTGCTGATTTCTAGTCTATTGTAATTCACAACGTGGTGTATCATCTCTAAAATTTAGCTAACAAAATCAAAGATTCCTTCTCTTATTTGATTGGCAAATCGTGATCGCCTTTTTTTGTTGAAGGAAACATCTCTGATAACATTTTTCTATCGAAAGAACTCCTAAAGGGTTATCAAACCAATTGTAGAGACAAGTGGTTACTCTCAAAATTAACTTAATGAATGCCTTTGATAATGTTTGTTGTCATCTCATCTTAGACATCTTTGTTGGGCGATGGAATTTTGTGAAAATATGATCACTTGGATCATTAAATGTATCGACTCTCCTTCCTAAACATCATCATAAATAGCGTCAAGGTAATTTCAGTGGAAAGAACAGCCTCAAACAAGGAGGTCTGATCCTTTATGCTTTTTTGTCCTTGTTATGCAAGTTCTATCATGTATCCTAAATGATAAAATAATGACAGGAAGTTCCTATTTTAGTGGAAATGTCATAAACTCGAAATTATCAGTCTCTGCTTTGGCGATGACCTAAATGTTTTCTGTCATGACGACATCAACTATCTCCTTATTAAAGATGGGTTGGATAATTTATATTCTCTCTTACGTCCCCAAGTCATCCTCGTAGAGATATCATCTCAATTTTAGGGTTCAAGGAATGTACCATTCCTGTTAAATATATGGGAGTCCCCTTCATAGGACATTTCACTCACATGGACTAGTGTCCTCTTCTGCATAAATTTAACTCTAGGATTTACTCTTGGACTTCTAAGCACCCCTCTTATACAGTTAGGTTCCAGCTTATCACTTGCATCATTTCTTTTGATAAGGCCCTGAAATGAAGATTTCTAGAGCTAAGGTTTCCTGGACCAATGTTACCACTCCCACGTTGGAGGACGACTTGAGATTATAATCTAAAAACTTCGAATCAGGCGGTTACCCTTAAACATCTATGGTATATAGTTAGTATTGACAAATACTATATGATTCAATAAGATTAAATCTGAAAAAACAAAAATAATAATTTATGAGATTTGGACCTTGGTATATCTCCCTCTTGGACTTGGAGAAATATCTTACATCTTCATCATATGGAAAGTAATTTGTAGAGGATGGTGATTGACATTTTAATGAATACCTTCTTCTGGCATGACCCTCGACTCCTTCCTACCCATCTAGTAAAACATTATTGGAAAAACACCATCAAATATTCAAGGGTCGGGAAAAAACTCAAGGTCTCTAATATCATCAAAAATGGTCATCAAAACTTGAAATCTAATATGAGATCGGCACGAGCAAAGAATCATATCAATCTTCAAGAGATTAGAAATCTCATGCTCTATCTACCTCCCCCTAATATCTATTTCAATGACGTTCACCATTGGATCACGAAGACTGGAAATCGTAATTTCATGATCAAAGGCACCTATAACGCCATTCGTATGTCCACCCCAATTGTCGGGTGGGTCGGGTTAGTATTGAATGAGTTTAATATTCCTCGTCACTCTTTCATTCTTCGACTTGCAATCCATTGGAAGCTTTCTACTCGAGACAAGATTTTGATTTGGGGTTTAAATACCCCGGCAGATTATATCTTGTGCATTTCAGTCGCTGAAACTATTGCACATATCCTCTATGACTGTAGTTTTACTCAAAGTCTATGGAACAGTGCTAACTCCAAGTTGGGATTCCTAACTAACGTTG
Organism: Limnanthes douglasii subsp. nivea; assembly: GCA_036936605.1. Lineage (NCBI taxonomy): Eukaryota > Viridiplantae > Streptophyta > Magnoliopsida > Brassicales > Limnanthaceae > Limnanthes > Limnanthes douglasii. The sequence goes on from JAUPFV010000002.1 coordinate 277,309,103, forward strand.
ATTGTTGGCAATGTTGGGTTTGTGATGCGTCAAATTAGTTTTCTTCTCAAAATTGTAAGCTTTGACGTTCTTGTTTTGATGCGATCATTAAACACGTGTGGTGGGAGAGGAATGCAACAATTTTGTTGTTCCCCGCCGGCCCTAGCCGCATCGGTTTCTTACCGTATTTTCTCGGTCCTACGATACATATTCAATGACACCAAGATTGGATGGTCTAGCTAATTTCTCTATAAATTGATGTACTTATATGTTTTTCTTGTCTTATGCAAACACATCTCCCCTACTATGTTGGCTACGATTGATGCTCGCTACTGCTGGTGGTTTCTTTAGATATGTTGCCTACCCTTTAATGGAGATGCTTTATTCTATCTCCCATGTTTTATGTTATTATGTATCCTAATTTCTCATGTATCCTAATTTTTCATGCTTTTATGTCATGTAACATTAGTTTACGTCGATTCTCGTTCGATACTTATGTCTTTCTTCGAAGTATGCTCTGTATATTTATATAAAAAATTTATTTTTATTTAATTATTTTTTCTATAATAGAATTAAAACAATTAATTCTAGATTTGAAGATTCAAACTTTCTGACATATATTCTCCTAATTTCAATGACATATATTCTCCTAATTTCAATCAATGAATGGATGGATTGTTTATCATTTTATAAAAATGTTTTTTAATGACATTCATGTTATCTGAATTTCAGTTAAAATAAAATATAAAAATATTTTAATAATATATATATATATATATATATTATAACTGATGTGTAACTTTATAGCAAGAAAAGAAAAGAAATACTAGAAATCAAGATATTTGATTTTGAGTAAATTGCACATTGATATATCTAAGTAGAGCCATTAATATAAAGACGAGAAAAAGCTATAGAAAAAATCATGTTACCTAAATATTTATTAAGATAATTTAATATAAATTCCTTCTATTTTTTTTTCAAATATAATTAGTCCAATTTTATTAATTCAATCATAAGTATATTTGATGTGATTTTATTTATAAATATGTTTTATTTCAAATAAATTATATCCAAATTCGTCTGATAACTAACCTAGCTTCCACCAATTGAGGTAGAGGCCAATCAGCATGAACAAATAGTTTATCAAATTAACTATGAATTCATAGAAAATCTAGTGATAGAAATAAAGATGGAAAAAGGGCTAGATGAAATCTAAAAATCTAAAATATAAAAATAGTATGATTTTAATAGAATTTAGAACGGAGAAACAACATTCAATTCAAACACGTTTAGATATAAAAAAAAATGTCTGTTGACTATTGGGTAAAAAAAAATTCATACAATTCCCAGATTGAGGAACACCGAACACCCAAAAGTTGACTATATAAACAATTGCTTTTAATCTCTAGAAGTACTGTTTTCCCATTAAAACATCAAATCATTCACGTGTGCAATACATTATCACATAAATTATCATTTATATCCAGCTCTTGTCCAAACTCGTTAAGTGTTAGAATTGGTGTGCGAGTGTGTGTGACCGACCTCACGGACTAGCGAGATATTGTCCGCTTTGCGCTCGTAGGAGCGCACGGGTTTGCTCTTGGGTGTACTCCCAAAAGGCCTCTTGCTAGTTGAGGTGGGCTCACACTTATATACACTCTTTTTATGGTCCTTGTTAGCAATGTGGGATTGGGGGTCCTCTATGGGATGAAGTTTATTCTTCACATTAAGAATTTATCACAACTATAACTAAGTATGATTGTTATGGATCTTTTAATTGGAACGGTTTTAAGTTAAAATTATTTGTCATTTAAAAAGTTAGAAGTATATCAAAACTATATTATTAGATCAAAAATTAAATAAAATTGATTTTGATATTAAATACTATTTTTTATTTATAAAAAAATTTGATAAATCCGGCACAATAAAAGTGTATTATAAAATTAAAAAACCTAATTTTTTTGAATTTATTTATGCATTCAAGTGAGGTTGTTGTACATATTTTATAGAAAAACACAGTCAACCAATTTAGAGTTTTATAAAATCATATATATATATATATATATATATATATTTGTAAATTTAACAAAATGTTTAGTACATTGAAATTATATATGTATGATGTAACAACGAGATAACATATTTTGTGTGCTAACATGCATGCATGTTAGCACATATTATTTAAAGTGTTTGTTATGTTTGGATGTTATGTTATGTGTTCTCCAATAATCTATTATAATGTTTTTTTATCATGAATAAAAAATATATGTTTCAAAATCTAAAATAATATGGAATAATATCATGGCTAACAGTAAATGTTTTTTTTATAGGATAAAAAATATTATTTATATTTTTATTATTTTTACTATAAAAAAATTTAAATTTATGTTTTAAAATCCTAGATATGAGATAAGACAATAACATTCAATGTTCGAGTTAATTTTATTTGATTTTAATTTTTCGCGTATTTTATTAAAATTAGATAAAAATATATTATGATAGCCCTAACATTTTTTTAGAATTGTTGTTTGAATATGAAAATCATTATTTATTTTTAAATAAATAAATATCAAATAATTTAAATAATTGTAATTCGATTAAAATATAGTACCTAGTAGATATAGGATTAAGTTCGTGACAAATTAAGTTCCCATCGATACTTCATAATATATATGTACTGTTGTTCTTTAAAATTTAAAATAAACTAAATCAAATATACTTATAATTCGATTAATGAAACTAGACAATTCAATTTAAAAGAAAATGAAACATTTATATTGAATTTCTTTTGTTATAGCTTGTACCGAAAGATGAGCGAGTTAGGGGATATAAATATTTGAAGACTTGGATTATCCTAATAACTATATAGGTATAATGGTTACTATTCAATTAGTTTTTATCCTCTTTTGGTTCATTAACATTAGTGTTGCAATTTACACAAACTCAAATAGTTTAATCGTTGCTACATATAATTGTTTCCTTAGGAGGTGATAAACTAAACAAAATTAAATTTATTTAAAACTATTATTTAAAATTGTAAACGATGGATAAACAAATTATTATGTTAAAATAATAATCACTACTTTTAAACCGCTCATCCATCCAAAGTAAGAGATGCCCAGTTCGCCAGTGTCTTGAAATTACAATGATATATTTATTGGTGTGTTTTTTTGCATTTTTTATAGATAAAAAAAGTGTCCATAAAGTCAAGTTAAAATATTAATCTATTATTTTTTTAGATAATTTTTATAAACACTCTTTAAATCATATGTTTTTTTAATTAACGGACTATATAACATGTTTTATATAAATCTATGATGATGAATTCTCATCACCTAATATGGTCGAGCAAAAAAGAGAGAAAATAATAAATACACAAATCTAAACCCAACATAGCAAAGCAATAACATCGAGGGTCAACTGGGAAATAAAAAGAAATCGACAAGACAACTAATAGATGACGGATGACCAAAGCTTTTATCACCGAGCAGACCTCAACTAAACAGACACCTAGTCGAGTAGGATTCGATAATAAAGAAGCGGTCAAGCATCTATTGATTAAAGATGATTTAGCCTTGAAATGAGAGCGGCTAAACGAGAGCGGCTAAATAAATGTCTCGCTAAACGAGCCGAGAAAAAGTCAACAATAAGGGATGTGATCATACCTTCACCGAGAAAATAAACCAAGGCCGAGCTGAGCAGACTAGACCAAACGAAGCGCATGGTAACATACGATATAAAACCCCATGGAATTGAGTGGTCAACTATATTAATGAAAGAAGAATGTAGTAATGACCAAAGAGTGCGGGTATCCGTCATAAATTTCAGTCTATGCACTAAATAAACGAATATATATATATATATATATATATATAATTAGATGTTAATATGACCAAAAAGGGTATAAATAAACTCCAAGGTTTAAAGAATTGTATATTTTTCTCGACTAAAGAAGTAGTATCTCTACTTGTCACACTTTATTATATTTTTCTACAACAGATAGGGGGCATTCCGAGAACTATTAGCAATTAGAGCTATTTATCCATGAAGTGACAAGGTCGGGGCTTGAAAGAGATATGAAAGAACCAAATGAGATAGCGGACCGACAAAGAGCAGCGGCGAACCCAATAAGAGGACATGATCAATGGAAAACTATAATAGTCACTAATAATGGGTTGGCAAGGCTGACGCTTGTTGAAATCGCAACCCAAACGGAGCCGGAGTTAGCACCACAGGCGCCTGAAAACGTTGTGATAAGAGATAAGAGATAAAAATATGAAATATAAATATATTTATGTAGCTAACATGTAAAGTTTAGTAGATAAGAGATAAAATATAAAATATATATATATATATATATATATATATATATATATATATAAAATATTCACATGAGTTAGGCTAAACTACTGTTCAAAATGATGTCTTCCAATTTGTAAGTTCTCTCATAAATTAGACGAATTCTCTCGTAAAAACTAACTTCTCTCGTTCATATACTAAGTTCTTCTATTTTCAAAACATTATCTTATTCCATTTTCTTCTTCCTCAATCTTGAAAAACAACAAAATAACAAAAAATAATAATCATTTTTTCATCTTCTTCAAAAAATAAAAATACACTTTTCTTCATCTCAACGACAAAACCTCAACTATGGAAAAAAAAGTAAGTTTTCTTCTCATCCTTAATCTAATTCACTTTTACTTTTCAATTAATGTTTTTTTTGTAGAATCAAGATTTAATTCATTTAGGTTGTTGAAATTAATTAAATGTATTATCAGAATTAATTTTGAAACAATATGATGGTATGGTCGTGATTTTAGATTTAGGTTTTTTCTGAATTTTAGAACTTTTTTTTTTTAAAAAAAAATTGCTGAAATTTACAACTATTATTGAGCATTCACGGTATGGATGCTATGGACACGGTGTTGTTGATACCGCACCGCATATATCAACTTTTGGGTTTTTTCGCATTCTAAGAATGTAAGGGACATACACAATATGTAGTGCTAGTATGGTTAAATAGAAGTGAAGTGTCAAATGTATTTTTTTTGCACCGAAAATGCTATTGAACTATACTAACGGGCTGTTTTTTTTTATGTCTATCCATACATTTACCCAATAATACACTAATGTTAAGCTATTTTATTTTAATGCGTAAGTTTTGACTAACTTATTTTTCTGTCACTATTCCACTAAAGAGAATAATAAGCTTAAAAAACATTAGAAGCTATAAAATAGTCTCAAACTAAAAAATGGCGAATTAGACCTATTTTAAAATTTTAAAAAACCTATTTATTAAGAACATAAAAAATTAGAAACTAGCGCAAAATAAAATATTAATATAAAAGATATGTCATAATTTTTTTTTATCCTTTTTATATATACTTGCCGACAGTTACTCAATACGGATCCCATATATTTTCCCCAACTAAACTCTGCTTACAGTGTCTACTTACATTCTCTTGCAAAACAATATTAATATACAAAATATTTAAAAAATAACCATGCAAACATTTATAATTAAAAGTTTCTCAAAATCTACTATTTTATATAAAAATGTTTTGTTGTTTATATGAGATGACTGTTTGGATCATCATTTATTTTACAAAAATAAGTTCTATCCTTTCCTATTACTTATCTGAATCTAAATCAACAAAATAATGTGCACGTTGGATTGGGGATTAAAAATATTATTAATGAGGATAATAAATACATCATTATCTTATGATTCATATTCGTCACTGTCACTGCTGTCAGCCATAAGATAGATCTTATTATAAAGGAAATATTAAAAACTGTTGCTATGCATTGTATAATACATAAAATGTGGTAAGTTGACCATAGTTTTACTGCTTAAATCAAATGTAATTTTTGTTTCTAGATGGCACCAAAAACGAGAAAATGGGAGGGCTATTATAATTTTATTTAATAAATATAAGAGAAATTTGGTAGAAAATGGGTATTGGGTATTGTTTCTAAAACAGTGAGACAAACATAACTCCTATTATATTAGTTTTAATATATTTATAAAAAGTGTACACTGAAATATAAAAAATATTAAAAGTTTATTATAATAAGAAAATTAAAAAATATAGCAATTTTTAATTCGGAGTATATATTTTGTTTTAGAATTAATAAAATATATTTTAAAAAAACATGACAGTTTGGAAAATAGTTACAAGTTGCGAAAATGATATAAAAACCATAACTTTTCATATAATGTCATCATTAAAAACATTGTTGCTGGATTGACGATCCAGAAAGGGTCAAGTTATATACCCCAAACGGGTTTAAATATACACAATTTTGAGTTTAACCAAATATAGTATAAGTTCATCCAAATTTTGACAAAAATATCTTTTTATGGGTACATAACGTATTTTTTTACTAACCTTCTTCCTCCTCATTTTTTCTCTTACATTCTCTAACTTCTCTCTAAAACCTCCAAGTTCTCTCTAATTTATGAACTAAAATCCGGCGAACTAAAATATGGAAACTTAGTGTTAGTATCAAAATTAGGGTTGTGGTTGAATTAGGTAAAAAAAAATCACAATTTTAAGGTGTTTGGATGCCATTTTCCAACCGAATTGCTGAGCGCACCATAGGTACAGGGGGCGTACCAAAGGGTACGATACCCATGTACCATCGGTACACAGGGTGTACCGGCTGGTACATACCACGCCCACAAAAAACAAGTTTTTACCTTAATTTTGGTCGATTCATGTTTGATTTTGTGTTTTTATTAGAAGAAGTTTAAAAAAAATTCAAAAGAGTTTGAATGTTCTTGAGTCAACTTTGAATGTTCAAGATCCATTTGAAGAACTTCACAAAATTGTAGTAATATGAGGTTTGATCTAGTAGGGAGGTGTGTTTTTTTGGATACACATAGTCAAATAGATTGTTTTGTGAATTTGGTATATCTAGGATATACTTAGTGTTTTTTTTACTTAGTGGCAATTTGAATATTTAATAAAAAGTTCAAAGATTTTTTTGTCCGACAAACAAAAATCAACTGCATATTTTGGTATACTTAAACTATATTTGGATATATATAGCTATACCCATCCAGTAATTTAGGCATAAAAACTTATTTTCCGTATTTATGTATTGTGTAGGATGTTGGTTTATAAGGATCAAGATTGTTTTAATTTTACCCCACCTATAGACACGATTTAATTACTGGTGAGTTTTGATTTTGGATCACCTGTGGTACTGATAAATGTTTTTTTTCGGGCAAACCGAGAAGGCTAATTATCCATAAAAAGTGTAGTTGTTTTCATTTGTTAGTTATCTCTTTATTGGATTTCAAAATAGAAAATTTGTTTTATTCATGCTTAGAATAGATAGACATTAGAAAAATATTGGTAGTTATTCTTGAACAAACGTTTGGAAAATTATTTTTTCATGCTTGACACGTTGGTGTCGCGCTAAAATATATAGAGAACAATTTGTTATTCCAAATTTATTTATATAGATACTGCATTATAGTTATAACTGACAAAAAAAATGTCAGTTATATCTCTTTCACTAGTTTCTCAAATTATGTGTATATATAAATGAGGTTATAATATTTAATCCTGATAAAAAAAATATTAATATAAATATTGTGTTTATGATACATTAAGAGAATATATTTTACAAATAAATTATATTACATTTTTCTTTTGTAAGTTTCAGCTTGGGCCAACAATTTGGTCCTTGCAGGTTTTTATGTCATCAGTATATAAGAAGAAAAAAAAGTTAAGTAAACGTTATTATATTTGTTTTTTTAGCCATCTAATATTATATATAAAATATTTTATTTAGGTAATCTGAACCTAATGATTTAAGATTAATTTTATTTTTCAATAATTGTTCACGGTTTGAAATATTACCGATAATAGTATGATTTTGAATTAGAAGTACGGATATTTATTTGGGTTATATATGTCATTTTTGAACCATAATTTCAGATAAATATCTGTAGATATATTTGATTTTGTTTTATCAGTATCGACAAAACTAGATCTATGAACAATATATTTTAAATTATTTTTGTATTTTTTAGTTATGTAATTATGTGTAACGAGGTGCGTATTAAGTTTGAAAAACAAATTGTGTTCTGGTTGTGGAATTACGTGTAGTTGGGTTAAAAAAAAAACATATCCAGAATTATGTGTAGTTTGATAGCAATATAGTAACCGAGTTCCAGTTTCGGAATTATGTGCAAATTAGTTGCGCAAATAAGAATAAAATAGTTGTATAAATATGATTGTGGTTGAGAAAAAGCAAATGTGTCAATTTGTGGAGTTACGTATAAAATGAGTTACGTAAATAAGAAAAAAGTAGCTAACTAAATATGATTTTGGTTGCGAAATAAGTTTAGAAAAAATACTATTATCTAGTTACGGAAGTACGTCTAATTTGGTTGTTAAAAATAATTATGTTCAAATTGCGTAATTACATATAATTTGGTTGTGAAAGTAGGAATAAAAATAAAATTCTCCAAAAATAGTAATCATGGATTTCGCTTTGTTTGTCTTTAGGAAATAGAAATATGTGTTTTTAGATTATTTTTATCGGTTAGAGTTTGAAAGTATGAAATTTTAAAGACTGAAAATACCTAATTTTTGAAGTTGTACGTGTTTTGTGTTTTTAGGGTTATTGTTGGAAACATGTATGTTGTGTATTTTTTGATAAACTTCAAAATCCAAGTAGTAGTTATCGGTAATTTATTTTTTCTCATGTGATTATTGGTAACTTGCGATTTTATATACATATATCCTAAAAAATATTATTGATAAATAAAATTCTTTGTTATTTTTGTCTATATGTTTTTTATAAATTTTTTTATTAAATGTGTTATATTTTTTGTATAATTTTGAGAGATATTTTACCTCATCAAGTGGGATTGTTTGTGGTAACTATTCTTATTTCCATTTCATCAATCTATTGGTTTGTTTCTAGATTGTGATAGTTCCAAAAATATCTAAAGGGTTATTTAGTCGAAGATATTATGGGAGTTAGATTCTTGAAAGGGAAACATGAGGCGTCTAGAGAGAGGAGATGCTAAAAATAGGGCTAAAAACTCTGGTTAGTCACCGGTGTTTGACACATGTTGCACTCCTGCCACTAAGCTTCATTCGTCCCCAAAACTAGTCACCGGTCTCCAAAAATGTTGCATTTTTACCATTAGCGCGTGCAAATTGACAAGGAGCTGACACGTGGCAGGCCAATGTACTCAGCTTTGTTCCACATACGGCCATCCCTTCTTTTCTTCCAAAAACACTCTTTAGCACATTTTATCTTATTTACTTTAATTTTTAATTTTTACTCTTCAATTTCACCTCACCAAATATTTACCCATCCATTTAACTATTTATCTTTTACCCTTCTTTATCATAATTACTAGTTATTACCCACCCACTTAATAATAACCCTGCCAATCTTGGAAAAGTTCTATTCCCACTCACCTTATTACTATTCTCACCATTCACTTCAGAACGATTCTTCTTCGTTTTCTTCAAGGCAATCTCATCGCTTTCCATGACTACTTTCTCAAATTCGACCCACAATTTCCTCGACATTCCCTATTTTGAATTATCACTAGATTTTACCGTTTCTTCTCACTCGAGTCAAGTAACATCTTCTTGCGTTTAATCAGTACCGGAGCAGAATGTGGCAACAGTGATGGAGATAGAGATTCGAGTTTCGATTCAGATCTGGATTTGAATTTGGATATGAGTTTATTTTTTTGTGAATTAGTGAATCTATTGCGTTCTTGATTTGGCTCTCACGTTGAGTACGAAGTTTGTCTAAGTTTCCTTCGATCCGTCCTTGGAGACGGAGGCGCGTGAAATTCAACCGGCCCATAGACCAGTGAGCGTCGTTGGCCCATGAGTGGAACGGGTCAAGTACGGAAACGGGCGGATCGACTCTTTCTTTATTGAACTTTGCATCGGCGAAGAAGCTCGGCCGAGTAAAGGCTGTTGCCGTAGAACGAGGCTGGTTTAATGGCAGAGGTAGATTTCTTTGAAGGAACTACCATTTTTTTTCTCTGGTGTGCTAGATTAGGATAAGCTGAAATCCCTGAAGATCCAACACCTATTTTCTCCAGAGAGAATTGAAAGATGGCGTATGTAGCGATGAAGTATATGAAGCCTAGTTTGGAAGAACTACATGAGCAGATTCACAAAATCGGAATCACTCTATCTTTCAAAAATGTCAAAAATGTCGAGAAAGTTTGTGCTGATTTGGTCGGTGGTGCTAAGGACAAGAGACTTAGGGTTAAGGGACCAGTGAGAATGCCAACCAAGGTTCTTAACATTACTACCAGGAATACCCCTTGTGGTGAAGGAACAAACACTTGGGATAGATTTGAGCTGAGAGTTCACAAGCGGGTAATTGACCTGTTCAGTTCCCCAGAAGTTGTGAAGCAAATTACCTCCATCACAATCAAACCAGGTGTTGAGGTTGAGGTCACCATTGCATACTCTTAGATATGCTATGTTCAATCTTCGGACAAGTTCTCATATTTATTATGCCCTAAGTTTTTACATGTATGGTTGTTTGTAGGGTTACTATAACTTTTTGTTTCCTATTATTAAGCTTTCAATAAAAAAAAAACTACCATTTTTTTGTTGCAGATTTGTGAAGAAGATAATAGAATAGATTCTTCTTGTTGTGTTTTGAGAAAGAGGGCGGAGCGTACGTGGTCAGATAAGGATTTGTTTGAAATTAACAAATGGGTCGGGTTATTAGTAAGTGGGTGGGTATTAACTAGTAATTAGGATAAAGAAGGGTAAAAGGTAAATAGTTAAATGGGTGGGTAAATCTTAGGTGAGGTGAAATTGAAGAGTAAAAAGTAAAAAATTAAAGTAAATAAGGTAAAATGTGCTACAAGGATGTTTTTGGAAGAAAAGAAGGGATGGCCGTATATGGAACAAAGCTGAGTACATTGGCCTGCCACGTGTCAGCTCATTGATAATTTGCACGCGCTAATGGCAAAAATGCAACATTTTTGGAGACCGGTGACTAGTTTTGGGGACGAATGAAGCTTAATGGAAGGAGTGCAACAGGTGTCAAACACCGATGACTAACCAGGGTTTTTAGCCTAAAAATAGTAATAAAGTAATAATTGTTCACATTTTCTCTAAAAGAGAGACATTACTTTATACAGTAATGGTGGTGGGCCCAAATGCTATATGACTGGTCCATTTATGACTATTCCATTCTATTATTCTATTAAGTAACATAAATTTTCTCTTTATTACATAAAATACCATCAATGTTATAGACTTGTCAGACTTAAATCATAAAATAAAGATTTTCCTAATAAGCAACCAGTTGGACAAGCGAGTCGTATATTTCTTACCCTTATTAGTAGCCCCCTTAGTCCTTGCGAAACTGTTTGAGGGATGACTATTCTAGGTGCTACATCGGATGTTTCTAAACTACATGTAGCCATATCATCCGACGTGAAGTATATTGTTCAGACGAATCAGCTTCAACCTTTATCAGGTGATTGGCGTATCGTGCAAGTGCTCTTGTGATCTTAAAAGGGATTGGTTCAAACGACATTGTCCTTGGTAGATTCATATATAGAAGTTATTAGTTCGGCGCATGTGCGCCACGCCTAGTGTTTTCTCGTATACGTGTCACCTAGTAACTCTGCATATATCATAGATCTTTAATGATAAAATGTAAAGAATTTATTAGAAAAAAACCTTTCCACTTCCTTTTGTGCATTTTAGTTGAAATGTAGAAGAACTGCTATGAGATATTTCTTCTTCTCTACACCAAGTGGTCGTTGACTCTTCAACAACCCTTCTATAAATATGTTCTTTCCCTCTCATAATCTTCATTTGAAATTATTTCAATAAAGATATATATAAAGAGAGAGACAATTTTCACCGTCGCAAAAAACAATTTCTCGGTCAAGTAACCACTGCAAAATCTACTTTGTTGCCTTTAATTGGCTTTTGATATCTAAACGGGCCAAAAAACGAGAGCCAATATGATCATGGAAAAGAAGGACCTGCCCTAATCAATTTATCAAACTATCTCCACTATGGAACTTGGCCACCATGGAGAAAACAAAACAAAGTTGTTTGTCTTTCAAATCATGATACCTACTCATAAAATCCCAACCCTTATCCCCCGGTGAGACTTGCTCTCAAAGAGATGAGGTGTCACCTTATACAGTTAGGAATATCCACCCATCAGAATAGTTTTCTTCCAATGGGTCATTCTAAAGTTGAAAAAGAAAAATAAAAAAACAAATTGAAACTGCATCCAAAAGAAAATGATCTCCTCGTCTGAGTAATAAAATATATAAAAAGTCTATGATTATTCTGGGGTTAATGTCCCAGAAAATAAATCTATGAAGGCTGCTCAGAAATATTTAACAACTCGACCTATAAGGGTTGTAGAAAAAAAGGACAAATACGATTCGTTGATGAACCAACTGATTAGTCTAAAGGCCAAAATAACGTCTGCTAATCTGTTGGAATTAAATACGGAACATAATGCTGAGGTCGAACACTGAGAACCCAAAGCTGATGCTCAAACTAGGAAAATAAGACTCATACGACCAAGAAAAGAAAGTCTGAGGTGAACTCTCATCAAAGGTAGCTATTGTCTTCAAGGAAAATCTTCGTAAAGCTGATGATGAGTATCTTATTGCTCTCTTCAAAGCGAAGTATCAATGTTTCTTAGAGGCCAAATAAGAGAAGCTTGAAGATCGTAAAGTACCCTTCTGCTCTGTTAATGTTCGATTCTCTAAGAAATTAGAGACCCTGTTATTAGCTGAAGATCATGAGATGGTAGTCTTCCCAAACATACTTAATAGAAGGCTTCAGTTCCCATTGGACCTATCTATCGTGAGGTTCTTCAAAGTGGTGGGCATGCACCCTAGCCAAACAAATCCAAACCTGTAGCTCATACTGATGGCTTGCATTATAGGCTCGAGGCTCTTTCAGATATTTTTTTGATGGAATCATTTGTTGCCCTAATGATTATTTCAAAGAATTTTCCATTTGAATCTTCTTACCATGGGAAATAAGTTTAAAGTTGTGGATGACCTCGCAAAAACTGACAAAAAATGGAAATATAGATTTTTTTTATCTTAGTGTTGTCGGAAAACGGACCAGATTCTTCGGACAGTAACCCCAATCATATCTCTTTGAAATAAAGAAACACATGTAACCTAATTCTCTTTTCCAAACTGTTTTAACGTAATCAGTATGGCTTGAATATTATTCACACATTTTCTTCTACACAGGTGATTGAATCTTATGAAGAGTATAACGAGGATCTAGAGAGGATATTCATAAGGTTGAACACTTGGCTAAAACTCTATATGTATATAATGGTACAAAGATAGTATATGTATATCAAATTTTTATTACTAAAGATGAGAAAGTAAACTTAAGAAATGAAGTAATTTTATTTCCGAAGTATTTATTTTTTTTTGGAATGGATAAAATATATTTTAAAAAATATGACAAAATTTTGAAAATAATTACAAGTTGCGGAAATGATATAGAAACCATAACTCTTCATATAATGTCATCCCTTAAAAATATTATTCCTATGTTGACAATCCAGTCGTTTATGTATAAAAACTTATTTTCCCCATTTCAGTATTGTCCCTATTTCCGTATTGTGTAGGATGATGGTTTATAAGCGCAGGCGGAGATAGGTGGGTGCGAGTCAGGAACCCACCTGATTCCAAAATATATGTTTAGTAGTATGATTTTATTTCTCCCCTTAGTCAAGTTGGTTAGAAGCCAAGTCAACAACCCACTTATCCTGGGTTCGAGACTTGGCTATTGGTAATGTAGTTATTTTTAAATATATTATTTATTTTATTGTATATAAATTAAATTTATATATAAATTTTTATTATATATTATTTATTTTCGAATTTATAATATTAATCTATATTATTTTCATATAAATAGATATGCTGCTTTAAAAAATAATGTAAATTTATATAAATTTGATAATGTTGGTAGAGAATCCTAACTATAAGATATAATCTTTTTAAACAATTTCTCTTTTACTATCGATTAGACAACTCTAACAACAAGCTTCAAACACTAAGGTATTTATTGAGTCTCTATGTTATTAATTCTCAAAATTTAAGCTTTGCTACATGTCTTATATTACTATTCACTAGTTACAAAGATTAACATTGGTTGATCTATATTTTTTCTTAAGATAGAGAGCCGTAAAGTTAAATTTCAAAGCAAATAGACCTCCATAAATCCTAATTTTTATTTTTCTTTGCTAAGTTTAAATTTTATTATTGATTTAGTTTTTATGTTTGTCATTATAGGATTCATTGATATTTCAAAACAAGTAAATTTAGAAAAGAAAATACAAATATCTTTAATTTAATCAGTGAAGTTAACCGCAGAGGGACACAAGATTAACTTGTTATTCCAGAAGAACATGTTTCGGTGGTCAATAATCCACAACCTGAAGTTGAAGCACAATCTTCAAATTAGGAACATTTGGAGGCTGATCGAGGAAAAAGAGATCGAATCTCTAGCTTTCATCCAGATCTTCAAGACTTGGTAAGAAGAGTTTACCTTTTAAGGGGTCTAACACAACCTCGTAAGGAGAAATATCCTTATATCGAAGTTACTTATAATATATTAAACATAATAACTCTGTCCATTGTTGGCTTTGCTTTTACTTGTAGCAACGGCGAGTGTTGGACGAGTTTTCTTGGGTTTGAATTATGTGAAGAAAGAGTTGAAAAATAGAATAAGCGATCCATGGCTTAATGATTGTTTTGTAATATTTGTGGCATGATTAGTAACATAACTACCCTTCAACAATTTCAAACTACGAATAAAAGAAAAATACAAGTAAAATTAACTTAGATTTATATTTTTATTTTAGTTTTTTAATCACATTTTTAGTTACTTGTGTAATGTATATTATAACAATAAAAATTTAGTATTTGAGATTTCAATATAAATCATGTTTGTTATAACTTTTGTATCTTATTTTAATTTATTTAATAATAATAAAAAAAATTCAGGACACCACTATGTTTCGATCCTGGCTACGCCACTGTTTATAAATATCAGTTTTATTCGTTACATTACCACCGCCTATAGACATTTTGATTTTGTATCACCTATGGATCTGTTATCCCTGGAGTTTAAATCCTACTTCCTAAGTTTAAACATAGGTTAGTGGATGGAAAATTTATATACTTTATTTATTTTTGAGATTTTTAGTATCATTTTCTTTGGCAAACCACGAAAATGAATTTAATTATTTTTAAGATTTCTAGTATCATTTTCTTTCGCAAACCGAAAAGTCAATTTTTTTTTCGTATTTTAAATAGTCTCTTAATTCGTTTTTCAAACTAAGATTTTGTTTTACTCTTTTATATATATATATATATATATATATATAAGAGACGCAAAACGAATAGAAAGAATTCTCAAAGCCAATACCTTCGACATGGAAAACCGTACAGTATCCCAAAGAAGCATTTCATCAATCAGCCCATCGACATGGAAAACCGTACAGTATCCCAAAGAAGCATTTCATCAATCAGCCCATCAACATGGAAAACCGTACAATATCCCAAAGAAGCATTTCATCAATCAGCCCATCTAACCAGACCTTCGATTCACATGCTTCTATAGCAACTATAAACACTCCATCTAAATTTCATACATAAATGAGTAGTTTAAGCGAGGTGGAGGTGGTGGCCCAGAAATTTCATATGATCTCTCTCCCTTCATTTCGTTTTTCACAAGATTTCAATTGGATTGCCTTCTTAAATCTCTTTACTGGTCTGAATTTAACTTAGAAACATAAATAGAGAAGTGTTGGTTTGTAGTTCTCATTATATATAATAGATGTTGAATGATTTATTTAAAAGAAATAAATAACTATGGTTAGTTTTCCATAAAAAAAAGGATTTTGAAAATTACTTACTATAGATATATATAAACATGTAGGTGTCCATTATTAACATCCTACTAATATAGATGGAATATCAGATTAATGTTAAACAAACAATATATAATAATTTATTATGTGTGTGACTAAGTTTTTATTCAAATATATGATGGACCTATTTAAAAATATATGTAAAACTCTTCTGCTAGTTTAATATATATTCTGTAATAATTTTTTGTTAGGAAAAATATATTTTATTAAATGAAATCAGGGCTACAACATTTAAATATTTGGCACTAAATTTTCTCTCCAATATTGAAAACAAATTCAGGCTAAAATACAAATTGAAGATACATCACAATTTTTAGAGAACTTGGAGTGCTTCTTAAACGAAAATCTTCTAAAAGCCTTTGATCCTATTCCATCCATAATTAATTCAATCTTCAAGGCTTCCAGAAATTTGTGATTCGATCCAAAAACAAGATAGAGCTTGATGCCACGATACTAAAACGAAATCTCCAACTTTTGGATTAGGACCATGAATAAAAACGACTGAGAAATTCTTTCACAGATTTCATCCGTCGGTGAATAAAGCTTCAATCTCCAGACTAGCAATAAAAAATCTTTCTTCATTGTTAATTTAACCTGAAGCTTGGTAATTATCAGGAAGAATCCTGCTAAGAGAGCACTAAAACAACAGTAATTGATCACTCTTAATTTGGATTGATATATCTCAGCCCAAGCTTTCTAATAAAGTAATGGCTAAGAGCTGATTTGGTGTTTGGAACTCATAAAAATTATGGTTTTTCTTGCATCTGACAGTCCATTTAGCAAGCCAATCGGCTGTTTGATATGCTTTATATTCATAGTCGATGCTATTAGATTTCTACAAATTGTTAGCAAATGATTAAAATACCATGGAGATTTTCCTTTAGCGAGAAGCTTCATAAGCATTAAACAATTTGTTTCTATGTCAACCTTAACCCATCTATTCTTTTTATAGACTAAAAGGTCATTTAATAAGGTTCTTCATTCAGCCATTAGAGGAGATATTCATCTTCAAGGCTGTTTCTGATAATAATCCCTCCATTGGACTCTCCGTTTCTGAGGCAATCTGCATCTATATTCATCTTCATTATACATCAAGAGAAGTATTACATTTAAGGTGTAAGCGCTTTTCCTTCCTGTTTATTATCGATAAACAACCGATAACATACCCTGCATTTGTAGTATTAAACTAATGCGAATAGTAATGTGATAAATATGATAAATATGATTGATAGATGTATAAGCAGAGAAAAAAGTCCCTTTTAACTTAGCCTTATTGCAATTTTGCCAGATTACCGAACAAATAGCAGAAGGAATAACATCTGTAATATGAACTTTTTTGTTTGAGAAGAAAAACCAGTTTCTTATAACGTGAGTTATATTCATGAATCTCTTCATTTTAACTTTGAATAAGTCTGTGAAATGCTTCTAGATTTACCATGCATAACTACAACTAATAAATAGATGATTGGTGTCTTCACAGTTATTGCAAAACTGGCATTAAGAGACCATAACTGAAATTATGAATAAGCTTCCATAAAAAAACGAGAACTTCCTGGGAGTTATAACATTCCAAATTTTCTTGAGTAAACTGGATTGATTCTACTGGTTTCTTATGTTGTTCCATGTTTGCTTTGTGTTGAACTTAAGATCAGATGATATCTTCCAAATATTGATGTCACCCTTGTTGGTGTTGATGCTAGTTACCTTGATAAGATTGATTCTTTTAGTAGGTAGAAAGCCTTGCATTTTGCTAATATCCCACGTATTATTCTGCCATAAAGTTTTGACTTTAGCAGTCTAGAACCAACTGTTGTTTTCATTGTTATGAAGGATAATTAAAAAAGATTGATCGTGTCAATTATCAAGCCAAAAGTCCATCTCTTCGTTTCCTAGCAGCCATCTGATGTTGATTTCAGCAGAATCCTTAATACCTGAAAGTCTTTTTCACGTAAGAGAGCTAGTTTTATCGTAATAAGCTTTGAGAGGATGTATGTTTTGGCTATAGATGTTATGCATAATATGATCCCAAAAACTTCTATTTTTCTGAACATAGACTAAAGTTTTTGGGAGAAGGTGTTCTGAATATCATAAAGTTTTCTGATATTCAGACCACCTTCCTCAAAAGGTCTGCAAAGAGGTGACCATTTAGACCAATGCATTCAGTTGAGATTGATCTTCATACAAATTTATTGAATGCTATCTAAAGTATTTTAAGTATGCAATTTGGAATCAAGCTATTTTAGATCCAATAACTAAGTAAGGACATAAACACAGTGGGGATGGGAGTTAGCCTGCCCCCATATGATAAGTGCTTGCTTTCCCAGTCTGAGATTTTTGTATTGACTTTATCCAAGATTGTTTAGAAGTTGAATGATTTATTTTTGCTGCTTAAGGTTATGAAAATATAATTTGTTGGAAGGTTTTCTACAGTGAATCCAGTTTGACCCACTAGAGTGGCTATTCTGCTCTGCTTGAATCTGGTATATACTATTATCTTTTTCTTCTATTTGTTTATTGATTTTACAAATCCTTTTTAATAGATTTCCAGGAATCTGATTAATTCTTCAATTGTAGATTGCAAACTATTAGTAAAGATTAGGATGTCATCGGCGAATATGGATAATATATTTAGTTTTTGAGGAAAATTGTATTTCATTGTTTGAACTAAATAAATTGTATAGTACCATGGTTAGCACTTATTCCCCAATTATGAAGAGGCTTGGAGACAAGGGATCACATTGCCTCATGTCTCTCTTAGGGTTGAAGTAGCCAATGATACTCCCGTTAATTAACATAGAAATGTTTACATCCATGATCATCTTATCAATTAGGTTTACGAAAACATTAGAGAAGCCAAAGGTAAGAAGAATTTTAGTTATAAATGAATGAGATATCCTATAAAATGATTTAGACATGTCCAATTGGATAATAATGTTACCAGATTTTGGGTTTCTGTTTGAATCGTAAACTAATTCCTTAGTTATTAAGAAATTTTCGTGGATAAGCATATCTTTAACGTAAGCCCATTGAGTAGTAGAAATGATATTAGGAAAAAATCTAGAAAGTCTACTATTGATTAGGCTTGGACATGATTCTATTTAGCACAATACATAATCCTTTAGGTCTGTAATTATTCCAGCAAGTAGGATTTATAGATTTAGGTATTGAACATAAACCAGTTGTGAAAATACCCTTAGGAATACTCTAACCTTGAAGAAAAACATTGAGAGCTTTACAAAGATCAGTTTTGATTATCTTCCAGCATACTTTATAGAAATAAATATTGTATCCATCGATCCCATCTGTACTTGAAGGGTTCATGGCATTAATAATACCCATAACTTCATCCTCATTTGTAAGCATTAGTAAAGAATCATTTTCCTCCGTGGTAACAAGCTTAGGGATGCTGTCAAATATCATGTCTTGCATCTTGTACTTATCGTCTTCAGTGTTGTAACACTCAGCTGACTTGCCAATAGCTTCGGAGTCAAGGATCTAACTGCTTCCTTCTTTAATGCTTATAATAACACTCTTCCTTCTTTTCTTTGAGACAAATGAATAATAAGCTTTTGTATTACGATCATCATCTCTTAACCAATAGCTATAGTATTTATGTTTCCAGAAGTCCTCCTCCATTCTTAAAGCTTGAAGGTGGAGGATGTTAGCTTTGTCTAAAGCAGCCTTAATATCAGAAAAATTAGAAATAGAGAATAATGTCTTCATCTTCCTAATCTCTTCTTCTGTATCTTTAACCTTGTCAAAAATATTGCTGAAATGATTAATATTCCACTCCTTTAGCTATTCTTTAACCTTTTCAATTTGTGCCAGAAACTTGAATAGGATTTCTATTCATCTTTTGATACCAATTCTTCTCAATAAAAGTAAATAAATTTTTATCAAAGGTCCACATATTCATAAACTTAAAGCTTTTTTATTAGAGTCGTTAAAAAACTTGGTCTATATATATAGTATTCCATTTGTATTTATTAAACATATACCTCATACCTTATGAGTAAGATTATATAATCTTAACAATTGTATTAGTAATTAACTAATAAATATATATATTATTCTCAAACTAATAATTTTTCTTTTTAATTATAACTCTTTTGCATACTTGTTACATTTTTTTATAAATTTAACGAATCTTTCATCTCATAAAATTACGTTAATCATAAAAGCGATTTTTATTTCATATCACAAATCCAACGATTTAGTAATAGAATTAATTCGATAAAATCATTAGAAATTAAGGGTATGGCAATAATATTTTTTCTCATTTTATAAAATTTTGATACCACGTCCGAATGAATTAAACGACCTTATTACTACGGATAAAAAGAGTTAAAGTGAGAGTTATTCCAAAAAAAAAGTGGATCGGTGATAGAACTTTTATTTTGGTTTTCAATCGCTACTTGAAACAATTATTTTTTCGTTCAATTATTATTTTTTATTTCAAACAAAAGTTGTTAGTGTTTTTTCTTTTTTAATTTATTTTCTTTGATCAGATTCAAGAATCAAGTGAATCTTGAAAATCGTGATTTAGTTGATCGGTAATTGAAACAAGAGTAATAATCAATTGAATAAAAATGAGGAGAAATTAGTCAAAATTATTTGAAATTAGTATATTTCATTCGTCTGAGTTAAAATTGAATTGCGATTTTTAAGATTAGTTTAGTTTTCAGAGATCGAGTTAAGAATTGAGTTCGATTTTCTTTATTTCGATATGATTCAACTATTTATTGTCATCGATAAAAGAATCAAAGATAATATCAAAAACAGCTAGGACAAGATTAAGTTTTTTTGTTACATTACATGTAGTTATTTTGTTCTTCGAAAACTCACTAAGTTTTGAGTCTAAATATTTATAATTATGTTTAAACTTTTATTATTATAGCTTGACTACAGAATTGGATCTTAATGTTTGTCAATTTATTTTTAAAAATTGTTTTGAGTCTAAATATTATGATAACTATATGGTTTTATTACACACCTCATAAGTTGCAATTCTAGTTTCTATATTAAATTATTTTTTTACTACAACAATATTATAACATCTATATTACTTCATTTTAGTTGTTAAATTAATAGTTAACACTTGTAATTCAACAATTAATTTATGTTTTACTCATTTAGTTTATCTATCACGCACTATTACTACATAAATTTCCTTAAGAACACAATTATTAATGGAGAAAATGCATGAAAGTAACAAATTTTTGTGTTCACTAATCCTTATTTTGGTTCTTTTCTACTTTTTAATCTTTTTTCTGGATCAAGTGGGTTGATAAATGGTTATACTAAGTGTTTGTCTTCATGAATAAATGATTTATTGGTAGATTGACTGTATTATAAGAGTCACATTTTAATTAGTTTCTTACTGTATTGTCATTGTAGTGAAACACATTACTCTGTGTGTACATCGTCCAATTTACAATGATTGTTCTTACAGATCTTCATAACATTAAGTTATATTTTATTTGTGATAAACTTCATACACACATATTAGAAATGTTGCGGTTTCTATGGTCATGCTTAATTTAATATAAGAAACTTACTTTTGCAACACCAATAAAACATAAACAAAATAACATAATTTAAATCTTGGTAAATGAGATCAATCACATACATTTAATGCTTTATATTAGTATTATTATGCTCATCTTTTATTGTGTGGCTTACTATGATCAATTTGTGATGTGGCTCCTTGTTTAGAATAGTGATTTACTTTGGAAGTGTTGTGTGCGGGGTTAACAATATCAACTGTTGGATGATCTTTGTAAAATTGTATTTCTTACATGGCATGAGACTTTGTACCCTTATGTAGGTTATTCTTTCGACTTCAGGGGGTCTAGTTTCTATAAGCATAATTATTTGGTTGAACCAGTTTGTGATTGTGTATTTCATTTCCATGAAGTTAGTCTTAATTTTTATACACATTTTATGAACGTTTTTAATGGTTCTAATGGTATGCATAATGTATTTAAAAGGGTTTTGGCTGATGATATGCGGTTTTGTTTTGGTCAGTCTTGATTGATGAGGTTAAACTTTGTGTGGACCACGAGCATGTCTATGGCTCTGGGTTTTAAATAGTGTGTAAGAGACCCAGGTTGCACTCATATGGATGCATAGTTTTACAGAATGAATAGACAAAAGGTTATAGAGCTACGACTGAATATCAAGAACGAGCTTCATTTTAAATCATGATGATAACTAAGTTAAATATGGTAATGAAATACAAGTTATGAAATGTGAAAGTAAATTTCAAGTGTTTATTATTGGTGATAACACTCAGACCTAAATTTTGATAATGAAGTCCAAATAATGGATGAACATAATGTGTTAATACATAGTCAGTAACTGATTTCGAAGAAGATATTTTGACTAACTAAAACATTCAAAGTATTTTTTCATAGCAAAGAGTTGTATTTGAACGCTTGACGAGAAAATGAAAGACAATGCTAAGATTTGATTCATATTTTTTTTTATCTTAGAAGAGAAAAAAATACTTTGGCATAATTTATTCACCTGAATATTATGATAAACATGTATGCTTAAATTTTTTTGTTTGTACTAACCTCGTATGCTATGTTGAATATTCTTTAATACAATATAATTCAGTTTCACAAAGCGCAACAATATTTTCGCTTCCTTACGGGGTTGGATTAGTAAAGTCAACTCATATCTTTCAATGTCTATTTTTATTCTTAACCAAAAATGCCAAGTATGGTATTGTAATTCTTGGATATGCCCTACTTTCAATAGCCTATCAATTTCCTTCATTATAGCTTCACACATTTCCATAAAAATTAACCTTATCTTGTAACATATTGGCTTTAACCTCCTTTCAACGGCTAATTATTGACACATTATAAACCTACTCAAACCTATTACATCATATATACCTAATGCAAAGATAAAATTAAGAGGAGTATTGATTTGAGTGTATCATATAAACCTCCTATCAGTGCGATGGTGGATATAATTATTGTCAAAACTGATGAACCAGAAACCATGCTCAAAGTGAATGATCTGCTCTAGAGATCATAGTTCGGAGTTCCCGTGGCTCATCAAGCAGTATGACTTGATTTGAGTGTATCAAAATTGTGGTACTTGATTTGGAGGGGCGCTAAAGAACAAGGCAGTGTGGTGATAGAAGTGAGAAAGATAGAGATCCATTGTAATGCTCTATGGGTCAGGTGGGAAAGCAACCTGATTATAGTGGACGGATGATAAGTCAATTAAGAGGAGACGAAGTGGTATTTTGTTCGAGATGAGGATTCTTAGGGTGGCGACTAAAGTCTCACATCCCACTTCGGTTAAAAATGGGAAGGTTCAAACTTCAAGCCCAAATAGAATGCGATGATGGTGAAATTCTCGGAAGTCGAACATGATAACCAATAGTCATGCTCACGGTGTGTAATCTGCTAAAGAGATCCTAGTTCGGAGTGGTCGTGGCTCATCAAGCTGTGGGACTTGATTGAAGTGTATCAAGATGATGGTACTTGATTCGAATGCCGCTAAGGAACAACACAATGGTAGTCTAATAGGAGGTGAGCAGCAACAATTGTAGTGCCTATATGATTCAGGTAGTCAGAAAACTTATTAGAGTAGGCGAATGAAAGTCAATTGAGAGGAGGCTCAAGTGGTAGTTTTTTTGAGAGGGGGTTTTGTTAGGGTAGTGACCAGAGCTCCACATCCGACATTTCTTAGACATGTGAAAGATCGATGGTATATAAGTGAGAACACATCTCAACTAGTATGAGGTTTTTTGGAAGTGGACCAAAAGCAAATTCGTGTCGGCTTTCGGGCCCAAAGCGGACAATATCATACTAGTGCGGAGATCGATTGTTCTTAGTTATATACTGATACAAAGTATGCGGTACCCATGTTTATTTTCAAAAAAGATACCAACCTTTTTTTTGAACCCTTCATATAAAGATCAACCAATCTTGGCTATCTTACAGTCGTAAAAAAATCAAATCTTTTATTTTTTTCTATTTATTATATTTTATTAGATACTTTTTTCGGATTATCTACCTCATATTTCTTAAACTTCGTCAAGGGTTCACTACTTTCAACATCAACACATCCATTGATGAACTAGGTGGTTGTTATAGGATAATATTCTCACGAGTCAAGGATAAAGAATAAACCATAGCAACTATTTCAATCAATAGAGTGAACCATCTATTCGGATTATCATATTAACAATAAAGAGGTCGATTAAATGGTTCTCTAATGAAATTTAAAATTTGTCGGGCTTTATTTATTTTATCATCCAACCTTACATATGATCCTTTAGCTTGCATAACCCCCATTGTTTTGCTTCTTCAACCTTGATAAACATGTTTGTACTTATTCAAAATTCTCATATACAGATAACTGGATACTTAATCAATCATCCAACAACTTATATTACACCGCTAACCCCCTCTTGAAAGTTATCAAAGTTATTTTCTATTTAGAACCTCTAACATATTCATCTTCTGAATATACCTTTGAACGTAATCTCTTAATGATTCATTAGTATTTTGAAATAACGTTATAATATGATCACCTTCATGTTTAATGTATTTGTTACCAATGAACTAACTCATGTTAAAAACTGTCAAATAAACCTGATGAAAGGTTGTTG
Organism: Limnanthes douglasii subsp. nivea; assembly: GCA_036936605.1. Taxonomy (NCBI): domain Eukaryota; kingdom Viridiplantae; phylum Streptophyta; class Magnoliopsida; order Brassicales; family Limnanthaceae; genus Limnanthes; species Limnanthes douglasii. Next base: position 277,333,683 of record JAUPFV010000002.1, read on the forward strand.
AACCAAAGTAAATCACTCTATTTGAAAATCTTGGAAAAATATTACGAAAGAAAAGTATCATCTCGATTGAACACAACATAATATTACAGAATTTCACAAGATGATGCTCAAATTCGTTGGTTCCCTTAGATTTCTCCATTATGTATGAATCAAAATTCTTTGGTAATTTTACACATAGAACTTCATGAGTCAATGAATATCTTGCTAAAGTATATTGTACTAACTTAGGTCTCTTAACTACCTTATGGCCTTCGTCAACTATCTTACATTTTCCCTTATCATTCGTTTATTTAAACGACACTCTATTTTAAGACTGTTCAATCTTGCTATCATTTCCGTGTTCCTTCGAAACATAATTTTTATCATAAATGAACTCATCTTTATTAATATTTTCATTCACATTTCCTCGCAAATTAATTTTCTCGATTATCAGTTGGAAAGTTATAGTCACGATCTTAAAAAGTTACGACTATCCTCATCTCGTTGGTTTTGTAACATATTAGATTTTTATTATTTTGACCGTAACTAGTTCATTTGCATTCTAAAGCATGAAATAAAAAAAAATTAACATATTATTTTAAAATTGTGTGGCTAACTGTTGAGAAGTTCTTACATCCACTACTTATTATTATTATTATAGAAGTTATATAACCGATAGACTACAAATAACATTCACTAGACCTCATTATAAAATATTATTTTCTTGAACTTAATATATTAATCTGGACTTTTCTGTTAATATAGCTAGAATTCTTTGCAATTTCTTATTTTGAAAAGCTGGCAAAGAAACATTTACGCTCTCTGAAATCACCGCAAGATATCCATAGATGAGATGCCCGAGCAATCCTCATTTATCAACTTCTGACCTAGTCATCACCATTGGTTGACAAAAATTATTTTCGAAGCCTTTTCCACAGATAACACCACAAATGATGAAGAAATAAACTTTGTTACGTACATGTCAGTTAGATTAAGACAAGCAAGATAAAAAAACTAGAGAATAGTATATTTATTATATTCAATCAACCAATGAACCTTTATCTCTGATGATTATATTACTATTTATAACACTTAATAATCCTAAATAATTGGGATGAATGATACGTATATCTTATGACATGTGACAACTATCAATTAAAATAACTATATATTTACTCTCTAACCATTATAGAAAAATTAGTAATTCAAACCATATGTCTTAAATTTTCTATATACTATTTTAACCTTCATGTCTACTCATTGTCAACGATGCTCGAAGTCTTTTTCATCATCTAGTTATTCTTAAAGATGATATTTACTGCAACTTTATTGTCTTTACATTCGTCTACCTCTTCTTGAATACAATATTTGCTCATCATCCTAATCTGTGATCATTTTTACCTTTTAATGAATTTTATATTTGATTACATTATATTGTCCTTGTTTGCTATGATTTTATGAAAGAAGTTTTTTTTTCTTTGATTTGAATTTCAACTTGGCAGGTGAGATTATTATTCGAACTTTCTTGTATTATTTTCTTATGTTATGTCAGATTATTTATATGCTAATTTGTTTCTTTATCTTCGACTGGTCAAATTATAATATGTCTTTTTTTTATCTTCAATATGTCATGTTAGATTATTGTCTAACCTTCTTCGTTTTTATGTTCAATATGATTGGTTATATAATTTATCTCACCTTAGTTTAATATATTTTGACTTTCATTTTAATATTTTTAACTTGGCGAATCAGATTATTATCTCACATATCCTTATTTTTACCTTGTATATGGCGAGTTAAATTATTACATAACCTTTATTTTTAGTATTAAATTTGGTAGGCCGAATTATGCGCTCAGTTGTTATATTTTATTTTTTTAACTTGGCATCTTTGACTAATCTCTAACATTCCTTGTTTTGTTTTTAAATTCGCATGTTAGATTATTTATGTGATCTTCTTTATATTTATATTCAATATAACATGTGAAATTATATTATGACTTTCCTTGTTTTATTTTTAACTTGGCAAGTCATATTATTTATGTGATCTTTCTTGTTTTATTTTTATTATGGTAGTGAGAATATTATCTTAATCGTTTTTTTACCTTCAATATTGTAGGCGACGTTCTATTTATGAATTTCATCGTTTTATAACTATCTTGGCAAACTAGATGATTTATCTTACCTTCTTTGTATTTATCTTCAACATGATAGATTAAATTATGCATCTAACCTTTTTTTTATTATGATACGCCATATTATTTATCTCACGTTCTTTCTATTTATCTTCAATGTGGCGGGTCAGATTATTTAAATGAATATTTTTATATTTATATTTGATATGGCAGGTTAGATTATAATACGATCTTCATTGAATTTAATTTCTTATGACATATAAGATTATTCAGTTTTATCTTTTTTGCATTTATAGTCAATATGGAACGTTAAATTATATTTTAATTTCATTGTTTGTTCATTCCGTATGGTAGGTTAGATTATAACGAAATCTTCCTTGATTTTATATTCATTTAAGAGGTTAGATTACATTAGATTCTTTGTGTTTATCTTAAATATGACATGTCATAATATATTGTGAATTTTACTATTTTTACTTTCAATATATTATGGTAGATTACTATTTTAAATTAAATTTCATTGCTTTTACTTTCTCATGGTGAATCATATTATGTATCTTACATTTTTTGTATTTATATTCAGTACGAGATGTCAGATTGTATTCTTAATTTTAATTTTTTAATTTTTACATGGAACGTCAAATTATAATATAAGTTTTATTGTTTGATTTTTAACTTTGATAAATCAGATTATTCATCTTACCTTTTTTATTTTATCTTTTTCTTGGGAGGTCATATTATTTTTTTAAGTTGACACGTCAGATTATTATTATTATTAATGAGTTCGAAGTTTTTAGGCATTGTGCCATGATTAAATCCGAAGGAAAATTCAGACTAAATCACCACACTAAATATCTGAACAAGATAAATTTACTAATTATTGACTAAGCTAATTGCTAATCAACTAAACTATACGACTAATGGGTCCTTAACCTCGACTCGATTTCACAACCCGACCCAATAAGCCCATGGGTCAGTAATGAAGTATAAATACCTAAACTACTTTCATTAATGAGAGTGATCAGAATTTGTTACTAGTAGGAAGCTTAATTATCTCTCTACTCTACACACTAAACATAAAACACCACAAAATTACCAAAACACTTTTAAAATCACTTTACCAAATTACCCCAGACTCAATTAAACCACATCAAATTGGCGACCACATTCGGAGGCACCGGTACCTGAATTTTACATTCAAAACCAGTAAGTAAAGCCGTTTGGATGGATCCGAACGAACAGAATGCTCCACCCCGAGTGGTGGAAAGTGTAAGGGAATATATGGAGTATACCATCGAAGAGCGAGACCAACTGAGGGCTGAAATAGAGGCATTAAGAGGCATAAAACAAGTAGAAAAAAGTATCATGGAGAAATCTGGAGCGTCAGTACTTCACCACACTGACAATTCTCGGGAAAATGAGCAGTCTGTAAAGACTCACCTCTGCTCAAAGAAGACACATCGATCTAAGCCTATTGAGAGTTATGGATCTGAGTCCTCTAGTAGTTCCTCAAATAAGGTAGAACTTGAAGAATCGTTATCTTCAAGCAGTGATGAAAAGAGATCTAGAGAAAATATGAGGTTAACTAAAAATGATTCGAGGAAGAGGGACATGTATGGTAGGCTCAAAAAGCACCAGGGTAAAGGATCATCTCAGAAACATGCTGACTAGTTGCTGATAGATCCTTTTGCCTTTCAGTCCGAACCAGATATTTTTGCAACCACTAATGAAGATACAGTTTTCAGTTGCATTAAGAATTTGAGGCAATCACCTTTGTTCGCAAAAATACTCTCCGGACATCTTCTTAAAAGGTTTGATAGCTCCAATATGGAGAAATACGACAAGAGTTGAGATCTGGACAACCATCTGGAATAATTCAAAAAAAGTCACGATGAACTTTGACGACGATGACAAGCTTTTGTGTAGAGTTTTCTCCCAAACTTTCACACCGAGTGCTTTTAAATGGTATAACAGTTTACCTCAGGGGTGTATTAGAAACTTTGATACATTTTGGGATGCTTTCCGGAGGCAATTTGTTGGGAGTAAGGAACTAAAGGGTAATGGGGACACCATTATCCATTTCACTCAAAAACCAAATGAGTCCTTGAAAGATTACATAAGTCGTTTTGTGACTACAAAGAACGGTCTAGCAAATTGCTTTGAAAGATTTAAACAGAAGTTTTAAACAAAAGGGAAATTGAATAATTAAACCTGATCGGATTCAAACCGATCAACAGTACAAAAAATGTCTTGGCCATCCAAAGACTTTAATGTTTCAAAAAAACAAAAATTACACAATAAAACCTTAGGGCTTGTTCCCTTCTGATTTTTCTTCACCACCATCTTTTTTGCGACTTTTGAGTTCAGCACTTGAACTCTCACCCGTTCCTTCATCACCATCAGTTGCAGAGTCTATTCCACTAGAATAGTTATGTTTGTCGCCATCTGCTAGAGTGTGGAATGGGATGTCCTCGTAATCTACATATATCCATAAGGGACCAATGGTCCTCTTAGGAAACGTTTTATGAAATAGCAGGACCATATCAGATTTGATACCACCCTCCCTCTTCTCTAAGGAATCCACTACTTCATTGGCGTACTTCCGTATACCTGCATCGACAACTTTTTTTTGTTCGCGTTCCAGGACCTCATTCTCTATAATCTTCTCTTCAACAGTGCTCTCGAACTTGGTCTTCTCATCGGATAAATTTTGGATAACACCATCTTTAGTTTTCAATTACTCCTTCAAGGCTGTGAGTTTTTGTGAAGAAGGGGTGTCCAGGTTGGAGTATTTGGTTTGAAGCTCCATGTTGGCCATCTCTGATGCGATCAGTTTGGCAGCTAACTCTTCTTTATCCTTCTTTAACACTTTAATACTTTATTGAGCGCTAAAAATATTATCTGACAAGTTTTACTTGTTAGTGGTTAGAGAATTAATGGTGCATGTTTGAGTTTTTACCTGCCTCTCCAGATCAAGTACTGGTCGGATATAGCCTAGGAGGACATGGCTCAAGGTGTCTTGCTCCCCGGATATAGAATACGACTTCCCATTATAAGTCACCATATTGGAAGAACTAGAAGGGTGGTAAGGACCAGCAAAGTCATCTTAAGTCACCATGTGGGTGTGGATTTGGTTTGGGTTTGACGCGTAACCCTACGAGGAGTTTATTTGTCGGGTGATTTTTCTGTATCTGATCCCATCGCAATAAATGACGAGGTTTCCTGACGCTGGAAACGACTTTCTCCTTGGGTAAAAGGTTTTGTGATTCCTGGACCGAGGAACCAGATGAGAGAGGTGAAAGATCTGTTCTAAATGGAAGTGTCTTAACACTACGGTTTTTTGAAGAAGATGACCCCTTATCAATATTCTGGTGTGGTTGATTACCTTTCTTGTTTGGAGAAGCAGGAAGACCAACAACAATGCACTTGTCCCTTGCTACTTTATGTGCTCTTTCTAATTCAGACAAGTTTAACCAGCCTCCTTTAACTAAGGTGTTTCTGGTTGTGAAAATATATGTCTCAAGAACAAATTAAAGGTAAACTGACCTTTCTCTCTCTAAGAATATTTGTGAGTGTTGAAGACAATAAAACAGTAGAAAAGTTTATATATAACAGTAAAAGGAGCAGTTACCTAGGGGAAGATTGATCAAATTTTTAGCAATGATTAAAAGCTTTAAAGTGTGAAAATTAAAGCATAGGTAACTTTCTAGCCTAGTGGGTGCGATATTCTAGGAGAAAAAACGACTGAGAGGTCGAACTAGAGCTTGACACGTGTCTCACAATTCAAGAAAAACTCTTAGAATTTTGAGATGAGAAATCAGTTCTGAAAAATTTCAAACAGAGTAAGCTATTTAAGGAGAGACTCTTGCAGTTCGAACGACACGAACATATCGGGAAAAACTAACATTGATTTTTTGAGTTTTAGCTCTTCCAAAGATCTTTTGCAAGTACTAAAAGGGTCCACTGATGAGTTCAGAGTTTTTAGTCACACTGCCATAATTAAATCCGAAGGGAAATTCGGACTAAACAACCACACTAGATGTCTGAAGATGATAAATGTACTAATTATTGACTAAGGTAGTTGCTAATGAACTTAAACTATATGACTAATGAGTCATTAAACTCGACCCGGTTTGACAACCCGACACAATAAGCCATGGGTCAATAATTAAGTATAAATACCCCAACTGCATTCATTTATGAGGGTGATCAGAATTTATTACTAGTAAGCAACTTAATTATTTCTCTATTCTACACACTAAACACAAAACACCACAAAATTACCAAAATATTTTAAAAAAAAACTTTACCAAATTACCCACAGACTTAATTAAACCACATCAATTATATGTCCTTCATTGTTTTATTTTTAATTTGGTAGAGTAGATTATTGTCCAACATTTTAGTTTTATTTTATTAATGCATGCTAAATAATAATAATATTTTAGAAGCTATGTGCTTGCTAAATTAAAAATTAGTTAACGTTTTATTTAACAAGTAGACTTTTCAATGTAGATTTAAATTTTTCATTATTAATTGTTATTTTATTTTATGTATAAGCACCCGTGAAATGGAGTTTTTTTGTCAAAATTATTATGTTGTATTAAATGTTTGACTAATCTTTTGATAAGTTGTTATTGTAATTAATATATTTAATCATCTTTTGTTAGATCAATATTTGAACTTGTATGTATGTTTGGTTCTTTCGTATTTTTATAAGTCAATTTTATTATAATTTTTAAGTTGTAGATTAATACATTCAAAATTATTTTTTATCTAACTTTTTATTTGACAACTAAAAATATATTTATAATTACTATAATAACAACTAAAACGGTTGGTTTGTCAAAAAAAATAAACGAAAATTTAATTACTAACCTTTTGTTTAACCTTTGTATGCAAAAATACAATTTATACTTCATTGTTTACCATTTAGAAAAAGCTTCGTTGTTACAAAATGCCTCAATATTCGATTAACACTAATAATCGAGACCTGTAACTCTTATGTTTCAAGTTTAAATCTAAAATACGTTAAACAGAAAATCACTAACACATATGACTATTTTGTAGATTCACGTAATGATGAATTATAATATTTTCCTAATTATTATTATTATTATTATTATTATTATTATTATTATTATTATAACAACGAATGGTTAGAATATTTGAAGATATAGACGAACCCAATGAGTGTATTTGACATACTCTTGGAAGTAGAGGAAGAAGAATGAGAAAGATTATCATAAGTGATATGGTCATATATCTTTGAGGCTATTAGACAACAACGGGCCGGACTTCATCGAGTGGGGAAATTTAGATCCAAAATAGATACAATACTAACTAAGCTATGTGCATAAATATGCGTGTTTATGAAATCTATATAATAAAGACCAAAGTTGATGGGCTCGAAAGGCGATGAGTTAATCTTTATTCACGACCCGATCTAGTTGGTCCATAAACCTAAAATTAGTCTACAAATACTTAAAACCATAGCATTTAAGAAGGTTATTTTTTTTTTATCTTTCTAGACATTAAATATAAGCGCCTCAATTATCTCTCTACCTCCCACACTAAATTTAACACACTATTTAAGTAGTTAAAAAATACACATTGATTAATTTTATCCACACCATATTGGCGAACACAGTGGGAGCGGAAGGTACTCGGATATCATTATCCAGAACCTAACTCAAAAAATTTACCTTCGGAGTTTTTTGAGACATGGATCAAGATATGCAAACAGATCTCCCTCTTGAAAATGAGGAGGTGAAAATCAAAGAGGAGCATGTCCATACCTCTCGTGTGAATCATGATACTAACGAAAGATTGTTCATGTAGGAAAAGCGTGATCCGTTGCCAGCAGAAATTGAAGCATTAAGAGCTTAAAGGATCAGCAAACCATAGTATATATCACTTGTTAAGTGATCAATTCGTTTTGCAGTCCGAGCCATTGATTTTTTCCACTCCCAATGAAGATCATATGTTTAGTCAAGAATATAATAATACAATCACCATTGTATTTGAAAATTATCTCCAGCTATTTACTTAAGTGTTTTGATAGTTCAAAAATAGAGAAATATGATAGGAGTTAAGACCATGAAAAACAACTCGATTTTTTTTAAAATTTCATAATGAGATCTAATGATGATGATGATAAGCTAATATGTAAAGCTTTCTCCTAAACTTTCAAAGGTAGCGTTTTGAAATGGTATAATTGACTACCGTAGGGATCAATCAATAATTTTGACATATTTTGGATGAGATTTTGAAGGGAGTTTGTGGGAACTGAAGAACTTCGAGGGAATGAGGATATGAGAATCCACTATTGGAAATATCCAAATGAAACTTTAAAAGATTAAGTCAACCATTTTGTGAACACTAAAGATGGGCTAGCAGATTGTTTTGAACAAGTGGTTATAACTTGACTTCAAAAAGGGTTGTTAGCTGGTGAGTTGGCTGATTTAGTGTCTCAAAAAGGAGCAATGACCTAGGGTGGCTTGTTGAATTAAGTAGAAAAGCAAATCATTATGGAAGAAATCAAGAGATTGAGGCAACCGCATTATTATAGACCTGCCTCAAAAGCCTCTACCCCACAGGCTAGTAGCCAGTCACAAGGTACAGTTAACAATCGTCCGAGGAACTCGAGGAAAAGTTCTTATCGACCTAGACATAGTCAATCTAATAATGACCAACAATCTAGGCCAAAAGGGAATCAATAGGTCCAATATGGTTGTTATGTAGAACTGATTGAAAATATGGCTACCATTTATGATAGGGGTAAGAAATTTGTGCAATTCGGAAGGCCTGCCCCCATTAAAACTTCAAGGGAAAATCAAAACAAATGCTTCTGTAAATACCATAATGATGTCGGACATGACACTCAATATTGGATTGCTCTAAAGTAGGAGATACAATCATTGATCGAAATAAAAAATTCACGACTTTTGTGAAATCACAAAGGAGTAATAGGAAAATGAGCAACAAGCCACAACGAAGTACAAGTGGGGCTCACACCACAACACTTGGCATCCAAAGACAAAATAAAAAAGTTTCAAAATAATAGGCTACCATGATGATTTTTGAGCGATTCGATGTGAATTCAGAGTACCTAGATCCAATGGAGACTTCTAGGCTATAATTCCATTAGAAGAAGTTAAAGTACACATATTAGCTGATGAAAATAATGTCAGGATTGAAGCTAGATTACCTTTAGACTTGAAGGAAAAATTATTATATTTCTTATATAAACAATTTCTTGTGTTTGCATGGTGCAATGAATATGTGACCAGTGTACCAGCTGATATCATTTGACACAAATTATCTGTACGCTCCAATACGGGATAGTAGTCCAAAGAAGAATGGATTTTTCTAAAGAAATATTTGAAGCCATTGTTTAATAAGTGGACAGATAAAAAATGTGGGATATATTCAAGAATCCAGTATCCACTTTGGACAACAAATCCGTTGCTTGTAAAAAAAGAATGGAAAATTGAGAATGTGTATCTATTTTACAAATCTCAATACGACATGTACCAAAGATCCTTTCGCAGTTTCTTGTCTAGATCAGTTGGTGGACTCCACTTCGGGAAATAAGGTACTGTTGTTTACGGATGTTTTTGGTGGATACAATCAGACACAGATTGATCCAAAGGATCATGATCACACTACATTCATCACTGAGAAGGGGTTGCATTGTTCTAAGGTAATGTCTTTCGGGTTAAAGAATATTGGAGCTACTTATGAGCGCATGGTCAACAAAGCATTTTCTAGTCAGATTAGGAGAAATGTAGACGTTTATATTGATGACATAATGGTGACGAGGGAGGAAGATTATTTAGTTGACCTTAAAGAAGATTTCTATAATTTGGAGGCCTCGCACAATTGGATGCATTTTTGACTGTGGGGTATGATCTATAATTTTTTTGGGATACATCATATATGAGAAATGAATTCAAACCAACCCCCACAATGGGATGCATTGTTGAGTATGGATCCTCCTCGGATAACAAAAGAAGTTCAAGTATTAATTAAAAACTAGCAACTTTAAATAGGTTTATCTCGAGATCATTGAACAAATGCGCACAGTTCTTCCAAGTATTGACAAACACAAAAACATTTAATTGGTTCCCAAATTGTGATAGCGCATTTCTTGAAATAATTTTTTTTTTTATCTTTGCCTAAAACATTATTCAACTTGGTCACGAGAGAACGACTCTATGTGTATCTAGTAGTATCGGATTATGATGTGAGTGTGCTGTTAGTTTGAAAGGTTGACAATTATCCTCTCCCGATTTACTACGTCATCAAGAGTTTGTTAGATGCTCAAAAAAGACCTCAAGTTGGAGAAGTTAGCTTTATCCGTGGTAATAATGGTCATGAAAGGATTCCTTATTTTAAAGTGCATTCTATCATGTTTTGAACTTTTTTTTTAACTTAAAAATGCATTACAAAAATTGATATATCGGGTCGATTGACTAAGTGGTCTGTGAAATTAGGCGACTATAATATTTACTTTGCTCATTGAACGACAAACAAAGCTCAAGTTGTAGCAGATTTCTTGGTTGGGTTCCATTCATAGATACCCTATGAAGAATCTTCGATTAATTAGCCTAAAAAGAGTGGGTAATTCGAATAGATGGTAGATCTAAAATGAGGAGATGTTAGGTAGGAATTTTCCTACTTTCCCGTTTGCGGGACTCTATGTATCAAGCTATAAGTTTTGGTTTTAAAGTATCAAACAATGGAGTCGTATACGAAGCCGATATACCCGGTTTAGGTTTAAGGCTTGCTCAAATATATGGTGCCAAAATAATCCGATTATTGAGTCTTTCGTAATTGTTTCTATACCAAGCACATGGACAATCTAAAATCTAGAAGGAGCAGTTGGTGAAGTGCTTACAAGAGTTCAAATAAATTTATGTTTGCTTTAAATATGTAAAATATGAACATGTGCCAAGATCATAAAATTCAATGGCCGACTCTTCGGCCAGTGTTACATATTCAGAAGCTTACCCTTGGATTATAGTATATGAGTGCCCTTCTATAACAATAACTCCTAAAATTGAAGTTGAGTTGAAGAAAATTTCTAAATGTTATCCATAGTTGGTCAAAACTGGAGGTATTGTATCCAAGAGTTTGTTACTAAAGGAATCCTACCCAAAGATAAGAGCTTAGCTAAGAAGTTAAAGTTTAAAACACATGGGTTTTTGGTGTTGAGAGGGGTTCTCTATAAGAAATATTTCAATATGCCATTGTTACGCTTCCTCGGATCCGATGAGTCCCAAAACGTTTTGTATGAGCTACATGATGAAGAAAGATCAGCCCATTGTGGCTACAAGTCTTTGAGTAGAAGAGTCTTGTTGGCAGAGTATTATTGGCTATCTATTATGGCAGATTGTGAAGAGTTAGTTAGAAGATGTGATCTCTCTCATAGACATGGAAATGTAATACACATGAAGTGGCAGGTAATTTTCCTAATAGAACCATTCTAATGGGTCTCAAAAATAAATTGGAGGGAGCGCCAAGTAAATGGCTTAATTATCACGACCTGATCCGGTTGGCCCATAGACCTAAAATTAAATCTATAAATACTCAAAATCATAGCATTTAAAGGGGTTAAAAATATTACCTCTTTAGACAATAAATAAAAAAGTACATCAATTCGGACACCTTTTAAACAATTACATAAATACCTTTCGATTAAGTTTTATCCACACCAATAAAAAATGAAGATGAAGGTGGAAAAGGAGAAGGGGAAGGAGAATGAGAAGCATAAGAATAAGGAGAAGCAAAAGGAGAAGAAACATACGAAGTAGAAGAAGTAAAGGAAGGGCTAGCTTAACGTTGGAATGATAAAAACATGCTTAGTCGCAATATATGATTTCTTCTTATCCTGCTTCTTTTTCTTCTTCTTTTTCTTTTTTGTATTATGCAAGAATTTAGCTAGTGGACTTGTGTAATTACTCAGACCAAGAATTTTCTTATTTTTTCTATACTTGGATTAAAAATAAATTTATTAAATAATATCATGTTGTAGCTAATGAGTGGTGGAAAATAGAAAGAAAAATCATATCTTGTGATCAAGGATCTTCTGATCGTACTAGAATTTAGCTATTGGAATTTTTTTAATAATTCAAACCAACCATTGTCTTATTTTTTCTATAACCGGATTACAAAAAATTGATTAAATCATAGCATGTTGTAGATAGTAGAGTTGTGTAATAATTCAGACCAAGTATTATCTTCTCAAAAGTTTGTAGGAAATTATGGTGAAACATCCAAACCAAATAACTCAAACAACATTTTCATTCAACAGAAATAAATAAAATCAACAAACATATAATAATTAATAACAAAAAAAAAATCAAACATAATAATTTAAATGAGCACACAACAACAATTGAAAACATCACACACAACGAACATGTACTCCAGAAATAAATTTTTCCGGTTGGCTCATCAGATATTCAATCGAGAAGAATGGTATTTTTCTTTGTAAAGGTCTTGATGTGATACAACCGTCGCTACCGTATGGAATAGAAAAGACTGTACTTTTTTATTCTGATGTTATTGTTCAAAGTTTTGGGTAAAAGATTAAAAAATAATGATAAAAACAAACAATTTAGCTAACGTTTCTAATATACTCAAACTTTATGACCAACATTATAGGAATTGCTAAAATTACTTAGATTAATGGGCATAGTGAAAAGAGAAAAGAACGCACCAAAACCACAAAATAAAATTTATAGTTGTCTGTAAAGAAATTTCCTAACAATCGCAACTAATTTTAAAGTTTTGTAAAAGTAAAAAAAATACTTACTAGTAGTTGGTTTTTAGAATCAAAACTAAAATAACGTTTTTCTATATAATGAAATCATTTTTTAGTTGGCCTATCAGATATTCAATCGAGAGGAATGATATTTTTCTCTGTAAAGGTCTTGATGTGATACAACCGTCGCGACCTTATGGAATAGAAAAGACTGCAATTTTTTATTCTCATGTTGTTGTTCAAAGTTTTGGATAAAAAATTAAAAAATAATGATAAAAACAAACAGTTTAGTTAACGTTTCTAATATACTCAAAATTTATAACCAACATTATAGGAGTTGATAAAATTACTTATATTAATGGGCATAATGAAAAAAGAAAAAAAACAGACCAAAACCACAAAATAAAAGTTATAGTTGTCTGTAAAGAAATTTTCTAACAATCGCAACTAATTTTAAAATTTTGTAAAAGTAAAAAAAAAATACTTACTATTAGTTGGTTTTCAAAATCAAAATCAAAATAAATATAACGATTTTCTATGTAATGAAACCATTTCTTTATAGAAACAATCGTATTCTTTTTAATTTTGTCCCAAATTATTTTAACTTAAAATCAGTTGTTATTATAATTTGTCTCATATTGTCTTAATTTTCAAAAATCAGTTATCATTTACAAACAAGTTTTTCATTTATAAAAAACTAAACTACAAGGCTCTCTTAGAAAAAAGTTTAGTGTGTATTATTACAAAAGCCATAGTGTGTGCTCTGCCCTTAGGTATGCTTCAACTACACCCAAAAACAAATCATGGCTCAATTTATTTTTGGATTTTAAAAATATTAAATAAAATTACGACATTTCCCGAAAGCGAGGTGAACAATGACAGTCAAAACAGAAGTTTTGAACAACAGTTTTGGGGTGTTCAAGAAACGAAATAATGACTCAATTGGTAACACTAAAAATCTATATACTACATTGGAACCTACAATATATTTTATTCTAATAAATATATTAAAGAACAGTTCTAACAAATTGAGATATTGAATATATATCTCAATTGGTTGTAACACTAAGTCACGAACCTAGAAACTTATTATATATAAAGGTAGGTTAGCAAATACGATTTCTATTAATACATCTAATGGTTTTTATATAAAAACCATTTGTATATATAGGCAGAGTAAATGGAATATTAGTCTAAGAGAAATAAAGACGAACACTTCTAGATTTAGGGTGAATTTTCTCTGTTTTTATTAGCAGTACCACTTTCTTTGGTTTTATTAGCTCAAAATACCACGTTGATAAATTCGGTGGTTTCATGGAGTTAGATAGATATTTCATGTTAAAATTTAATATTTTATCCAATTTTATTTTTCTATTTAGTAATATGTTTTTATATAAAAAATTGTGTTCTATCATGCCGTCCCAAGTAGCGAGAACTGAATCATTAGTTTATTATGAAGAAAATCGAATTGAGAGTGTTATAATGGTTCAGTGAGAAGATTCGTATCGTGGAAAATAATGTATCTAATCTCGAGAACATTGTAATATAGAATATGATCGCGGATAAAATGTGATATGGACGCCGAATTTTGAGGACTAAGTTGTAAATAATGTAAATTTAAGGATTTAATTATAAGTAATGTAAGTTTTGTCTTTAAATTATAATTGGTGTAAGGTTTAGAGAGCATTTGTAACTATGCATAATTGTTAAGGACTAAACAACAATTAATCTTTTTTTTAACAAATTTCAGTTTGAGATTAAATCTTGGCTCCTCTATTTAAAGGGCAAGGTTACTTTAATAAAGGGGTGGAACACCTTTTCTCTTAAACGCATTTGTACTTGAACTCTCTCTCTCTTTAAAAACTCTCTAACTCTTTCTTTCTCCAGATTTCTCTTTTAACAATTTACTAGGGAAAAATATTAACACATCAAATTTACCAGCAGTGTCGCTTATGTCTATATCCGAGGCAATACCATTTCATAGATGGGGGATTGATCTAGTGGGACCTTTGCTGATGACTTCTGGAGGAAGACAGATGATAATTGTAGCGGCGGATTATATTACAAAATGGGCAGAGGCAAAACCGTTATTGGGGACAAAAGCAAAAGACGTCATCAAATTTATTGTGAACAACATATGTTGTCGTTTTGGAGTTCCTCAGAGGATTACAACAGATAATGACCCTCAGTTTAATAACAAGGAGATGGCTTCATTTTGCACTTCTAAAGGAATTCAGCATTGCTTTTTGACGCCTTTTCATCCTCAAGCTAATGGCAAGTGGAAGTGACAAACAGAACAATTTTAGATGGCTTGAAGAAAAGTTTGACGGAGGCAATAGGAAAATGGCCAAACTATTTGCAAGAGGTACTTTGGGCTTATCGAACAACTCCTAGAGAGGCTACAAAGGAGACTCCTTTTTCTTTGGCATATATAATGGATACAGTCAGCCCCGTAGAATCTACTATGTCATCTTTTAGAATAGCTCAATATTCTGAAAGTCTTAATGATGAAGTTTGAAGGGAGAATTTGGATTTGATTGAGAAAAAACGAGTTCAAGCTCATTTTGAATGTAATTCATTATCAAACTCTTATGAGAAATAGATATGATTCGAAGGTGAAGAGAAGAGATTTTAAAGAAGGCGATAAGGTGTTGAGAAAAGTTTTCTTTCATAGAAAAGAGAAGAACCTTAGAAAAATGGATCCAAACTGGGAAGTGCCTTATGTGGTTGTTGAAAAGTTAAAGTTGGGGTCCTATCGTCTTTGTGATTTCGAGGGGAGTATCAACATCCATAGAATATACAACACTTGAAGCTTTATTGGGAGTAGCTATGTATTTGTACTTTTGAATTTTTAAGTTTGAATGACGCACTCTTTCCTTATCAATTAAGTTTGTTTTTGGCCAATGGTTGTTTACACATGTTCGAATACTATCTTAACAAATCATTAGAGACTGATCATCTTTGAGATTGTTTAAGAGTAAAATGTTCCGAAGTGTTTATAATACTTTTCGAAGAAACAAACATGGTTAATAATCACATTACATTTTGTTTTTCGAAGTGGAAGCTTAACAACACACTGAGAATTTTTCGAAGAGCTACCAAAGCTTAACTACACACCGAGTGCTTTTAAATGGTATAACAGTTTACCTCAGGGGTGTATTAGAAACTTTGATACATTTTGGGATGCTTTCCGGAAGGAATTTGTTGGGAGTAAGGAACTAAAGGGTAATGGGGACACCATTATCCATTTCACTCAAAAACCAAATGAGTCCTTGAAAGATTACATAAGTCGTTTTGTGAATACAAAGAACGGTCTAGCAAATTTCTTTGAACATGTGGCAATTGCTTCCCTTAGGCAAGGTTTAAACCCTAGGAATTTAGCTGATTATGTGACTCGGACGAAGGCTATGACCTATGGTGGTTTATTAAACCAAGTGGGAAAATAGATCAATATAGAAGAAACAAAGAAAACAAGGGTGCACCGTCAGGTTAGGTCCACCACTACAAGAACAACTCCTCCAGCCACTAAATGATCCGGTTACAGGGCAAAGGAGACCGGACAAGGGTCTAACTGCTCCAAGCAAAATCAATCCAACCAGACCCAGAGCCAATCAACCAAAAGTAAGTGGGGTCCCTGGGTCCAGCCTGAGTGGTTTTCTGAATTGGGGGAGAATGTAACCACAATCTATGATAAGACCACGAATGAAGTGCACTTCTGAAAACTGGTAGCACAACAGTCCCCTAGAGAGAACCAAAAACCCGTTTTTGCCAATATCACAATAATATAGGCCATGATACTCAGGACTGCATATCATTGAAATAAGAAGTACAAAATCTTATTGAGAGGGCCAAGCTGGGACCTTATGTTAAAAAGTGAAGTGAAGTGAAAACAAACCGGATAATGCACAAAATAATGTTCCCCGGACGGGTCCTTCAAACAATCCTAGGACATTTGCTCAAGAGGGTGTGATGGTGATCCTTGAAAGATTTGATGTAGAATCTGATTATCTGGATCCAGATCCAGATAAAAAAAAGATGGGTGTGATAACATAGAAAACTAAGACAGCTTCCGGACTGATCAACTTCTTTGAATTATTAACCATTTTGGAGGAGATACTATGACTGCACCTACCACTTTATCGAGAAAGAGGCATGTCCACAATTTGGCTACTCAGCTAGAAGGTCGAATGTTTTCCCATCAGTGCCAATCCCCATTCCAGTTCATATTCTTTTATAAAGATGACCTGAGGGACATTGTAGGACCTCATGAGGATGTGGTGGTCATATGGTCTTCTATAAGAGGAAATGACATATGCCGAATTCTGATTGATACAGGAAGTTTGGCAAACATCCTATTTTTAATCTCATACAAGAAAATGAAGAATCCGGCAGTTATTGGAGAGTTATGCAGATGTAATTGGAGAGTTCGAAGAAGAAGTGTTGTTCGACAAGGGGCCCTTCAAAAAGATGTTAAGAATACTATTTGTTGTGGTGGATTTCCCCACATCGTACAATGCAATTTTTAGGAGGTCTTGGATTTCCAGAATGCATATTATGGACTCTACAGTCCATCAATTCTTGAAGTATGCGGCTCACGGACAAATAGGCGTTGTCTGAAGTAGTCAAACGATAGTCAGGGAGTACTATGAAACAGCTCTTGCTCCTAACACATTGGAAGCAGTCATGATTAACAAGGATTAACAATTAATAGAGCATTCTAATGAGGAGAGTGATATTGATGATCCCAAAGAGGCTCCCACTGTTATAATACCTATTGAAGAGGTTGAAACTCACTCCCTCGTAGAGGGAAAAAATATTAAGATTGATTCGAAATTGGCGCCAGAATTGAAGCATGAATTGTTGTCTTTTTTTGTTTTGAAAAATCAACATGTGTTTGCATGGTGCAACAGTGATGTAACCGGAGTACCAGAAGATCTTATCTCATACAAATTGTCTATCCGGAGTGATGTTGCAACCGTTGTACAAAAGAGGAGAGCTTTTTCCAAGGAAAAAACAGATGTGATTGTTCAAGAAGTTGACTGATTGACCAAGATGGGTCATATTAAATAATCCCAGTATCCTTTATGGAATACCAACCCTGTGCTAGTCAAGAAAAAGAATGGGAAATGGTCCATGCGTATGGATTTTACTGACCTCAATAGGTCATGCCCTAAGGATATTTAGCTCGTCCCTCGGATAGATCAGTTGGTAGCTTCTACATCTGGAAACAAAGTGTTGTCCTGTATGGATGCCTTCTCAAGATACAACCAGGTACAAGTATATCTGAAGAATCAGGATCACACTACTTTCATCACAGATAGAGGTGTTCATTGTTACAAGGTGATGCCCTTCGGGTTGAAAAATATTGGGGCCACTTATCAACGGCTGGTGAACAAAATTTTTGCTAATCAGATTGGCAGGAACATGGAAGTGTACATAGATGATATTTTGGTTAAAAGCTTGGAGGAAGATTTATACATATGTGACATTCAAGAGATTTTCTAATTTAGAAACTGTGAATTTAAAGTTAAATCCTGAAAAATGCGTGTTTGGGGTCTGATCTGGAAAATTCCTAGGCTACATAATAAGTGAGAAGGGAATCCGACCTGATCCGGATTAGCTTAATCCTTATTAGAAATAGGCTCTTCTCGGAATGTTAAAGAAGTTCAAAAACTCACAGGAAGGTTAGCTGCATTAAACAGATATATTTCAAGGTCATCGGACAAGTGTGCTCCATTCTTCCAAGTATTGAGAAATTCTAAAGACTTTAACTGGTCCCCATAATGCGATCTATTTTTAATCGGAAATATACAACATAATGGCATATGCTAAATAAATGATGAAGAAATGTGATCCATGTTAAAAATATGGGAATGAAATTCATGTACCAGAAGTACCTATGGAGTCTATTCTTGAACTAGTACATTTTGCTAGATGGGGGATGGATTTAGTTGAGCCTCTTTCTATGTCGTCCGGTGGGTGTAGAACTATTATAGTCGCCATTAACTATTTCTATAAGTGGAACCACTTCGAATGTCATTATTAAATTTATCCTATGTAACATATGTTTTAGGTTTGCGGTTCCTCAAAATATTACTACAGACAATGGGCCGCAGTTTGATAATAAAGACATGGAAGCCTTCTGTACCTCTAGAGGGATTCAACATGGTTTTTTTTCTCATTTCCACCCCTAAGAAAATGGGTAATTTGAGGTTGCAAATAGAACCATCTTGTCCGGACTAAAAAGAATTTGAGTTTGTATACCTATGGTATGCACACCTGAGAACCATCTCATCTCCAATGTTTTCACATTCTACTTGAAGGTTATGATATATCTTACTCAAGTGATGGCAAGCACTGGCTTCATTGGAAATGCAGATAAGTTCAGAAAAACTTATTTAGTTGACCTTAAAGAAGATTTCTATAATTTGAGGTCTCGCACAATTGGATGCATTTTTTACTGTGGGGTATGATCTATAATTTTTTTGGGATACATCATATATGAGAAATGAATTCAAACCAACCCCCACAATGGGATGCATTGTTGAGTATGGATCCTCCTCGGATAACAAAAGAAGTTCAAGTATTAATTGAAAAACTAGCAACTTTAAATAGGTTTATCTCGAGATCATTGAACAAATGCGCACAGTTCTTCCAAGTATTGACAAACACAAAAAAGTTTAATTGGTTCCCAAATTGTGATAGATCATTTCTTGAAATAATAGTTTTTTTATCTTTGCCTAAAACATTATTCAACTTGGTCACGAGAGAACGACTCTATGTGTATCTAGTAGTATCAGATTATGATGTGAGTGTGCTGTTAGTTTGAAAGGTTGACAATTATCCTCTCCCGATTTACTACGTCATCAAGAGTTTGTTAGATGCTCAAAAAAAGACCTCAAGTTGGAGAAGTTAGCTTTATCCGTGGTAATAATGGTCATGAAAGGATGCCTTATTTTAAAGTGCATTCTATCATGTTTTGAACTTTTTTTAACTTAAAAATACATTACAAAAATTGATATATCGGGTCGATTGATTAAGTGGTCTGTGAAATTAGGGGACTATAATATTTACTTTGCTCATTGAACGACAAACAAAGCTCAAGTTGTAGCAGATTTCTTGGTTGGGTTCCATTCATAGATACCATATGAAGAATCTTTGATTAATTAGCCTAAAAAGAGTGGGTAATTCGAATAGATGGTAGATCTAAAATGAGGAGATGTTAGGTAGAAATTTTCCTACTTTCCCGTTTTGGGGACTCTATGTAGCAAGCTATAAGTTTTGGTTTTAAAGTATCAAACAATGAAGTCGTATACAAAGCCGATATACCCGGTTTAAGGCTTGCTCAAATATGTGGTGCCAAAATAATCCGATTATTGAGTCTTTTGTAATTGTTTCTATACCAAGCACATGGACAATCTAAAATCAAGAAGGAGCAGTTGGGGAAGTGCTTACTAGTGTTAAAATAAATTTATGTTTGCTTTAAATATGTAAACTATGAACATGTGGCAAGATCATAAAATTCAATGGCCGACTCTTTGGCCAGTGTTACATATTCATAAGCTTACCCTTGGATTATAGTATATGAGTGCCCTTCTATAACAATAACTCCTAAAATGGAAGTTGAGTTGAAGAAAATTTCTAAATGTTATCCATAGTTGGTCAAAACTGGAGGTATTGTATCCAAGAGTTTGTTACTAAAGGAATCCTACCCAAAGATAAGAGCTTAGCTAAGAAGTTAAAGTTTAAAGCACATGGGTTTTTGGTGTTGAGAGGGGTTCTCTATAAGAAATATTTCAATATGCCATTGTTACGCTTCCTCGGATCCGATGAGTCCCAAAACGTTTTGTATGAGCTACATGATGAAGAAGGATCAGCCCATTGTGGCTACAAGTCTTTGAGTAGAAGAGTCCTGTTGGCAGAGTATTATTGGCTATCTATTATGGCAGATTGTGAAGAGTTAGTTAGAAGATGTGATCTATCTCATAGACATGGAAATGTAATACACATGAAGTGGCAGGTAATTTTCCTAATAGAACCATTCTAATGGGTCTCAAAAATAAATTTGAGGGAGCGCCAAGTAAATGACCTAATTATCACGACCTGATCCGGTTGGCCCATGGACCTAAAATTAAGTCTATAAATACTCAAAATCATAGCATTTAAAGCGGTTACAAATATTACCTCTTTAGACAATAAATAAAAAAGCACATCAATTCGGACACCTTTTAAATAGTTACATAAATACCCTTCGATTAAGTTTTATCCACACCAATAAAAAAAGAAGATGAAGGTGGAAAAGGAGAATGAGAAGCATAAGAATAAGGAGAAGCAAAAAGAGAAGAAACAAACGAAGTAGAAGAAGTAAAAGAAGGGCTAGCTTAACGTTGGAATGATAAAAACATGCTTAGTCGCAATATAGGATTTCTTCTTATCCTGCTTCTTTTTCTTCTTCTTTTTCTTTTTCGTATTATGCAAGAATTTAGCTAGTGGACTTGTGTAATTACTCAGACCAAGAATTTTCTTATTTTTTCTATACTTGGATTAAAAAGAAATTTATTAAATAATATCATGTTGTAGCTAATGAGTGGTGGAAAATAGAAAGAAAAATCATATCTTGTGATCAAGGATCTTCTGATCATACTAGAATTTAGCTATTGGAATTTTTTTAATAATTCAAACCAACAATTGTCTTATTTTTTCTATAACCGGATTACAAAAAATTGATTAAATCATAACATGTTGTATATAGTAGAGTTGTGTAATAATTCAGACCAAGTATTATCTTCTCAAAAGTTTGTAGGAAATTATGGTGAAACATCCAACCCCAATAACTCAAACAACATTTTCATTCAACAGAAATAAGTAAAATCAAAAAGTATATAATAATTAATAACAACAAAAAAAATTCAAACATAATAATTTAAATGAGCACACAACAACAATTGAAAACATCACACACAACGAACATGTACTCCGGAAATAAATTTTTCCGGTTGGCTCATCATATATTCAATCCAGAAGAATGGTATTTTTCTTTGTAAAGGTCTTGATGTGATACAACCGTCGCTACCGTATGGAATAGAAAAGACTGTACTTTTTTATTCTGATGTTATTGTTCAAAGTTTTGGGTAAAAGATTAAAAAATAATGATAAAGACAAACAGTTTAGCTAACGTTTCTAATATACTCAAACTTTATAACCAACATTATAGGAATTGATAAAATTACTTAGATTAATGGGCATAGTGAAAAGAGAAACGAACGCACCAAAACCACAAAATAAAATTTATAGTTGTCTGTAAAAAAAATTTCTAACAATCGCAACTAATTTAAAAGTTTTGTAAAAGTAAAAAAAAAAACTTACTATTAGTTGGTTTTCAGAATAAAATTAAAATAACGTTTTTCTATATAATGAAACCATTTTTTAGTTGGCCTATCAGATATTCAATCGAGAGGAATGGTATTTTTCTAGGTAAAGGTCTTGATGTGATACAACCGTCGCTACCTTATCGAATAGAAAAGACGACAATTTTTTATTCTCATGTTGTTGTTCAAAGTTTTGGATAAAAAATTAAAAAATAATGATAAAAACAAGCAGTTTAGTTAACGTTTCTAATATACTCAAAATTTATAACCAACATTATAGGAATTGATAAAATTACTTAGATTAATGGGCATAATGAAAAGAGAAAAAAAAACAGACCAAAACTACAAAATAAAATTTATAGTTGTCTGTAAAGAAATTTTCTAACAATCACAACTAATTTTAAAGTTTTGTAAAAGTGAAAAAAAATTACTTACTATTAGTTGGTTTTCAAAATCAAAATCAAAATTAAAATAACGATTTTCTATATAATGAAACCATTTCTTTATAGAAACAATCGTATTTTTGTCCCAAATTGTTTTAACTTAAAATCAGTTGTTATTATAATTTGTCTCATATTGTCTTAATTTTCAAAAATCAGTTATCATTTACAAACAAGTTTTTCAATTATAAAAAAACTAAACTATAAGGCTCCCTTAAAAAAAAGTTTAGTGTGTATTATTACAAAAGCCATAGTGTGTGCTCTGCGCTTCGGTATGCTTCAACTACACCCAAAAACAAATCATGGCCCAATTTCTTTTTGGATTTTAAAAATATTAAATAAAATTAAGACATTTCCAGAAAGCGAGGTGAACAATGCTATATTTTAACGTACAATATATTTTATTCTAATAAATATAGCACAGTTCTAACAAATTGAGATATTGAATATATATCTCAATTGGTTGTAACACTAAGTCACAAACCTATTATATATAAAGGTAGGTTAGCAAATAGGATTTCTATTAATACATCTAAATTTTTTTATATAAAAACCATTTGTATATATAGGCAGAGTAAATGGAATATTAGTCTAAGAGAAATAAAGACAAACACTTCTAGATTTAGGGTGAATTTTCTCTGTTTTTATTAGCTGAGAGTACCACTTTCTTTGGTTTTATTAGCTCAAAATACCACGTTGATAAATTCGGTAGTTTCATGGAGTTAGATAGATATTTCATGTTAAAATTTAATATTTTATCCAATTTTATTTTTCTATTTAGTAATATGTTTTTATATAAAAATTTGTGTTCTACCCTGTCGTCCCAAGTAGCGAGAACTGAATCATTAGTTTATTACGAAGAAAATCGAATTGAGAGTGTTACAATGGTTCAGTGAGAAGATTCGTATCTTGATCGTGGAAAATAATGCATCTAACCTCGAGAACATTGTAATATAGAATATGATCGCGGATAAAATATGATATGGAAGTCGAATTTTGAGAACTAAGTTGTAAACAATGTAAATTTAAGGATTTAATTATAAGTAATGTAAGTTTTGTCTTTAAATTATAATTGGTGTAAGTTTTAGAGAGCATTTGTAACTATGCGTAATTGTTAAGAACTAAACAACAATTAGTCTTTTTTTTAACATATTTCAGTTTGAGATTAAGTCTTGACTCCTCTATTTAAAGGGCAAAGTTACTCTAATAAAGGGGTTGAACACTTTTTCTCTTAAACGCATTTGTACTTGAACTCTCTCTCTCTTTAAAAACTTTCTAACTCTTTCTTTCTCTAGATTTCTCTCTTAACAATTTACTAGGGCAAAATATTAACACATCAAATTTACCAGCAGTGTCGCTTATGTCTATATCCGAGGCAATACCATTTCATAGATGGGGGATTAATCTAGTGGGGCCTTTGTTGATGACTTCTGGAGGAAGACAAATGATAATTGTAGCGGCGGATTATATTACAAAATGGGCAGAGGCAAAACCGTTATTGGGGACAAAAGCAAAAGACGTGATCAAATTTATTGTGAACAGCATATGTTGTCGTTTTGGAGTTCCTCAGAGGATTACAACAGATAATGGCCCTCAGTTTAATAACAAGGAGATGGCTTCATTTTGCACTTCTAAAGAAATTCAGTATTGCTTTTTGACACCTTTTCATCCTCAAGCTAATGGCAAGTGGAAGTGACAAACTGAACAATTTAGATGGCTTGAAGAAAAGTTATACGGAGGCAACAGGAAAATGGCCAAACTATTTGCAAGAGGTACTTTGGGCTTATCGAACAACTCCTAGAGAGGCTACAAAGGAGACTCCTTTTTCTTTGGCATATAGAATGGATACAGTCAGCCCCGTAGAATCTACGATGTCATCTTTTAGAATAGCTCAATATTCTGAAAGTCCTAATGATGAAGTTTGAAGGGAGAATTTGGATATGATTGAGTAAAAACGAGTTCGAGCTCATTTTGAATGTAATTCACTATCAAACTCTTATGAGAAATAGATATGATTCGAAGGTGAAGAGAAGAGATTTTAAAGAAGGTGATAAGGTGTTGATAAAAGTTTTCTTTCATACAAAAGAGAAGAACCTTAGAAAAATGGATCCAAACTGGGAAGGGTCTTATGTGGTTGTTGAAAAGATAAAGTCGGGGTCCTATCGTCTTTGTGATTTCGAGGGGAGTATGCTTCAACATCCATAGAATATACAACACTTGAAGCTTTATTGGGAGTAGCTATGTTTTTGTACTTTTGAATTTTTAAGTTTGAATGACGCACTCTTTCCTTATCAATTAAGTTTGTTTTTTGCCAATGGTTGTTTACACATGTTCGAATACTATCTTAACAAATTATTTAGAGACTGATCATCTTTGAGATTGTTTAAGAGTAGAATGTTCTGAAGTGTTTATAACACTTTTCAAAGAAACAAACATGTTTAATAATCACATTACATTTTGTTTTTCGAAGTGGAAGCTTAACAACACACTGAGAATTTTTCGAAGGGCTACCAAAGCTTAACTACACACTGAGAATTTTTCGAAGAGCTACCATATTCACCAATTTCGTTAAGGTATTTGAGGTAGTAAGTTTAAATTTTATAATTATATTCGTTTTTTAAATTTAGCATCGAATAAAACGTGAGGAGAATAATAAAATAAAGAAACCGTTTGCCAATTAGATTAATTCGTTGAGGTTCAAAAAGCAATTTTTTAACTTGACAAACACAAAAAATATGATAAATTTAATCAGATGACTTTTCCCCCTTCGGATGATTCTTCTTCATCTTAGATGACAAATCGGGGACAAGATCGAAAGCCTCACTTAGATGTGTCTCCATAGGAATGTCGTTCCAAAAACTTGTGAGGTCGATTTTTGGATAAGTAGCTGATGTTCTAGAAGAAGGAGAATGGTTGCATCTTCTTTTCCGATGTTAATAGCAGTTAACATGTCTTTTAAAAGTTCAGCCTCGACAGCAGCTACAGCAACATTTTTTTCCACTATGAAATCCCTCTTCAGTTTATCTATCTCCTCGATAAGCTCTTTATTTTTTGTCTCACAAAGAGTAAGAGAATTTTGTAAATCATTGGAGTTGGATTTTTCAGTGGCCAGTTCAGTAGCATGATCAGTCTTAAGCGTATTCATTTCCTTCTCATGAGAGGTCGTTAGAAATTTTGTCTCAACTATGTGTGTGGTTCGCAGATGATTCTTCATGCAGGGAGCACCTTTTATGAGTCCGGACCTTTCTACTTCGTACATGTGAAATTGATCAACCACTTTGTCGTGCAAGTCTTCTCTAAATTTTTTCTCAGCCTCGTAAGCTTCTTTGTAATAAATCATATCTTTAGCCAATTGCTTTAGATTATTTTGAGAAGCTTCGACTTGAGAAGCAAGTGCCTTTGCTGCAATATCAAGATCGGTAAATGGTTGAAGTGCAACAGCGATTGCAAGATTTGGAGGAGGGAGAGGAAATTATGTTTCCGATGAGCTAGGACGTTGAATCATATCTAGAGTAGTGATAGGAGCAGAAAGACATATAATTTCTGGAGACGCCTCTATTGGTGTTGGTCTCACAAAGTTAAGCATGTGATTTTTTATGACTTGAAGAACAGGATCGTCTTCACCAGTAAGCACTTTAGTGTTCTCAAAATTAATGAACATATCAGGATCAAAGTTTGCAGTAGTCCTATTTTCGTTGGTAGTACTATCTTCGATGATAATCACAGTGTCATCTCTGGTTGGCTATTTTTCGACCGAAGAATTTTATAGGTTTTGTTGGTTTCTAGCAACAATGTTTTCATTTTCGTCAACCAATGTATACGAAGTGATTCTCGTTTGTTTCTTTTTGTTTCATAGGAATCGGAAGAAGCCTTTTATTTCTTTGAAGACGGTTCTTGATTGTTTCCCTCTTTGATGGGTGAGAGAGTTTATTCTGCAGTTTTTCTTTTTCAAGGCTTTGGTTTCGATAGACTTGAAGGGCTAGAACCAGATGTGCTAGCTATATTTTTACCTTTCTTTTCTTTGATAGTTTTTTTTTCTTCATTTTGGGAAATGACTCTCTGATCTATTGCGAATTGGAAGGGAGACTTTGCAATCGGGTTGAACTATTCGTTTGCATACTATTTTCGGATCGAGCTCTGACATCAGGTCTTGAGGTGGCAAGGCACCTTCTGAGATTGGAAAGATGTGACAGGTAAGGAAATTGATGGGTTGAAAGACAGTGTGAAACGCGTTATTCCATTCCTTCTCAGCCCAAACAACAAGTTTTTAGAAAATCTCCTTAGCAACTGATCGACGTCATGAATAACGCCTCGAAATTTAGGAAATGATTATGCAAGCCGAAAATTAAGGAAAGAGAAAGGCAAAATATAAAATTTACTTCAGAATGTAAAGATTTCGAAGTGCTTACAATTGCTTCTCCATACGAGATTTAACTTTGAAGGATTAACATCGGAAATTATTTTTCCATTTTCCCACGCTCTTGATATAAAAATGAATTTCTGCTTCAATAATTTTTCAGCTTCTAAGAGGTCATCGATGATCTTGAGGTCATCCATTAGGGTGAGGTAGTAAAAGGGAAGCTTCAGACCTTTTAGAAATTGAGTCAAGAAGATGAAATCTTTAATGCTGATTGGAATCTGAAGTAGTCGAGATGTCATGATCACTGAAATAAGGGTGAACCATTAATTCGGTGTCACTTGAGTAGGACATAAGCTGAGGAGTTCGATGTATTCCAGGATCATAGGATCCAGTGGAAACCAAAGACCTCAATTGATGATTCTGGGGTAGACTATTAGCTCGTCATCTTTGGAGTCCAAGGGAGTTTCTCATTCTTTAGGTAGTCAAAGAATCATGTTATCTCCTATTCCCTATTGTTTTTTTAGAGATGAAGCTTAGCTATCCTTGTAATATATATAGCGAACTTTTTTCAGAGCAATGATGTATTTAGCTTCAAGATTCCTCAAGTTTCTCCCAATCTTAGCTCTTTCTTCTTCGGAAACAAACCAAGTGTCTGCTTCTTCTCGAGGCTTATGAGTAGTTGCAGAGTTCCCATCATCAGATTCAACTTTGAGATCAGTTTTGGTACCCTCGGAATCAACAACGTTGGCCTTCGATGTGAGGGGTTACTTGTTCGAGGGGCTTCTTCAGTTACTTCTCTCTGAGGAGGAGCTTCAGTATTTGGATTTGAAGGGGGAGGAGTTGGGATGATTTCTGATTCGTCTCCCAGAGAAATAAAAGGTCTTATTCTTCTCGTTATTGAACAATGATTCGAAAAGGGAGTTTTTGACTTTTTTTTAAAGGATATTCTTCACTAATCAAATGAGAAATCTTACTTTGAGATGAAGAGGCTCGAGTTATTTTAGGGTCTTGGATTTTTGGATGAGGAACGCTCTTCGGTTAAAGGAAAGGTGAAATAACATGAGCTTTAGTTGGATCGAAATTACCATAATGAAATGTTTTAGTGGTTGTTCCAAGTAGAGGGCTATTGATTAATCATGCAGCTCTATACTCCTCAGCCCTTTGAGTAATGCAGAAGTAATCGTCTGATCTGAAGAATAAATTCCTATCAGATTCTGGAGATTCCGATGTTTTGGGTATGATAACCTTCGATTTTTTGGTTTTAGGATTTTTTTCTCATAAACCAGATGAAGGTTGATCGGAAAGTTAGGTTTTTTCTGAGAAAAAAGAGGAACACGATGAAGGTAGCCAAGTGTTGTGATTTGTCTATGAAATGTTTTGCATAGTGAGAATGAAAAAATGAGGATGTTGGTTGAAATTATACAAAGAAATGAAGTAGTGTGAAGTTTGAAAGACTTTGATGGTGATAAGTTAGAATACAAAGCGGTAAGATGATTAGATGCTCGAAATCTGTCAGGCTAGATATCTAATTATGGATCTAAAAGCTATCGAGTTATAATCGATTGGAACGGTTACTTTTGTATGATGTTTGGATAAAAGTCGATGAGTAGTTTTGAAGGTTTCACTTGTTTCGAAGAGGTTTTCTTGCAGTTTCAAAGAGATTTTCTAGCAGTTTTATTTCCAATGTTTCGACGAGATTTTTTATCTTTTAAAGGTTATCAGACTTTAGTGCAACTTTTAATTGGTATTTGTTTTTATAACGCTTCGAATGGTCGCTCCTATTTGACACTTCGAATGATCGCTCCTAGTTGATGCTTCGAATGATTTATCTTCATGTACGCTTCGAAAGATTGTTTCAAATGGTTTCTTCTAGTGGTCACTTCGAATGACTGCTTTGAGTTTATTTTATAACAGCTTATATCATATATGGAAGAATTCAAATATATTTTAGTTCTCATTCTTTTACTGACATGAGCACTAGGGGGGCTTCTGATATGGAAGTAGGATTTTGAGGACTAAGTTGGAAATAATGTAAATTAAAGGATTTAATTATAAGTAATGTAAGTTTTGTGCTTAAATTATAATTGGTGTAAGGTTTAGAGAGCATTTGTAACTATGTATAATTATTAAGGTTTAAACAGCAATTAGTCCTCTTTTGTAACAGATTTCAGTTTGAGACTAAGTCTTGACTCCTCTATATAAAGGGCAAGGCTACTCTAATAAAGAGGTTGAACACATTTTCTCTGAAACTCATTTATACTTGAACTTTCTCTCTCTAAAAACTCTCTAATTATTTCTCTCTCTAGATTTCTCTCTTAACAATTTACTAAGGCAAAATATTAACTCATTAAAGTGAACATTAATTTCTATGTGTTTGGTATGTGTGTGAAACATATGATTAGATGCAAGAGATGCAGCCGCGAGATTGTCCAAAACAATAGGAGCACGGAAAAGAGGTAAGTGAATTTAAGTAAGTTCTGATCGTAACTACAATACCTCCACAAATAGGTTAGCTAATGCGTTATATTTTGATTCAGTGCTCGAACGCGCGAGAACATGTTGTTTTTTGGAAGAACAAGAAACCAAAAGGTCACATAAAAAGACACAAGACCCTCCAACAGAATTTAGATCATTAGGCGAACTAGCCCAGTCAACATCAGAGAACCTCTGATGTATAACTAAAGCGACGACTTGAGATGGAGATCAAAATATTTTGTACAAAATAAGTAAAGGAATTTTTTTTCACAGATTTGTAGTGAGTAAAAATAAGAGGTAGGAGAAATTGGCTTAATGTGTTAACTATAAAGTCTATATCATGACTTGTATTCAGTAAATATTGCAAATAGTCTAACAAACTTCGATATGGTGTAAGGTCAAATAAGAGGATACCATCATGAAGAGAAGGAAGGTGACCAACTGGCATATGAGTATCACATGACTTGTGATTTGTAACTCCAACAGAGACAAGTAAGTCTTTAATGTATCTCTTTTGTGTAATGTAGATTATAATAGTATCCATGACTAATTTTATATCAAAAAAAAGTGTAATACTCTCTTGTTGTTCAAGGTAGTTATAGAATGTAATTTATTGATGAATATGTGGAGATGTTGTAACCTGTTACATTTTAGTTCAAAAACTTCATGATGAACTTTGACGACGATGACAAGCTTTTGTGTAAAGATTTCTCCCAAACTTTCACACCGAGTGCTCTTAAATGGTATAACAGTTTACCTCAGGGGTGTATTAGAAACTTTGATACAATTTGGATGCCTTCCGGAGGCAATTTTTTGGGAGTAAGGAACTAAAGGGTAATGGGGACACCATTATCCATTTCACTCAAAAACCAAATGAGTCCTTGAAAGATTACATAAGTCGTTTTGTGAATACAAAGAACGGTCTAACAAATTTCTTTGAATAGGTGGTAATTGCTTCCCTTACGCAAGGTTTAAACCCTGGGAATTTAGTTGATTATGTGAATTTGATGAAGGCTATGACCTAGGGAGGTTTATTGAACCAGGTGGGAAAACAGATCAATGTAGAAGAAACAAAGAAAACAAGGGTGCACCGTCAGGTTAGGTCCACCACTACAGCAACAACTCCTCCAGCTACTAAACGATCCGTTACAGGGCAAAGGAGACCGGACAAGGGTCTAACTGGTCTAAGCAAAATCAATCCAACCAGACCCAGAGCCAACCAACCAAAAGTAAGAGGGGTCCCTGGGTCCAGCCTGAGTGGTTTTCTGAATTGAGGGAGAACATAACCACAATCTATGATAAGACCACCAATAAAGTGCACTTCCGAAAACTGGTAGCACTGCTGTCCCCCAGAGAGAACCGAAACACCCGTTTTTGCCAATATCACAATAATATAGGACATGATACTCAGGATTGCATATCATTGAAATAAGAAGTAAAAAATCTTATTGAGAGGGCCAAGCTGGGACCTTATGTTAAAAAGTGAAGTGGAAACAAACCGGATAATGCACATAATAATGCTCCCCGGACGGGTCCTTCAAACAGTCCTGGGACATCTGCTCAAGAGGGTGCGATGGTGATCTTTGAAAGATTTGATGTAAAATTTGATTATCTGGATCCAGATCCAGATAAAAAAAAGATGGGGGTGATAACAGAGAAAACTACGACAAGTTCCGGACTGATCAACTTCTTTAAATCATTAACCATTTTTGGAGGAGATACTGTGACTGCACCAACCACTTCATCGAGAAAGAGGCATGTCCATAATTTGGCTACTCAGTTAGAAGGTGGAATGTTTTCCCATCAGTGCAAATCCCCATTCCCGTTCATATTCTTTTATGGAGACGACCTGAAGGACATTTTAGGACCTTATGAGGATGTGGTGGTCATAGGGTCTTCTATAGGACGAAATGATATACACTGAATTCTGATTGATACATGTAGTTCGAGAAACATCATATTTCTAATCTCCTACAAGAAAATGAAGAATCTGGCAGTTATTCAATGTTCGAACAGAACCATTGTAAGCTTCTCCGAGAGTTCTGCAAATGTAATTGGAGAGTTCGATAAGGAAGTTTTGTTCGGCAAGGGGCCCTTTAAAAATATGTTAAGAGTACTATTTGTTGTAGTGGATTGCCCCACATCGTAAAATGCAATTTTTGGGAGGTCTTAGCCTTCCAGAATGCATATTGTGGTCTCTACAGTCCATCAATGCTTGAAGTATGCGGCTCAGGGACAAGTAGGCATTGTCCGAAGTAGTCAAACGATAGCTAGGGAATACTATGAAACAGCTCTTGCTCCTAACACATTAGGAGCAATCATGATTAACAAGGATTAGCAGTTAATAGAGCCTTCTAATAAGGAGAGTGATATTGATTATCCCAGATAGGCTCCCAATGTTATAATACCTATTGAAGAGGTTGAAACTCACTCTCTCGTAGAGGGAAAAAATATTAAGATTTATTCCAAATTGGCGCCAGAATTGAAGCATGAATTGTTGTTTTTTTTATGAATAATCAACAGTGATGTCACCGGAGTACCAACAGATGTTATCTCATACAAGTTGTCTATCCGGAATGATGTTGCAACCGTTGTACACAGAGGAGAGCTTTATCTAAGGAAAAAATAGATGTGATTGTTCAAGAAGTTGACTGATTGACCAAGATGTGTCATATTAAATAATCCAAGTACCCTTTGTGGAATCCCAACCCTGTGCTAGTCAAGAAAAAGAATGGGAAATGGTGCATGTGTATGGATTTTACTGACCTCAATAGGACATGCCCTAAGGATCTTTAGCTCGTCCCTGGGATAGATCAGGTGGTGGATTCTACATCTGGAAACAAAGTGTTGTCCAGCATGGATGCCTTCTCAAGATACAACCAGATACAAGTAGATCCGAAGAATTAGGATCACACTACTTTCATCACAGATAGAGGTCTTCATTGTTACAAGGTGATGCCTTTTGGGTTGAAAAATATTTGGGCCACTTATCACAGGCTAGTGAACAAAACATTTTCTAATCAAATTGGCAGGAACATGGAAGTGTACATAGATGATATATTGGTTAAAACCTTGGAGGAAGATTTACACATATGTGACATTCAAGAGACATTTTCCAATTTAGAAACTGTGAACTTGAAGTTAAATCCTGAGAAATGCGTGTTTGGGGTCTGATCTGGAAAAAATTCTTGGGCTACATAATAAGTGAGAAGGCTTTAACTGGTCCCTACAGTGCGACCAGGATTTTATTGAAATAAAGAAACATTTGTCTTCACCTAAAACTCTTTTCAAACCTGTTCAGAGAGAAAAGCTTTATGTGTATCTAGATGTGTCAAAATGTGCTATAAGTGTTGTGCTAGTGAGGGAAGTGGACAATTATGCTCCTCTGGTGTACTACTACATTAAAGTTTACTGGATGCTGAAAGAAGATACTTGAGGTTGGACAAGTTGGCCTTGGCTTTGGTAATTGCAACAAGAAAAATGAGACCCTACTTCCAAGATTGTTCTATTGTTGTTCGAACATCTTTCCCTTTGAAAAATGTTCTTCGAAAAGATGATATATCAAGCAGAATGACCAAGTGGTTGGTGGAATTGGGTGATTATGATATTTACTTTGCCCTCCGAACAACAATTAAAGTCCAGTCAGTGGCTGACTTTTTGGTAGAGTTTCATGCTGAAAGATCCTCTGGAAAAGAGTCAGGAAATTATTTCAAAAAGGAATGGGTGGTTCGAAGTGACGGTTGATCAAGTATTTTGGGTTGTAGAGCTAGAATTCGCTTAACCTTTCCGTATGGTGATAAAATGTATCAAGCTATATGCTTTGGATTCAGGGCCTCCAACAATGAGTCTGAGTATGAAGCAGCTATTGCTGATCTTAAACTAGCTCTCCTATGTAGGGCTAAGAGAGTCTGATTGATGAGTGATTCTCAATTACTTATCCACCATGCTCAAGGGAAGTCTGAAGCTAAAAAAGAACAGTTGATCAAGTATTTTCTCATGTTAAAAGAAGTTGCAGCCAATTTTAAAAATATTTGTTATGAGCATATTCCCAGATCGGAAAACACTTTGCCGGACTCCTCGGCAACTATAGCCTATTATGAGTTTTACCCCTGGATTTTTGTACAAGAGTGTCCATCTATACAAATAGATCAAAAGAAAGAAAATGAAGAAAACATGAACATACTGGTTATTCAACCTAAAGATTGGAGATACACTTTTCTCCAATATATTTTCGGTTATGATATTGCCTCCAGATAAAATTGTTGCAAAAAAGAATAAGTACAAGGCTCGTGGTTTCTTGATAATAAGAGAGGTTATTTACAAAAAATATTTCAGCATGCCTCTCCTACGCTGTTTAGGGTTTGAAGAATCCTAAGTTGTATTATCTGAATTACATGATAGGGAAGGCTCAGCACACTGTGGCTATAGGGCACTGACCCGAAGAGTTTTGTTAACCGGATACTATAGGCGAACGATAATGGTAGATGCTAAAGAAATGGTGAAGAAATGTGATCCATGTAAAAAGTATAGGACTGAAGGTCAGTTGGGATTTCCTCCTGTAAGGTCGGATCAGTAGGAGCTGGGGGGAGGACTTCAGGTGAGCGAAGGATTATCTCTGCTCCCAGAGTAATCTACTTTTTCTTGGCAGCCTTCTCATCGTTGTTGGCCTTGCGCTTTTTATCTTTCTTAGGAGGCATTGGTGTTCTTTGACCCACAAGCTTCATTTACAGTTACCTCCACTGGTTTCAGCAAAGCAACATTGATGCCTTTCTAGTTCTCTGAATCTGTCTCCTCTATAGTTTTTTGGACCAGGTCTGTTGTTGCCTTCCTCTTCTTGTTCTTCATTTTGCTAGGGGCTTTGGCCCTTGAAGGCAGATATAACTTAGCATCCATGGCTTCTATCCTCTTCAGGATCACATCCGCAGAGGGATGGGTAGTTAACTCTTCCCATGAGATATCTCTTCTACCTGTGATGTTCCACAAGTGAGACCTTACAAAATTGCATGACTTGAAGCAATTGTGGAAGACATTTCCCCAGTTCTCCGAAGCCCAAGCATTTAGCTTGGCGCAAGTATTCTGCCCTGCCTCTAGATTGCCCAAGAACTCTTTCGGAAGAACTGCAAAGAAGCATCAGTTAGTCTAAATTGAAAACTGATAACTTAAGAGATAAAATAAACGTAAGAAAACCTCACCAGTGCTCTTCCAGCGACTGGTTAAAAGGCTTGGGTTTGTGTTAGCCTTAATCTTCCTGCCACTATCCCAAGTCCCACTGATGAAGAGGAACTGCATCCTCCAAGGTTTTTCAGACTCCACGAGATCATCCACCATCTTGTAGTCATTCCCCATGTTGTAATGGTAGAATGGTATTTGATGGTTCTTGACTAAATTTTCCACAACAGCAAATTGTTCCATCGGTAGTGGAATCTTAGACAGCCTGGACGCCATAATGCAGGCTAGGACGTTGTACCAAATATTGGAGCTCAATTGGCTGGGACACAACTTCATCAAATAGAAATATCTGAAAATCTCTGGATCCAAGGGGAACCAAAGTCCCCAGTTCAATACTTCAGTGTAGATTACCACTTCATTTAGTTTACAGTCCATTGGGGTCACCGGAGTAATCGGGATCTGCACCTTTACTGACTTTGGGATCCCCCATTTAGTATGGATCCAACCTAACTCAGTTGTGTGGGTATATACATAGTTGATATTTTGATGGGCCGGCAGGTATTTAGCACTTACCTTCTTAAAACAGGGACCCACTTTGCCCTCCAAACTCTCCGGAAGAGCGTCCGGATGATTCATTCCCACATTAGTTTTGCCTTTCCTGTCTGAAGTTGTATACCCTGTTTGACCATACGCCTCAGTCTTGAAATAGGATTCCTCTATGCTATCTTCCATATTCTCTTCCATCACGGTGGAAGACTGTTCATATGGTTTTGAAGGATGTAATTCTCACGTCATTGATGGTGGCGTTTCGGGTGGTTTTGTAAAAAGTTGGTCATAAGGTTGTGTAGATGATGTTTTTGATATTCTAGTATCTTGTAGAGGCTGTTGTCCGGATATTTTAGCTTGTGGTACAGCATTTGTTACCTCCAAACTGGAGGGTTTTGAAGATGTAGGTGTGGATTTGGTTTTGGTTTGACGTGTAACCCTACGAGGAGTTTATTTATCTGGTGATTTTTCTGTATCTGATCCCATCGCAATAAATGATGAGGGTTTCCTGCCGCTGGAAACAGCTTTCTCCTTAGGTAAATTTTTTTGTGATTCCTGGACTGAGGAACCAGATGGGAGAGGTGAAAAATCTGTTCTAAATGGAAGTGTCTTAACACTAGGGTTTTTTTTAAAGAAGATGACCCCTTATCAATGTTCTGGTGTGGTTGATTACATTTCTTGTTTGGAGAAGCAAGAAGACCAGCAGCAATGCGATTGTCCCTTGCTACTTTCTGTGTTCTTTCTAATTCAGACAAGTTCAACCAGCCTCCTTTAACTAAGGCGTTTCTGGTTGTGAACATATATGTCTCAAGAACAAATTGAAGGTAAACTGACATTTCTCTCTCTAAGAATATTTGTGAGTGTTGAAGACAATGAAACAGTAGGAAAGTTTATATATAACAGTAAAAGGAGCAATTACCTAGAGGAAGACTAATCGAATTTTTAGCAATGATTAAAAGCTTCAAAGTGTGAAAATTAAAGCATAGGTAACTTTCTAGCCTAGTGGGTTCTAGGAGAAAAAAACGGTTGCGAGGTCGAACTAGAGCTTGACACGTGTGCCAAGATTCAATAAAAACTCTTAGAATTCTGATATGAGAACAGAGTAAGCTATTTAAGGAGAGACTCTTGCAGTTCGAACGACACGACCATATCGGGAAAAATTGGAATTTATTTTTTGAGTTTTAGCTCTTCCAAAGATCTTTTGCAAGACCTAAAAGGGGCTACTGCTGAGTTCAGAGTTTTTAGTCACTGTGCCATAATTAAATCCGAAGGGAAATTCGGACTAAACAACCACACTAAATATCTGAATATGACAAATGTACTAATTATTGACTAAGCTAGTTGCTAATCAACTTAAACTATATGACTAATGGGTCCGTAAACTCGACTCGGTTTCACAACCGGACACAATAAGCCATGTGTCAGTAATTAAGTATAAATACCCCAACTACTTTCATTTATGAGGGTGATTAGAATTTATTACTAGTAGGAAGTTTAATTATTTCTCTACTCTACACACTAAACACAAAACACCACAAAATTACCAAAACATTTTTAAAAGAACTTTACCAAATTACCCTCAGACTGAATTAAACCAAATCAATTATATGTCCTATATTGTTTTATTTTTAATTTGGTAGAGTAGATTATTGTCCAACATTTTAGTTTTACTTTATTAATACATTCTATACAATAATAATATTTTAAAAGCTATGTACTTGCTAAATTAAAAATTAGTTAATGTTTTATTTAACAAGTAGACTTTTCAATGTAGATTTAAATTTTTCATTATTAATTGTTATTTTATTGTATGTATAAGCAGTCGTTGAAATGGAGTTTTGTGTCAAAATTATTATGTTGTATTAAATGTTTGACTAATCTTTTGATAAGTTCTCATTGTAATTAATATATTTAATCATCTTTTCACCTATTTTGTCAGATCAATATTCGAACTTGTATGTATATTTGGTTCTTTTGTATTTTTATAAGTCAATTTTATAATAATTTTTAAGTTGTAGATTAATACACTCAAACTTATTTTTGTATCTAATTTTTTATTTGACAAATAAAAATATATTTATATTTACTATAATAACAACTAAAACGGTTAGTTTGCCAAAAAAAAAACCAAACTTTAATTACTCACCTTTTGTTTAACCTTTTTATGCAGAAATACAATTTATACTTCATTGTTTACCATATAAAAAAACTTCGTTGCTACAAAATGCCTCAATATTCAATTAACACTAATAATCGAGACTCGTAACTTTTATGTTTCAAGTTTAAACATTTTTGATCTAAAATACGTTAAACAGAAAATCATTACCACATATAAATATTTTGTAGATTCGCGTAATGATGAATTATAATATTATTATTATTATTATTATTATTATTATTATTATTATTATTATTATTATTATTATTATTATTATTATTATTATTATTATTATTATTATTACAACGAATGGTTAGAAGATATAGACAAACTTAATGAGTATCTTTGACATGCTCTTGGAAGTAGAGGAAGAAGAACGAGAAAGATAATCATAAGTGATAGGGTCAGATATCTTTGAGGCCATTGGACAACAACGGGCCGGACTTCATCGAGTGGGGAAATTTAGATCCAAAATAAATACGGTACTAACTAAGCTATGTGCTTAAATATGTGTGTTTATGAAATCTGTATAATAAAGACCAAAGTTGATGGGCTTGAAGGGTGATGAGTTAATCCTTATTCACGACCGATCCAGTTGGTCCATAAATCTAAAATTAATCTACAAATACTTAAAACCATAAAATTTAAGAAGGTCAATTTTTTTTATCTTTCTAGACATTAAATATAAACGCCTCAATTATCTCTCTACCTTCCACACTAAATTTAATACACTATTTAAGAAGTTAAAAAAATACTCGTTGATTAATTTTTATCCACACCATATTGGCGACCAAAGTGGGAGCGGAAGGTACTCGGATATCATTATCCAGAACCTAACTCACAAATTTACCTTCAGAGTTTTTTGAGACATGGATCAAGATATTCAAACAGATCTCCCTCTTGAAAATAAGGAGGTGAAAGTCAAAGATGAGCATGTCCATACCTCTCGTGTGAATCATGATACTGACGAAAGATTATTCATGTAGGAAAAGCGTGATCAGTTGCAAGCAGAAATTGAAGAATTGAGAGCCTAAAAAATCAGCAACCAAAGTATATATCACTTGTTAAGTGCTCAATTCGTTGTGTAGTCCGAGCCATTGATTTTTTTCCACTCCTAATGAAGATCATATGTTTAGTCAAGAATATAATAAGACAATCACCATTGTCTTTGAAAATTATCCCCAGCCATTTACTTAAGTGTTTTGATAGTTCAAAAATAGAGAAATATGATGGGAGTTAAGACCTTGAAAAACATCTCGAAATTTGTTAAAATTTCATAATGAGATCTAATGATGATGATAATCTACTATGTAAAGCTTTCTCCTAAACTTTCAAAGGTAGCGTTTTGAAATGGTATAATTGACTACCGTATGGATCAATCAATAATTTTGACATATTTTGGATGAGATTTTGAAGGGAGTTTGTGGGAACTAAAGAACTTCGAGGGAATGAGGATATGAGAATCCACTATTGGCAATATCCAAATAAAAATTTAAAATATTAAGTCAACCATTTTATGAACACTAAAGATGGGCTAGCAGATTGTTTCGAACAAGTGGTCATAACTTGACTTCAAAAAGGGTTGTTAGCTGGTTAATTCGCTGATTCAGTGACTCAAAAAGAAGAAATGACCTAGGGTGGCTTGTTGAATTAAGTAGAAAAGAAAATCACTATGGAAGAAATCAAGAGATTGATTAACAGCCTCTAGCCCACATGCTAGTAGCCAGTCACAGGGTACAGTAACAATCGTCCGAGGAACTCGAGGAAAAGTTCTTATTGACCTAGACATAGTCGATATAATAATGGCCAACAATCTAGGCCAAGAGGGAATCAATAGGTCCAACATGGTTGTTATGTAGAACTGATTGAAAATATGGCTACCATTTATGATAAAGCTAAAAAATTTGTGCAATTCTGAAGGCCTTCCCCCATTAAAACTTCAAGGGAAAATCGAAACAAATGCTTCTGTAAATACCATAATGATGTCGGACATGACACTAAATATTGTATTCCTCTAAAGTAGGAGATACAATTATTGATCAAAATTAAAAATTAATGTCTTTTGTGAAATTACAAGGGAGTAATAGGAAAATGAGCAACAAGCCACATCCAAGTAAAAGTGGGGCTCAGACCACAACACTTGGCATCCGAAGACAATATACAAAAGTTTCAAAATAATAGGGTACCATGATGATTGTTGAGCGATTCGATGTGGATTCAGAGTACCTAGATCGAATGGAGACTTCTAGGCTACAATTCCATTAGAAGAAGTTAAAGTACACAGATTAACTGATGAAAACAATGTCAAGATTGATGATAGATTACCTTTAGAGTTGAAGGAAAAATTATTATATTTCTTATATAAACAATTTCTTGTGTTCGCATGGTGCACTGAATATGTGACCAGTGTACCAGCTGATATCATTTGACACAAAGTATATGTACGATCCAATACTGGACAGTACTCCAAAGAAGAATGGATTTTTCTACATAACTATTTGAAGCCATTGTTTAGTAAGTGGACAGATTAAAAATGTGGGATATATTCAAGAATCCAGTATCCACTTTGGACAACAAATCCATTGGTTGTAAAAAAAATGGAAAATTGAGAATGTGTATCTATTTCACAGATCTCAATAGGACATGTACCAAAGATCCTTTTGCAGTTTCTCGTATAGATCAGTTGGTGGACTCCACGTCGGGAAATAATGTGCTGTTGTTTATGGATGTTTTTGGTGGATACAATTAGACACAGATTGATCCAAAGTATCATGATCACACTACATTCATCACTGAGAAGGGGTTGCATTGTTATAAGGTAATGTCTTTCGGGTTAAAGAATGTTGGAGCTACTTATGGGTGCATGGTCAACAAAGCATTTGCTAGTCAGATCATGAGAAATGTGGAAGTTTATATTGATGACATAATGGTAACGAGGGAGGAGGATCATTTAGTTGACCTTAAATAAACTTTCTCTAATTTGGAGGCCTCGCACAATTAGATGCATTGTTTACTGTGGGGTATGATCTATAAATGTTTTGGGATACATTATAAATGAGAAATGAATTCAAACCAACCCCCCACAATGGGATGCATTGTTGACTATGGATCCTCCTCGGATAACAAAAGAAGTTTAAGTATTAATTGGAAAAGTAGCAGCTTTAAGTAGGTTTATCTCGAGATCATTGAACAAATGCGCACAGTTCTTCCAAGTATTGAAAAACACAAAAGAGTTTAATTGGTTCCCAAATTGTGATAGAGCATTTCTTGAAATAAAAAAAAACATTTATCTTTGCCTAAAACATTATTCAATATGGTCACGAGAGACCGACTCTATGTGTATCTAGTAGTATTGGATTATGATGTGAGTGTGGTGTTACTACGTCATCAAGAGTTTGTTAGATGGTCAGAAAAAAAAGACCTCAAGTTGGAGAAATTAGTTGTATCCGTGGTAATAATGGTCATGAAAGGATGCCTTATTATAAAGTGCATTCTATCATGTTTTGAACTTTTTTGACTTAAAATGTATAACAAAAATTGATATATCGGGTTGAATGACTAAGTGGTCTGTGAAATTAGGGGACTATAAGATTTACTTTGCTCATCAAACGACAAACAAAGCTCAAGTTGTAGCAGATTTCTTGGTTGGGTTCCATTCATAGATGCCTATGAAGAATCTTCTATTAATTAGCCTAAAAATAGTGGGTAATTTGAATAGATGGTAGATCTAAAATGAGAGGATGTTGGGCAGGAATTTTCCTACTTTCCCTTTTTGGAGACTCTATGTATCAAGCTATAAGTTTTGTTTTTAAAGCATCAAACAATGAAGCCATATACAAAGCTGATATACCCGGTTTAAGGCTTGCTCAAATATGTGGTGCCAAAATAATCCGATTATTGAGTCTTTTGTAATAGTTTCTATACCAAGCACATGGACAATCTAAAATCAAGAAGGAGCAGTTGGTGAAGTGCTTACAAGTGTTAAAATAAATTTATGTTTGCTTTAAATATGTAAAATATGAACATGTGTAAAGATCATAAAATTTAATGGCCGAATCTTTGGCCAGTGTTACATATTCAGAAGCTTACCCTTGGATTATAGTATATGAGTGCCCTTCTATAACAGTAACTCCTAAAATGGAAGTTGAGTTGAAGAAAATTTCTAAATGTTATCCATAGTTGGTCAAAACTGGAGGTATTGTATCCAAGAGTTTGTTACTAAAGGAATCTTACCCAAAGACAAGAACTTAGCTAAGAATTTAAAGTTCAAAGCACATGGATTTTTGGTGTTGAGAGGGGTTCTCTATAAAAAATATTTCAGTATGCCATTGTTGCGCTTCCTCGGATCCGATGAGTCCCAAGCAGTTTTGTATGAGCTACATGATGAAGAAGGATCAGCCCATTGTGGCTACAAGTCTTTGAGTAGAAGAGTCTTGTTGGCAGAGTATTATTGGCTATCTATTATAGCAGATTATGAAGAGTTAGTTAGAAGATGTGATCTCTCTCATAGACATGGAAATGTAATACACATAAATTGACAGGTAATTTTCCTAATAGAACCATTCTAATGGGTCTCAAAAATAAATTGGAGGGAGCGCCAGGTAAATGGCCTAATTATCAACAAAAAGTACTATAGTCTTATCGAACTACTCCACATACTGTCGCGCAAGAATCTCATTTTCCCTTGGCCTATGGAATGTATGAAATCACACTTGTAGAATTTAATCTTCCTTCTTTCAGGGTTTAAAATTATTTCAAAGAGAGAAATGGAATTGCAATAAGGACTCAACTAGATCTACATGAAAATTAAATCTCATCTAAGAACAGTATATTACCAGGGTTTAATGATAAGTAGGTATGCATCTTAGATACAAAGAAGATACTTCCAAGTGGGGGATAAGGTTTTGAGAAAGGTATTCATGCACACTAAAGATATGAAGTTTGGAAAGTGGGCCCAGATTGGGAAGGACCATACACAGTCTATGAGAAGATTAAGCAATGGACATATCAGTTAATTGACCATGAAGGCAATCCTTTGAGGCACCCGTGGAATATCGATAACTTAATGTTATATCTTGAATAAACTTATAGTGTAAATATTTACTTTGTTTTTGGTCAATATAAACATTTGGGGGCATACTCGTTCCTACCCTAGTGGCCTGGGAAGGTTTTAACGAGGTGTCCGAATCATTATTAATATACTACTTTTGCCTTTACAAATATGTGTTAATTTTTATTTCCTTCGAATAGATTACCCTTGAATCACTTGTGTATATTAAGTTTTATTTCCTTCAAATGGATTACGTGTTAATTCTTTTTTTTTATATGTTAAGTTTTATTACCTTCAAATGGATTACCTTCGAATGGTTTGCGCATATTAAGTTTTATTTCCTTCGAATGAATTAATTTTGAATGACTTTGTGTATATGATATGTTTTATTACCTTTGAATGGATTACCTTCGAATGGCTTGTGTATGTTAAGTTTTATTATCTTCGAATGAATTAGTGTAAACGTTAAGTTTTATTTCCTTCAAATGGAATGGCTTGTGTATATGGAATGTTTACCATTTTTGTATGGCCATGAACAAACAAAGATTCAAGAAAAAAAAATATCTTATGCATGATAATGACTTACACAACAACAACCACATAAAAACTTGGTGAACGTATGGCTCCTACCCACCGACATCTTCTTTTTTCATTTTCTAAAGATATCCCATCTTCCGATTCTCCTTCATTGCTATGACCAGGTGAATCTTCATAAAGTCCCAGCTGATCGACTATGGGTATATCATGGGGCAAAAACATTTATGGGACATGTCCCCACAAAGATCCCAAGACAAGTGTGGGGAACTTTTTATGGAATTCCAACACCATATCCAATTTTTCTAAGGAATCTATCACATTATTGGCGTATGCATTTATATCATCTCTTGCCTCTCGGGTTGATTTAACATTGATAGAAAAAAAATTATCATCTTGTTTCTTGATAAGAGCCTCTTGATTTTTATTTTCATCCGACATGTGCTTAATGGTAGCTTTATCATCAGTTATCTAGTTTTTTAATGAGGCAGCCTCCT
The DNA here is from genome assembly GCA_036936605.1 of Limnanthes douglasii subsp. nivea. NCBI lineage: Eukaryota > Viridiplantae > Streptophyta > Magnoliopsida > Brassicales > Limnanthaceae > Limnanthes > Limnanthes douglasii. The sequence goes on from JAUPFV010000002.1 coordinate 277,377,164, forward strand.
TGAACTAGATGATTGTAAACTTTTATAATCAACTTGTAGTTTGTCATGATCAAATTTTTAATGAGGCAGTCTCCATAACCGATTTCCCCTATGTGGTTAGATTCTCACCTTTGGTGTTTTATTCCTCATGTGAAGCCTTCAAATTCTTATTTTCGTCCGGATGTTTCAATCTGAGACCTGACTTGTCTCCCCAATTCAATGTTTGGCCTCACATAACTCAGGAGTGAATACCCTAACACATCGTTCTCCTTTGATAATTCTAAGGGAACTCCTTCGAATACCACATCGTTGGTGGTGCCTCTAAAGTAAGGGAAGCCAGTTTTAAAGGCTTCAAAGTCAAAAGCCCCATAACTCCAATTGGGTCAGCATCACCAAACATCTGCCTCTCTTAAGGAGGAAGTAGTGGGGAAGGAGGATCAGATACCATAACCACTAGAGAATCAAGAACAAGGATTGTTAGAGAAGGAATTCATGAATGAAATACTAACTCCGAACGAGTCGAAGGTTTCTTCATCTTCTTCTCTCTTTTTTTGCTGCTTTGTTTCCCCATTTTGTGCACTTTTTTATTCTTGGGCACAACAGATACGGAAGGGACCTCACTTCTCTCAATTGTAGCAGCAACAACATCCAATAAGGCTTAGTCCATTTCAACTAGATATTCCCTATTTACAGCCTCATCAACATATTGTGATGATCCTCATTTGTTCTTTTATCATCGTTTCGATGGTTAGGGGCTCTATTCCTGGTCGGAAGGTATAAATTACCATCAAGGACCTCGGTTCTTTTAACAATGATAGACAACCGAGGAGGAGTGCAAAACTGCTCCCACATCAGCTCCCGTTCGAGATGAGTCCTCCAACGATGAGTTTGAACAAAGTTGTCCGGCGTAAAACAGTTGTGGAAACCATTTGACCATTTAGCCTCTACCCACTGAGTTAATTTCTTGAAGACGATTTTCACTTCAGATAAATTTTGAGACTAGGTCTTTGAAATGGATAATATAAACGAATTTAAGGGTAAATAAAAAAAATCAAATCACATAATATAATGGTTACATAAAAGTGAATCCGAAGAGACTTACAAGAATTCTTCCAATATTTGGTGAGCTAGCTAGGATTCTCTTTAGAGGTGATTTTTCTGCCATATTCCCACTGACCACTGATGAAAAAAGAATTTAGATTGCCAAATTGTTTCTGCTTCTAGCACATCATCCATCACTTTGTAGTCATTCCTCATATTAAAATAGTAAAAGAGAATGTGACAATGCGGGACAGTCCCGTTACGATATCCATATGTTCCATTCACATCAGAATCTTTGACATTCTTGAAGCCATGATACATGCCAGCAATAAGATATAGGAGTTTGGGCTAGCCCGACTCGATAAAAACCTCACCAAAGTAAATAACTCACAATATAGGAACCAATGGAAACCTAAGGCCTCAGTTGAGCACATCGGTATAAACTACTAGTTCTCAAGCACCATAACTCATCAGAATCTCTCTAGGTTGGGGTATCCTAACTTTAACTGTTTCAGGGAAACCTTATTTGCCTCGAATGACTTCCAATTTGGATTCATGGAAATAAACGTAATAGAATTAATCCAATGTCAAAAGAAACTTTAAACTAACCTTTGTGATTTTTATTATAACACGTCCAACGAGAGACAAGATAAGAGAGTCGGTTTCTGTTGATCTTGTGGGGTCGTCGGATATTTCCTCCTTGTTGGTCTCGTAGTTTCCTCAATCTAACCATATTTCTCGAGAGGAGATTCTTCGCTATCATCTTACATATTTTCATCCGTATTTTTTGGACTAGATCCTGAAGGCCCAATACGTTGAACTCTAATATTGTTTCATCATCAGGTTGAGAAGATTGAACTGCTTGTGTTGTAATAATTTCTTCAATATTACGATCTGAAAGGATCTTAGTTAGAAGTGTTATAAGTTATTCCATCATGTTAGGAATACGTGGAGAGGGGTTACTGACCACTACTTGTTGTTATTTATGAGTTCTATTTTTGGTCTTCGAGAGTTTGGAACTCTACATTGAGTATTTTCTTATATATTTGTTCTCATAATACTTAAAGTATAACTGTTTCGACGGCTAGTGCCCCCTGACGATTGAGAAACTTTAAAAGGCTTAGAAGATCGGTTGGGAAATGTAAATGACTCGACAATCCAAGGTAGTTCAAAAGAATGTCCGCCAGTTCTATGGAAAAATCCTCTGTAATCGATAGGTTGAGTAAGCACAACTATACCCGATGAGACAAGAAACCTAACATCAGCTCTTGCTTTCTTCTTCTCTTCTATTAGTTCAGAAAAGTTCAACCAATAACCTTTGGTTAAAGAGTTTTTGGCGGTGAACATACAAATACTGAAATTATTCTATGAAGAATAACTCATTGTAGTTTATGCGGTGGAGGAAGAGAATGATCGTCGGCAAGGTTTTGGATTTCAATAGCAAAGAGGTTTTTTGTCTAGAATACAAATTTGTTCTCTCTCTAGAAATACTAATTGTTAAAAATTATGAAAGAGTTTATATAGAGACCCTAAAAATTCTTAGATGTCTTACATAGAGAAGTGGAACAGAGGCAATAACTAGGGGGATCTAGGGAAGTGGAACCTTCTCTTCTTTAATTGGTTAGTTCTACCTAGGGTAAACCAAGTTCGTGGCTCCAATTAAGGAATGACACGTGTCATAAAAATAAACCGGTTGAAATTTATGACCATTAGATAGTAATTGTCTTCGAATAAACGCCATCAGGGAGGGTCGAATATGATCACTACTTGTACCCCCATCACAAAGTATTGGAAAATCAAGACTGTAGAAAAAAACAAGTTTAAATCATAGGTGGTTGACATATGTGTTAGTTAGCTCTCTCAATATATCTTTGAGAGCACTAAGGGGACTAGTTGATAGGATCATATGTCTTTGAGGTCAATAGACAAGAAGGGGTCAGAATTCTTCAAAATGGGCAATTTAAACTCAAAATAAAGATGATACTAACTAAGATGTGTGGTAGCCATATATGTATTTATAAAATATGTATAATAAAGACCGAGGTTAATGGGCTTGGAGGGTGATAGTTTCACCCGTATTCACGACCTGATCCGGTTGGCCCATGGACCTAAAATTAAATCTATAAATACTCAAAATCATAGCATTTAAAAGGGTTTAAAAAGATTACCTCTCTAGACAATAAATAAAAGCACATCAATTAGGACACCTTTTAAACAGTTACATAAATACCTTTCGATTAAGCTTTATCCACACCAATAAAAAAAAGATGAAGGTGGAAAAGGAGAAGGAGAAGGAGAATGAGAAGCATAAGAATAAGGAGAATCAAAAGCTAAATAAACAAACGAAGTAGAAGAAGTAAAAGAAGGGTTAGCTTAACGTTGGAATGATAAAAACATGCTTAGTCGCAATATATGATTTCTTCTTATCCTGCTTCTTTTTCTTTTTCTTTTTCTTTTTCGTATTATGCCAAAATTTAGCTAGTGGACTTGTGTAATTACTCAGACCAAGCATTTCTTATTTTTTCTATAACCGGATTACAAAGAAATTTATTAAATAATATCATATTGTAGCTAGTGAGTGGTGGAAAATAGAAAGAAAAATCATATCTTGTGATCAAGCATGTTTAGATCATACTAGAATTTAGCTATTGGGATTATTTAATAATTCAAACCAACCATTGTCTTATTTTTTCTATAACCGGATTACAAAAATTGATTAAATAATAGCATGTGGTAGATAGTAGAGTTGTGTAATAATTGAGACCAAGTATTATCTTCTCAAAAGTTTGTAGGAAATTATGGTGAAACATCCAAACCAAATAACTCAAACAACATTTTAATTCAACAGAAATAAGTAAAATCAACAAACATATAATAATTAAAAACAACAAAAAAATTCAAACATAATAATTGAAATGAACACACACAACAAACATGTACTCCGGAAATAAATTTTTCTGATTGGCCTATCAAATATTCAATCGAGAGGAATGGTATTTTTCTCTGTAAAGGTCTTGATGTGATACAACCGTCGCTACCATATGGAATAGAAAAGACTGCAATTTTTTATTCTCATGTTGTTGTTCAAAGTTTTGGATAAAAAATTAAAAAATAATGATAAAAACAAACAGTTTAGTTAACGTTTCTAATATACTCAAAATTTATATCCAACATTATAGGAATTGATAAAATTACTTAGATTAATGGGCATAATGAAAAGAGAAAAAAAACAGACCAAAACCACAAAATAAAATTTATAGTTGTCTGTAAAGAAATTTTCTAACAATCGCAACTAATTTTAAAGTTTTGTAAAAGTTAAAAAAAAATACTTACTATTAGTTGGTTTTCAAAATCAAAATCAAAATTAAAATAACGATTTTCTATATAATGAAACCATTTCTTTATAGAAACAATCGTATTCTTTTTAATTTTGTCCCAAATTATTTTAACTTAAAATCAGTTGTTATTATAATTTGTCTCATATTGTCTTAATTTTGCAAAATCAGTTATCATTTACAAACAAATTTTTCATTTATAAAAAAACTAAACTATAAGGCTCCCTTAAAAAAAGTTTAGTGTGTATTATTACAAAAGCCATAGAGTATGCTTTGCGCTTCGGTATGCTTCAATTAGACGCAAAAACAAATCATGGCTCAATTTTTTTTTTGGATTTTAAAAATATTAAATAAATATTAAATAAAATTACGACTTTTCCCGAAAGCAAGGTGAACAATGCCAGTCAAAACAGAAGTTCCGAACAACAGTTTTGGGGTGTTCGAGAAAGGAAATAATGAGTCAATTGGTAACACTAAAAATCTATATACTACATTTGAACGTACAATATATTTTATTTTAATAAATATATTAAAGCACAGTTCTAACAAATTGAGATATTGAATATATATCTCAATTGGTTGTAACACTAAGTCACGAACCTAAAAACTTATTATATATAAAGGTAGGTTAGCAAATACGATTTCTATTAATACATCTAATTTTTTTTATATAAAAACCATTTGTATATATAGGCAGAGTAAATGGAATTTTAGTCTAAGAGAAATAAAGACGACCACTTCTAGATTTAGGGTGAATTTTTTGTGTTTTTATTAGCTCAGAGTACCACTTTCTTTGGTTTTATTAGCTCAAAATACCACGTTGATAAATTCGGTGCTTTCATGGAGTTAGATAGATATTTCATGTTAAAATTTAATATTTTATCCAATTTTATTTTTCTATTTAGTAATATGTTTTTATATAAAAATTTGTGTTTTACCCTGTCGTCCCAAGTAGCGAGAACTGAATCATTAGTTTATTACGAAGAAAATCGAATTGAGAGTGTTACAATGGTTCAGTGAGAAGATTCGTATCTTGATCGTGGAAAATAATGTATCTAACCTCGAGAACATTGTAATATATAGAATATGATCGCGGATAAAATGTGATATGGAAGTCGAATTTTGAGGACTAAGTTGTAAATAATGTAAATTTAAGGATTTAATTGTAAGTAATGTAAGTTTTGTCTTTAAATTATAATTGGTGTAAGTTTTAGAGAGCATTTGTAACTATGCATAATTGTTAATGACTAAACAACAATTAGTCTTCTTTTTTAACAAATTTCAGTTTGAGATTAAGTCTTCGCTCCTCTATTTAAAGGGCAGGCTATTCTAATAAAGGGGTTGAACATTTTTTCTCTGAAACACATTTGTACTTGAAGTCTCTCTTTCTCTCTTTAAAAACTCTCTAACTCTTTCTTTCTCGAGATTTCTCTCTTAACAATTTACTAGGGCAAAATATTAACACATCAAATTTACCACAGTGTCGCTTATGTCTATATCCGAGGCAATACCATTTCATAGATGTGGGATTGATCTAGTGGGACCTTTGCTGATGACTTGTGGAGGAAGACATATGATAATTGTAGCGGCGGATTATGTTACAAAATGGCCAGAGGCAAAACCGTTATTGGGGACAAAAGCAAAAGACGTGATCAAATTTATTGTGAACACAATATGTTGTCGTTTTGGAGTTCCTCATAGGATTACAACAGATAATGGCCCTGAGTTTAATAACAGGGAGATGGCTTCATTTTTCACTTCTAAAGGAATTCAACATTGTCTTTTGACGCCTTTTCATCCTCAAGCTAATGGGCAAGTGGAAGTGACAAACATAACAATTTTAGATGGCTTGAAGAAAAGTTTGACGGAGGCAACAGGAAAATGGCCAAACTATTTGCAAGAGGTACTTTGGGCTTATCGAACAACTCCTAGAGAGGCTACAAAGGAGACTCCTTTTTCTTTGGCATATAGAATGGATACAGTCAGCCCCGTAGAATCTACGATGTCATCTTTTAGAATAACTCAATATTCTGAAAGTCCTAATGATGAAGTTTGAAGGGAGAATTTGGATTTGATGGAGGAAAAACGAGTTCGAGCTCATTTTGAATGTAATTCACTATCAAACTCTTATGAGAAATAGATATGACGAAGGTGAAGAGAAGAGATTTTAAAGAAGCTGATAAGGTGTTGAGAAAATTTTTCTTTCATACAAAAGAGAAGAACCTTAGAAAAATGGATCCAAACTGGGAAGGGCCTTCTGTGGTTGTTGAAAAGATAAAGTCGGGGTCCTATCGTCTCTGTGATTTCGAGGGGAGGATGCTTCAACATCTAAAGAATATACAACACTTGAAGCTTTATTGGGAGTAGCTATGTTTTTGTACTTTTGAATTTTTAAGTTTGAATGACGCACTCTTTCCTTATCAATTAAGTTTGTTTTTGGCCAATGGTTGTTTACACATGTTCGAATACTATCTTAACAAATCATTAGAGACTGATCATATTTGAGATTGTTTAAGAGTAGATTGTTCCGAAGTGTTTATAACACTTTTCGAAGAAACAAACATGTTTAATAATCACATTACATTTTGTTTTTCGAAGTGGAAGCTTAACAACACACTGAGAATTTTTCGAACAGCTACCAAAGCTTAACTACACACTGAGAATTTTTCAAAGAGCTACCATATTCACCAATTTTGTTAAGGTATTTCAGGTGGTAAGTTTAAATTTTATAATTATATTCGTTTTTAAAATTTAGCATCGAATAAAACGTGAGGAGAATAATAAAATAAAGAAACCGTTTGCCAATTAGATTAATTCGTCGAGGTTCAAAAAGCAATTTTTTAACCTGACAAACACAAAAAAATATGCAAAATTTAATCAGATGACTCTTCCCCCTTCGGATAATTCTTCTTCATCTTCATCTTCATCTTCGGATGAAAAATCAGAGACAGGATCGAAAGCTTCACTTAGACGTTTCTCTATAGGAATGTCGTTCCAAAAACTTGTGAGGTTGATTTTTGGATAAGTAGCTGAAGTTCTAGAAGAAGGAGAATGATTGCATCTTCTTTTCCGATGTTAATAGCAGTTAACATGTCTTTTAAAAGTTCCGCCTTGGCAGCAGCTACAGCAGCAGCTTTTTCCACTTCGAAATCCCTCTTCAGTTTATCTATCTTCTCGATCAGTTCTTTATGTTTTGTCTCACAAAGAGTAAGAGAATTATGTAGCTATTTGGAGTTGGAGTTTTCAGTGGCCAGTTCAGTAGCATGATCAGTCTTGAGCGTATTCATTTCCTTCTTATGAGAGTTCATTAGAAATTCTGTCTCAACTATGTGTGTTGTTCGCAAATGATTCTTCATGCAAAGAGCACCTTTTATGAGTTCGGACCTTTCTACTTCGTACATGTGAAATTGATCAACCATTTTGTCGTGCAAGTCTTCTCTAAATTTTTTCTCATCATCGTAAGCTTCTTTGTAGTAAATCATATCTTTAGCCAATTGCTTTAGATTGTTTTGAGAAGCTTCGACTTGAGAAGCAAGTGCATTTGCTGCAATATCAAGATCGGTAAATGGTTGAAGTGCAACAGCGATTGCAAGGTTTGGAGGAGGAAGAGGAAATTATGTTTCCGATGAGCTAGGACGTTGAATGATATCTAGAGTAGTGATAGAAGAAGAAAGACAGATAATTTCTGGAGACGCCTCAGTTGGTGTTGGTCTCACAAAGTTAAGCATCTGATTTTTTATGACTTGAAGAACAGGATCGTCTTCACCAGTAAGAACTTCATTGTTCTCAAAATTAATGAACATATGAGGATCAAAGTTTGCAGTTGTCTGATTTTCGTTGGTAGTACTATCTTCGATGATAATCACAGTGTCATCTCTGGTTGGCTATTTTTCGACCGAAGAGTTTTATGGGTTTTGTTGGTTTCTAGCAGGAGTGTTTTCATTTTCGTCAACCAATGTATACGAAGTGATTATCGTTTGTTTCTTTTTCTTTCCATGGGAATCGGAAGAAGCCTTATTTTTCTTTGAAGACGGTTCTTGATCATTTCCCTCTTCGATGGGTGAGAGAGTTTGTTCTGCAGTTTTTTTTTCGACGCTTTGGTTTCGATGGACTTGAAGGGTTAGAATCAGATATGCTAGCATTCTTTTTACCTTTCTTTTCTTTGACAACTTTTTTTCTTCTTTTTTTGGAAATGACTCTCTGATCTGTTGCGAATGGGAAGGGAGACTTTGCACTCGGGTTGAACTATTCGTTTGCAGACTATCTTCGGATCGGGCTCTGACATCGGGTCTTGAGGTGGCAAGGCACCTTCTGAGATTAGAAACATGTGATAGGTAAGGAAATTGATGGGTTGAAAGACAGTGTGAAACGCGTTATTCCATTCCTTCTCAGCCCAAACAGCAAGTTTTTAGAAAATCTCATTAGCAACTGGTCGACGTCATGAATAACGCCTCGAAATTTAAGAAATGATTATGCAAGAAGAAAATTAAGGAAAGAGAAAAGAAAAATATAAAATTTATTTCAGAATGTAAAAATTTCGAAGTGCTTACAATTGCTTCTCCATATGAGATTTAACTTTGAAGGATTAACATCGGAAATTGTTTTTCCATTTTCCCACGCTCTTGATATAAAAATAAATTTCTGCTTCCAGAATTTGTCAGCTTCTAAGAGGTCATCGACGATCTTGAGGTCATCCATTAGGGTGAGGTAGTAAAAGGGAAGCTTCGGACCTTTTGGCAACTGGGTCAAGGAGATGAAGTCTTTAATGTTGATTGGAATCTGAAACATTCGAGATGCCATGATCACTGAAATAAGGGTAAACCATTGATTCGGTGTCACTTGAGTAGGACATAAGTTGAGGAGTTCGATGTATTCCACGATCATAGGATCCAATGGAAACCAAAGATCTCAATTGATGATTCTAGGGTAGAGTATTAGCTCGTCAACTTTGCAGTCTAAGGGAGTTTCTCCTTCTTTAGGTAGTCGAAGAATTATGTTATCTTCTATTCCCCATTGTTTTTTAGATATGAATCTTGGCTATCCTTGTAATATATATAACGAATTTTTTTCAGAGCAATGATGTATTTAGCTTCAAGTTTCTTAAGTTTCTCCCAATCTTAGCTCTTTCTTCTTTGGAAACAAAGCAAGTGTCTATTTCTTCTTGAGGCTTATGAGTAGTTGCAAAGTTCCCATTATCAGATTCAACTTCGAGATCAGTTTTGGTAGCCTCGGAATCAAATTCGTTGGCCTTCGATGTTTCTTCTCGAGGTTGTTGAGATGTTGGATTAACAGCTTATGGTCAGGGTTACTTGTTCGAGAGGCTTCTTCAGTTACTTCTCTCTGAGGAGGAGCTTCAGTATCTGGATTCGAAGGGGGAGGAGTTGGGATGATTTCTGATTCGTCTCCCATAACAATAAAAGTTCTTATTCTTTTGGTTATTGAACAGTGATTCGAAAATGGATTTTTTGACTTTTTATTAAAGGAGATTCTTCACTAATCGAAGGAGAAATCTTACTTTGAGATGATGAGGCTCGAGGTATTTTAGGGCCTTGGATTTTGGATGAGAAACGCTCTTCAGTTAAAGGAAAGGAGAAATAACAAGAGCTTTGGTTGGATCGAAATTACCGTAATGAATTGTTTTAGTGGTTCTTCCAAGTAGATGGCTATTGATTAAACTTGCAGCTCTATACTCCTCAGCGCTTTGAGTAATGCAGAAGTAGTCGTACGACCTGAAAACTAAATTGCTATAAGATTCTGGAGATTCCAGTATTTTTGGTATGATAGCCTTGGATTTGTTTCTCATAAACCAGATGAAGGTTGATCAGAAAGTTAGGTTTATTCTGAGAAAAAAGAAGAACACGATGAAGGTAGCGAAGTACTGTGATTTCACTCTGAAATGGTTTACGTAGTGAGAATGAAAAAATGAGGATACTGGTTGAATTTATACAAAGAAATGAAGACGTGTGAAGTTTGAAAGACTTTGATGGTGATAGGTTAGAATACAAAGCGGTAAGATGATTAGATGCTCAAAATCTGTCAGGCTAGATATCTAGCTATGGATCTAAAAGCTATCGAGTTATAATGGATTTGAACGGTTACTTTTGTATGATGTTTGGATAAAATTTGATGAGTAGTTTTGAAGGTTTCACTTGTTTCGAAGAGGTTTTCTTGCAGTTTCGAAGAGATTTTCTGGCAGTTTTATTTCCAATGTTTCGATGAGATTTTTTTGTCTTTTAAAGGTTATCAGACTTTAGTGCAACTTTTAATTGGTATTTGTTTTTATAACGCTTTGAATGGTAGCTCCTAGTTGACGCTTCGAATGATCGCTCCTAGTTGATGCTTCGGATGATTTATCTTCATGTACGGTTCAAATGATTGTTTCAAATGGTTGCTTCTAGTGGTCACTTCGAATGACTACTTTGAGTTTATTTTATAACACCTTACATGACATATGGAAGAATTCAAAGATATTTTAGTTCTCATTCATTTTACAGACATGAGCACTAGGGGGCTTCTGATATGGAAGTAGAATTTTGAGGATTAAGTTATAAATAATGTAAATTTAAGGATTTAATTATAAGTAATGTAAGTTTTGTCCTTAAATTATAATTGGTGTAAGGTTTAGAGAGCATTTGTAACTATGTATAATTGTTAAGGACTAAACATCAATTAGTGCTCTTTTGTAACTGATTTCAGTTTGAGACTAAGTCTTGAGTCCTCTATATAAAGGGCAAGGCTACTCTAATAAAGAGGTTGAACACTTTTTCTCTGAAACTCATTTGTACTTGAACTTTCTCTCTCTAAAAACTCTCTAATTCTTTCTCTCTCTAGATTTCTCTCTTAACAATTTACTAAGGCAAAATATTAACTCATCAAAGTGAATATTAATTTCTATGTGTTTGGTATGTGTGTGAAACATGTGATTAGATGCAAGAGATGCAGCCACGATATTGTCCAAAACAATATGAGCACGGGAAAGAGGTAAGTGAAGTTCAGTAAGTACTAATCGTAACTACAGTACCTCCACAAATAGGTTAGCTAACGTGTTATATTTTGATTCAGTGTTCGAACGTGCCACAACATGTTGTTTTTAAGAACAAGAAACCAAAAGGTCACATAAAAAGAAACAAGACCCTCCAACAGAATTTACATCATTAGGCGAATTTGCCCAGTCAACATCAGAGACCCTTTGATGTATAATTAAGGCGACGACTTGAGATGGAGATTAAAATATTTTGTACAAAATAAGCAAAGGAAACTTTTTTTAACATATTTGTAGTAAGTAGAAATAAGAGGTAGGAGAAATTGGCTTAATGTGTTAACTATAAAGTCTATATCATGACTTGTATTCACTAAATATTGCAAAAAGTCTAACAAACTTCGATATGGTGTAAGGTCAAATAAGAGGATACCATCATGAAGAGAAGGAAGGTGACCAACTGGCATATGAGTATCACATGACTTGTGATTTGTAACTCCAACAGAGACAAGTAAGTCTTTAATGTATCTCTTTTGTGTAATGTAGATTATAATAGTATCCATGACTAATTTTATATCAAAAAAAGTGTAATACTCTCTTGTTGTTCAAGGTAGTTATAGAATGTAATTTATTGATGAATATGTGGAGATGTTGTAACCTGTTACATTTTAGTTCAAAAAATTCATGATGAACTTTGACGACGATGACAAGCTTTTGTGTAAAGATTTCTCCCAAACTTTCACACCGAGTGCTCTTAAATGGTATAACAGTTTACCTCAGGGGTGTATTAGAAACTTTTATACAATTTGGGATGCCTTCCGGAGGCAATTTTTTGGGAGTAAGGAACTAAAGGGTAATGGGGACACCATTATCCATTTCACTCAAAAACCAAATGAGTCCTTGAAAGATTACATAAGTTGTTTTGTGAATACAAAGAACGGTATAACAAATTGCTTTGAATAGGTGGCAATTGCTTCCCTTAGGCAAGGTTTAAACCCTTTGAATTTAGCCGATTATGTGAATTAGATGAAGGCTATGACCTAGGGTGGTTTATTGAACCAAGTGGGAAAACAAATCAATGTACAAGAAACAAAGAAAACAAGGGTGCACCGTCAGGTTAGGTCCACCACTATAGCAACAGCTCCTCCAGCCACTAAACGATCCGGTTACAGGGCAAAGGAGACCGGACAAGGGTCTAACTGGTCCAAGCAAAATCAATCCAACCAGACCCAGATCCAACCAACCAAAAGTAAGAGGGGTCCCTGGGTCCAGCCTGAGTGGTTTTCTGAATTGGGGGAGAACGTAACCACAATCTATGATAAGACCACGAATGAAGTGCACTTCCGACAACTGGTAGCACTGCTGTCCCCTAGAGAGAACCGAAACACCTATTTTTGCCAATATCACAATAATATAGGCCATGATACTCAGGATTGCATATCATTGAAATAAGAAGTAAAAAATCTTATTGAGAGGGCCAAGCTGGGACCTTATGTTAAAAAGTGAAGTGGAAACAAACCGGATAATGCACATAATAATGCTCCCCGGACGGGTCCTTCAAACAGTCCTGGGACATCTGCTCAAGAGGGTGCGATGGCGATCCTTAAAAGATTTGTTGTAGAATCTGATTATCAGGATCTAGATCCAGATCAAAAAAGAATGGGGGTGATAACAGAGAAAACTAAGACAGGTTCCGGACTGATCAACTTCTTTGAATCATTAACCATTTTTTGGAGGACATACTGTAACTGCAACAACCACTTCATCGAGAAAGAGGTATGCCCACAATTTGGCTACTCAATTAGAAGGTGGAATGTTTTCTCATCAATGCCAATCATCATTCCCGTTCATATTCTTTTATGGAGACGACCTGAGGGACATTGTAGGACCTCATGAGGATGTGGTGGTCATAGGGTCTTCTATAGGAAGAAATGATATACGCTGAATTTTGATTGATACAGGTAGTTCGGCAAACATCCTATTTTTAATCTCCTACAAGAAAATGAAAAATCCGATAGTTATTCAACGTTCGAACAGAACCATTGTAGGCTTTACGGAGAGTTCTGCAGATGTAATTAGAGAGTTCGAAGAGGAAGTGTTGTTCGGCAAGGGGCCCTTTAAAAAGATGTTAAGAGTACTATTTCTTGTTGTGGATTGCCCCACATCGTACAATGCCATTTTTGGGAGGTCTTGGTTTTCTAGACTGCATATTGTGGCCTCTACAGTCCATCAATGCCTGAAGTATGCGGCTCAGGGAAAAGTAGGCGTTGCCCGAAGTAGTCAAACGATAGCCAGGGAGTACTATGAAATAGCTCTTGCTCCTAACATATTAGGAGCAGTCATGATTAACAAGGATTACCAGTTAATAGAGCCTTCTAATGAGGAGAGTGAGATTGATGATCCCAGAGAGGCTCCTAGTGTTATAATACATATTGAAGAGGTTGAAACTCACTCCCTCGTAGAGGGCAAAAATATTAAGATTGATTCCAAATTGGCGCCAAAATTGAAGCATGAATTGTTGTCTTTTTTTTATGAATAATTAACATGTGTTTACATGGTGCAAGAGTTATGTAACTGGATTACCAGCAGATGTTATCTCATACAAGTGCTCTATCCGGAGTGATGTTGCAACCGTTGTACAAAAGAGGAGAGCTTTTTCCAAGGAAAAAATAGACGTGATTGTTCAAGAAGTTGACTGATTGACCAAGATGGGCCATATTAAATAATACCGGTACCCTTTGTGGAATGACAACCCTGTGCTAGTCAAGAAAAAGAATGGGAAATGGTGCATGCGTATGGATTTTACTGACCTTAATAGGGCATGCCCTAAGGATCTTTAGTTCGTCCCTCGGATAGATCAGTTAGTGGATTCTACATCTGGAAACAAAGTGTTCTCCTGCATGGATGCCTTCTCAAGATACAACCAGATACAAGTAGATCCGAAGAATCAAGATCACACTACTTTCATCACATATAGAGGTCTTACAAGGTGATGCCCTTCGGGCTGATAAATATTGGGGCCACTTATCAAAGGCTGGTGAATAAAAATTTTGCTAATCAGATTGGCAGGAACATGGAAGTGTACATAGATGATATTTTGGTTAAAATCTTGGAGGAATATTTACACATATGTGACATTCAAGAGACCTTTTTCAATTTAGAAACTGTGAATTTGAAGTTAAATCCTGAGAAATGTGTGTTTGGGGTTTGATCAGGAAAATTCCTGGGCTACATAATAAGTGAGAAGGGAATCCAACCTGATCCGGATCAGCTTAATGCCTTATTAGAAATAGACCCTTCTCGGAATGTTAAAGAAGTTCAAAGACTCATAGGAAGGTTGGCTGCATTAAACAGATTTATTTCAAGGTTATCGGACAAGTGTGCTCCATTCTTCCAAGTATTGAGAAGTGCTAAAGACTTTAACTAGTCCCCATGGTGCAACCAGGCTTTTATTGAAATAAAGAAACATTTGTCTTCACCTAAAACTCTTTTCAACCCTGTTTAGAGAGAAAAGCTTTATGTGTATCTAGATGTGTCAAAATGTGATATAAGTGTTGTGCTAGTGAGGGAAGTGGACAATTATGCTCCTCTGGTTTACTACATCAGTAAAAGTTTACTGGATGCTGAAAGAAGATACTTGAGGTTGGAGAAGTTGGCATTGGCTTTGGTAATTGCAGCAAGAAAAATGAGACCCTACTTCCAAGATTGTTCTATTGTTGTTCGAACATCTTTCCCTTTGAAAAATGTTCTTCGAAAAGATGATATATCAAGCAGAATGACCAAGTGGTTGGTGGAATTGGGTGATTATGATATTGACTTTGCCCTCCGAACAACAATTAAAGTCCAGTCAGCGGCTGACGTTTGGTAGAGTTTCATGCTGACAGATCCTCCGGATAAGATTCAGGAAATTGTTTCAAAAAGAAATGGGTGGTTCGAACTGATGGTGGATCAAGTACTATGGGTTATAGTGTTGTAATTTGCTTAGCCTTCCCGTATGGTGATAAAATGTATCAAGCTATATGCTTTGGATTCAGGGCCTCCAACAATGAGTCGGAGTATGAAGCAGTCATTGTTGGTCTTAAACTAGCTCTCCTATGTAGGGCTAAGAGAGTCTGATTGATGAGTGATTCTCAATTACTTATCCACCATGCTCAAGGGTAGTCTGAAGCTAAAAAAAAATAGCTGATCAACTATTTTCTCATACTAAAAGAAGTGGTAGCCAACTTTTAAAATATTTGTTATGAGCATATTCCCAGATCGGAAAACACTTTGCCGGACTCCTTGGCAACTATAGCCTATTCTGAGTCTTTCCCCTGTATTCTTGTATAAGAGTGTCCATCTATACAAATAGATAAAAAGAAAGAAAATGAAGAAAACATAAACATATTGGTTATTCAACCTAAAGATTGGAGATACACTTTTCTCCAATATATTTCGGATTATGATATTGCCTCCACATAAAATTGTTGCAAAAAATATTAAGTACAAGGCTCGTGGTTTCTTGATAATAAGAGAGCTTATTTACAAAAAATATTTCAGCAGGCCTCTCCTACGTTGTTTAGGGTTTGAAGAATCCTAAGTTGTGTTATCCAAATTACATGATAAGGAAGGCTCATCACACTGTGGCTATAGGGCACTGACCCGAAGAGTTTTGTTAACCGGATACTATAGGCCAACCATAATGGCAGATGCTAAAGAAATGGTGAAGAAATGTGATCCATGTAAAAATATGGGAATGAAATTCATGTACTAGCAGTACCTATGAAGTCTATTCTTGAACTAGTACCTTTTACTAGATGGGGGATGGATTTAGTTCTGCCTCTTTCTATGCCGTCCGGTGGGTGTAGAACTATTATAATCGCCATTGACTATTTCTCTTAGTGGATAAAGGAAACTCCTTTGGTTGGAACCACTTTGAGCGCCATTATTAAATTTATCCTATCTAACATATGTTGTAGGTTTGGGGTTCCTCAAAAGATTACTGCAGACAATGGGCCACAATTTGATAATAAAGACATGGAAGCCTTTTGTACCTCTAGAGGGATTCAACATTGTTTTTCTTCTCATTTCCACCCCCAAGAAAATGGCTAAGTTGAGGTTGCAAATAGAACCATCTTGTCCGGACTAAAAAAAGAATTTGATGGGAGCTGCAGGAAAGTGGCCAAGTTATTTACTAGAAGTTTTGTGGGGATACCAAACTACTCATCGGGCTGCCACACAAGAGTCTTATTTTGCTTTGGTATATGGGATGGATGAAATTACTCCCATAAAGGCTACTTTACCAACACACAGATTCCAACAGTATTCCGAACATGCTAATGATGTAACAGTTTGGAATCAACTGTACTTAATTGAAGAAAAAAGAGGTTAAAGCACACCTGAGAAAAACACACTACCAAGGTTGATGAGGAGCAGAT
Organism: Limnanthes douglasii subsp. nivea; assembly: GCA_036936605.1. Taxonomy (NCBI): domain Eukaryota; kingdom Viridiplantae; phylum Streptophyta; class Magnoliopsida; order Brassicales; family Limnanthaceae; genus Limnanthes; species Limnanthes douglasii. Next base: position 277,393,915 of record JAUPFV010000002.1, read on the forward strand.
TTGCTTCTAAAGTTAATATAAAATATTTTTACGTAGAGGACAAAGTGTTAAGAAGAGTGTTTTTACATACTAAGGAAAAGCAGTTCTGGTAAACTGCCTCTAGATTAGGAAGGCCCGTACATGGTATGTAAGACAAACAAGGGAGAGCTCTAGAGAATCCATGGAATGTTGAGCATCTTAGGTTATATTTAGCATAATTTTTTTTGTAAATATTTACTTGTTAAATATCAATGTGAATATTAGGTGGGCATACTCTTTCCTCTCCTGGTGGCGCGGGGAGGTTTTAATGAGGTATGCGGATTTTTTCAATAATATATGATGTCTTTTTCAAAAGTCTGGTGTGATTTTATTTCAGTTCAGATATAAACTACTTATTCAACACCCCGGCTCTCAAGTTTTCTTGAGTTGATCGTATATGTTTAGTACATGGTCACAATTATTAAACACATGTGATAAGAGATATTAGATACTTTTGTTGAACACTTCTGAAATATTAGAGGGCTACTTAAACATTAGCCATGCAATATTTAAGCAAACGTTTTAAACAAAAAAGAGATTAAATAATTAAACCTGATCAGATTCAAATGATCAACAGTATAAAAAATACCTTGGCCATCAAAGGACTTTAGTGTTTGAAAAAAACAAAAATTACACAATAAAACCTTAGGGCTTGATACCACCATCCCTCTTCTCTTAGGAATCCACTACTTCATTGGCCTACTTCCCTATACCTACAACGACAACTTGTTTTTGTTGGCGTTCCAGGACCTCATTTTCTGTAATCTTCTCTTCAACATTGCTCTCCAACTTGGTCTTCTCATCGGATAAATTTTGGATAACACCATCCTTAGTGGTTAGAGAATTAATGGTGCATGTTTGATTTTTACCTGCCTCTCCAGATCAAGTACTGGTCGGATACAGCCTAGGAGGACATGGGTCAAGGTGTCTTGCTCCCCGGATATAGAATAGGACTTCCCATTATAAGTCACCATATTGGAAGAACTGGAAGGGCGGTAAGGACCAGCAAAGTCATCTTTCTCTAGATCATTAAAATAGATACTAATCTTTTGAAAGACTTCAAGGTCCACCTCATTGTTTCCATCACCAGCAACCTCTCCGGACTGAAGGTCAGTTGGGATTTCCTCCTGTAAGGTCGGATCAGTAGGAGTTGAGGGGAGGACTTCAGGTGAGCGAAGGATTATCTCTGCTCCCAGAGTGACCTACTTTTTCTTGGCAGCCTTCTCATCGTTGTTGGCCTTGCTCTTTTTATCTTTCTTAGGAGGCATTGGTGTTCTTTGAACCACAAGCTTTATTTAAAGTTACCTCCACTGGTTTTAGCAAAGCAGCATTGATGGCTTCCTGGTTTTCTGAACCTGTCTCTCCTCTATAGTTTTTTGGACCAGGTTTGTTGTGGCCTTCCTCTTCTTGTTCTTTATTCTGCTAGGGGCTTTGGCCCTGGAAGGCGGATACAACTTAGCATCCCTGGCTTATGTCCTCTTCAGGATCACATCCGCAAAGGGATGGGTAGTTAAATCTTCCCATGAGATATCTCTTCTACCTGTGATGTTCCACAGGTGAGACCTTACAAAATTGCATGACTTGAAGCAATTGTGGAAGAGATTTCCACAGTTCTCCGAAGCCCAAGCATTTAGCTTGGCGCAAGTATTCTGACCTGCTTCTAGATTGCCCAAGAACTCTTTCGGAAGAACTGCGAAGAAGCATCAGTTAGTCTAAATTGAAAACTGATAACTTAAGAGATAAAATAAACGTAAGAAAACCTCACCAGTGCTCTTCCAGCGACTGGTTAAAAGGCTTGGATTTGTGTTAGCCTTAATCTTCCTGCCATTATCCCAAGTCCCATTGGTGAATAGGAACTGCGTTCTCCAAGGTTTTTCGAACTCCAAGAGATCATCCACCACCTTGTAGTCATTCTCCATGTTGTAATGGTAGAAGGGGATCTGATGGTTCTTGACTAAGTTTTCCTCAGCAGCAAACTGTTCCATCGGTAGTGGAATCTTAGACAGACTGGACGCCATAATGCAGGCTAGGACGTTGTACCAAGCATTGGAGCTCAATTTGCTGGGACACAACTTGATCAAATAGAAATATCTGAAAATCTTCGGATCCAAGGGGAACCAAAGTCCCCAGTTCAATAGTTCAGTGTAGATTACCACTTCATTTAGTTTGCAGTCCATTAGGGTCTCCGGAGTAATCGGAATCCTCACCTTTACTGACTCTGGGATCCCCTATTTAGTATGGATCCAACCCAACTCAGTTGTGTGGGTACACACATAGTTGATATTTTGAAGGTCCGCCAGGTATTCAACACTTGCATTCTTAAAGGAGGGACCCACTTTGCCCTCCAAACTCTCCAGAAGAGCGTCTGGATGATTCATGCCCACCTTAGTTTTGCCTTTTCGGTCTGAAGTTGTATCCCCTGTTTGACCATACGCCTCAGTCTTGAAATAGGATTCGTCTATGCTATCTTCTATATTCTATTCCATCACGGTGGAAGGCTGCTCATATGGTATTGAAGAAGGCAGTTATGACGCCATTGATGGTAGCTTTTCGGGTGGTTTTGTAAACAGTTGGTCATAAGGTTGTATAGATGATGTTTTTGATATTCTAGTATCTGGTGGAGCCTACTGCCTGGATATTTTAGATTGTGGTACAGCCTTTGTTACCTCCAAACTGGAGGGTTTTGAAGATGTGGTTGTGGATTTGGTTTTGGTTTAACGCGTAACCCTACGAGGAGTTTATTTGTTTGGTGATTTTTTTGTATCTGATCCCATTGCAATAAATGACGAGGGTTTCCTGACGCTGGAAACGGCTTTCTCCTTGGGTAAAAGGTTTTGTGATTCCTGGACTGAGGAACCAGATGGGAGAGGTGAAAGATCTGTTCTAAATGGAAGTGTCTTAACACTAGGGTTTTTTGAAGAAAATGACCCCTTATCAATGTGCTCTTTCTAATTCAGACAAATTCAACCAGCCTCCTTTAAGTAAGGCGTTTCTGGTTGTGAACATATATGTCTCAAGAACAAATTGAAGGTAAACTGACCTTTCTCTCTCTAAGAATATTTGTGAGTGTTGAAGATAGTGAAACAGTAGAAAAGTTTATACATAACAGTCAAAGGAGCAGTTACCTAGGGGAAGATGGATCGATTTTTTAGCAATGATTACAAGCTTGAAAATTAAAGCATAGGTAACTTTCTAGCCTAATGGGTGCGATATTCTAGGAGAAAAAACGGCTCAGAGGTCAAACTAGAGCTTGACACGTGTCCCACAATTTAAGAAAAACTATTAGAATTCTGAGATGAGAAATCAGTTCTGACAAAGTTCGAACATAATAAGCTATTTAAGGAGAGACTCTTGCAGTTCGAACGATACGAACATATCGGGAACAACTAGCATTGATTTTTTTAGTTTTAGCTATTCCAAAGATCTTTTGCAAGACCTAAAAGGGGCTACTGATGAGTTCAGAGTTTTTAGTCACTGTGCGATAATTAAATCCGAAGGAAATTCAGACTAAACAACCATACTAAATGTCTGAACATGACAAATGTACTAATTATTGACTAAGCTAGTTGCTAATCAACTTAAACTATATAACTAATGAGTCCTTAAACTCGACCCGGTTTCACAACCCGACACAATAAGCCATGGGTCAGTAATTAAGTATAAATACCCCAACTACTTTCATTTATGATGGTGATCAAAATTTATTACTGGTAGGCAACTTAATTTTTTCTCTACTCTACACACTAAACACAAAACACCACAAAATTACCAAAACATTTTAATTTTTTTTTACCAAATTACCCACAGACTTAATTAAACCACATCAATAATTATATGTCCTTCATTGTTTTATTTTTAATTTGGTAGAGTAGATTATTGTTTTATTTTTAATTTGGTAGAGTAGATTATTGTCCAACATTTTAGTTTTACTTTATTAATGCATGCTATATAATAATAATATTTTAGAAGCTATGTGCTTGCTAAATTAAAAATTAGTTAAAGTTATATTTAACAAGTAGATTTTTCAACGTAGATTTAAATTTTTCATTATTAATTGTTATTTTATTTTAAGTATAAGCAGCCGTTGAAATTGAGTTTTTGTGTTAAATTATTATGTTGTATTAACTGTTTGACTAATCTTTGTTTAACTAATCTATTGATAAGTTCTTATTGTAATTAATATATTTAATCATCTTTTCATCTATTTTGTTAGATCAATATTTGAACTTGTATGTATGTTTGGTTCTTTCGTATTTTTATAAGTCAATTTTATTATAATTTTTAAGTCGTAGATTAATACATTCAAACTTATTTTTGTATCTAACTTTTTATTCGACAAATAAAAATATATTTATATTTACTATAATAACAACTAAAACGGTTGATTTGTAAAAAATAAACCAAACTTTAAATACTAATCTTTTGTTTAACTTTTTTATGTAGAAATACAATTTATACTTCATTGTTTACCGTATAGAAAAAACTTCGTTGTTACAAACTGCCTCAATATTCGATTAGCACTAACAATCGACACATGCAAACTCTTATGTTTCAAGTTTAAATATTTCTGATCTAAAATACGTTAAACAATACGTTAAACAGAAAATCACTACCACATACACGAATATTTTGTAGATTCGCGTAATGATGAATTATACTATTTTCCTAATAATAATAATAATAATTATTATTATTATTATTATTATTATTATTATTATTATAACGAATGGTTAGAATATTTGAAGATATAGACGAACCCGATGGGTATCTTTGACATGCTCTTGGAAGTAGAGGAAGAAGAACGAGAAAGATAATGATAAGTGATAGGGTGAGATATCTTTGAGACCATTGGACAACAACGGGCCGGACTTCATCGAGTCGGGAAATTTAGATCCAAAATAAATACGGTACTAATTAAGTTATGTGCTTAGATATGTGTGTTTATGAAATCTGTATAATAAAGACAAAAGTTGATGGGCTTGAAGGGTGATGAGTTAATCCTTATTCGCGACCCGATCCAGTTGGTCCATAAATCTAAAATTAATCTACAAATACTTAAAACCATAGCATTTAAGAAGGTTTAATTTTTTTTTATCTTTCTAGACATTAAATATAAGCACCTCAATTATCTTTCTATCTCCCACACTAAATTTAATACACTATTTAAGCAGTTAAAAAAATACCCGTTGATTAATTTTTACCCACACCATATTGGCGACCACAATGGGAGCGGAAGGTACTCAGATATCATTATCCAGAACCTAACTCACAAATTTACCTTTTGAGTTTTTTGAGACATGGATCAAGATATGCAAACAGATATTCCTCTTGAAAATAAGGAGGTGAAAGTCAAAGAGGAGCATGTCCATACCTATTTTGTGAATCAGGATATTGACGAAAGATTGTTCATGTAGGAAAAGCGTGATCAGTTGCGAGCATAAATTGAAGCATTGAGAGCCTAAAGGATCAGCAAACCATAGTATATATCACTTGTTAAGTGATCAATTCGTTGTGCAGTCCGAGCCATTGATTTTTTTCCACTCCCAATGAAGATCATATGTTTAGTCAAGGATATAATAAGACAATCACCATTTTCTTTGAAAATTATCTCTAGACATTTACTTAAGTGTTTTGATAGTTTCCAAAAGGGAGAAATATAATGGGAGTTAAGACCTTGAAAAACATCTCAATTTTTTTTAATATTTCATAATGAGATCTAATGATGATGATGATAAGATACTATGTAAAGCTTTCTCTTAAACTTTCAAAGGTAGCGTTTTGAAATGGTATAATTGACTACCGCAAGGATCAATCAATAATTTTGACATATTTTAGATGAGATTTTGAACGGAGTTTGTAGGAACTAAAGAACTTCGAGGGAATGAGGATATGAGAATCCACTATTGGTAATATCCAAATGAAACTTTAAAAGATTAAGTCAGCCATTTTGTGAACACTAAAGATGGGCTATCAGATTGTTTCGAACAAGTGGTCATAACTTTAATTTAAAAAGGGTTGTTAGCTGGTGAGTTGGCTGATTGAGTGACTAAAAAAAAAGCAATGATCTAGGGTGGCTTGTTGAATTAAGTAGGAAAGCAAATCATTATGGAATAAATCAAGAGATTGAGGCAACCGCATTATTATAGAGCTGCCTCATCAGCCTCTATCCCACAAGCTATTAGCCAATCACAAGTTACAGTTAACAATCGTGCGAGGAACTTGAGGAAAAGTTCTTATCGAACTAGACATAGTCAATCTAATAATGGCCAATAATCTACGCCAAGAGGGAATCAATAGGTCCAACATGGTTGTTATGTAGAACTGATTGAAAATATGGCTACCATTTGTGATAGAGCTAAGAAATTTGTGCAATTTTGAAGGCCTGCCCCCATTAAAACTTCAAGGGAAAATCGAAACAAATGCTTCTATAAATACCATAGTGATATCGGACATGACACTAAATATTGTATTGCTCTAAAGTAGGAGATACAATCATTGATCAAAATTAAAAATTAACGACTTTTGTGGAATCACACGGGAGTAATAGGAAAATGAGCAGCAAGCCACAACCAAGTACAAGTGGGGCTCATACCACAACACTTGGCATCCGAAGATAAAATACAAAAGTTTCAAAATAATAGGGTACCATGATGATTATTGAGCGATTCGATGTGGATTCAAGAGGCATTCGTGTTCTTTGACCCACAAGCTTCATTTAAAGTTACCTTCACTGGTTTTAGCAAAGCAGCATTGATGGCTTCCTGGTTTTCTGAACCTGTCTCTCCTCTATAGTTTTTTGGACCAGGTTTGTTGTGGCCTTCCTCTTCTTGTTCTTTATTCTGCTAAGGGATTTGGCCCTGGAAGGCGGATACAACTTAGCATCCCTGGCTTCTGTCCTCTTCAGGATCACATCCGCAAAGGGATGGGTAGTTAACTCTTCCCATGAGATATCTCTTCTACCTGTGATGTTCCACAGGTGAGACCTTACAAAATTGCATGACTTGAAGCAATTGTGGAAGAGATTTCCACAGTTCTCCGAAGCCCAAGCATTTAGCTTGGCGCAAGTATTCTGACCTGCTTCTAGATTGCCCAAGAACTCTTTCGGAAGAACTGCGAAGAAGCATCAGTTAGTCTAAATTGAAAACTGATAACTTAAGAGATAAAATAAACGTAAGAAAACCTCACCAGTGCTCTTCCAGCGACTGGTTAAAAGACTTGGATTTGTGTTAGCCTTAATCTTCCTGCCATTATCCCAAGTCCCACTGATGAAGAGGAACTGCGTCCTCCAAGGTTTTTCGAACTCCAAGAGATCATCCACCACCTTGTAGTCATTCCCCATGTTGTAATGGTAGAAGGGAATCTGATGGTTCTTGACTAAGTTTTCCTCAGCAGCAAACTGTTCCATCGGTAGTGGAATCTTAGACAGCCTGGACGCCATAATGTAGGCTAGGACGTTGTACCAAGCATTGGAGCTCAATTTGCTGGGACACAACTTGATCAAATAGAAATATCTGAAAATCTCCGGATCCAAGGGGAACCAAAGTCCCCAGTTCAATAGTTCAGTGTAGATTACCACTTCATTTAGTTTGCAGTCCATTAGGGTCTTCGGAGTAATCAGAATCCTCACCTTTACTGACTCTGGGATCCCCTATTTAGTATGGATCCAACCCAACTCAGTTGTGTGGGTACACACATAGTTGATATTTTGAAGGTCCGCCAGGTATTCAGCACTTACATTCTTAAAGGAGGGACCCACTTTGCCCTCCAAACTCTCTAGAAGAGCGTCTGGATGATTCATGCCCACCTTAGTTTTGCCTTTTCGGTCTGAAGTTGTATCCCCTGTTTGACCATACGCCTCAGTCTTGAAATAGGATTTGTCTATGCTATCTTCCATATTCTATTCCATCACGGTGGAAGGCTACTCATATGGTATTGAAGAAGGCAGTTATGACGCCATTGATGGTAGCTTTTCGGGTGGTTTTGTAAACAGTTGGTCATAAGGTTGTATAGATGATGTTTTTGATATTCTAGTATCTGGTGGAGCCTATTGCCTGGATATTTTAGATTGTGGTACAGCCTTTGTTACCTCCAAACTGGAGGGTTTTGAAGATGAGGTTGTGGATTTGGTTTTGGTTTAACGCGTAACCCTACGAGGAGTTTATTTGTTTGGTGATTTTTTTGTATCTGATCCCATTGCAATAAATGACGAGGGTTTCCTGACGCTGGAAACGGCTTTCTCCTTGGGTAAAAGGTTTTGTGATTCCTGGACTGAGGAACCAGATGGGAGAGGTGAAAGATCTGTTCTAAATGGAAGTGTCTTAACACTAGGGTTTTTTGAAGAAAATGACCCCTTATCAATGTGCTCTTTCTAATTCAGACAAGTTCAACCAGCCTCCTTTAAGTAAGGCGTTTCTGGTTGTGAACATATATGTCTCAAGAACAAATTGAAGGTAAACTGACCTTTCTCTCTCTAAGAATTTTTGTGAGTGTTGAAGATAGTGGAACAGTAGAAAAGTTTATACATAACAGTCAAAGGAGCAGTTACCTAGGGGAAGATGGATCGAATTTTTAGCAATGATTAAAAGCTTGAAAATTAAAGCATAGGTAACTTTCTAGCCTAATGGGTGCGATATTCTAGGAGAAAAAACGGCTCAGAGGTCGAACTAGAGCTTGACACGTGTCCCACAATTTAAGAAAAACTCTTAGAATTCTGAGATGAGAAATCAGTTCTGACAAAGTTCGAACATAGTAAGCTATTTAAGGAGAGACTCTTGCAGTTCGAACGATACGAACATATCGGGAAAAACTAGCATTGATTTTTTTAGTTTTAGCTATTCCAAAGATCGTTTGCAAGACCTAAAAGGGGCTACTGATGAGTTCAGAGTTTTTAGTCACTGTGCGATAATTAAATCCGAATGAAATTCGGACTAAACAACCATACTAAATGTCTGAACATGACAAATGTACTAATTATTGACTAAGCTAGTTGCTAATCAACTTAAACTATATGACTAATGGGTCCTTAAACTCGACCCGGTTTCACAACCCGACACAATAAGCCATGGGTCACTAATTAAGTATAAATACCCCAACTACTTTCATTTATGATGGTGATCAGAATTTATTACTAGTAGGCAACTTAATTTTTTCTCTACTCTACACACTAAACACAAAACATCACAAAATTACCAAAACATTTTAATTTTTTTTTACCAAATTACCCACAGACTTAATTAAACCACATCAATAATTATATGTCCTTCATTATTTTATTTTTAATTTGGTAGAGTAGATTATTGTCCAACATTTTACTTTTACTTTATTAATGCATGCTATATAATAATAATATTTTAGAAGCTATGTACTTGCTAAATTAAAAATTAGTTAATGTTATATTTAACAAGTAGACTTTTCAACATAGATTTAAATTTTTCATTATTAATTGTTATTTTATTTTAAGTATAAGCAGCCGTTGAAATTGAGTTTTTGTGTTAAATTATTATGTTGTATTAACTGTTTGACTAATCTTTGTTTAACTAATCTATTGATAAGTTCTTATTGTAATTAATATATTTAATCATCTTTTCATCTATTTTGTTAGATCAATATTTGAACTTGTATGTATGTTTGGTTCTTTCGTATTTTTATAAGTCAATTTTATTATAATTTTTAAGTCGTAGATTAATACATTCAAACTTATTTTTGTATCTAACTTTTTATTCGACAAATAAAAATATATTTATATTTACTATAATAACAACTAAAACGGTTGGTTTGTAAAAAATAAACCAAACTTTAAATACTAATTTTTTGTTTAACTTTTTTATGTAGAAATACAATTTATACTTCATTTTTTACCGTATAGAAAAAACTTTGTTGTTACAAAATGCCTCAATATTCGATTAGCACTAACAATCGAGACATGTAACTCTTATGTTTCAAGTTTAAACATTTCTGATCTAAAATACGTTAAACAATACGTTAAACAGAAAATCACTACCACATACGAATATTTTGTAGATTCGCGTAATGATGAATTATACTATTTTCCTAATTATTATTATTATTATTATTATTACTATTATTATTACTATTATTATTATTATTATTATTATTATTATTATTATTATTATTATTATTATTATTCTAACGATTGGTTAGAATATTTGAAGATATAGACGAACCCAATGGGTATCTTTGACATGCTCCTGGAAGTAGAGGAAGAAGAACGAGAAAGATAATGATAAGTGATAGGGTGAGATATCTTTGAGACCATTGGACAACAACGGGCCGGACTTCATCGAGTCGTGAAATTTAGATCCAAAATAAATACGGTACTAATTAAGTTATGTGCTTAGATATGTGTGTTTATGAAATCTGTATAATAAAGACCAAACTTGATGGGCTTGAAGGGTGCTTAGATATGTGTGTTTATGAAATCTGTATAATAAAGACCAAACTTGATGGGCTTGAAGGGTGATGAGTTAATCCTTATTCGCGACCCGATCCAGTTGGTCCATAAATCTAAAATTAATCTACAAATACTTAAAACCATAGCATTTAAGAAGGTTTAATTTTTTTTATCCTTCTAGACATTAAATATAAGCGCCTCAATTATCTTTCTATCTCCCACACTAAATTTAATACACTATTTAAGCAGTTAAAAAATACCCGTTGATTAATTTTTATCCACACCATATTGGCGACCACAATGGGAGCGGAAGGTACTCGGATATCATTATCCAGAACCTAACTCACAAATTTACCTTCGGAGTTTTTTGAGACATGGATCAAGATATGCAAACAGATATTCCTCTTGAAAATAAGGAGGTGAAAGTCAAAGAGGAGCATGTCCATACCTATTGTGTGAATCAGGATACTGACGAAAGATTGTTCATGTAGGAAAAGCGTGATCAGTTGCAAGCATAAATTGAAGCATTGAGAGCCTAAAGGATCAGCAAACCATAGTATATATCACTTGTTAAGTGATCAATTCGTTGTGCAGTTCGAGCCATTGATTTTTTTCCATTCCCAATGAAGATCATATGTTTAGTCAAGGATATAATAAGACAATCACCATTTTCTTTGAAAATTATCTCTAGACATTTACTTAAGTGTTTTGATAGTTTCCAAAAGGGAGAAATATAATGGGAGTTAAGACCTTGAAAAACATCTCAATTTTTTTTAATATTTCATAATGAGATCTAATGATGATGATGATAAGATACTATGTAAAGCTTTCTCTTAAACTTTCAAAGGTAGCGTTTTGAAATGGTATAATTGACTACCGCAAGGATCAATCAATAATTTTGACATATTTTAGATGAGATTTTGAACGGAGTTTGTAGGAACTAAAGAACTTCGAGGGAATGAGGATATGAGAATCCACTATTGGTAATATCCAAATGAAACTTTAAAATATTAAGTCAACCATTTTGTGAACACTAAAGATGGGCTATCAGATTGTTTCAAACAAGTGGTCATAACTTTAATTCAAAAAGGGTTGTTAGCTGGTGAGTTGGCTGATTGAGTGACTCAAAAAAAGCAATGATCTAGGGTGGCTTGTTGAATTAAGTAGGAAAGCAAATCATTATGGAATAAATCAAGAGATTGAGGAAACCGCATTATTATAGAGCTGCCTCATCAGCCTCTATCCCACAGGCTAGTAGCCAATCACAAGTTACAGTTAACAATCGTGCGAGGAACTCGAGGAAACGTTCTTATCGAACTAGACATAGTCAATCTAATAATGGCCAATAATCTACGCCAAGAGGGAATCAATAGGTCCAACATGGTTGTTATGTAGAACTGATTGAAAATATGGGTACCATTTGTGATAGAGCTAAGAAATTTGTGCAATTTTGAAGGCCTGCCCCCATTAAAACTTCAAGGGAAAATCGAAACAAATGCTTCTATAAATACCATAGTGATATCGGACATGACACTAAATATTGTATTGCTCTAAAGTAGGAGATACAATCATTGATCAAAATTAAAAATTAACGACTTTTGTGAAATCACACGGGAGTAATAGGAAAATGAGCAGCAAGCCACAACCAAGTACAAGTGGGGCTCATACCACAACACTTGGCATCCGAAGATAAAATACAAAAGTTTCAAAATAATAGGGTACCATGATGATTATTGAGCGATTCGATGTGGATTCAGAGTACCTAGATCCAATGGAGACTTCTAGGCTACAATTCCATTAGAAGAAGTTAAAGTATACAGATTAGCCGATGAAAACAATATCATGATTGAATTGAGATTACCTTTAGAGTTGAAGGAAAAATTATTATATTTCTTATATAAACAATTTCATGTGTTTGCATGGTACAATGAATATGTGACCATTGTACCAGCTGATATCATTTGACACAAATTATCTGTACGATCCAATACGGGACAGTAGTCCAAAGAAGAATCGATTTTTCAAAAGAAAGATTTAAAGCCATTGTTTAATAAGTGGACAGATTAAAAATGTGGGATATATTCAAGAATCCAGTATCCACTTTGGGCAACAAATCCATTGCTTGTAAAATAAATAATGGTAAATTAAGAATGTGTATCTATTTCACAGATCTCAATAGGACATGTACCAAAGATCCTTTCGCAGTTTCTCGTATAGATCAGTTGGTGGACTCCACTTCGGGAAATAAGGTACTGTTGTTTATGGATGTTTTTGGGGGATGCAATCAGACACAGATTGATCCAAAGGATCATGATCACACTACATACTTCACTGAGAAGGGGTTGCATTATTATAAGGTAATGTCTTTCGGGCTAAAGAATGTTGGAGCTATTTATGAGCGCATGGTCAACAAAGCATTTTTTAGTCAGATCAGGAGAAATGTGGAAGTTTATATTGATAGCATAATGATAACGAGAGAAGAGGATCATTTAGTTGACCTTAAAGAAGCTTTCTCTAATTTGGAGGCGTTGCACAATTAGATGCATTGTTGACTGTGGGGTATGATCTATAAATGTTGTGGGATACATCATAAATGAGAAATGAATTCAAACCAACCCCCAAAATGGGATGCATTGTTGACTATGGATCCTCCTCGGATAACAAAAGAAGTTCAAGTATTAATTGGAAAAGTAGCAGCTTTAAATAGGTTTATCTCGAGATCATTGAACAAATGTGCATTGTTCTTCCAAGTATTGACAAACACAAAAGATTTAATTGGTTCTTAAATTGTGAGAGAGCATTTCTTGAAATAAAAAAACATTTATCTTTGCCTAAAACATTATTTAATCTGGTCACGAGAGAACGACGCTATGTGTATCTAGTAGTATCGAATTATGATGTGAGTGTGGTGTTAGTTTGAAAGGTTGACAATTATCCTCTCCCGATTCACTACATCATCAAGAGTTTGTTAGATGCTCAGAAAAATACCTCAAGTTGGAGAAATTAGCTTTATCCGTGGTAATAATGGTCATGAAAGGATGCCTTATTTTAAAGTGTATTCTATAATGTTTTGAACTTTTTTTTTACTTAAAAATATATTACAGAAATTGATATATCGGGTCGAATGACTAAGTAGTCTGTGAAATTAGGGGACTATAATATTTACTTTTCTCATCGAACGACAAACAAATCTCAAGTTGTAGAAGATTTCGTGGTTGGGTTCCATTCATAGATACCCTATGAAGAATCTTCGATTAATTAGCCTAAAAAGAGTGGGTAATTCGAATAGATGGTAGATCTAAAATGAGGGGATGTTGGGCAGGAATTTTCCTACTTTCCCCTTTTGGAGACTCTATGTAACAAGCTATAAGTTTTGGTTTTAAAGAATCAAACAATGAAGCCGGATACGAAGCCGATATACCCGGTTTAAGGCTTGCTCAAATATGTGGTGCCAAAATAATCTGATTATTGAGTGTTTCGTAATTGTTTATATACCAAACATATGGACAATCTAAAATCAAGAAGGAGCAGTTGGGGAAGTGCTTACTAGTGTTAAAATAAATTTATGTTTGCTTTAAATATGTAAACTATGAACATGTGGCAAGATCATAAAATTCAATGGCCGACTCTTTGGCCAGTGTTACATATTCAGAAGCTTACCCTTGGATTATAGTATATGAGTGCCCTTCTATAACAATAACTCCTAAAATGGAAGTTGAGTTGAAGAAAATTTCTAAATGTTATCCATAGTTGGTCAAAACTAGAGGTATTGTTTCCAAGAGTTTGTTACTAAAGGAATCCTACCCAGAGATAAGAGCTTAGCTAAGAAGTTAAAGTTCAAAGCACATGGGTTTTTGGTGTTGAGAGGGGTTCTCTATAACAAATATTTCAATATGCCATTGTTGCGCTTCCTCGGATCCGATGAGTCCCAATAAGTTTTGTATGAGCTACATGATGAAGAAGAATTGGCCCATTATGGCTACAAGTCTTTGAGTAGAAGAGTCTTGTTGGCATAGTATTATTGGCTATCTATTATGGCAGATTCTGAAGAGTTAGTTAGAAGATGTGATCTCTCTCATAGACATGGAAATGTAATACACATGAAGTGGCATGTAATTTTCCTAATAGAACCATTCTAATGAGTCTCAAAAATAAATTGGAGGGAGCGCCAGGTAAATGGCCTAATTATCAACAAGAAGTACTATGGTCTTATCGAACTACTCCACATACTGCCGCGGAAGAATCTTATTTTCCCTTGGCCTATAGAATGTATGAAATCACACCTATAGTATTTATTCTTCCTTCTTTCAGGGTTTAAAATTATTTGAAAGAGAGATATGAAATTGCAATAAGGACTCAACTAGATCTACATGAAAATTAAATCTCATCTAAGAACAGTATATTACCAGGATTTAATGATAAGTAGGTATGCATCTAAGATACGAAGAAGATACTTCAAGGTGGGGGATAAGGTTTTGAGAAAAGTATTTATGCACACTAAAGATATGAAGTTTGGAAAGTGGGCCCAGATTGGGACGGACCATACACATTCTGGAGAAGATTAAGCAATGGACATATCAATTAATTGACCAAGAAGGCAATCCTTTGAGGTACCCGTGGAATGTCGACAACATAATGTTATATCTTTGATAAACTTATAGTGTAAATATTTACTTTGTTTCTTGTCAATATAAACATTTGGGGGCATACTCGTTCCTACCCTGGTGGCCGGGGAAGGTTTTAACGAGGTGTATGAATCATTATTAATATACTACTCTTGCCTTTACAAATATGTATGTTAAGTTTTATTTCCTTCGAATGGATTACCCTTGAATCACATGTGTATATTAAGTTTTATTGCCTTCAAATGGATTATGTGTGAATTCTTTTTTGTGTATATTAAGCTTTATTAGCTTCAAATGGATTACCTTCGAATGGTTTGCGTATATTAAGTTTTATTTCCTTCGAATGAATTAATTTTGAATGACTTCATGTATATGATATGTTTTATTGCCATCGAATGGATTACCTTCGAATGGTTTGTGTATGTTAAGTTTTATTATCTTCGAATGAATTAGTGTATATGTTAAGTTTTATTGCCTTCAAATGGAATGGATTGTGTTTATAGAGTTTTTACCACTTTTGTATGGCCATGCCAAGGACTTGCAAAAACAAATATTCAAGAAAACAAAATATCTTATGCATGATAATGACTTACACAACAACAACCACATAAAAACTTGGTGAACGTATGGCTCCTTCCCACCGACATCATCTTCTTCATTTTCTTCTGATATCCAATCTTTTGATTCTCCTTCATCGCTATCACCAGGTGAATCTTCATAAAGTCCCAGCTGATTGGCTAGGGGCATATCATGGGGAAAAAATATTTATGGGACATGTCCCCACAAAGATCCCAAGACAAGTGTGGGGAACTTTTTATGGAACTCCAACACCATATCCAATTTTTCTAAAGAGTCTATCACAATATTGGCGTATGCATTTATATCATCTCTTGCCTCTTGGGTGGATTTAACATTGAGAGAAACAATTTTATCATCTTGTTTCTTGATAAGAGCCTCTTGATTTTTATTTTCATCCGACATGCGCTTAATGGTAGCTTTATCCTCAGTTATCTGGCTTTTTAATGAGGCAGTCTCCTCGAACTAGATGATTGTAAACTTTTATAATCAACTTTTAGTTTGTCATGATCAAATTTTACTTTCACTATCTTATCCATAACCGATTTCACCTATGTGGTTAGATTCTCATCTTTGGTGTTTTATTCCTCAAGTGAAGCCATCAAATTCTTATTTTCGTCCGGATGTTTTAATCTGAGACCTCACTGGTCTCTCCAATTCAATGTTTGGCCTCACATAACTCATGACTGAATAACTTAACACATCGTTCTCCTTTGATAATCCTAAGGGAACTCCTTCGAATACCACATCATGTGTGGTGCCTATAACGTAAGGGAAGCCAGTTTTAAAAGCTTCAAATTCAAAAGCCATATACCTTCCAATTGGGTCAGCATCACCAAACATCTGCCTCTCTGAAAGAGGAAGTAGTGGGGAAGGAGGATCAGATATCATAGCCACTCGAGAATCAAGAACAAGGATTGTTGGAGGAGGAATTCATGAATGGAATACTAACTCCGAACGAGTCGAAGTTTTTTTCATCGTCTTCTCTCTTTTTTTGCTGCCTTGTTTCCCCATTTTGTGCACTTTTTTATTCTTGGGCACAAGAGATATGGAAGGGACCCCACTTCTCTCAATTATAGCAGCAACAACATCCAATAAGGCTTAGTCCATTTCATTTGGATATTCCCTATTTACAGCCTCATCAACATATTGTGATGATCCTCTTTTGTTCTTTTATCATTGTTTCGATGGTTGGGGGCTCTATTCCTGGTCGGAAGGTTTAAATTACAATCAATGATCTCAGTTCTTTTAACAATAATAGACAACCGATGAGGAGTGCAAAGCTTCTCCCACGTCAGCTCCCATTCGAGATGAGTCCTCCAACGATGAGTTTGAACAAATTTGTCAGGCGTAAAACAATTGTGGAAACCATTTGACCATTTAGCCTCTACCCACTGAGTCAATTTCTTGAAGATGATTTTTTGCTTCAGATAAATTTTGAGACTAGGTCTTTGAAATGGCTACTACAAAAGAATTTAAGGGTAAATAAAAAATCAAATCACATAATATAATGGTTACAAAAAAGTGAATCCGTAGAGACTTACAAGAATTCTTCCAATATTTGGTGAGGTAGCTAGAATTCTCTTTAGAGGTGATTTTTCTGCCATTTTCCCACTGACCACTGATGAAAAAAGAATTTAGATTGCCAAATTATTTCTGCTTCTAGCACATCATCCACCACTTTGTAGTCATTCCCCATATTAAAATAGTAAAAGAGAATGTGACAATGCGGGACAGTCCCGTTGCGACATCCATCTGTTCCATTGACATCGGAATCTTTGACATTCTTGAAGCCATGATACATGCCAGCAATGGGATCTAGGAGTTTGGGCCAGCCTGACTCGGTAACAACCTCACCAAAGTAAATACCTCACAATATAGGAACCAAGGGAAACCTAAGGCCTCAGTTGAGCACATCGGTATAAACTACTTGTTCTCGAGCACCACAGCTTATCAGAATCTCTATGGGTTGGGGTATCCTAACTCTGTCGGTATAAACTACTAGTTCTAATTTGGATTCATGGAAATAAACGTAAGAGAATTAATCCAATGTTAAAAGAAACTTAAAACTAACCTTTGTGATTTTTATTATAACACTTCCAACGAGAGACAAGGTAAGAAGGTCGGTTTCTGTTGAGAGGAATTTTTTTCCCTTGCCATCATCATCTTGTGGGGCCGTCAGATATTTCCTCCTTGTTGGCCTCGTAGTTTCCCCAATCTAACCATATTTCTCGAGAGGAGAGTCTTCGCTATCATCTTACATATTTTCATCAGTATGTTTTGGGCTAGATCCCAAAGGCCCAATAGGTTGAGCTCTAATATTGTTTCATCATCAGGTTGAGAAGATTGAACTGCTTGTGTTGTAATAATTTCTTCAATATTACGATCTGAAAGGATCTTAGTTAGAAGTGTTATAATTTATTCCATCATGTTAGGAATACGTGGAGAGGGGTTACTGACGACTACTTGTTGTTATTTATGAGTTCTATTTTTGGTCTTCGAGAGTCTGGTAACTCTATATGGAGTATTTTCTTCTATATTTGTTCTCATAATACTGAAAGTATAACTATTTCGACGGCTAGTGGCCCCTGACGATTGAGATAATTTAAAAGGCCTAAAAGATCGGTTGGGAAATGTAAATGACTTGGAAGTCCAAGATAGTTCAAAAGAATGCTCCGCCAGTTATATGGAAAAATCCTCTGTAATCGATGGGTTGAGTAAGCACAACTGTACCGGATGAGACAAGAAACCTAACATCAGCTCTTGCTTTCTTCTTATTTTCTATTAGTTCAGAAAAGTTCAACCAATAACCTTTGGTTAAAGAGTTTTGGGCGGTGAACATACAAATACTGAAATTATTCTATGAAGAATAACTCATTGTAGTTTTTGCGGTGAAGGAAGAGAATGATCGTTGGCAAGGTTTTGGATTTCAACGGCAAAGAGGTTTTTTGTCTAGAATACAAAGTTGTTCTCTCTCTAGAAATACTAACTGTTAAAAATTAAGAAAGAGTTTATATAAAGACCCTAAAAATTCTTAGATATCTTACATAGAGAAGTGGAACATAGGCAATAACTAGGGGGGTCTAGGGAAGTGGAACCTTCTATTCTTTTTTTGGTTAGTTCTACCTAGGGTAAACCAAGTTCGTGGCTCCAATTAGGGAATGACACGTGTCATAAAAATAAACCGGTTGAAATTTATGACCATTAGATAGTAATTGTCTTCGAATAAACGCCATTGGGGAGGGTCGAATATGATCACTACTTGTACCCCCATCACAAAGTATTGGCAAATCAAGACTGTAGAAACAAACAAGTTTAAATCATAGGTGGTTCACAGATGTGTTAGTTAGCTCTCCCAATATATATTTGAGAGCACTAAGGGGACTAGCTGATATGATCATATATCTTTGAGGTCAGTAGACAAGAAGGGGTCAGAATTCTTCGAAATGGGCAATTTAAACTCAAAATAAAGATGATACTAACTAAGCTATGTGGTAGCCATATATGTATAATAACGACCGAGGTTGACGGGCTTGGAGGTTGATGGGCTTGGAGGGTGATAGGTTCACCCGTATTCACGACCTGATCTGGTTGGCCTATGGACCTAAAATTAAATCTATAAATACTCAAAATCATAGCATTTAAGAGGGTTAAAAAAGATTACCTCTCTAGATAATAAATAAAAGCACATCAATTAGGACACCTTTTAAACAGTTACATAAATACCCTTCGATTAAGTTTTATCCACACCAATAAAAAAAAAGATGAAGGTGGAAAAGGAGAAGGAGAAGGAGAATGACAAGCATAAGAAGAATGAGAAGCAAAAGCAGAAGAAACAAACGAAGTAGAAGAAGTGAAAGAAGGGCTAGCTTAACGTTGGAATGATAAAAACATGCTTAGTCGCAATATATGTTTTCCTCTTATCCTGCTTCTTTTTCTTCTTCTTTTTCTTTTTCGTACTATGCCAGAATTTAGCTAGTAGACTTGTGTAATTACTTAGACCAAGAATTTTCTTATTTGTTCTCTATAACCGGATTAAAAAGAAATTTATTAAATAATATCATGTTGTAGCTAGTGAGTGGTGGAAAATAGAAAGAAAAATCATATCTTGTGATCAAGCATGTTCTGATCATGCTAGAATTTAGCTATTGGAATTATTTAATAATTAAAACAAACCATTGTCTTATTTTTTCTATAACCGGATTACAAAAAATTGATTAAATAATAGCATGTTGTAGATAGTAGAGTTGTGTAATAATTCAGACCAAGTATTATCTTCTCAAAAGTTTGTAGGAAATTATGGTGAAAAATCCAAACCAATTAACTCAAACAACATTTTCATTCAACAGAAATAAGTAAAATCAACAAACATATAATAATTAAAAACAACAAAAAAAATTCAAACATAATAATTGAAATGAGCACACACAATAACAATTGAAAACATCACACACAACAAACATGTACTTCGGAAATAAATTTTTCGTTAAATCTGAACCATATGTTCTTTATAACGATCATGAATTTTATTTTGCAACTCCATAAATAACTTTATACTCGCAACTTGATTTTCATGTTGCAGTGATACTGTGTATCCATCAAGGGAATCATTTTGACGTTGCAGCACTAGAATATCCTTCTTTTTTGTAGTAAGCTTGGTGCCTGCACGGCTTTTTATATCTCTAACGGTCGGTAATTAAACACCTTCAGGACGTACAAAATAATTATATGAGGACTCAGCCGAGTGAACATCACTCTTTCACTTCGATCCACTACGACCAAGTAATTATCTGCAATTTCTTACCATTCGAGTCTTGGTACATATTTACAGTTTTAGAATGTACTCATCAACAGAGCAACCACTACGCTTGTCTCTGCATGCAGCACTGTAAATACCAATG
Source organism: Limnanthes douglasii subsp. nivea (assembly GCA_036936605.1). Taxonomy (NCBI): domain Eukaryota; kingdom Viridiplantae; phylum Streptophyta; class Magnoliopsida; order Brassicales; family Limnanthaceae; genus Limnanthes; species Limnanthes douglasii. The sequence continues at coordinate 277,414,446 of JAUPFV010000002.1, forward strand.
AAAATACCAATATGGATATTGATCACTTGATAATGATTTTTTGTTTTTCCTCGGGTTCTTGGAATATCGATCTTCTCATCTACAAAGTCTGCAACTCTTTTTGAGAAAGTTCCACATGCTTGGTTCGTCTTGATTTCACTATCATTACTATGGTGGAAAAAATCACATAGTCTAGATTTATTATCCTATACTCCATACTCTGTATTGTTTTTTATTAGTGGATTCTTTAGTAGGAGCTACAAAACTAGTAGGGGTATCCCCTCATTTCCTCCAAAAGATATATGGGTAGAAAATTCAGAGATTTCTGGATATAAGTGTTTGGGTAGTTCAGATGACCGGGAACGTAACTATTTCCGGACATATATGGGTATCCAAATGACATGTAAGGTCGGTGTTAGAGATTGAATAAGAAAATTAGGAGGCATGCCATAGTACGCGCCAATATGAAGATTTCACTCGTTAGTTTGAAGATTTTTACGATATTGAGGTTTCGGATAAGGTGGTTGGATACTTGAATTTTGTGATTGATTAGTTAAACCATATTGAGATTAAGAAAATTGTAGTTTCTTTAAGAAAAATCCATAAAAATAAATAAATATAATTAAAAAACTACAAAATAGTAAAACAAAAGGCAAAGAAATTCAACCAAAAAAAATACCCGATCCTCTCCGCCCTTGCATTAGGTAGGGTTTCAGTTTCTTTATAAATAAAAGGTGGAATTGCTTTACAAAATGTGGACATGATTTGTAAGCATCAATATAAATATAAAAAGTAAATTTGGATTAAATAATAAGAAATAACATATACGATATACACATATATTAAATGAAAAAGTAGGCAAAACAATAAAATGAATCTAATCAAAAGAATAACAAATTAAGTATAAAAACATTGTACAGTTCTATTCCATCATTAAATTCAAGAAGGCTATACAGTTACAATTAGGCTTAAATTTTTTAAATAAAAAATCCCACACACGCTAATTTTAATGGATTTAAAATAGTTTTGATTATATGGGTTTTGAGACTCTGGCATTAGAATCACAGTTCAAATTTTTAAGTAATTTTTTTAATAGTTTTGATTATATGGGTTTTGAGACTCTGGCGTTAGAATCACAGTCCAAATTTTTAAGTAATTTTTTTAAAAAAAACAAACAGTTTAGCCAACATTTCCTTACCAGAAGTCATCCAGGTAAGATAAGGTTTCTAATATGGCCCGAAATAAGTAACAATTTTTTAGGAAGCAATTTTCAATGACCATCATCGAATTAGAAAGTTCTGTGAAATAACTACCCAATCATCTCTGCCTTTCCATTAGGTATTTCAATATCTTTATATAAAAGATGGAGTTGTTTCACAAAGTACAAATCCTAACAGTAGTCCGGAGGGTCTAAATTTTAATGATCAATTTAGATATAAAAAGTAAATTTGAATTAAATAATAAAAAATAATATGTACAGTATATTTAATATACAACTATATTAATTGAAGATAAAAAAAAAACTAATTAAAACCATAAATATAAAAAATATATAGTTGCCTATATCCATTATTAAATCTGATACACCTATCTTTTACCACCAGAAGTATAGACAATTTTGATTTTATGGGTTTTCAGGAGATTTTTTTTTTTGGTGTTAGTTTTCAGGAGATCCTTCTAAGGCAGAAGCCATCAGATATCCAAAGCCATGAGATATTCAATCGTGAGGAATGAGTATTTTTTTCTGCAATGTGATACAACCATCTCCGCCATATGGAATAGAAAAGACTACAATTTATTCTGATGTTATTGTTCAAAATGGTAAAAAATTAAAAAAAATAACAATGATAAAAACAAAGAGTTTAGCTAATGTTTCTAATATACTCAAAATTTATAACCAACATTATAGGAATTGATAAAATTAACTAATGGGACAGTGAAAAGATAAAAAACAGACCAAAATCACAAAATAAAATTTATAGTTGTCTGTAAAGAAATTTTCTAACAATTGCAACTAATATTAAAGTTTTGTAAAATTGAAAAAAAAATTAGTTAATATTAGTTGGTTTTCAAAATCAAAATTAAAATAACTTTTTTTTTTTATATATATATAACGAAACCATTTCTTTATAGAAACAACATATTCTTTTTAATTTTGTCCCAAATTGTTTTAACTTAAAAACAGTTGTTATTATAATTTGTTCATATTGTCTTAATTTTCAAAAATCAGTTATCATTTACAAACAAGTTTTTCATTTATAAAAAAAACTAAACTATAAGACTCCCTTAAAAAAGGTTTAGTGTGTATTATTACAAAAGCCATAGAGTATGCTCCACGCTTGGGTATGCTTCAACTACACGAAAAAACAAATCATGGCTCATTTTTTTATTAAAAAATATTAAATAAATACTAAATAAAATTAGGGCATTTCCCGAAAACGAGGTTAACAATGCCAGTCAAAACAGAAGTTCCGAACAACAGTTTTGGGGTGTTCGGGAAACGAAATAATGGCTCAATTGGTAACACTAAAAATCTATATACTACATTCAAACATACAATATATTTTATTCTAATAAATATATTAAAGCACAGTTCCAACAAATTGAGATATTGAATATATATCTCAATTGGTTGTAACACTAAGTCACCAACCTAAAAACTTATTATATATAAAGGTAGGTTAGCAAATACGATTTCTATTAATACATCTAATTTTTTTTTATATAAAACCATTTGTATATATAGGCAGAGTAAATGGAATATTAGTCTAAGAGAAATAAAGACGAACACTTCTAGATTTAGGGTGAATTTTCTCTGGTTTTATTAGCTCAGAATACCACTTTCTTTGGTTTTATTAGCTCAAAATACCACGGTGATAAATTTGGTGGTTTCATGGAGTTAGATAGATATTTCATGTTAAAATTTAATATTTTATCCAATTTTATTTTTCTATTTAGTAATATGTTTTTATATAAAAGTTTGTGTTCTACCCTCCCGTCCCAAATGTAATAGCGAGAATTGAATCATTAGTTTATTACGAAGAAAAATCGAATTGAGAGTGTTATAATGGTTCAATGAAAAGATTTGTATTTTGATTGTAGAAAATAATGTATTTAATCGCGGATAAAGTGTGATATGGAAGTAGAATTTTGAGGACTAAGTTGTAAATAATGTAAATTTAAGGATTTAATTATAAGTAATGTAAGTTTTGTCTTTAAATTATAATTGGTGTAAGTTTTAGAGAGCATTTGTAACTATGTATAATTGTTAAGGACTAAACAACAATTAGTCTTCTTTTTTAACATATTTCAGTTTGAGACTAAGTCTTTGCTCCTCTATTTAAAGGGCAAGGCTACTCTAATAAAGGGGTTGAACACTTTTTCTCTGAAACGCATTTGTACTTGAACTCTCTCTCTTTAAAAACTCTCTAACTCTTTCTCTCTCTAGATTTCTCTCTTAACGATTTACTAAGGCAAAATAATAACTCATCAAAATTACCAGCAGTGTCGCTTATGTCTATATCTGAGGCAATACCATTTGATAAATGGGGGATTGATCTAGTGGGACCTTTGCTGATGAGTTCTATAGGAAGACATATGATAATTGTAACGGCGGATTATTTTACAAAATGGGAAGAGGCAAAACCGTTATCGGGGACAAAAGCAAAAGACATGATCAAATTTATTGTGAACAACATATGTGGTCGTTTTGGAGTTCCTCAGAGGATTACAACAAATAATGGCCCTCAGCTTAATAACAGGGAGATGACTTCATTTTGCACTTCTAAAGGAATTCAAGAATGCTTTTCGACGCCTTTTCATCCTCAAGCTAATGGGCAAGTGGAAGTGACAAACATAAAAATTTTAGATGGCTTGAAGAAGAATTTGACGGGGGCAACAGGAAAATGGCCAAACTATTTGCAAGAGGTACTTTGGGCTTATCGAACAACTCCTAGAGAGGCTACAAAGGAGACTCATTTTGCTTTGGCATATAGAATGGATACAGTCAGCCCCGTAGAATCTACAATGTCATCTTTTAGAATAGCTCAATATTCTGAAAGTCCTAATGATGAAGTTTGAAGGGAGAATTTGGATCTGATTGAGGAAAAATGAGTTCGAGCTCATTTGAATGTAATTCACTATCAAACTCTTATGAAAAATAGATATGATTCAAAGGTGAAGAGAAGATATTTTAAAGAAGGTGATAAGGTGTTGAGAAAAGTTTTCTTTCACACAAAAGAGAAGAACCTAAGAAAAATCGATCCAAACTGGGAAGGGCCTTATGTGGTTGTTAAAAAGATAAAGTCCTATCGTCTTTGTGATTTCGACGGGAGGATGCTTCAACATCCATAGAATATAGAGCACTTGAAGCTTTATTTGGAGTAGCTATTTTTTGTACTTTTGAATGGCCCACTCTTTCCTTATCAATTAAGTTTGTTTTTGGCCAATGGTTGTTTACACATGTTTGAATACTATCTTAACAAATCATTAGAGACTGATCATCTTTGAGATTGGTTAAGAGTAGAATATTTCGAAGTGTTTATAACACTTTTCGAAGAAACAACCATGTTTAATAATCACTTTACATTTTTTTTCGAAGTGGAAGCTTAACAACACACTGAGAATTTTTCGAAGAGCTACCAAAGCTTAACTACACACTGAGAAGTTTTCGAAGAGCTACCATATTCACCAATTTTGTTAAGGTATTTGAGGTGGTAAGTTTAAATTTTATAATTATATTTGATTTTAAAATTTAGCATCGAATAAAACGTGAGGAGAATAATAAAATAAAGAAACCGTTTGCCAATTAGATTAATTCGTTGAGGTTCAAAAAGTAATTTTTTAACTTGACAAACACAAAAAATATGATAAATTTAATCAGATGACTCTTCACCTTTCGGATTATTTTTTCTGCATCTTCATCTTCGGATGACAAATCAGGGACATGATCAAACGCTTCACTTAGACATTTCTTCATAGGAATTTCGTTCCAGAAACTTGTGAGATCGATTATTGGATAAGTAGCTGAAGTTCTAGAAGAAGGAGAATGGTTGTATCTTTTTTTGCGATGTTAATAGCAGTTAACATGTCTTTTAAAAGTTTAGCCTCGGCAGCAGCAAAAGCAGCAGTTTTTTCCACTTTGAAATCCCTCTTCAGTTTGGTTATCTCCTCGATCAGTTCTTTATTTTTTGTCTCACAAAGAGTAAGAGAATTTTGTAGCTCATTGGAGTTGGATTATTCAGTGGCTAGTTTAGTAGCATGATCAGTCTTGAGCATATTCATTTCCTTCTCATGAGAGTTCGTTAGAAATTTTGTCTCAACTATGTGTGTGGTCCGCAGATGATTTTTCATGCAAAGAGCACATTTTATGAGTTCAGACCTTTCTACTTCGTACATGTGAAATTGATCAACCACTTTGTCGTGCAAGTCTTGTCTAAAATTTTTCTCAGCCTCGTAAGCTTCTTTGTAATAAATCATATCTTTAGCCAATTGTTTTAGATTGTTTTGAGAAGCTTCGACTTGAGAAGCAAGTGCATTTGTTGCAATATCAAGATCGGTAAATGGTTGAAGTGCAACACTGATTGCAAGATTTAGAGGAGGAAGAGGAAATTATGTTTCCGATGAGCTAGGACGTTGAATCATATCTAGAGTAGTGATAGGAGCATAAAGACAGATAAATTCTGGAGATGCCTCGGTTGGTGTTGGTCTCACAAAGTTAAGCATGTGATTTTTTATGACTTGCAGAACAGGATCGTCTTCACCAATAAGAACTTCAGTGTTCTCAAAATTAATGAACATATCAGGATCAAAGTTTGCAGTAGTCTGATTTTTGTTGGTAGTACTATCTTCGATGATAATCACAGTGTCATCTCTGGTTGGCTATTATTCGACCGAAGAGTTTTATTGGTTTAATTGGTTTCTCGCATCAGTGTTTTCATTTTCGTCAACCAATGTATACGAAGTAATTCTCGTTTGTTTATTTTTCTTTCCATGGGAATCGGAAGAAACCTTCTTTTTCTTTGAAGATGGTTCTTGATCGTTTCCCTCTTCGATGGGTGAGAGAGTTTGTTCTACAGTTTTTCTTTTTCGAGGCTTTGGTTTCGATGGACTTGAAGGGCTAGAACCAGATGTGCTAGCTATCTTTTTACCTTTCTATTCTTATATAGCTTTTTTTTCTTCTTTTTTGGGAAATGACTCTCTGATCTGTTGCGAATGGGAAGGGAGACTTTGCAATCGGGTTGAACTATTCGTTTGCAGACTATCTTCGGATCGGGCTCTGACATCAGGTCTTGAGGTGGCAATGCACCTTCTGAGATTGGAAACATGTGACAGGTAAGGAAATTGATGGGTTGAAAAACAGTGTGAAACACGTTATTTCATTCCTTCTCAGCCCAAACAACAAGTTTTTATAAAATCTCCTTAGCAGCTGGTCGACGTCATGAATAACGCCTCGAAATTTATGAAATGATTATGCAAGTATAAAATTAAGGAAAGAGAAAGGCAAAATATAAAATTTATTTCAGAATGTAAAAATTTCGAAGTGCTTACAATTGCTTCTCCATACGAGATTTAACTTTGAAGGATTAGCATTGGAAATTGTTTTGCCATTTTCCCACGCTCTTGATATAAAAATAAATTTATGCTTCCAGAATTTGTCAGCTTCTAAGAGGTCATCGACGATCTTGAGGTCATCCATTAAGGTGAGGTAGTAAAAGGGAAGCTTCAGACCTTTTGGCAATTGAGTCAAGGAGATGAAGTCTTTAATGCTGATTGGAATCTGAAACAGTCGAGATGCCATGATCACTGAAATAAGGGTGAACCATTGATTCGGTGTCACTTGAGTAGGACATAAGCTGAGGAGTTCGACGTATTCCACGATCATAGGATCCACTGGAAACCAAAGACCTCAATTAATGATTCTGGGGTAGACTATTAGCTCGTTATTTTTGCAGTCCAAGGGAGTTTCTCCTTCTTTAGGTAGTCGAAGAATTATGTTATCTCATATTCCCCATTGCTTTTTTAGAGATGAAGCTTAGCTATCCTTGTAATATATATAACGAACGTTTTTCAGAGCAATGATGTATTTAGCTTCAAGATTCCTCAAGTTTCTCCCAATCTTAGCTCTTTCTTCTTAGGAAACAAAGCAAGTGTCTGCTTCTTCTTGAGGCTTATGAGTAGTTGCAGAGTTCCCATCATCAGATTGAACTTTGAGATCAGTTTTGGTAGCCTCGGAATCAACTTTGTTGGCCTTCGATGTTTCTTCTCGAGGTTTTTGAGATGTTGGATTAACAGTTTATGGTAAAGAGTTACTTGTTCGAGGGGATTTTTCAGTGACTTCTCTCTGAGGTGGAGCTTCAGTATTTAGATTCAAAGGGGGAGGAGTTGGGATGATTTCTCATTCGTCTCCCTTAGCAATAAAATTTCTTATTGTTCTGGTTATCGAACAGTGATTCGAAAAGGGAGTTTTTGACTTTTTTAAAAATGAGATTCTTCACTAATTAAAGGAGAAATCATACTTTGAGATGAAGAGGCTCGAGGTATTTTAAGGCCTTGGATTTTGGATGAGGAACGCTCTTCGGTTAAAGGAAAGGAGAAATAACATGAGCTTTAGTTGGATCAAAATTACCGTAATGAATTGTTTTAGTGGTTGTTCCAAGTGGAAGGCTATTGATTAATCCTGCAGCTCTATACTCCTCAGCCCTTTGAGTAATGCAGAAGTAGTCGTACGATTTGAATACTTAGTTGCTATCAGATTCTTGAGATTCCGGTGTTTTGGGTATGATAGCCTTGGATTTTTTGGTTTTAGGATTTTGTTCTCATAAACACGATGAAGGTTGATCGTAAAGTTAGGTTTTTTCTGTGAAAAAGGAGGAACACGATGAAGGTAGCCAAGTTCTGTGATTTCTCTTTGAAATGGTTTGCGTAGTGAGAATGAAAAAATGAGGATGGTGGTTGAATTTATACAAAGAAATGAAGACGTGTGAAGTTTGAAAGACTTTGATGGTGATAGGTTATAATACAAAGCGGGAAGATGATTAGATGCTCGAAATCTGTCATGATAGATATCTAGCTATGGATCTAAAAGCTATCGACTTATAATGGATTTGAACGGTTACTTTTGTATGATGTTTGGATAAAATTCGATGAGTAGTTTTGAAGGTTTCACTTGTTTCGAAGAGGTTTTCTTGCAGTTTTATTTCCAATGTTTCGACAAGACTTTTTGTCTTTTAAAGGTTATCAGACTTTAGTGCAACTTTTAATTGGTTTTTGTTTTTATAACACTTCGAATGGGCGCTCCTAGTTAACGCTTCGAATGATCGCTCCTAGTTGATGCTTCGAATGATTTATCTTCATGTACCCTTCGAAGATTGTTTCAAATGGTTGCTTCTAGTGGTCACTTCGAATGACTACTTTGAGTTTATTTTATAACATCTTAGATGACATATGGAAGAATTCAAAGATATTTTAGTTCTCATTCATTTACTGACATGAGCACTAGGGGGGCTTCTGATATGGAAGTAGGATTTTGAGGACTAAGTTGTAAATAATGTAAATTTAAGGATTTAATTATAAGTAATGTAAGTTTTGTCGTTAAATTATAATTGGTGTAAGGTTTAGAGAGCATTTGTAACTATGTATAATTGTTAAGGACTAAACAGCAATTAGTCCTCTTTTGTAACAGATTTCAGTTTGAGACTAAGTCTTGACTCCTCTATATAAAGGGCAAGGCTACTCTAATAAAGAGGTTGAACACTTTTTCTCTGAAACTCATTTGTACTTGAACTTTCTCTCTCTAAAAACTCTCTAATTCTTTCTCTCTCTAAATTTCTCTCTTAACAATTTACTAAGGCAAAATATTAACTCATCAAAGTGAACATTAATTTCTATGTGTTTGGTATGTGTGGTGAAACATATAATTATATGCAAGAGATGCAACCGCGAGATTGTCCAAAACAATAGGAGCACGAGAAAAAGGTAAGTGAAGTTCAGTAAGTACTGATCGTAACTACGGTAGCTCCACAAATAGGTTAGCTAACGCGTTATATTTTGATTCAGTGCTCGAACGCGCCAGAACATGTTGTTTTTTGGAAGAACAAGAAACCAAAAGGTCACATAAAAAGACACAAGACCCTCCAACAGAATTTAGATTATTAGGCGAACTAGCCCATTCAACATCAGAGAACTTGTGATGTATAACTAAGGCGACGACTTGAGATGGAGATCAAAATATTTTGTAAAAAATAAGTAAAGGAAAACTTTTTAACACATTTTTAGTGAGTAGAAATAAGAGGAACGAGAAATTGGCTTAATGTGTTAACTATAAAGTCTATATCATGACTTGTATTCAGTAAACACTGCAAAGAGTCTAACAAACTTCGATATGGTGTAAGGTCAAATAAGAGGATACCATCATGCAGAGAAGGAAGGTGACCAACTGGCATATGAGTATCACATGACGTGTGATTTGTAACTCCAACAGAGACAAGTAAGTCTTCAATGTATCTCTTTTCTGTAATGTAGATTACAATAGTATCCATGACTATTTTCATACCCAAAAAAAGTGTAATGCTCTCTTGTTGTTCAAGGTCGTTATAAAATGTAATCTCTTGATGAATATGTGGAGATATTGTAACCTGTTACATATTATTATGGCATCTACATACATTATGATAATTAAATAATTAGTGTAGTCACGTAGAAAAAATAAAGCAATCATAATTAGAATTTTGGACCCCCCCCCCCCCCCGCCAATGAAGGAACACACCATGTAGCCTAAAGTACCATGCTTAGGAGAATGTTTCAATCCATAGAGAACCTTGTTAAGCTTACACCTATGTTGGGGATTAAAATGATCCCCAAAGCGCAGAAACTTAGCCATATAGACTGTTAATTTTAGGAGTCTGTTTTAAAATGTATTGTTGATGTCTAGTTGGGAATGTTACAGTTTTAGACACAATAAGGCTAAGATTAAGTACAATAGTGGAAGCTTTGACAACAGGATGGAAAGTCTCATCAAAGTCTATACCTGGTGACCGATGAAAATCTCTAGAAAAAAATGCAATATATCTTTGTATTGATCAATATATTGATAATTTAAGTTTGAATACCCATTTCAATCCAATTATTTTTATAGTAAACTTCCAAGGAATGATTTTCTAGGTTTGCTTTTTCCAGTAAGTCGTGTAATTATGTTTTCATAGCTTGATTTCAACTCGGGTCAGGAAACTTTGTTGGTTCAGTAGGTTGATTTAAGGGTAGGGTAGTGAAGCCAATATAGATGATTTTAGCTTATATATGTGATCTTTAGCTCTTTTTTGCATAACATATATGATTGAGGAAATGGAATTTGGATGACTACGTCTTTTAGTAGAATTTTTACATGTTGGGAAACGAGTATATATTATCTAGAATATGACTATTCTTTATGTTTGAATTTGGTTTTTCTTAATTAGAAAGGTTGTGTATATGGGGTAATTGATGAGTGTTATTTAAATCTGTGTTGAAATATGACTGTAGATTAGAATTATGATTTGGTAAACATTTTGTGTGAGGATTGGATGCAGTATTAATGTTTTGGTTTGGAACATTATTTATGGTAGCTTGTTGTGTGCTAGATGGATGAGTGATTTATGGATGGCTAGGTAATAATGTAGGACAAGGACCATGTAAGTTCACCATTCAGTAAAGTCACTCAAAGTAGAATTTCATTGCAATTGTCTTGCACTTTCTTCAACTATGACATAACATGACACTAATATAGGAGACAAAGATACTTTAGTGATTAGCAATGAGACTGATGTGGACAATAATGTTCATTAAAAATGACATTCCTAGAAATAAAGACTCTTTTATGTGGAAGCTACGAGCTTATATCTCTTGTGTGTAGCAGAGTACCTAATAAAAACGTACTTTAAGGAATTAAATTGGAAGTTATTCTTTTCATATGGCATGATACAAGGGTAGATAGCACATCCAAAAATTCGAAAGAAAAAATAGTCATGTCTTCTATAACAAAATCATTCATAAGGTCTTTGATATTTTAATATATAAGTAGATAACCTATTGATTAGAAATGTAGTAGTTGTAAAAAAAAAACTTCATATCAGTAGGTGAAGGGCAGTTGAGACTGAGCCAACAATGTTAGGCTAGTCTCACCTATATACATGTGTTTCTTCTTCCTCCTACCATTTTGGGCACAGATGTGAGGACATGAAATCATAAGGTGAATACCAACTTATTTAGTAAGGGGTGGAAAGGTTTTTAATTCACCTCTCTCATCAGGATATATAACTTTGATTTATCTTTCAAATTAAGTTTCAACAAGTTTTTTAAATTGAAGAAAAACTGCAAAAATATCACTATTTTGTTTTAAAGGATAAATTCTATTAAATCGGCTAAATTCATATAATAATAGAATATATTATTTAACAATTGACTTAATTTTAATACAATTTGGTCCCAAAAGACCAATATGAATCGAATCAAGTATATTTGTAGCGTGAGAATATGAAATCAGTTAAAGGAGATTGTGAGATTTGCTAAGCTCATATGAGTTACAAAATTTAGAAAGTTTATTAAACTAACCCCGAACATTATATTGACTTAAAACTCTAGATAAATCTCATGAGAGATGTGGTCGAATCTCTTATGCCACCCCTCTGTTATAAAAATAATAATACACTAAACAAATGATAACTCATAATTGAAGACTTTGAGACTCAAATATTGAAAGTAGCATTTATTTCCATAAAATACAACCCATATCTAGCTCACTCTTTTATAAGTATTTTCCTTGTTTCCAAATCCTTCACAAAACAACCATGCTTAAATAATTTAACACATACTGAATTTTATGAGGTTAACTGTGAAATAAAAAAACAAACTTTTGATAATATTAGGTACATGTAAAAAAATAAAGTTTAATTTTGTTTTCCATGTCTGGGTAACGTATTTAATCTCAGTTTGTTTAATTATTCATTATTTTTCTATTTCCAAGAATTACAAATCTCTTACCAACAAAGTAATTCATTTGGCTCATCACACTTGAGTTTTTTCATAACATGTTGAGTTACCATTGAATGTGCATACGAGTACTATATCCTCATTTATCTTGTATAATCGGGAAATAAGTCTGATCAAATTCATTCATGTGTTTCTCATTAGAAATTGTCCCAATAGTTAAAGGGTCTTCCTTAAAATATCATGTTGATGCTCCGCAGCCATACTTGCAACATATTGGGAAGGTCGGTATATTAGGAGATAATATTCCTCCCTGCCTCCCCTGTAACCATTCTTGCCACTGCAGGTTTTTTGATGTGTTGTTATTCTGTGTTATATTTTCATTTTGTCACGGATAAAATTCGTTGAGAAAATGTTAAGGCTGGATACATGATTTTTAATGTTAAATATCTACTCTAACCTTAAAGGTTAATAGACAAGTCTGGAGATCTATAAAGGTCATGATATCTTTGTCGGTAAACTCATGACTGTAGGAGTATAGGCTGAGTGTAGACTTGTAAGGACATGCAAAACCAAATTGTCAATAGAAATTGTACAACCAACAAATATTAGTTTATTAGAGATATCTTTAATTTTACCTATTCTTGCCTTAGTTTTTTAGCCTGGTAGTTTAAAGATATATTCACACAACCCTTTGAGAGATTTTCTTCCATGAATTTATCTTTCGACCGATTGTTATGTATACCCAGTCTAAGATAAACTGATATTTTGAGACATAATCCACATATAAAGGATTGGGTTTATTTCCTTTTATGATACGCAATACTATATTCTTTTATATAAAAAATTTGGTATTTTAAGTCTAATGACATTATTGTTTCTAGTTATTTGATTCATTTATGTTTTGCAGATTGCAGTTGATTCATAAGGTAAATAATATGAAGTCATTGAGTTAGTACTCAATGATAGAGAATCAACGTGATCCATTGTGCTAGCTCTGATACAGAGTGTTTTAGTAAAGAAGATTGAAGACAGATTTACTATGAATTTTTTATATCTTTATTAGCTCAAAATGTACATTGATATATTATGTTTTATATATCGTCAATTACTTATAGATATTATGTTATTACACATGTAGTCTTATTGTAACAACTTGATATATAATTTATCTAGAGCCATATGTACAACCATAAATATGTGGGTTAATAATAATAAATAATGGGATTGGTGAAATAAGGCATTGAGCCTAGTGAGTTTCTTATCGGCCCAAAGCTGGTCCAAAACCCGTTTAGGTTAGTAACGCGACACAATTTAGAAAATTATTGGGGTTAAGAGTCTTTAGTTCACTTAAACTACCCATCGAGATGTCGCTCTCGATTCATCTTATCCCTCATATAGCCTCACATTATCTAGTTTTGTTCATTCATTTAACAACACATTTTATGTGCTAAATTTGACACTTTATCATTATCAACACAAATAAACAAAATAGTTCCAAGATCAAAGTATATAAGACAACCAATATCAGGCTAAAGATGCAAGTTCCACTTACCAACTCTTTGTAAACAAAATATTCACCATTTAAATCGCCCTAAAGTCCCAAGCATATATCAACAATATATTGGTCACAATAAGAAAATGATACTGATGCAGACAGTCCGGTGAATTGACAGTTTGGAGCTCCGGTGTCAGAGTTTGACCCACAGCACCTTGTTTCGAAGGAAACGACGTCACGAACGCAAATCACGAGCTTAGCTCGTGTGCTATGGGCTTTTTTGGGCATTCGGGCTCATCTATCCTCTTTTTTCGCAATTTTAATACTTTAGGCTATTTTTGTAATTTTCATATTTTTAGTTTTAGGGTTTTGCTTGAACTCTATATAAACCTATCTTCTATTCATTGTTGGAGGAGTTGTTTTTTTATTAATAAAAAAATTAGGGTTTTATCCCTCTTTGGCTTCTCCTACGTTTCACTCTATATCAGATACCAACCATCTGGGTGATCTTATAGAAATACTTGAAAACCATCAATGAGTAAATTTAAAATTAAACCCATAAAAATCCACCTGTCGTGTTTGATCCAATAAATTCTTAGGTTACTTGGTTAGTGAGAATAGAGTCTTGATTGATCTTATCTAAATTTATACCTTTAAAGGCATGAACCTCCACACAACATACATGAAACATAAATATTGGCTAAAAGACTTGCTGCACTCATCAGATTTATCTTTCGATCATCAAACAAATGTTTTTATTTCTTTCGGATGTTTAAGGATGTAGACAAATTCCACTATACCCTTGGATATGATCAAACATTCATCAAATAAAAAAACATTTAGCCTTCTTTGAATTTCTCTAAAAACTGAATCCACATAACCCTTTATATTTACATTTTCAGTATGAGATAATGTTGTTATCTCAGTTTTGGTAAGAGAGGAACGTGATACATCTATATCATTATACTAGAGTATGTGTTAAAATACGACTGCAATATTCTCTTCAAAGATCCGTCTTGGTTTCGAATATACATAGGTGAAAGAAGCAAGTGCATGGTTTTTGTATTTATTGCAAGAGGTGTGGGAAACCAATGCACTATAAGAAGAATAAAATCCATAGTTAAAGATTTCATTTCTCTCCAATAGCTAATAATCTCTAATATTAAAATTGTCTAAATATCTAAAAAACTTGATTTTGATACTAACTTTAGAAACAACCAGAAACGCAATTAAAAAACTCATATCCTTAATAATAATGATCACGTTTTTCATACAATGTTGACTTACCCTTCTTATAACAAAGGATTTATGGTCACCATTGATTATGCCTAGTGCACCAGATCACAAAGACTACCTCTTTGGGATCATTCGAGGAAAATTTCTGAAACCAACTACCCATGGCTAATTGATGTAGCTAAGACTGCAAACAGACTGGTATTTTTCTCACGTATCAGAACTGGATCAAACATGTACTCAAATCGAAGATTTCGACGAGACCGTCATATTTCAAAACTGTGACTTGTCATAAAGTTCGATACCAAAATCCAACCTTTAAAACCTTCAAGGACTAGTTTTTATATTTAACCATTATTTATATTTAATTGTTTTATTTTAGACATTTATGTAATTTTCTTTATTTCAAATTAAGGTGGTGGTCACCATTGATTATGCCTAGTGCACCAGATCACAACGACTACCTCTTTAGGATCATTTGAGGAAAAGTTCTGAAACCAACTACCCATGGCTAATTGATGTAGCCAAGACTGTAGACAGACTGGTATTTTTCTCAAGTATCAGAATTGGATCAAACATGTACTCAAATCGAAGATTTCGACAAGACCGTGAGATTTCAAAATTGTGTCACAAAGTTCGATACCCAAATCCAACTTTTAAAACCTTCAAAATCTAATTTTTATTTCAAATTAAGGTTTTGGGTAGTGCTATATAAAGCATCTTATACCCTATTTTATCGCTAGACTTTGATTAATAAAATTTTAGGATTATTTCTCTGAGTCTCATTTATTCTCTAACCTAAGGTTAGGGTTTTATCGTTATTTCTTTCTTAGAATCTTCAGTCACGCCATAAGTTGGTATCAAAGAGAAAAATTCCTACTACGCAGATACAAGAATAATGTTCAGGGTACCTCTTGATTTGAGGACTATAATAGAGAACGACATTGATATTTTCTAATCTACATGTACAATTGGAGGAAGAATTTGCAAGTTTTTAATCGATTCGAATAGTTATGAGAATCTGATTTTAGAGTAGGCAGTTCAAAAATTGGCGTTGTAGACTGAAGTCTTTCATACTCGTACAGACTGTCAGGACTGATAGAGTACACTGCGGTAATAGTTTATAAATTCTATCTAATTGCATTTTCTAGTTGTAACAACAAAGATACAGCATGGTGTGATGTAGTTACTATGGACGCTTGTCATCTAGTTTTAGAATGTCCATGGATATTTAAGAGGAATTATACTTATGATGGTAGAACGAATTGATACAGTTTTGTGAAAGATGGTTGCAATTTTATATTGGTTTCATCTCAAGCAGTGTCTCCAAAACCACCACTAGTTAAAGAGTTTCATGCTTATACTGCACAAGCTACCAATCTTAGCTTTGATGCCAAAACTGTGTTTGAGCCCGTATTTGACAAACCAATCTACGATAACTATGATGATGAAGTAAAAAAGAAGAGTGTTGTTAATAAAAAATAATTAAAAACATCAAAAAAATTAAAACATTCGAAACAAATATTTTAATAAAAAAAATCAAAATCAAAATTTTCATTAGTGGATAAAAATTCATCTCATATAATCAAATTAGTAAATAAAATATTATTATTAAATATGCCAGGTATAATTTAAAGTCACAAACCCAAGATAATATTAAAGATACATATGGTGAACATAGTGATATATTTGGAGATCCTTCGTCACTGTATTTGCCGCCACCCAAACCTCCTGAAGCTCTATGGATCGAAAATGTTACTGCATATCATAAAAAACGCCAAACTACAAAACCACTAGTAAAAAGGAAAATGAAAAACAAGAGAGAGCCAAACACGGATGTCAATGAGAAAAAGAAGAAGATAATGACAATGAAAGGAGGCACGGTACAAATTTGTACGTTATAAAACTGGTATTGTCCCTTGGTTTTCATTCCATTTCCGGTTTACTAGCCACCGGCGGCGCCGATTTTGACATCAAGCTTTGGTTAGTCAATTTAGGGAAACCAAAGAACAAATTTCCAAGTGCAACCTATCGAACTAGCCTTATTTACCATGGCTATAATGTAAACATTCTTCTATTTACTCCATTCGGTGAACATTTGGCCTCTGGTGTTGATGGAGGTTCTTACAAAATCTCACCTACATCAGAATCGATAAGTACTTCTTATATATTTTCCAGAAAGTACCTTTCAAAGCCTGCTCTTACCTATCAGGATTCCACGAAGGGTGGTACTTGCATTCATAAGATCAAGGACAACATTCAAACAATTGAGAAGTCTGATCATCTGGTAAAGTTATTCGATTACGGTAAGCTCAAGTGTAGTTAAGGTAGTCGCTGAAATGCCTGAAATGGATATGGTTTCTTGGGAAATAGTCTTTGAAAAACAACATGGTAAACTTCTGGTTCATTGTGAGTTTATTGTCGCTATATGTTATGTGAGTTTGTTGAACTTGGTTGCAGTTGTTTCAAAATTGGCAGACATTCGTTATGGTGTCAAGTATGATATTTGGTCCTTTGGATATTATAAGTATAGTGATGGGTGCAAAAATCTTGACATTCGTCACATTACTGTTTTGCTTGTTACAATACGTTCTCTAAGTTGTTTTGTTGGGAATTTAAATTATGTTAGTTTCGCCTTGCATAAAGAGAGAAAAAAATACATGTTGTCATGTCCTTTGCTTTGCAGTCATGTGCACCTGTGTGGATGCAAATTCAGTAAAAATTCCTCATTACCATCATTCACTTGCATACTTGAATCAGATGGTGCTCATAATGGCTACAAGAGATTTTAACACAACCTCAAAAGCTTCAGAAAAATTGGCTTGTTCCACCCTCTGTATTATAAGGATGAATAAATTTAATAACATGATAATGGATTGCAAGTTGGATGACCCTAGATTTAATGGATCAAACTTTACATGGTCAAACAATAACAAATGGAAAAGACTTGATAGAACATTACACGTGCTATATGGAGAGATGTTTTTTATATCACTAGGGTGAATTATCTGGCCACAACTGGTTCATACCACTCAACTTTAGTAATATTTGTTTCAATAAACTCAAATAACCCAAAGCCATCATTCAAATTCCAGAATATATGGCTTATATACTATGAATTCGTAACATCAGTTGAAACATATTGGAAATAACCTATGTATGAAAATCACATACATATCTTCTCGTCTAAATTAAAAAGACTCAAAACTTGCCTTAAAACCTGGAATAAAGAAGTTTTGGGCAATATATTTAACAGTATTACAAAGGTTGAAGAAGAAGTCAAAATAGCTAGAAAAAAAATCCTTGAAGAATCATAAAATTCTAAAAATAAAATTGCTCTCTCCAAAGTTAGAGCTATCCACATTCAGTTGTTTACCAGAGAAAAAACCTACTGGCAGCAAAAAAGTGCTTTCCTCTCGCTTAAACATGAAGATAAAAACACTCATTTTTTCGCAATTATGTTAAAAAGAGAAGGAAAAAAGCAGATCAAAATGGAATTACAATAAATGAAGATTGGATTGAAGATAAGGCTCTAATTGGTGAAATTTGTTGTCAATCATTTTAAAAACATTTTAAACAATCAATAGATTCATTCGAATAGTCAATCAAACTTAACTGTACTCAATGACCTCATCCCAAATATCATCATAGACCAAGACGATCAATTATTGACCATTAATCCTTTAATGGAAGAGATTCATAAAACAATTAAGAGCCTCATCCTAATAGTATTTCTAGAGTTGATGGTTTCTACTCCCGATTATATCAAAATTAATGTAAAATAATTAAACAACATCTATTTTTTGGCAATTACAACCTACTTCAATAATATTTCTAGTCCTTAAGATATATTTGCTATTGTAGTGCGCTTAATTCCCAATTCAACCTTACCCAAAACATGGAAGGATTCGAGGTCAATCAACATTTGTACAATATTCAGTAGAATAGTGTCAAAGCTCGTTAACAACAGAATTTCTAATCTCTTTCCCAAAATCATATAAGAAGTACAAAATGCCTATGTGAAACACAGAAATATAAAAGAAATCATCTAGTAACTCATGAACTTTCTCATGATTTAAATTAAATAAAATCTAGAGGAGGAAATATTATTATTAACTTAGACATGTCAAAAGCTTTTGATATGTTGGAATTCAAATTTATATATAACATCTTGTTGGCATTTGGTTTTAAACCGAACTTCATTAATCTAATCAAAATAGGTATAAAAAATATCCACTACTCAATACTTGTAAATGAAAAATCATTAGGATACTGTACCTCCAGTATATTAGAGCTACGGTTTGGCGCCGACATACAGTAAAAAATAAGAATGGGTTACAAAAGGAAGGTACCCATTTTTGGTGAAACAAAAAATCAATGAATTTTGATTTAACCAAAATACACTAGTTATTCTAGCATACTAATATTTATTTGGTAAAAAAAAGTTTTAGTCACCGATAAATTTAACAAGATAGAATTAGTGATAAATTAAACGAATAAAGTCTTCGGAGTTATGTTTATTAGGCTAAGCTAACTATGGATAATAACCTGAAATCATTGGGCCATAACAAACAAAAGGCTTAATATTCCAGTCATGCCAAACCTCATGAGCTCGCGTCCACAAACCCAATAGTCAGAATTTAAATCTTGACAATTCGATCATACTAAAATCGTAAAAATTCGGTTCCAATCAATCAAAATTTAAGGTTCAACAAAATGTCATTCTGAATATTAGTATTTATGTTATATGATCCAAAAGATTTAAATCAAAATTCTAAAAATTGACCATACAATTGAATTGTTCGACTCTACAAAACCTCTTAGCATCAAATCATACACTTAATCATTATAGTCGTAAATAGTAAAAAATGAAACTCATAAGTGGCTATGACAGAACAAAATAAAAAATATGATTTCATATCTAGCTTAGACGTAACTTAGATGGAAGATAAAATAAGTTTATAAAATAATTTACTCTTTAAGGCTTAATGATGTTTCTGGATTAAAATTAAGAATCCATGTAATCAATAATATAAATATAAGCTACAACCATTCAAAATTTAAAAATTCGTACCTTTTATCTGTTTTATCCCCTAAAATTTTGTTACTCAATAAAATTCTACCACCCCATAACCCATAAAATCAACACGAGTTGATTGACCGGAAAATAATCCCACATTATTTTTATTTATTTTCAATATTTTACGAAATTGTTATATATACTTTTAATACTAAAAAGCAATTACAATCCAAAAAAACGTACTATTATTTTTTTTCCATTGGTTTTGTCCTAAAAACCACTTGAATTAGAGATTTTTGAAAAACAATGTTAAAAATATTGTAAAATAATTATGTTGTTAACTAAAATATTATTTCATATAAAAAACAAATTAACTCTTGCAAATCATACCATAAATATAAAATCATTGTATATAACAAACTACATGACACAATGCATTATTACAATAGAATAATTTTGGCATACCTTTGAAGATCCAAATGTAAGATAACCACTAACATCACCCAGTGTCAAATTATAATTTTTCAAATTCTAAAACACGTAACAATCTTCTTCCTAGTTTCTCATCGACATCTAATATGTTTTTTAGTTTCAGATTTTTGAACATTTTTTTATCTACCAATATTTTATAATGTATCCATATCTACCTCTATTGTTTCTGTCCATCTTGGATCTCTCAAATACGCCGACATTTTATTACATATTTCAATTTTTTTTGTTTTATTCAGAAGTTCATTAGACTGAAGATAAAATTTATATGTAGTACCATAATAAGCAATTACACATTTAACTTTTATGGTATCTATAAAGTGGTATCCTTTTTTTCTCTTATATATTATATTTTTAAAATTTTAATTTAAAAAAAAAGAATAGGATATGTGGAACTTACCTCAAATATGTTTAGTGGAGCATGAACGGGTATATGCTGTTTGGAAAAGAATGATGCAACAAATAACTTTCGATATTATTAGTTTTGTAATCTGAACCAATTTAGTTTGATTGCATGGTTAAGCTTGACTAATGTGTTCAATTAGTATCTCACATAAAGATAATAGAAGAGACGTATACAAATATAGTAACCTTATTTGCTTCCAACCAAGTATGTTCTTCTCTTATTTTAGTTTCATCCTCAAAGATATGAGTGGACACATCATCTATACAAAACATCGTTTTTCCAAAAAAAACATTATGGTAACATAAAAACACCGAGTAAATGGATTGTAATACCGAAAACCTTTTTTCTAAGAAGGAAAACCCAAGAACACACATCAAAATGCACATATATCCATCTTTCTCTGTTGATTTTTGTGGAGATAAACATGTCCCAAAGAACAAATAATTTACGTAGTGTGATTAGGATTGAAGCAAAAAAAAATCCACAACCCATGATGATATATGATTAAGGATGTAGACAACATATTGAATATCATATGTCCACAAAAGTTTGAAAACATAATTTTCAAGAATAATAATATGTGTAGTCTCTAAGAGTATGGTAAATTTCTCTTCAGACACACCATTTTATGATGGAGTTTAAGGAAAAATGGTTTCGTACACAATTCTATTTTCAGCAAAAACAAAATTGAGAGAGTAAGATTTATAAATTCACCTCTAGTATCAAACCGTATAACTTTGATCGAATGATAATATTATATATGAATCATTGTATAATTGTTTTTCTTGAATAAGAAAACAACTTCTTTCTTATGCTCCATAACATAAGACTATGTCAACCGAAGAAAATCATCAATAAAAATAACAAACTATCAAATTTTAAATATAATAGTAATCAGAGATGAACCCCAAACATCAAAATGTATTAAAACAAAAAGAGTTTATCTTTTATTCAAACTAGGTGGATAAAAAGTTAGATGACCTTTGGCAAGAATAAAAGTCTTACACTAAAAATCACAAATCCGGATGTTTAGAAAATAAGAATATCTTTAAGGGATATTTATACTCATCTCAACAAGAATACATACATGAATCTATGTTGAAGGGATATATATTCTTTCTCAACAAGAATACATAGATAAGGTCATTCAGAATATTCGAAACCAAAAGGGTTGGAACTGTTATTGGTGTCAAATTCAAACTTAGTGAAACTTAAGCTTTAACCGAAGCAACATAAAAGAAGTACATACAATATATGCCTTATACCAATTATATTGGAATATTTATATATGAAATGATATGTATGAGACCCGATGTTTCCTACTCTACTATATGTTGATGTCAAATTCGAGGAAGCTTCATTGGCATGCAATTAAGTGGCTCATGAGATAGTTGAAGAGTTCGGATGAAGTTGCATTATGTTAGAATAAGAATGATACAACTGGTAAACAAAAAGAGTTTATCTTTTATTCAAACTAGGTGGATAAAAAGTTAGATGACCTTTGGCAAGAATAAAAGTCTTACACTAAAAATCACAAATCCGGAAGTTTAGAAAATAAGAATATGTTGAAGGGATATTTATACTCATCTCAACAAGAATACATACATGAATCTATGTTGAAGGGATATATATTCTTTCTCAACAAGAATACATAGATAAGGTCATTCAGAATATTCGAAACCAAAAGGGTTGGAACTGTTATTGGTGTCAAATTCAAACTTAGTGAAATTTAAGCATTGACCGAAGCAACATAAAAGAAGTACATACAATATATACCTTATACCAATTATATTAGAATATTTATATATGAAATGATATGTATGAGACCCGATGTTTCCTACTCTACTATATGTTGATATCAAATTCGAGGAAGCTTCATTGGCATGCAATTAAGTGGCTCATGAGATAGTTGAAGAGTTCGGTTGAAGTTGCATTATGTTAGAATCAAATGATACAACTGATATAACTTTGAGAGGGTATGTTGACTCTGATTATCCAGGCTTCTTTGACACAATGAATTTTACTCAAGGTTATTTGTTTACTGTGCTTGGTGGGGTGGTTAGTTGCAAGTTTTGTATACATAATTTTGTTGCCTTCTCGTCTGCGAAAGCTGAATATATGGCTGATATTAGGAAAAAATAAATAAACCATTTTCTTGAAGGGATTTTTCAGTGATATCACCGGTATATAGCAAGATATAATCGTGTTCTATGATAATATTATGGTTTTTATTTTATGAAGAATATAAGGTTCTATGAGAGAACTAAACACGTATATATCAAGTTGTACTTCATCCAAGACGTATTGGAAAGATAACAAGTGAAAGTATGAAGGATTGCAAGTAAGGAAAGTTTTTGGATGCATGTGACCGCTCTAAATATTAGTTGAACATCGAGTGTAATGGATACTAGAGTTTTTATAAGACTAGGTGGATAATTGTTAGGTGTAGGTTTAAATTAACCGGGAACATATGTATTGTCGAATAATATTAGTGGTTAGAGACGAAGAACTAAAAACTTATAGAATCAGAACTGTTGAATGTCCATGTTGGTAGAAACTGGGATGAAGTTTACGTACAAATACATTTGTTGGAACCTTAGGGTGAGCTCTGTCAAAGATGCACAAAATGATTACATAATGACTTTTGAAGATACTTAAATTCTTATAGAAGAAGTTGAGTCAGTAAGGATCTGAGTTGATGTGAAATTTCAATCGTTGTTCAGGACCCATTTCTCTAGGCGTGTTTATCATGTGGCAGGATAGTCTAAGTAAGCACTACTACTTATCATACAGACATTAACACTACAATTTGAGGTTGTGAGCATGAAGAATATTATGCATATATTAGTGAATGATATGAGGTTATTCCCAATTTATGAATGAGAGAAACATGTGAGATTTAAGAGAGAAAACTGAGAAATTTCAGATTGTTAAGGTATGAGATAAACACTTGAAGATACTCTGAGATTTATATTTTATGTTGTAAATTGTTAGTACTTTGTAACAAAAGATGAGTAGGTGAATGTTTAGTGTTTGAGATAATTTCCTTGTAACCTTCTTTATAAAAAATCTATGTTAAATTTATCTTGTGTCTGATTGGTTTAATATTATCATTCTTATTTGTTTATTTGTTGTTTTGGTTTTTTATTATGCTTTGACTATATGCTAAAGATGTACAGGTCTCATTTATCCTGTTACAGGTTCTACTCTACAAACAAACAGGTTTCAGTTGAGTAACATTAAAGCTTCAACTAACGTTTTATATGGTTTGGTTGTTGTTGAAATTTGGTATTGTTGATTATGCTGAAGTGCTACGTATGTATTATGAGTTTCATTAAGAATAACATCTAGATACGGATTAAATACTTAAGCACAAAACATACGACCTATGTCTATGGGAAGTTAATTAGGTCTCAGATAACCTTTATTATGTCTAAGTTGATTGATTTCCAATTGTTTGATTAACAAGAATAAATTTTATCGCTTTCTAAATTTAACCAAAAACTTATGTTATATGCATAACACATATGTATTTTATGCACTTCATATGATACACATAAAAACAAAAATAACGTTTTACTAATTACAAGTTAAAATACAGAAATCCCATGGGAGTAAAGGATCTAATTATTACATCCAGTTAACAAAACTGTGTTAAGTTTAAAATTTAGTCAACTAAATCTTAAATCAATAAGAATAGCCATTTCAAATGTTAAAAAACTATGACAAATATCTCTTAGAGCATAGCATATACATTTTATCTATAAATAAGAGCTTTATACATTATGTAATTGATACGCTTTCTAAATAATAAACCATAATCGTCTTTTTGTTTGTCTAGTCCTTTTTATTTGTTTTACCTTTTTATACATGGCATCAGAGCTGGCGGGAACTTGTTTTTGCTGTCCGCTGGAAGAAAAAAATGAAAACTTTCAGATTTTGGATCTCGTGTGTGCAGCCACAATCAACAGGCCCAATTAAGAGGTAAACGGTGTCTATTATTTCTGAATTTTGGATAATAGGTTCGAGGCATCTAATCCTTCATTCTGACTGGTTGGATTATGATTTACTACTACGGTTCGGGAGAAAACTTCCGAACCGTAGTAGTCGTTTTGGGTATTTGGCGTTGAGATTTTGTTTGGATTTTATTTGGTCTTTAGATTTTCTTTGACGTATGGATTTTGTCTCACGTTTCCTTAGATCGAAGGTTTTGTTTTGATTTCATTTTGGTGTTTAGATTTTGTTTGACATTTTGATTTTGTTTGAAGTTTTCTTAGATCGGCGTATCGTGTTTTGATTCGTTTAAAATCGTTTTGATTTGTCTAGTGTTTAGATTTTGTTCTTCGTTTTGTTTTGGGTTTGGTATAGATTTAGGTTGGATTCGTTTGGATTTGTTTGGTGTTGTTGGGATTCGTTTGGTTTTGTTTGGCTTCGCTTGGATTCGTATGGTGTTTAGATTTTGTTTGGATTAGTTTGGAGTTTGGAGATTGGAGTTTGAATTGTGAATAATAGAGAATAGAGTTTGGAGTTTGGAGTTTGGAGTTCGAAGTTTTGTGTTTTGAGTTTGGAGTTCAGATTTCAGAGTTGAGATTTTAGAGTTCGGAGTTCGGAGTTCGGAGTTCGGAGGTCGGAGATCGGAGTTCGGAGATCGGAAATCGGATTTTGGAGATTGAAGTTTGTAGTTTGGAGTTTGGAGTTTAAAGATTGGAGATTGGAGATTGGAGATTTAAGATTGGAGATTTAAGATTGGAGATTGGGGATTGGAGTTTAGAGTTTGGATTTCGTAGTTCGGAGTTTGGATTTCGGAGTTCGGAGTTCAGAGTTTGGAGTTCGGATTTCGAAGTTTGGAGTTCGTAGTTCGGAGTTCGTAGTTCGGAGTTTGGAGGTCGGAGTTCGGAGATCGGAGATTGGAGATTGAATTTTTGAGTTTGGTAATGGAACAGAGTTTGTCAACCAAACAATGCATAATTTTTTCAAAACAAATGGTTTTATCCATCAAACCACTTGTCTAAACACACCTCAATAAAGCGGTACTTTAGAACGAAAAAAATCGTACTTTACTTGAAAAAACTCGTGCTATTATGATTGAATCTAGAGTTCCTCATTCTCTTTGGCCAGAAGCTCTTGTTACACCTACGTATCTTGCAAATCGTCTACCAACTCGATGTCTAGGAAATAAAACCTCATTACAAGTGTTTGCCACCCAAGTTACAATTCCATCTGTTATGACCTTACCACCTCGTATCTTTGGTTGTTCGGTGTTTGTTCATATCCTTAAAACTAGTCGAAATAAACTTAATCTTTGTGCTGAAAAGTGTGTATTCGTTGGGTACGGTTTTCATCAAATGGGATATCGGTGTTACACTCCGGTTACTCGTTGTCACCATGGACTGTGACTTCTTAGAAACCGATTATTTTTTTGCCTGACACCAACAGATTCATCCTTTTGAAATTAAACTTAATCTCTTTTAAGAGATATAGAGGATTCAAAGCAGAGACAACAATCAATAGCTAAGGTAACAGAAAACTACTTCGACTAGGTGATTATACTATATTCATTCAATTAAAGGCTTGAACTATAGGACGATCCTTTCAATTGACGTTGCTCGATGTGTATGAACTTTTTGCTTTGAACTGCATCCAAAATCTTTAGATTTATATCTTTTAGCTGATTCCACAAATTCAAAGCTCAGAACTCCAGCAGAAGAGATCAATGACACCATAGATGACAGGATCTTAAGAAACTAAACAAGCTTAAGATCCTGCTTAATTGATGGAGCCGAAAGCATCAAGAGACTTGAAAAAAAAATTGGTATTTACGTAACTACTACCAAATTTTCTTTAGGTTTTGCCTAAATTAGGTCCAAGAGGGATAACCATCCCCAAAAGTTTGACTAATTTTAGGACTTATCGAAAATACCCTTTAATCCCCTCCGGCTGAGCAAGCGGTGAAGCTCCCCGCCGGGTGAACAAACGGGTTCAAGGACAAAATGGTAAAAGTCCAAAAACGCTCAAATTTTGGGAATGGTTAACATTCTTAGCCCAATTTGAGCCAAAATATTTGCTTTATCTTATTAAGTAATATTTTGGAATTCTGATCTACCTATGATTTTTTAGATGATGTTAAGGGTTCATCTTCTAAAGGAGGACTTCCCACGGTTGGAGGATCAGAGGATTCATCTTCTATTGTTTGCAGAGCTTTTGAAATATTTGCTCCTTAACCTGATTAATGCCATTGATTGTTCCTTTTATGAAAAAGTTCCATGAATCCAGGTTCTGGTTGAGATAAATTGTTCTTATTCTGCTTATTTTTCTCTACAATGACTTTCGGTGTCTAATTCTTGATGTCCACTACCATTTATACTTTATCTTTGGAGTTACTTTGTTCAATGCTTGTTGGTTGATTTTCTGAACTATCTCCTTTCACTATTATAGACTTGAGTTTGGGAAGCCTAGTCTTTTCTTGAGTTGAAAAGTATTTATGATCTTGTAATTGATCAGAATTTTTGAGTTGTTCTTTGTTGTTATGCTTCCTACATAATTTTTGTTGATGAACCAAGTGATAACATTTAGAACAGTAAAAGGGAAGATTCACATATACTACTTCTTGCTAGTAACAATCGTTTTCACCGAAGTCTATCCATAAACTGGTGAAAAGATCTTGAGATATATCTAATTCCAACCAAACCTTGCAATCATTGTGTTTAACCCTGTTTTTTTGTGAAACCAGATCGTTAGAGGGTTTCCTATTGCTTTAGCCACATATATTATTATTCATTCATCAAACATAAACTCCGGTAGGTTTGGAAGTGAAATCCAAATATGAGTTATTGGAATCTCTCTGTTTGTATTGAAATGTGGACGCCACTTTAGTAGCCTCATTCTCTCGTCTTCTACTTGCCAAACAGTTCTCTTCCATATTGTTTTTGAGGTCCTCAATCATATCAAAATCTAGAAGGATATGTGTATTATCATAATGTGAAATGTTAACTTTACCGTGAAAGCCAATTGAATCAAAAAAATTCTGGATAGACGCATGTTTGGGTTTCCTTGTAGAAAATTTTCAACGAGTGTGTCATTTGCTCTTTGTTGCAGATTTTCTTTAACATTAGTTGAGAATTAAATGTTTATGTGATCTTTATTCTGTTGTATTTGATACTTTTCTTGCATATCTTTTGTTCTTGGATTTGTAATTTTTTGGATATGACATTTGATTTGGGTCTTATGCAGATAACAATGGGACATTTTTCTCGAAGATTGGATTTATCAACAAGTTTCGTTTCCATTGAAGAGCATAATCTTATTTGTTGTTTAACGGAGGAAAATCATTCTTCCTTGTTACTTGTTAATTTGATCATGTAGAATCCAATTTGTTTGATATGTAACCTTGATTTTGAAGTTGTTTGCCCGCATCCATTCTGCCGGATTGAGCGGGCCAAAGACAAGCATCAGAAGTTCTTTTTAAATTCAGGAAACATTTCAAGAAACAAAAAAACTTTCTTTGAGCTTTTTTTCTCAACTGACCAAATAACAAATTATTAATTTCATTTCATTTAGTTTTTATAATTTATCAAATTAACATTACTAATTCAAAATATGTTATTTTTAATGGTTTTATAAATTATTTATGATATTCAGTTTAATTTATGATATTAGTCCAACAAGTTAAAAAAATTATAAATTTAGTTTATCGACTTGACAAAATTTATAAATTTAATCTCTAATTAGTGATTTTTTTTGGCGTTTTGAATTGAATTTATAAATTTTGTCAAATCCATAAACCCTTACCAAAAATGAAAAGTACAAAATAACAGTAAGACTACTAAATAACTTAAGCCAGTATTAAAATATAAGCTTGAAAACATCAAATTTTATATGAATAACGTATTTTAAATGTTGGTTTTTGACAATTACTGTTAGTTGTTGTATATACTAAATAAAAAAAATAAACTTTGGAATCCAAAATCATCACCCATACATATATAGATTTACAATATGCTTCAACTAACTCATAAATTTAGTTTCAAATTTCTCATTCTAAATTTTATTTTATTATTGTTATATAATTTTACACTTTTTATTTTTTTTACCTATTAATTAAGAGAATATGATTTAAAATTTTGTTTAAAAAACATGAAAAAATGTTAACTTTACTTAATAGGCTCGTCTCCTTAGTAGAAAATAAAAATTAAAAACAAGAAGTATATATAAAAGTAAGAAGTGATTTCATTACTCAATTGAAAAGATACACATTGTATGGAGTTAATAAAAAAGCTCTTAAATATTTAAGGGCTAAAGACAATTTAGTCATTGAACTAATTTAAACAAAAACAATTTGGCTCACGAGATAGCTTGTCTTCAACGTCCATCTCAAACCAGACCAGACCAGGAAGAGTCCTAACCAACAGAGAAAAATCGGAGACATTAAACTTCATTGAGTCTTTTGATCAAGAAAGCCCCGATTCTTCTTCATCTTCAAACCAGAAAGCTTTGCTAAAGAAAGAAACCCTAACAGATTCCCGATTGAAATTCAGTAATCCTCCATTATAACAGCTTCCATCAAAAATCAAATTATATAGCCATCCTCTAAATCCATAGTAGTTCTAAACAGTTGAAGCAATTGAAGAGTCCTGAAAGACAATGATGCTCGAGTAATTGGGATATAAACTGAGAAGAGTCTGCAAATTTCTTCAAGTCACCAATAATTTCCACGAACGAAGACCTACCCTAAAATATTAAAACACAGATAAAACTATTGCAAGAGCAAAGCCCAGTTAGTCAGAATCGAGATAAAGGTAGCAGAAACTTAAACTCTCGAGAAACATAATCGCTCGAAGAGAATTAGGGATTTGCAATTAGGATAAAGAAATTTTGTTTTTATTGTTTCCTTTAGGAGCCAACCATTTGAGGTAAGAAATTATGTTCTTATTGTTTCCAGCAAATATACAACCCAGTGCGTTTGTCACTTTTGACCAGACCTTTTTATTTAAAATATTAGAAATATCTATCCCACAAATAATGTTCTTAATTGATTGAATTGCCACTCCTGTAGGAACAATAATGCCATTGAATTTGGCTTTATTACGATTTCTCCCGATAGTCCAGCACATAATCCGAGGGATAAGATGAGTAATGTGTTTTTTCTTATCAGAGAAACAAAGAGAGTTCCTGATAATATGAGTTAAACTCATATATACATCCCGAAAGTATTTCCAAATCTTCTAGGAAAAGTTACAACTTAAAAATATGTGATTTTTATCTTCAACATTATTACAAAGTGGCATTATGAGGCAAGGCTCAAATATATTTTATGGATTATCAAATCTATAGGAATGTAGTTTTTCAACACTTTCTAAAGTAAAAAGGAACATTTAATAAGAATAAAAGTGGACCAGATTTTCCTAAATAGGATAGACTAATTATGGTGCTGCCTTATTAGGTTCCAAGTATGTTTCATGTTGAATTTAAGATCAGGGGAACGTTTCCAAACAATAATATCCTGCTTAGAATGATTAATAGAGAACCTGTTAATCTCGTTTACTCAAGAAGTAGGAAGAAAACTGTGTAGCAGACTGTTGTTCCAGTGATCACCTTTCTAGAATGTGTAGACTTTAGCATCAATGAGCCTTGAGTTGTTTTCATTGATAATAGGACTCTGATCATGCTAGTCATCTAACCAGAACTCCACATCCCCATTCTCTAAAATCCACCTTATATTAGGTTATGCTTGCATTTTGATCCCTGAAAGTCTTTTCCAAATTAAAGAGCCTGCACTACCATTAGAGTTAATAGGATGATTGTTTAAAGAATATGTGTCAAGTATTAAAGTAGCCCAAATATTGTATTGTTTCTGAAAATGTACCAAAGTTTTTTAGAGAATGTGTTTTGAATGTCAGATAATTTTCTGATATTCAGACCACCCTCCTCAAATGGGTTATAAAGAGAACCTTAATTGGCTTAGTGAATGGTTCTGTCATTGTAGGAAGATCTCCATAAAAATATGTTGAAAATATTTTCTAATCTTTCAATGATGGAGGTAGGAAGCAGGCTTCTGCATCAAGTAGCAGGGGATAGCCATCCAAACAGTAAAGATCAACACAATCCTCCCTTCGTAAGACAGGTTTCCCAAGAATTGATCGTATCTTGTACCTTATCAATAATAATAGAATAGTTGCATGACTTATTGTTGTTGTTCAGAGCCACATCTAGAAAGTTTGTAAGCACAGTTTCAATAGGATAACAAGGGTTACTTTCTAAACTGTTAATTATTCTTTGTTGAAGTTTTGTGGAGACAATAAATTTAGTTTTCTCCTTATTGATGGATTGACCTGAGACCTGCTGATATTTATCCAAGAAAAGACTGCGAATATTCATAAAATAATTGAGACTGTTAGTAAAGATTAAGATATCATCCACAAATTCCAAACATGGATAAGATGATTAGATCTAGAGGAAAATGCATTATTTTATTAGGTGGTAAAAGTTGATTTAAGCCCCTAATGAGGACTTCCTCACCAATGATAAAGAGGCTGGGGGATAAAGGATCCCCTTGCCTCAAACCCCTCTTAGATTTGAAGTATCCATGGACACTCCCGTTAATTAGCAGGGATATATGCACATCCATAGTTAAAGAGTTTATTAGCTTGATGAACTCATTAGAAAAACCAAAACAAATAAGGACTTTAGATAGTAATGATAGAGACAGTCTATCAAAAGCCTTAGACATGCACAAATCTATTTTTCATTAATGCACCCTGATTTTGAGAAATAATTTTAAGAAGTAATAAAGATAGTCTAGAGTTTATAAGCTTGGAAACGATTCTGTTGAAGATTGAACAGAGACCAATAGGTCTATAGCAGCTCCAATCGGTAGGATTTGATATTTTAGGGATCAAACATAAACGGTAGCGAATAATCTAGTAGGAAGAGAATCACCCTGAAGAAAAAGCATTGACAGAAGTGCATAGATCCTCATTTATAATCATCCAACAATTCTTGTAAAAGGTAACGATAAAGCCATTAATGTTCGCAGCGCGATCAACATTCATATTAGAGTTTGTAGCCCAAATTTCCTCCTCCTCAGTAGCTTTCATTAGGGAAATATTGTTATCAGAAGTAATCATACTAGGAATTTGATAAAAAAACACTTTCATTTAAGAAAAACTCTCTCTCTTCTTTGTTAGTGTAAGGGTTTGATGTTAGAATGGTGTAGAAGTACATCTCAGAAGATCTGCCAATGTCCTTAGAGTCAGTAATCCATTGGTTATTATATTTGTTTCCCTTTATCATATATCTCCTCTATTTTTTAAAAACAAAAGCTTGGTAAAGTTTGGAATTCCTGTCCCAATCTCTTAACCAGCTACTGTAGGTTTTCTGCTTCCAGAAGTCAGCTTCAGTTCTAAGAAATTTTATGTGCAATTTGTAAGCTTTGTCAAGATCTGTTTTAGTAACATTTTTGCTGATATTTTGGTGCATCCTTTCATAAATCTTCACAGCTTTCTCGGTCGCTTTTACTTTAGAAAAAATGTTTCCAAATTGACGAATATTCAACTCCTTTACACAGTGTTTTAACCTCCTTAACTTGTACCAGAAAAGATGATTAGGATAGCATTTGATCCTTGCATTCCAATTATGTTTCACAATACTCAGGACACTATCATCATTAGTCCATAGATTTATAAATTTAAAGCTCTTCTTATTATTGGTTATATGACTAGATACAGGGATAACAGTTAATAGGAGAGGAGCATGGTCATAACAAGTTTTAACCATGTGTAAGACCTTTGTATTTTTGAAGGTGTCAGAACAATAGTTGTTGATCAACGCACGATCTAGACTCTTCTATTTTATATTTATGTTCAAGTAAATTTGTTGCTAGCATAACCAGCATCTTCAAGCTAGCAATCATTTATACACTTGTTGAAGTCATTTATGATGTTATGACAGAGAGCAGTACAC
Organism: Limnanthes douglasii subsp. nivea; assembly: GCA_036936605.1. Taxonomy (NCBI): domain Eukaryota; kingdom Viridiplantae; phylum Streptophyta; class Magnoliopsida; order Brassicales; family Limnanthaceae; genus Limnanthes; species Limnanthes douglasii. The sequence continues at coordinate 277,446,990 of JAUPFV010000002.1, forward strand.
CCAAGTTGTTCATCATTGGATGTAATAACGTTATAGTCACATATAATCATCTAGCCTTTGGTAGTAGTAGAGATATTCCATAAGTCTAGTATTTGTAACCTGTTACACTTAGCATATATATTAGTTAGGTTAAAATAATTTACAACACCAGGATACATAACCTCAAAATGGATAAGCTGATCCAGATTGATAAGATAATCAACTTTGATATCTTCCGTCCAAAACACCGATATCTTATTAGCCATAGGTCTTGAATAGTTAACATCCTGACATCATTAAAGACAATCATATTCTTCAATCTTTCCATAGTTGATTTATTGTAGATCCCTCTAATATTCCAATTAATCATCCTTATCATTATTGGATAATGATTTTGTGTTTATGTTCCTCCCAGAATAATTAAGGGATTTGATGATGGGATTCTTTGGTTTTCTCTATTTCTTAACAGATTTGAATTTCTTATGCATGATTTCATTGAAGTCTGGCTTTGGAGATGAAAAATAGGTCTTCATGGGAGTAGTTGAAGTGCTGCCAATGTTATCAGGATCTGGAGAGTTACCACTGTTGCATAAGTTTTCATAACCCAACGTATTGTTGTGAGTAAAGCCTTGATCCAGGTCTTGGAAAGCTTCAATCACCTTACTATCAACAGGATTTGAAGATTTTATCATAGTTGTAATAGGGTCTATAATGATGTAATAGTCTGTACTAAATCTTGATTGCAATTTCCTTTCAAGTTACCATCAAAAATTTCTTGAGAGGTACTGATAATAGTAGATTTGACTTTAAGTCTGTAAAACATTTTAGATTGTGTAATAAGAAGTTTATTCTGGATTTGGATTTCAGGTTTATGTTGAGTAACATTGTCTTCATGCCCATAATTTATTACTTCATCTTCAACAAAAATCTTATTTTCTTCCAATTTCAAAACTTTCTTGCAATCGGAGTAATCATGTCCCGTATGATAACAAAAATTACAATAAGGTGGAATATTTTTATAAGTAAGAGACAACCAACAACCATTGAATATACCAAAGTCAACCCAGATCCTTTGATGAAGCTTTTTCAAAACATCCAGTTCAAGAAGAGCGTATCAAGTGTTTTGCGAACCTCGGTTCTTGTCAGGAACAATAATCTTGTATCGCTCCCTAATCCCAGAAACAATATCCTTCATAATTTGTTTATTATAAAGGTATTCCGGAAATGTTTTCGATTCTGGTCCAAATTAAGGAGACTGGGCTTTCCTTTTTCCCATTGAAATCAGGAGACCACCAGAGTAATCTCATCATCAAGTCACCAACTGTCCATATGTTTCTCGACCAAAGTTTGTAGACGTCTTCGCGAAGATCAAATTCGAAAAAGATATAGTAGGAATCCTTAATTATCATATTGTAATTTCCCTTAAATTTGAAAGAGTTTAAGAAGTCATTAAGAATCAAATTTTTTGGTAAACCAGAAGAGAACTTCCTAACCAGAGTCATCTTTGAGTTTTGAATAAACCAATACTGGGTTTCTTGGGAGATTTGAAAGGAAATGTGGTTTCCCTTTTCCTCAATTCTTTCGGTTTTCATCACGAGACAAGGATGAACGAAGTTAGGTTTCAGAATCTCAACATAAGATTTTATTTTTCCTTCAAGAGTTGTAGTCTTTTGGCTTCCGAACATGGTATTCTTCTTCAAAGAAACTGTATCTGTATCTGACAGTGTTTGCCATTGATAACCAAGAGAAAAGCAGAAAAAGGGAGGGAGGAAAACGATTAGATGATGAGATTACAAGTGTTTTGTTGCTGGATTCTCAAAAACTCCACTCTTGAGAGAGAATAGAGCTCCATTTTAATTTTGGAACCTTTTATCACCCATAATTGTAATTTTTGATATATATGAATGAGTTATGATTTTGTAATAGCTTATTTTTATTGGATGAGTGGATTTATTTAAAATACAATATATTTTCTAACTATATTATATTCCATATTTTTTTTATTTCTTTTTCCAGTTACCATTAAACCAGATATCATAAATATTAGAATCTATAAAAACATATAAATATAACCAATTTTGGACTTTTAATCGTAATTTCATAAATTATAAAATACAAGTTCAATCAAAGTAATAATTATTATTTTATCGTAATAGTTCATTTATATACTGTTATTATTCTGAAACATTGTTTTGAATCATATAATTTTGTTTATGATGCCTGTGTGCCAAAAATTTTTTGTATTAAGATGAAGATGTCCTTGCGTTTGAGCACATAACAGTCACAGCCAATGAGATTTCTCTTCCTAGGGTTGTTCAAGCAGTAAGGAAGTTGGCCAAAGCAATTGGAAAAGAAGGGAGGGTGGTGAAAAATATTATAACATAGTCTTGTGATTGCAGTGCTATTGTATATTTAAACTAATAAATATAGACGAACTCCATATTTACGTTATTTATTTTTTTAATCTGTGAGAGGATAAGTAAGCATCAATTCTCAAACCGATCTTCTAGGGAAGCCTAATCAAATTGGCCAAAGAAATTCCAATGATATCTTTGTTTGTTGCTATATCAAGGTCTAAGAGTGAATTGCTAGTTAAGTCAGATTCCATGTATCTAGGGTTCTCAACACATCTTCCATTGACAATCACGAATAAACTTTGTCCTGAAATCACTTTAAAAAGTTCCTCATGATAACCCATTTCTGGACGTTTGCGAATAAACTCTGAAATAGTTGTTCTCTTGAAATAATGCGAGTGCAAATAAACAAACTTAGAATCTACGACAATCGTTGTTCTCTTGAAGCTTTAACTAAAAGAGAACTAAACACCGCTTCCAAGACTTAGTTAGAGTAAGAAAAAAAGGAGAGTGAAGAATCCGAATTTTGTTTTCTTAGATCTTAATCATTTGTGAATATAAGGTGGCCCTTTATAGGCTGTTAGTGGTAGCTTAGGGAATCAAGTTTGTTAGAAAGTTTTGTCAGCTATTCAGTTCGTTATATTTGTATTTTATCATATTTACAAGAGTAACACTAGACTGATGTAACTTAATAACGTGTGATAAGAGCCCGTTGGGTTTGGACCAGCTTTGAATTCTTCATGGGCTTCGTGCCTTTAATCCGGGCAGACCCGAACCAATGCTACAACACGCCCCGTTTCACTATAAAACCAAACACTGACTGAAATCCTAAAGCAAATCACTTTCCTCTTTCACAAACACTCAGAAAAACTTGAGACCCCCGTTGATGAACTCGATCGTCATACTGTCTTCACATCCCCCCGCAAATGAAGAGGCGAAGCAGTGAGACCGAGTTTGTCTCGAAGGAAATAAAAAAGATGATGGGTCAAGGGCTTCGTGAGGCAACCAACCAGTTGATCCTGTGAAGGCACAAATCGGATTTGAAGCAACCATTGAAGAACTTGATCATGAACGAAGTCAATGTCGATCTCGATATGCTTCGTTCGTGCATGAAATACCGGATTCGAGGCGAGTGAACTCGCTCTTAAATTGTCACACCAAATTACAAAAGGGAGTGTGACAAGGAATTGAATTTCAGTGATAATCGATCGAAGCCAAGTGAGCTCAGCAGACAAATTAGCCAACGCTCGATACTCGGACTCAATAAAAGACCTAGCCACCACATTTTGTTTCTTCAAAGACTAGGAGACAAGCGAATCTCCAAGATAGATGCAGTAAGCACCAATTCTTTGTCGATCATCTGGAGAAGATGCCCAGTCAGCATCAGAGAAGCCATGTAACTGAATATTACAGCTAGGTTTAATATGAAGGCCAACCCAACTCGAACCAGATAAGTAACAAAGAACTCGCTTTAAATTTTGCCAATGTATTGTAGTTGGCGCTTGCTGATATTGACTGAGCTTGTTCACAGCAAAGGCAATATCAGGTCGAGTGTGAGTTAAATACTGCAATGCACCTAACAGGTTGCGATATGATATAGGGTCCAACAAAGGAGTTCTAGAGGTGCTGGAGAGTTGAACATCAACAGCAATGGGAGTGGGACATGGCTTGGAAAGGGACATTCCCTAAGCTAACAGTAAGTTTTTAATATACTGGTGTTGCGTCAAATACATACTTGTAGCGTCACGATGAATATTTATTCCAAGGAATAGATGGAGTGGCCCCATATCCTTCAATGAAAACTTGGCATTGAGTTTGTGAATAAGCTCTTGTAGAAAACCTTTTTGAGACCATATAACTAGGATATTGTCCACATAAACCAGAATGAGAATCACTGTAGTTTTGGGGACAAAGTAGAATAAAGAGAAATCTGCTCTTGAATTCATAAAACCCCATTCAAGTAAAGTGTCTCGTTGTCAATAATATCAGGCCCTTGGAGCCTGCTTGAGGCCATACAGGGCTTTGCGAAATTTACACACATGTGTAGGCTTCTCAATATCCGGAAATCCTTTTGGTTGGCTCATTTACACATCTTCAGAGTTGTACCCATTCATACACGCATTATTGGTGTCAAGCTGTCTCACTTCCCAGTCAAGAGAGACAACAAGTGTTTGAATAAGTCGAACAGTAGAGGGTTTGATAACTGGGCTAAAGGTTTTAGAGAAATCTATGCCATGGGTTTGATGAAACCCTTTGGCCAACAATCTTGCCTTGTACTGTTGAATGGAGCCATCCATATGATGTTTGATCTTGTAGACCCATTTACACCCAACAAAATTTTGGGTGGAAGACCAAGGAACTAGAGTCCAAATGTCATTTGCAATAAGTTCCTTGTACTCTGCTTCCATAGCAGTGACCCAGTGAGAGCTTAAGACAGCCTTAGAATAAGTAGTAGGTTCAATAGTAGCCAAGTCAGTAGTAGTCAGTGAGCTAATGTAGGGAACTTTGGGTTTAATAGTGCCATCTCGAGTTCTAGTTTGTATAGGGTGAGTTTTAAGATGAGGTGAGTGTTTGGGTGTATGATCCGGGTGTGGGAGAGGTAAGCAAATAACAATCTTGGGTTGAGAAGTGGACTTGATATTATGTGAAGTGCGTATAACAGTGTGAGGTGAAGGAACAGAACTAGTGTTGGTTATAATATCACAATTAGACGACTGACACTGAGTAAGTAATGTAGAGGTACTAGTTTGAGTGATAGTATTAGTGAACTTATTAGCTACAAGGTCAAAATAGAAAGAGTTAGTACCTTGTGAGGGCATAGGCTGCAGATGACTAGTTGCTTTAGGTGAACCACTGATGTGAGCTGTTGGAGCTGACAAACCTTCACTAGTCACAAGACCTTGAGGCAACTTAGGAAGGCACAACTCCACAGAAGAGTGTTTAGAGGACTCAAAGTGATGAGTGATTAAGAAACCAGTTTGAAAAGGGAAATCAGACTCATTGAATAGGGAGACTTGTTGACTAGAGTAGATGTAGGTAACCTATTGATGAGATACAAAGTAGTCTCAAAATCTTGAACCCAGTATTTGTAGGGCAAGCTAGCTTGAGCTAACAGAGTTAAGCCTGTATCTACAAGATGTCTATGTTTTCTCTCAGCCGTCCCATTTTGGGTTGAGGTATGAGGACATGACCTTCTGAGAATAAAACCCTGATCTAGAGCCATATTAGACAGAGGTCTATACTTTCCCCCCAATCACACTGAACAACTTTGATAGCCCTTTCAAATTGTTTTTCAACGAGACTATTAAAGTTTTTGAAGATACTAAACACTTGACTTTTACCTTTGATATGATAGAACCATGTATACCTAGTGTGATCATCAACCTTGTATAATATCTATAACCTCCAGTAGAGAGAATATGAGAGGGTCCCTAAACATTTGTATGAACAAGGTCTAACACACTACTAGCATAGGAACTAGAAACAAAATAAGGTAAGTTGTGTGATTTTCCAAGTTGACAAGATTCACAAAAAATAAACTCACTTTTTAGAACATAATTGATATTACAAGCTTTTAGGACCGTGTTTAAGATATTCTGAGATGGATGGCCAAGCTTCCTATGCCATCCATTATTTAGGGAACCAGAAATACCAATAGACAAAGCATTAGGAAAAGAAGACATGGTGACTGAAAAGTAGTAAGAGTGACAGAAATTGCCCCTTTTGCCCGTGACTTAGGAACGTCTTCTAGCTTGTAAAGTCCACTCTCAGTAGTCCCTCTGAGAAGCAAAATCCATGACCCTTTTTCTTTCACAAGACAGAAACCCTTGTGAAATTCAATGAAAATATTGTTACGGCTAGTAAGTTGTGAAACAAATAATAAATTTTTGTTTATCATAGGCACATGTAAGACATTATTGAGTGAGATAGGTGAATTGGTGGATGTATGCAAACTAGAATGCCCAAAATGTTCAATATTTAGCCTCTGACCATTACCAACAAGAATACCTTTGTTACCTACATACTCATTCTTTTGAGTCAATAGATTATAGTTTCATGTGACATGGTGACTAGCACCACTGTCAGCATACCAGGCATTTTCCCTTGTTGAGTCTTGTGTTGATAGATAGGTTGATTGCTCCCCTTTTCCTTGAGGCTATTTTGAAAAAGTGGAACCCATGACAGAACGGTCGTCCCTATAATAACACACAGGTGCAGTATGGCCAAACTTATTCCAAATCTGACATGTTGGTCTATTTTGAGAGAAGCGACCTCCTCTCCCTCTATAGAAATCATTTATGCCTCTATTATTATTGAAATAACCATTTCTTCCTCAGTTGTTTCTGTAACCTCCCCTATGCTGTCCATAGGATGATTTTTGACCAATGATATTGCCTTGATTCTTGTAGTCTGTCTTTTTGAGAGAAATTAGCTGATGCCACATTAAGATTAGCTACATTGTTTTGTAAATTCAGTAGCTGGTCTAGTCTGCTTTCTAAGGTAAGTAGACTAGTTTAAAGATCTAGCCAGCCAAGAGACTTTTTATCATCTAGACTGACCACAATTGGAGTGTACTCAGAGTCTAGACCAGCCAGAACTTGAGTCACCAGATCCTCCATAGTTACTCCACTTCCAGCTAGCACTAAGTTTTCAGGTATGTTTTTCATTTTACTTAGATAATTAGTCATCGTGGAGTTACCTTTACGTGTCCTTTGAAATTTAGACTTGTAGTAGGTAATTCTGGATCTTGTATGTGAGCCAGAAAGTTTGCTAGTTGTATCCCACAAGTCCTTAGTAGCAAATTATTCCATCAACTGAACAACCACCTTAGGACTCATTGTAGATTATAACCAACCAAGAAGGAGATGATCCTTCGCAATTCAGTCTTCATGATCTGGATTCTCAGTGGTGTTACTTTCCGAATCACCAAGAAACTTAGGAGGACAGACCTTGTCCCCTGTGATAAAACCTCCTAGTTTGTTACCTTTCACCATTGGTGACACCATAGTTCTCCACAACAAGTAGTTATTTTTGTCAAGTTTAATCTGACTGCTACTATTGTTGCTGATTGTTTGCAGGTGCATGCCTTTAACAACGTTGGAGAGGCTACCAGGAAAGATTGAGCCTAAAGACTCACTGCTTTGGGTGGGAGATCCAGGATTTGCGATTGAAGGCTTGAAGAGCTCTGATACCAAGTTAGAGTAAGAAAAAAGGAGAGTGAAGAATCAAAATTTTCTTTTCTTAGATCTTAATCATTTGTGAACACAAGGTGGCCTTTTATAGGCTGTTAGGGGTAGCTTAGGGAATCAAGTTTGTTAGGAAGTTTTGCCAGCTATTCAATTAGTTACATTTGTATTTTATCATATTTACAAGAGTAACACTAGGCTGCTATAACTTAATAACATGTGATAAGAGCCCGCTGGGCTTGGACCAACTTTGAACTCTTCATGGGATTTGTGCCTTTAATCCGGGCAGACCCGAACCCATGCTACAACATGCCCCGTTTCACTATAGAACCAAACACTAACTGAAACCCTAAAGCAAATCAATTTCCTCTTTCACAAACACTCAGAAACACTTGACACCTCCATTGATGAACTCGATCGTCATACTGTCTTCACAGACTTTGACCAAGTCAAAACCTATCTCTTTATGCTAGAATTTTATGACGTTCTTAATCTCAGTCACAAATTTACTTTTATTATTATTATATAATTTTTTGTGTTTTATTTTACTCCATTAATTAAAATATGATTTGAAGCAGGATAAAAAAACAATAAAAAATATATTTTAAATTCTCATTATAACTTTACTTAATAGGCTCTTCACTCCCAATAGACAAAGAAAAAGAATAAATGCCCGAGACTGACCATCTATGGTTTTAGCATCTATGACTTGAATAGGTAAACCGTAAACGGATTTAATTGAAGTACAACTTTTTTGCTTTTAACTATATTATATTTCATGTTCGTTATCAATTAACCAAATATAAATAATAATATTTATAAAAATATTATTATTTATATTTGGTTAATTGATAACGAAAATGAAATATAACATAGTTAAAAGCAAAAAAGTTGACCAAATATAAATAATAATATTTATAAAAATATTAAAGAACAAGATAGTAATGGAGATTGCATAAATTATAAAAAAGATTAGTTATAATTTTGAAACATGGTTTTGAATAGTATAAATTATTTGTCGGCAATAATTTTATACCACTATTGTATTAGGGGTTAAAAAGATGATGATAATAATTTGTATGAAAATAACTATAGGAGGGTTTTTTTTATGTTTGATACACTAATTTTTATTAGTTTCGTATTCGTCGACAGTCTCGCATGCATAGATGGTCATTGTGTAATTAAGCAGAGCGTAGTAGTAAGGTGACATTCATCGATGTCATTGTGTAATTAAGCAGAGCGTAGTAAAATGTAGTAGCACGGGTCACCGAATCAGATTTTTTATTATTTCAATTTTGGTCATTTAATATTTTAGAGGTAAATCTATAATTTTTTATTATTAAATTTTTTAAATTTTTTTTACTATTTAATATAAATATTTATCATTTATGTTTTTGTTGTTTCCATATTTAATGACGTATCCTAACACTTATGCATATCACTTGAACTTATTTTCTTCGTTCGACATATATTGATTTTGTTAATATAATGGTTTACCTACGGACAAACATCCTTTATTCAATTCAACTATTAATACAACAAAGATGAGGCAGGCAAGTATATTGTTGTATATATGTATATATATATATTTTGAGTTCTCATAACTGTTAATATGCAATATAATTAGCCAATATAGACAACCAAAGGGAAAAAAATTCTAGTTACAAAACTAGCAAAAGTTCAGCATATTTGTTCAATTTCTCTTTAACCTCTCTTAATTTTTTAATTTCTTGAAGGGTTTGGTTAAATTAGGGTCTAATTGGCTAACCAGCACCAAACAAATTTTAAGTAGCCCCAACATTATACCCAAAACACCTTTTCATTTTTTACTAACTCAAAACCCTAAACACTAACCATTTTCCAAATCTAAACCAGGCCCAACCCAACTTTCCCTCTCATTTCCAAACTTCTACAACTTTCGAAAATCAGCCTCAAAATTAGATTCGAAGAACTCTACTAGATCAATACCAAGCCAAGAACTACTACGGGAAAGGGAAAAGAGCAAGTTTTTACTCTTAAATGTGGTTTTTTGTATATTTGATTTTTCTTAGGTTTTTTTATTTGATATGCATTGGGTGTTAGAATTGGCGAAGTTCCGTTATGAAGTTGTTTTTAGTTGTCTAGTGATGGTAGGGAAGATTTGGTTTTGGCTGATTTGGTTATTTAGAGAGATTTTAGGAGTTTTTTTTTCAGGTCGTTAATGGCGGTTTTGGGTATTTTCGAGCCCCCGCCGGTTGGGTGTTTAGATATCCGGCGGGGGAAAAACTGTCACCCGGCGGATAGAAAATATAAACTTAAAATTATAGTTTTCACCCCGCCGGGTGAAAATTGCTCACCCGGCGGGGGAGCTGTTATTTTTTACACCATTCTCATTTTTTTTCTTCGTTCTAACTTATTTTCTTCTAATTGTTCTCGCAGACACGAAGCACTTCACGCGAAGGAGAAGGCGGCCAAAGCGGCGAGGAAAGGGGAAGGTAGCCGACAACCGGTGGTCGATCGCCCCGACCGTGGTGATCGGACCGAGTGTGATCGGTCCGAGCGTGAGGTGCGCCAGGACCGCACCGAACGATCGTTGCATCATAGAAAATATGACGCCACAAGGGATCGCGGTGCCAGAAAGGAGGCTGTAGAATAATCTTCTCCTGCACGAGAGGTGGTCCTCATTCGACGCCGTCGTGCACTAGTAGACGAGGAGGACACGGAGGAGGAAACAGAGGTCCCCATGCCACCACCTCGAAGAGAAGTCCGTGCGGAATAGCGTCCAACCGATGCAGGAGGATGTAAAAATCTATTTCTATCCCAAAACAGCGTCCTTCTTTTCCCGGACTATGCCCAACATGAGGCGTACTACACGTTCAAAAACTACGTAAGTTATCGAATTAATTATATGTTTTATTAGTTAAATTGTTATGTCAACATTATATATATTTTTGATTTTTTTTACAGTCGCGCTCGGTTATCACGGTCCAGTCCAAGTACGGTTTTCTTGGTCAGTGGGACCTTGGCAAACAAATGGGGGTTAGGGCTTACTTGGAAGAGACTCCGTTCTGGCCGTTGATGCGGCATCTACCAAAGTTCAACAACCACGTGCAGTTGGCCGAGGTGTTCAGTGAGAGGTGGCACCAAGAGACGAACACGTTCCAGTTTAGTTTTGGGGAGATGACCTTGACACTGGATGACATGTACGTGATTACTGGCCTCCCGGTTGAGGGGAGAATTATCGATGTCTATAGGCCGGATCCGTTTGAGGCGACATACGCACGCTATGCGGACTTGTTGGGAGTTTCGGCTGATGATGTGCGACAGGAAATGGAGGCGCACGACGAGAGTGGATTCGGCCTCTGATGGCTTAGGAAAACATTCTCGGCGGACGAGTATTTAGATTCCAATGCCGCCCTGACTACGGATATGAAGAAGGCAGCATCTAGGGCATACATCTTGTTCTTCCTCGAGTGTAGTATCTTCACCAACACGAGCGAAAAGAACATCCAGTGCGATTTTATCCATCACCTTTGAGGACTTGACGAAGCTAGGTGAGTACGCATGGGGTACTTGTGCACTCGTGTGGTTGTACAAGAGCTTGGGAGGCATTTCGAATCACTCCTTGAAGAGTTTGGTCGGGTTCTCGGCCTTTATTTGAGTGTTGGTTCTACGACCACTTCCTTATTTTCCGCGCGTCAGTGAATAGTAGTTATAGCCCATCGGATCCGAAAATGCTGGCGTGGTTGCCCAAAAAGATCACGGTATCATTAGCTCGCGGAAATCCATACTACCGTGACATCCTCGCGGCTCAAGGAGAGAGGGATGTAAGTTAGCTTCTTTATGTTTATTAATATACATCTATTCTATATACATCTTGATATTAAAATTACCATTAATATACCCCATGTATGAATACTTACGTTCACGAAATGGTTAGAGTTGACCCAACCCAATCCGATTTCCAACCGGTTTGGCATCTGAGGAGGTGCACCTCTTAGCGAAAGAAAAGTGAAGTCGACATCCATATTTCGGAATAGCCCAACAAAATGGAGTATGCAGTTAAACGCAGATGCAATTTCCACTCCCATCTCGGGCATGGACATCCAATGGTCCTTAGTTCCCACATCACTAGAACATTTCACACGCTCCGCAACATCAATCAAATCCTCCATGCTAGTAAATATCTTAACTTAGACGGATGCGTAATCCATCAGCTTGTTGTAAAGGGTATCCCTTATCAACCTCCACCCATCTTGTTTCTCGTTCAAGGCGTACGCTATCGAGTGGTACCCGCAATGGCCATCAGATTTAACATCGCTAATGGACTCTACGAAAGGCCTAAAATAGATGGGGAATTGGTTCATGTATCCTTTGGGGTTTACAAAACTTGCCTTCACCGGCATCGTAGAGCTTGACCTACAACCCACCATTCCACTACAAAGCATTGTCCCACTTGCTTGCGTTGGAATAGTGCTACATTTCGTACGAGCGGGGGCGCTTTCCGAACCACGTTTAGGCCCTGACTTTTTTTTCCCTTTACTTAAGGTTGCGGTTGGAAGTTTGAAGTCTCCAAGTAAGGATGGCGTACTAGAATTTTCTGATTGAAGCACATACTCGTGTGCACTTTTGTCGCGTTCAGTGGATGTATCATCAGCGATAATGGATAACTTACGTTTGTTAGGTGGACGACCGCGCGCTTTTTGCTTAACCAATGGCTCCAAAATGTTAGTTGTTTCGGGATGGACGATGGCAACCCATTGTTTATAAACGTGCTCTACGCGTGCTTCGTCATTGGACGCCATGACATCGCATACTAGTTTGTCAAGTTTGGCTTTAACTTGCTCGATCGTCGAGAGGTTGGTACGAACTAGGATGTCTAACCTCTTCCAATGTTCATGAAATAACTATAGTGGTACCTCTAAGCCTTTCGCAACAAACTCATAGATTTCGTGGGCGCAAGGCATACCGTGCGTAGTTTGTATGGCACAACCGCAAGGCATATCCGGCGTGATTGTCATGTTGCTAGCACATTCGACTTTGTCGGCCAAAAGTTCCATATCATAGTGGGAGATGTTGCTTTTTAGTTTACCGTACATAATGTTTGTGAATTTATGTACGACCAATAACCGGCTCTTTTCAAAAGAAGCCTTGATGTCTCCGTGTGGAAATTCGATCAAAGTATGCAAGTTCAACCAAAAAGATTCAAAGTTACCTTTCCTCGTACCGATGAAACTCTTGAGGCTCGAATGAGCGCTCTCCACGCGGTTTTTGGTTTGGTTACCACATTGCATCCACTTGTTAGTTCTCCACGTTACAAACTTGTCACCGTACGGATCTACCCAACTTTCGGTATACTCAATTGCTTCCGGATACTCTTTGAAGTCGCGGTGCAATTCCGACCGGTAGTTCTCGTAGGCTAATTCTGTTTCCGTCAACATCATTTGATTCCACACTTTCAAAAAGGCGTTGGACACTTTCTTCTCCTTTATGATCTTTTTCGTTTTTCCTAGGACGTTCATGTTGATGTGCCATCGACACAACATGTTCGTTTCATTGGGGAACACTTCCTCCACCCCCTTCACAAGCGCCAAGTCTCTATCCGTCAAAACAATGGATGGTAATTCGATAGAGTGAGTTACCATAAATGAATGTAAGCACCCTAACACCCATTTGTAGGTCTCGATTTTTCATTCGACATAAACGCAAATCTAATGTAGAATGTTTTCTCTGTACAAGTCGCCACCACGACCTCGTACAACGGCATCCCGTATTTGATCACCTTGTACGTGTTATCCATTAAAATGATGTTTGGAAATGTCCGTAACAAATCGAAACTAATCGGGTGCGCAAAAAAAAAGTTCGCTTATGATATCGCTTTCGTCTTCGGACTTCCTATGGAATTCGTAGTAGTTTAGTTGCTTTAGTTCACCCAACAAGTATTGGAATTGCGACCGACCGCCTTTCTCGAGCTTGCAGTGTTTTAGTAATGCGTTGTACACGGTGCGCATTATAGAAGAATTCTTAGGGTTCAATTTCTTCACTCCACCAAGAATATCACGAGGACGGGATCCCGTTTTCGTAAAACTAACCATGAAATCCATCTCTATTTTTTGAAAGTGTCCCACGTAGGAATGACCTTCTTTGTAGGATTAGTATCGTGATTGTGAAGGCCGCACTCAACCTCTATTCCCCAAAAATCATCACCCATCTTCTTTCCTTTAAGGACGAACGGGCATCCGCATTTTTTCATTCCGGTAGACTTCCTCTTTAGATCCTTGGGATCTACCAGTTTTGTGTAAACTCCTGATCTTTCACGCACAAACTCTACTGAGTTTTACGGTCATGTTTATCGCATCGACGTAAAATACTCACAAACTCGTTATCTAATTCGGTTTCCTTAACCCATTCAATTAGGCCTGCTTGGGAGTAGTAGTGAGATTTGGTGTTGAACAACTCGCCATAATCGACCGAGCAAGGCACCAGTATTTCCTCATCCTCCGCCTTCGCCATGCACGAAGTAGACAAATCATCCTTTGACTCATCTTTTAACTCTCCATCTCCAGTCTTTAACTCTTCTCCCTCTGTTAAAAAACCATAAATTATGAGCATGGACAAAATAAGCCAACCCCAACGGTTAGAAAATTCACACATTGAAGGAGGTTGCCCCGCCGGGTCTAGATAGTTACAACCGGCGGGGACATTGTTACACCGCCGAGTGAAAATTCACGGACCGACGGGGATATTGTCACCCGACGGTTGACAATACCATACCCGGCGGGGGTCTACCACAAAATCAAACCCCATTTGTGCATAAAACACAGGGGTTTTCCCCGGCAGGTAAAGAATTGAAAACCGGCGGGGAACAATCCTTTCCCGGCCTGTGACAATACTATACCCGGCGGGACCAAACAAAAAATGAAACTCAAAATGTGCACAAAATAAAGAAGTTTGCTCCGCCGGGTATAGAGTAACAATCCCGCCGGGAAAGGGTAAACCAACCGCCGGGTGGGACTCGATAAACCCGCCAGGCGTACATAGTGTGCCCAGGCGGGGAACCTTCTTAGACCATATTATAAATGTTCATAGTCCCCGCCGGTTGAAAAGGGTGAAACCGGCGGGGCACTTCGGTTCTATCGTTCTAATTCTAGAAGGTCTACCAAAATGTAAACTTTTCTAAATAGATTGGTTAGAACAACTACCATATTTGGAGTCCCATGCTCCTCAACAAGCTTCTGACATTCCGAGTCCATCTTTCGATTATTTCGAATTTACAAAAAAAATTATTGATTTTTGAAGGATCAAGTGTTTATTTGTGAGTTTGAGAGTTTTTGAATTTTGTGGAGTTTTTGAATTTTTGGGTGTTTTTGAATTTTTTGTTCAGTGTTGAGTATAAGAGAGTTGTTTGGAGGAGTAATTTTGTGTTCTTATACATTTGGTTAACCATACCCACATTTCACTACAAAACAAAAATAAAGATTCTTGGTCAAAAGGAAAAATCATCTTTGACTATTGAATTAAAAAGATTCTCTATATTTTAGGAGTGTTAACAAAAATTGAACCCTAGCCAAACCCTTTCTTGAAACCAAACACTTTAGGATAAGTCATTTTATCAACCAACTAAATCTTTCTTGATGTTTGCCATCTTTGAGATATTTAGTCACATCAAGAATAAAATAAACGGTCAACAATCCAATACTTACAATATTTTTGAATTTTTTAGGTCTTTATCACAATCATTGTGGAGGACGTTCCATTAAAATCATTGAAGCTTCTAACAATGCTATGCAGTATGCACATAGATGAACTATATCCAAATTTAAAACAAATGTTGAGAGTCTATAACTTCTTTTTTATAATATACGTAAAAAAAATATACTTCAAATCCAACCATCAATCTAATTAAAATTAGGAGTACAAATGCTATATTCAGTACGAACTTGATATTTTTAGGAACTTAATACTATACCTATTTTGGATATTATATTTTGACCGAACCTAATAGTTTAAATTATTTGATATTTGTGTATTTTAAAAATAAATAATGTATAATATCAGTTCACGAGTGACCAAAATAAGTTATCAATATTTATAAATAATAATAAATTAATTAAATATCGATCCATAAAATATTATAATATAAATTTTATGAAATGGTGTTGATCTTGATTATAAATTTTTCTCATTCATTCTTTTCAAGATCCGTCGTGGTTTACAAACCCTACTGTTGGCATGACGAATTTTTTGTTTCAAACAAATGGGTAAAAAATGTTAGTCGCACTTAAAAGTGAAATTTCCGGATTCTATTTTATACCTACACAAAGGAGGTAATAAAAAAATAAAAAGATGAGTTCTTTTTACTCTTATCATTTAAGAACCGTGGGAGATGAAAGACTCATGTACGATTATGAATGAGAAAAAGACTTGAGAAATCCTCCTTTCGACTCCAATTCTCTAACCTCAATTGTAATTTTATTATAAAAGTAGCTGCATCAACCTCAGCCACTCAATTTTTTTATATCTTCTTTTATTTCAAATCAAATGAATAAGCAATTAATAATATTAGGTTACAAGATGTGTACTCTTTTTTTTTTCTATAATATTCAATGTTATATATTTATAGAATATAGATTATCAGCACATCTTCATTTTACTTATATTTTCCTTAAATTTAAGTTCTTTCCGTATATCTTATATTTTTCATTTATAGAATATAGATTATCAGCACATCTTTAACGTTTTACATGTAGATTTTAGTGGTTTTTAATTATATGATATAAAAAAATTAAATGATTATGAATATAATTCCATAAAATTTTATTACTATTCATTGACTTAATAAAAAAATGAAATCATAATTATTTTATTAATTGATAAAGATAAAACTTGAGAATGATACATATTAGTTGGTTAAAAAAAAGATACACATGAAATCTTATAAGCTATATAATATAATTTAACTTCAAAATTAACCACCGAACCGAAATTTGAACACATGCCAAACTCTTGGAACGAATTAGGTCCAATAGCTTTCGAGGGATTCACTCAGAACTCTCTTGATTATGAGCTCAATATTGTTTTTCAATCTTCCCAATTTTTTTTTTTAAATTTCATCAAGATCTTGATATTTTTAAGGATATAAAAGAAATTATTTCTCAAGCTTAAGCTTAAGCTTATCTCCGATCTTTGGAGATTTACATTTTTTTCAGGTAATCAGTATGACCTCATTGGAATTTCAGAACAACGAAAGGATGATTTTTTCAAACTTAAATATGGAATTGTTCAACTTATAGCGTCAAATATAAATATTCTGGGATAACTTCTAGCATATACTCTGGAATGTTTTATTTTTTAACTACTCTTAACCTGGGAATGCTAAAGCTTGTTCAACTTTAATGGCTGACATTCAAATCTTCAATCATGTATAAACTTTATTGACTTTATATGACAAAATTCATTATCTTCTCCAATTATCCATTTTATCTAACTAATTACCATCTTCTCTACTCGATCTCTTATTGATTAGTTGATTTTATCTTTAAAGCATCCTGTTCTTGTCATTTAGAGCCATTTAGTACAGTCAAGCTATGTATGTATCATGCGTCATGTTTCTACTACGTTATTTAGCGTGTTTGCATATTTGGGGTGACATATTAATTAAACTGTTTGTGATGTTTGGGTGTTGTGCTATGTGTTTATGGGTTGTCAAGGTATTATCTTCGGTTTAGATTATTGCTTTTGATTGGGTATTTGATTTTTGATTAAGAATTTTGTTTGTTTTTTATTGCTTTCTTTGGATTTGATATTTGATTTTCAATTAAAAAAATTATTCTTTTTTGATTGTTTGATTTCGATTAGGTAATTGAATTTGGATTGGGAATTTGACTTTCGGTCACGACTTACTTTTGATTTTGTTTTCCATTTGATATTGTTGGGTTGTTTGATTATATTCGTTTAACAGTCGTGGATTATTATCGCAAATATGACAGGAAGGATGACTCTATACAGTCTATTAGTACGCAACTTAATGGAAAACAATTTCCTATTGAATTTATGTCATGAAAGAGTTTCTTCATGACAAGCATATGTGGGGATATGTTTCAGGTTTAAGACTTTCACCTATAATAAAACTAGTATTAAGAACTATTTATATTTCTTAAGTAGTAGGAAACCGATAATGCTAAGGTTATCACTTTGATTAATAACTCTGTAACTTAGTTGATTCGTACTCAATGGGCTAAGTGAAAAACAACAAAATAGGTTTGGAATCATATTAAATGATTGTATATCTAGTCTAACTTTTCTAGGCAATAATATTTTGAGTATAATATACATGCTTTACAACAGAAAAATATGAGTATTTCATATTTTTGTGTTGTCATACCTGATTTGTGGGACCAACTTAGCGCTTGCAGAATTTGCGAATTTGAAGATGTTCAAACCTTATGTTGCTAGAAGGGAAGATAAAATATTGGTACAATTTTTATGGACATATACTCTAAGTTGAAGAATTGGGTGGAGGAATTCTCCGTCGATCCCCTCTTCCCACTATTGATTCGGTAGTTCATGAGCTTATTGCACAGGATACTAGAACCAAATATTAGGTTGGCAAGGGGTCCAAAGTGACTTATATTCCTATTGTGTATATGCTTCACAACAATGACCTCTTGCTCCAAATCAGTCTAAGAAAACACGAGGTGGAGCAAATTTAGCATTTAATGAGTATGGCATATGTAAACAGAAGAAGCATTGAAAGTCACAATTCCCATTACTGAAAGTAAAACAAAAATGAACCCTTCAGCAACAACCGCTTCAACAACGACCCCATCAACAACATCATTCTTCGTAATAATCGCTTCAGCAACAATCATTTTATCCTTCTCAATAGTTTCGTTATCTATTTCACCCCTCATAGTTTAACGATGCTTTTGCATCATTTGTAGATACTTATAACATCATGCCACCCATTGCACTGAATTTCCAGATTATGAAATCCTTTAAACTTTTTATCATTTTAAATTATACTACTGATAAGTCCGGAATTTCTCACCACTCACTGTAGAAACCGGACAGGAGCAATTCAGACAAAAACCACCCACTGAACCATCCGAACAGGACTAATGTATTAAAAACTAACCACTTTATGACTAAGCTAATTACCAACCTGCTTAATAAATTAATGGGTCTTTGAATTCGACCCGGTCTCATGAGTTTGACCCGAAAACCCATGAGGCCCATAATTAAGGGTATAAATACACAACTACGCTCATTAAATGAAGGTAATGAACATTTAATACAACCAGGAAGCTCAAAGCTCTCACTACAAACTACCCAAACACTAAATACCCTTGAAACATTACAAAAATCCTCACGAAATTACCCTTAGACTGAAATTATCCACACCAAATTGGCGACCACAATGGGAGGTGAAGGTGCTTGAATCAAGCATTCGAAACCATCAAGAAAGATCAGTTCGGATGAATCCGGACGAGCAGGAAATACTACCAGCTTTGGCAGAAGTGGTGGGAGAAAATGATGAATACACTATCGAGGAGCGAGATAGACTAAAAATTGAGATAGAAGCCTTGATGGATGCTAAAAGGGTAGAATTTGGAGTGAAAGAAAAGTCAAAAGTATCAGCAGTTCACCATACTAAAAATCCAAGAGAGCATGAGCCGTCAAAAACCTATGTGAGCACTAAAAAGACTCATGCTAGCTCAAAGACGTCTCACTGATCTAAACCGGTGGAGAGCTTAGATTTAGACTCAGAATCTTCCAGCAGCTCCTCAAATGAAGATGGAGTCGAAGAGTCTGTGTCATCCAGCAGTGATGAAGGCTGTTCTAAGAAGAAACAGAAGTTGGTTAAAAAATACTCGAGAAAAAGGGACAGTCATTGAAGGTTGAAGAGGCATCTGGGTAAAGGGTCGTCTCATAGTCATGGCCATGGTCGGAGGCACGTAGACTGATTACTAATGGATCCTTTTGCCTTTCATGATGAGCCAGGTATCTTTGCAACTCCTAACGAAGATAGTGCATTCAGTCGTGGCCGCAATTGAAGACAATCTCCATTATCCTCCAAGATATTGTCCTGAAACCTTCCTAAGAGGTTTAGCATAAAGATAAAAAAGTATGATGGTAGTAAAGATCCAGATAACCATCTGCAGCAATTCAAAAAATTTATGATGAACTTTGAAGATGATGATAAGATACTCTGTCGAGCATTCTCTCAGTATTTTACGGGGAGTGCTCTAAAGTGGTACAATAGTTTGCCACAGGGTTGCATTAGAAATTTCGACACTTTTTGGGTGGCCTTTCGGAGGCAATTCGTGGGAAGAAAAGAAGTAAAGGGAAATTGAGACACTATAATCCATTGTGCCCAAGAACCAAATAAATCGTTAAAAGAGTACATAAGTCGTTTTGTGAACACTAAAAATGGATTAGCTGATTGCTTTAAACAAATAGCATCAGATTTTCTAAGGCAGGGTTTGAACCCTCGCAATCTGGCTGATTCAGTAACCAGGAAAAAGGCTATGACGTGAGGAGGTTTACTGAATCAGGTCGGCAAACAGATTAATGTCGATGAAACAAAGAAAACCAGGGTGCACTGGCAGGTGAGGTCTACTCCAGCTGCACCAAATCAAAACCAAAATCAGTCCAGCAAGGCAAATGAAGCCGGACATGGTCAAAACAGGGCCAAGGCTCAATCCCACCCAGCTGGCCCAACTCAAAGCCAACAATCTAGAAATAAGCGAGGACCTTGGGTTGAACCGGAGTGGTTTGCTGAACTAAAAGAAAATGTAGCTACCATTTATGATAAAACGAAAGATGAAGTACATTTCAGGAAGCCGGCTGCATTACAATCACCAAGAGAAAGTCGAAATAACATTTTTTGTCAGTATCATCGTGATACTTAACATACCACTAAAGATTGCATCGCATTGAAACAAGAAGTATATAATTTGATTGAAATATGGAAGTTGGGGGTATATGTTAAAAGAAAAGGTGGAAATAGGCCTGATAATGCTCTTCGGACTGGCCCGAACAGCGCAGGGACATCGGCTCCAGATGGGGCTATGGTGATAATTGAGAGGTTTGATGCAGAATCAGAATATTTGGATCCTGATCCAACTCGAAACAAGATGGGTGTTATCACAGAGCATTGCAAAACGGTGTCTAGCCTCACCAGTTTTTTCGAGTCACTTACAATATTTGGAGGAGACACCATGATTGCACCAACTGCTTCTTCGAGAAAGAGGCATGTTCATACTCTAGCTACCCAACTAGAAGGAGGCATGACTTCCTATCAATCAAAAATCCCATTTCCCTTCATTGTTTTCGATGAAGATGACTTGAGGGACATAGCCGGTCCCCATGAAGATGTTGTCGTAATAGTAGCATCTATTGGGGGCAATGACATAAGGCGAATTTTGGTGGACACCGGTAGTTCAGCCAATATCCTATTTTTAATTTCCTACAAACAAATAAAAAACCCATTAGTAATTCAGAGTTCGAATAGGTCAATTGTGGGTTTCAGGGAGTTTGAGGAGGAGGTTTTGTTAGGAAAAAGCCCTTTTAAGAAGATGGTCAGGATACTTTTTATCGTGGTGGATTGTCCCACTTGTTAAAATGCCATTTTGGGGAGGTCTTGGCTCTCTAGGATGCATGATGTGGTGTCAAAGGTCCACCAATGTTTGAAATACGCTGTACAAGGACAAGTGGGAGTTGTCCAGAGCAGTCAGAAGGTGCCAAGGGAGTGTTATGCAACAGCAATAGCCCCTCGAACTTTGGGGGGCAGTTCGGATCAGTAAGGATTACCAATTTGAGGGGCCCTCCGGGGAGAGGGTGAAATTGATAACCCTAGAGAGACCTCTGGTGTTTTAATACCTACTCAAGAAGTTGAAACTCACTCTCTAGTTGAAGGAAAAATGTCAAGATTTGGTCCAAGATGACATCGGAATTAAAGGGTAAAATGTTAGCTTTTTTGAAAGACCATCAGCATGTTTTTTCTTGGTGCAATGCTGATGTAACCGGAGTACCAACAGACATTATATCACACCAGCTGTCCGTCGGGAGGGATATAGCACCTGTTGTAAAAAAGAGGAGAGATTTTTCTAAAGAGAAAGATGATGTCATAGTTCAAGAAGTTGACCGGCTTACTAAGATGGGGCACATAAAGGAATCTCAATACCTTTTATGGACAGCCAATACGGTGTCGGTAAAAAAGAAAAATGGAAAGTGGCGTATGTGCATCGATTTTACGGATCTCAAAGGAGCTTTCCCGAAGGATCTATATCCAGTTCCCCGACAATTATCTTTAGTTTGTGATGCACAACCATAGGAGTGTCATTTGGTTTGCAATCCACCATGCCAACTTCAGCTAATAAATCCAATATATATTTCCGTTGGGAGATATAAATCCCTCCTCTTGACCTACGAACCTCGATTCCTAGGGAATACTTCAATCCCCCAAGGTCTTTCATTTCGAACTCCTTGAAAATGTTTTTCCTAAGAGAGCTAATTTCTTCTTCATCATTCCCCGTCATAATCATATCGTCGACATATATTATAAGACAAGTGACTAATTCTCCTCTCTTTTTGTAAAACAAGGTATAATCCCCATTACTCTGTTTGTAGCTATACTGCTTCATTGTCATTGTAAATCTCCCAAACCAAGCACAAGGAGACTGTTTGAGACCATATAATGCCTTTTTCAGTTTACATACCTCATTTTCTTGAAAACCATCAGAGAACCCTGGTGGGGGTTCCATATATACCTGTTCTTCCAAGTCTCCATGTAAGAAAGAATTCTTTACATCAAATTGATGAAGAGGCCAATCTTTATTCGCGGGAATTGAAAGTAAAACTCTGATAGTGTCAATCTTTGCAACCGGAGAGAACGTTTCAGAGTAGTTTATACCATATGTTTGTGTATATCCTTTGGCAACCAATCTTGCCTTGTGTCGCTCAATGGTGCCATCGGATTTATATTTTATATTAAACACCCATCTACACCCGACTTCTTTCTTCCCTTGTGGTAACACACAATTCTCTCATGTACCATTCTTTTTTAGAGCTTCCATTTCGGTATTCATTGCCTCATGCCATTCATTCATCTTTTTAGCTTCTTGAGCTGTTATAGGGATATGTTGAGAGAGAATAGTAGCTGAAAACGCCTTTGCAATCTTCGTCATTCCTTTCTTGTCCGTTTTTACCGGATATGTAGAAGCACGAGGAACGTGTTCCGGTGAATACCGGTCAGGAGAAACCCGTCGATTTTTTCTTGGAGGAAGAACCGGAGTTTTAGTTTCAACAAATGAACTTCCTGAAATGTCATGGCCAATAGCATTTTGTGAATTATGACATTGTAAATTGTTTACCTCTTGATGGACATTTTCTTCGGGTGATTCGCTGGTAGTATCCATGGCATTTATTTCTTGTTGGACATTGTCTTCGGGAGAATCATTGGTGGTAAGAACTTCCTCGTCAGTCTCCTTTATGTTGGAAGAGGCGTGTTCGGTTGCGCCATCTATCGACTCTGTCGGCACATCCTCAAAGTAAATTTCATATAGCAACCAGTAGAGTGATTCACTTACTTTCTCCCCCTGAGCACGAGTTTTGTGGTCAAAACAATAATCGGATTCTAAGAAGTCACAGTCCATGGTGACAACGAGTAACCAGAGTGTAACACCGATATCCCATTTGATGAACACCGTACCCAACGAATACACACTTTTCAGCACAAAGATTAAGTTTGTTTCGACTAGTTTTAAGGATATGAACAAACACCGAACAACCAAAGATACAAGGTGGTAAGGTCATAACAGATGGAATTGTAACTTGGATGGCAAACACTTGTAATGAAGTTTTATTTCCTAGACATCGAGTTGGTAGACGATTTGCAAGATACGTAGGTGTAGCAAGAGCTTCTGGCCAAAGAGAACGGGGAACTCTAGATTCAATCATAATAGCACGAGTTTTTTCAAGTAAAGTACGATTTTTTTCGTTCTAAAGTACCGTTTTATTGAGGTGTGTTTGGACAAGTGGTTTGATGGATAAAACCATTTGTTTTGAAACAATTATGCATTGTTTGGTAATGGAACAGAGTTTGTCAACCAAACAATGCATAATTTTTTCAAAACAAATGGTTTTATCCATCAAACCACTTGTCCAAACACACCTCAATAAAGCGGTACTTTAGAACGAAAAAATCATACTTTACTTGAAAAAACTCGTGCTATTATGATTGAATCTAGAGTTCCTCATTCTCTTTGGCCAGAAGCTCTTGCTACACCTACGTATCTTGCAAATCGTCTACCAACTCGATGTCTAGGAAATAAAACCTCATTACAAGTGTTTGCCACCCAAGTTACAATTCCATCTGTTATGACCTTACCACCTCGTATCTTTGGTTGTTCGGTGTTTGTTCATATCCTTAAAACTAGTCGAAACAAACTTAATCTTTGCGCTGAAAAGTGTGTCTTCGTTGGGTACGGTGTTCATCAAATGGGATATCGGTGTTACACTCCGGTTACTCGTTGTCACCATGGACAGTGACTTCTTAGAATCCGATTATTTTTTTGCCTGACACCAACAGATTCATCCTTTTGAAATTAAACTTAATCTCTTTTAAGAGATATAGAGGATTCAAAGCAGAGACAGCAATCAATAGCTAAGGTAACAGAAAACTACTTCGACTAGGTTATTATACTATATTCATTCAATTAAAGGCTTGAACTATAGGAGGATCCTTTCAATTGACGTTGCTCGATGTGTATGAACGTTTTGCTTTGAACTGCATCCAAAATCTTTAGATTTATATCTTTTAGCTGATTCCACAAATTTAAAGCTCAGAACTCCAGCAGAAGAGATCAATGACACCATAGATGACAGGATCTTAAGAAACTAAACAAGCTTAAGATCCTGCTTAATTGATGGAGCCGAAAGCATCAAGAGACTTGAAAAAAAAATTGGTATTTACGTAACTACTACCAAATTTTCTTTAGGTTTTGCCTAAATTAGGTCCAAGAGGGATAACCATCCCCAAAAGTTTGACTAATTTTAGGACTTATCGAAAATACCCTTTAATCCCCTCCGGCTGAGCAAGCGGTGAAGCTCCCCGCCGGGTGAACAAACGGGTTCAAGGACAAAATGGTAAAAGTCCAAAAACGCTCAAATTTTGGGAATGGTTAACATTCTTAGCCCAATTTTAGCCAAAATATTTTCTTTATCTTATTATCTTTTAGATTCTTATTAAGTTATATTTTGGAATTCTGATCTACCTATGATTTTTTTAGATGATGTTAAGGGTTCATCTTCTAAAGGAGGACTTCCCACGGTTGGAGGATCAGAGGATTCATCTTCTATTGTTTGCAGAGCTTTTGAAATATTTGCTCCTTAACCTGATTAATGCCATTGATTGTTCCTTTTATGAAAAAGTGCCATGAATCCAGGTTCTGGTTGAGATAAATTGTTCTTATTCTGCTTATTTTTATCTACAATGACTTTCGGTGTCTAATTCTTGATGTCCACTACCATTTATACTTTATCTTTGGAGTTACTTTGTTCAATGCCTGTTGGTTGATTTTCTGAACTATCTCCTTTCACTATTATAGACTTGAGTTTGGGAAGCCTAGTCTTTTCTTGAGTTGAAAAGTATTTCTGATCTTGTAATTGATCAGAATTTTTGAGTTGTTCTTTGTTGTTATGCTTCCTACATAATTTTTGTTGATGAACCAAGTGATAACATTTAGAACAGTAAAAGGGAAGATTCACATATACTACTTCTTGCTAGTAACAATCGTTTTCACCGAAGTCTATCCATAAACTGGTGAAAAGATCTTGAGATATATCTAATTCCAACCAAACCTTGCAATCATTGTGTTTAACCCTGTTTTTTGTGAAACCAGATCGTTAGAGGGTTTCCTATTGCTTTAGCCACATATATTATTATTCATTCATCAAACATAAACTCCGGTAGGTTTGGAAGTGAAATCCAAATATGAGTTATTGGAATCTCTTTGTTTTTATTGAAATGTGGACGCCACTTTAGTAGCCTCATTCTCTCGTCTTCTACTTGCCAAACAGTTCTCTTCCATATTGTTTTTGAGGTCCTCAATCATATCAAAATCTAGAAGGATATGTGTATTATCCTAATGTGAAATGTTAACTTTACTGTGAAAGCCAATTGAATCAAAAAATTTCTGGATAGACGCATGTTTGGGTTTCCTTGTAGAAATTTTTCAACGAGTGTGTCATTTGCTCTTTGTTGCAGATTTTCTTTAACATTAGTTGAGAATTAAATGTTTATGTGATCTTTATTCTGTTGTATTTGATACTTTTCTTGCATATCTTTTGTTCTTGGATTTGTAATTTTTTGGATATGACATTTGATTTGGGTCGTATGCAGATAACAATGGGACATTTTTCTCGAAGATTGGATTTATCAACAAGTTTCGTTTCCATTGAAGAGCATAATCTTATTTGTTGTTTAACGGAGGAAAATCATTCTTCCTTGTTACTTGTTAATTTGATCATGTAGAATCCAATTTGTTTGATATGTAACCTTGATTTTGAAGTTGTTTGCCCGCATCCATTCTGCCGGATTGAGCGGGCCAAAGACAAGCATCAGAAGTTCTTTTTAAATTCAGGAAACATTTCAAGAAACAAAAAAACTTTCTTGGAGCTTTTTTTCTCAACTGACCAAATAACAAATTATTAATTTCATTTCATTTAGTTTTTATAATTTATCAAATTAACATTACTAATTCAAAATATGTTATTTTTAATGGTTTTATAAATTATTTATGATATTCAGATTAATTTATGATATTAGTCCAACAAGTTAAAAAATTTATAAATTTAGTTTATCGACTTGACAAAATTTATAAATTTAATCTCTAATTAGTGATTTTTTTTGGCGTTTTGAATTGAATTTATAAATTTTGTCAAATCCATAAACCCTTACCAAAAAAGAAAAGTACAAAATAACATTAAGACTACTAAATAACTTAAGCCAGTATTAAAATATAAGCTTGAAAACATCAAATTTTATATGAATAACGTATTTTAAATGTTGGTTTTTGACAATTACTGTTAGTTGTTGTATATACTAAATAAACAAAATAAACTTTGGAATCCAAAATCATCACCCATACATATATAGATTTACAATATGCTTCAACTAACTCATAAATTTAGTTTCAAATTTCTCATTCTAAATTTTATTTTATTATTGTTATATACCTATTAATTAAGAGAATATGATTTAAAATTTTGTTTAAAAAACATGAAAAAATGTTAACTTTACTTAATAGGCTCGTCTCCTTAGTAGAAAATAAAAATTAAAAACAAGAAGTATATATAAAAGTAAGAAGTGATTTCATTACTCAATTGAAAAGATACACATTGTATGGAGTGAATAAAAAAACTCTTAAATATTTAAGGGCTAAAGACAATTTAGTCATTGAACTAATTTAAACAAAAACAATTTGGCTCACGAGATAGCTTGTCTTCAACGTCCATCTCAAACCAGACCAGACCAGGAAAAGTCCTAACCAACAGAGAAAAATCGGATACATTAAACTTCATTGAGTCTTTTGATCAAGAAAGCCCCGATTCTTCTTCATCTTCAAACCAGAAAGCTTTGCTAAAGAAAGAAACCCTAACAGATTCCCGATTGAAATTCAGTAATCCTCCATTATAACAGCTTCCATCAAAAATCAAATTATATAGCCATCCTCTAAATCCATAGTAGTTCTAAACAGTTGAAGCAATTGAAGAGTCCTGAAAGACAATGATGCTCAAGTAATTGGGATATAAACAGAGAAGAGTCTGCAAATTTCTTCAAGTCACCAATAATTTGCACGAACAAAGACCTACCCTAAAATATTAAAACACTGATAAAACTATTGCAAGAGCAATGCCCAGTTAGTCAGAATCGAGATAAAGGTAGCAGAAACTTAAACTCTCGAGAAACATAATCGCTTGAAGAGAATTAGGGATTTGCAATTAGGATAAAGAAATTTTGTTTTTATTGTTTCCTTTAGGAGCCAACCATTTGAGGTAAGAAATTATGTTCTTATTGTTTCCAGCAAATATACAACCCAGTGCGTTTGTCACTTTTGACCAGACCTTTTTATTTAAAATATTAGAAATATCTATCCCACAAATAATGTTCTTAATTGATTGAATTGCCACTCTTGTAGGAATAATAATGCCATTGAATTTGGCTTTATTACGATTTCTCCCGATAGTCCAGCACATAATCCGAGGGATAAGATGAGTAATGTGTTTTTTCTTATCATAGAAATAAAGAGAGTTCCTGATAATATGAGTTAAACTCATATATACATCCCGAAAGTATTTCCAAATCTTTTAACCATGTGTTTTTTCTTATTATTGGTTATATGACTAGATACAGGGATAACAGTTAATAGGAGAGGAGCATGGTCATAACAAGTTTTAACCATGTGTAAGACCTTTGTATTTTTGAAGGTGTCAGACCAATAGTTGTTGATCAAAGCACGATCTAGACTCTTCCATTTTATATTTCTGTTCAAGTAAATTTGTTGCTAGCATAACCAGCATCTTCAAGCTAGCAATCATTTATACACTTGTTGAAGTCATCTATGATGTTATGACAGAGAGCAGTACACCCAAGTTGTTCATCATTGGAGGTAATAACGTTATAGTAACATATAATCATCTAGCCTTTGGTAGTAGTAGAGATATTCCATAAGTCTAGTATTTGTAACCTGTTACACTTAGCATATATATTAGTTAGGTTAAAATAATTAACAAGACCAGGATACATAACCTCAAAATGGATAAGCTGATCCAGATTGATAAGATAATCAACTTTGATATCTTCCGTCCAAAACACTGATATCTTATTAGCCATTGGTCTTGAATAGTTAACATCCTGACATCATTAAAGACAATCATATTCTTCAATCTTTCCATAGTTGATTTATTGTAGATCCCTCTAATATTCCAATTAATCATCCTTATCATTATTGGATAATGATTTTGTGTTTATGTTCCTCCCTGAATAATTAAGGGATTTGATGATGGGATTCTTAGGTTTTCTCTATTTCTTAACAGATTTGAATTTCTTATGCATGATTTCATTGAAGTCTGGCTTTGGAGATGAAAAATAGGTCTTCATGGGAGTAGTTGAAGTGCTGCCAATGTTATCAGGATCTGGAGAGTTACCACTGTTGCATAAGTTTTCATAACCCAACGTATTATTGTGAGTAAAGCCTTGATCCAGGTCTTGGAAAGCTTCAATCACCTTACTATCAACAGGATTTGAAGATTTTATCATAGTTGTAATAGGGTCTATAATGATGTAATAGTCTTTACTAAATCTTGATTGTAATTTCCTTTCAAGTTACCATCAAAAATTTCTTGAGAGGTACTGATAATAGTAGATTTGACTTTAAGTCTGTAAAACATTTCAGATTGTGTAATAAGAAGTTTATTCTGGATTTGGATTTCAGGTTTATGTTGAGTAACATTGTCTTCATGCCCATAATTTATTACTTCATCTTCAACAAAAATCTTATTTTCTTCCAATTTCAAAACTTTCTTGCAATCGGAGTAATCATGTCCCGTATGATAACAAAAATTACAATAAGGTGGAATATTTTTATAAGTAAGAGACAACCAACAACAATTGAATATACCAAAGTCAACCCAGATCCTTTGATGAAGCTTTTTCAAAACATCCAGTTCAAGAAGAGCGTAGCAAGTGTTTTGCGAACCTCTGTTCTTGTCAGGAACAATAATCTTGTATCGCTCCCTAATCCCAGAAACAATATCCTTCATAATTTGTTTATTATAAAGGTATTCCGGAAATGTTTTCGATTCTGGTCCAAATTAAGGAGATTGGGCTTTCCTTTTTCCCATTGAAATCAGGAGACCACCAGAGTAATCTCATCATCAAGTCACCAACTGTCCATACGTTTCTCGACCAAAGTTTGTAGACGTCTTCGCGAAGATCAAATTCGAAAAAGATATAGTAGGAATCCTTAATTATCATATTGTAATTTCCTTCAAATTTGAAAGAGTTTAAGAAGTCATTAAGAATCAAATTTTTCGGTAAACTAGAAGAGAACTTCCCAACCAGAGTCATCTTTGAGTTTTGAATAAACCAATACTGGGTTTCTTGGGAGAATTGAAAGGAAATGTGGTTTTCCTTTTCCTCAATTCTTTCGGTTTTCATCACGAGACAAGGATGAACGAAGTTAGGTTTCAGAATCTCAACATAAGATTTTATTTTTCCTTCAAGAGTTGTAGTCTTTTGGCTTCCGAACATGGTATTCTTCTTCAAAGAAACTGTATCTGACAGTGTTTGCCATTGATAACCAAGAGAAAAGCAGAAAAAGGGAGGGAGGAAAACGATTAGATGAAGAGATTACAAGTGTTTTGTTGCTGGATTCTCAAAAACTCCACTCTTGAGAGAGAACAGAACTCCATTTTAATTTTCGAACCTTTTATCACCCATAATGTTAATTTTTGATATATATGAATGAGTTACGATTTTGTAATAGCTTATTTTTATTGGATGAGTGGATTTATTTAAAATACAATATATTTTCTAACTATATTATATTCCATATTTTTTTATTTCTTTTTCCAGTTACCATTAAACCAGATATCATAAATATTAGAATCTATAAAAACATATAAATATAACCAATTTTGGACTTTTAATCGTAATTTCATAAATTATAAAATACAAGTTCAATCAAAGTAATAATTATTATTTTATCGTAATAGTTCATTTATATACTGTTATTATTCTGAAACATTTTTTTGAATCATATAATTTTGTTTATCATGCCTGTGTGCCAAATTTTTTTTTGTATTAAGATAAAGATGTCCTTGCGTTTGAGCACATAACAGTCACAGCTAATGAGATTTCTCTTCCTAGGGTTGTTCAAGCAGTAAGGAAGTTGGCCAAAGCAATTGGAAAAGAAGGGAGGGTGGTGAAAAATATTATAACATAGTCTTGTGATTGCAGTGCTATTGTATATTTAAACTAATAAATATAGACGAACTCCATATTAACGTTATTTATTTTTTTAATCTCTGACAGGATAAGTAAGCATCAATTCTCAAACCGATCTTCTAGGGAAGCCTAATCAAATTGGCCAAAGAAATTCCAATGATATCTTTGTTTGTTGCTATATCAAGGTCTAAGAGTGAATTGCTAGTTAAGTCAGATTCCATGTATCTAGGGTTCTCAACACATCTTCCATTGACAATCACGAATAAACTTTGTCCTGAAATCACTTTAAAAAGTTCCTCATGATAACCCATTTCTGGACGTTTGCGAATAAACTCTGAAATAGTTGTTCTCTTGAAATAATGCGAGTGCAAATAAACAAACTTATAATCTACGACAATCGTTGTTCTCTTGAAGCTTTAACTAAAAGAGAACTAAACACCGCTTCCAAGACTTAGTTAGAGTAAGCAAAAAAGGAGAGTGAAGAATCCGAATTTTGTTTTCTTAGATCTTAATCATTTGTGAATATAAGGTGGCCTTTTATAGGCTGTTATTGGTAGCTTAGGGAATCAAGTTTGTTAGAAAGTTTTGTCAGCTATTCAGTTCGTTATATTTGTATTTTATCATATTTACAAGAGTAACACTAGACTGATGTAACTTAATAACGTGTGATAAGAACCCGTTGGGTTTGGACCAGCTTTGAATTCTTCATGGGCTTCGTGCCTTTAATCCGGGCAGACCCGAACCAATGCTACAACACGCCCCGTTTCACTATAAAACCAAACACTGACTGAAATCCTAAAGCAAATCACTTTCCTCTTTCACAAACACTCAGAAAAACTTGAGACCCCCGTTGATGAACTCGATCGTCATACTGTCTTCACATCCCCCCGCAAATGAAGAGGCGAAGCAGTGAGACCGAGTTTGTCTCGAAGGAAATAAAAAAGATGATGGGTCAAGGGCTTCGTGAGGCAACCAACCAGTTGATCCTGTGAAGGCACAAATCAGATTTGAAGCAACCATTGAAGAACTTGATCATGAACGAAGTCAATGTCGATCTCGATATGCTTCGTTCGTGCATGAAATACCGGACTCGAGGCGAGTGAACTCGCTCTTAAATTGTCACACCAAATTACAAAAGGGAGTGTGACAAGGAATTGAATTTTAGTGATAATCGATCGAAGCCAAGTGAGCTCAGCAAACAAATTAGCCAACGCTCGATACTCGGACTCAATAAAAGACCTAGCCACCACATTTTGTTTCTTCAAAGACTAGGAGACAAGCGAATCTCCAAGATAGATGCAGTAAGCACCAATTCTTTGTCGATCATCTGGAGAAGATGCCCAGTCAACATCAGAGAAGCCATGTAACTGAATATTACAGCTGGGTTTAATATGAAGGCCAACCCAACTCAAACCAGATAAGTAACAAAGAACTCGCTTTAAATTTTGCCAATGTATTGTAGTTGGCGCTTGCTGATATTGACTGAGCTTGTTCACAGCAAAGGCAATATCAGGTCGAGTGTGAGTTAAATACTGCAATGCACCTAACAGGTTGCGATATGATATAGGGTCCAACAAAGGAGTTCTAGAGGTGTTGGAGAGTTGAACATCAGCAGCAATGGGAGTGGGACATGGCTTGGAAAGGGACATTCCCTGAGCTAACAATAAGTTTTTAATATACTGGTGTTGCGTCAAATACATACTTGTAGCGTCGCGATGAATATTTATTCCAAGGAATAGATGGAGTGGCCCCATATCCTTCAATGAAAACTTGGCATTGAGTTTGTGAATAAGCTCTTGTAGAAAACCTTTTTGAGACCATATAACTAGGATATTGTCCACATAAACCAGAATGAGAATCACTGTAGTTTTGGGGACAAAGTAGAATAAAGAGCAATCTGCTCTTGAATTCATAAAACCCCATTCAAGTAAAGTGTCTCGTTGTCAATAATACCAGGCCCTTGGAGCCTGTTTGAGGCCATACAGGGCTTTGCGAAGTTTACACACATGTGTAGGCTTCTCAATATCCGGAAATCCTTTTGGTTGGCTCATTTACACATCTTCAGAGTTGTACCCATTCATAAACGCATTATTGGTGTCAAGCTGTCTCACTTCCCAGTCAAGAGAGACAGCAAGTGTTTGAATAAGTCAAACAGTAGAGGGTTTGATAACTGGGCTAAAGGTTTTAGAGAAATCTATGCCATGGGTTTGATGAAACCCTTTGGCCAACAATCTTGCCTTGTACTGTTGAATGGAGCCATCCATATGATGTTTGATCTTGTAGACCCATTTACACCCAACAAAATTTTGGGTGGAAGACCAAGGAACTAGAGTCCAAATGTTATTTGCAATAAGTTCCTTGTACTCTGCTTCCATAGCAGTGACCCAGTGAGAGCTTAAGACAGCCTTAGAATAAGTAGTAGGTTCAATAGTAGCCAAGTCAGTAGTAGTCAGTGAGCTAATATAGGGAACTTTGGGTTTAATAGTGCCATCTCGAGTTCTAGTTTGCATAGGGTGAGTTTTAAGATGAGGTGAGTGTTTGGGTGTATGATCCGGGTGTGGGAGAGGTAAGCAAATAACAATCTTGGGTTGAGAAGTGGACTTGATATTATGTGAAGTGTGTATAACAGTGTGAGGTGAAGGAACAGAACTAGTGTTGGTTATAATATCACAATTAGACGACTGACACTGAGTAAGTAATGTAGAGGGACTAGTTTGAGTGATAGTATTAGTGAACTTATTAGCTACAAGGTCAAAATAGAAAGAGTTAGTACCTTGTGAGGGCATAAGCTGCAGATGACTAGTTGCTTTAGGTGAACCACTGATGTGAGCTGTTGGAGCTGACAAACCTTCACTAGTCACAAGACCTTGAGGCAACTTAGGAAGCCACAACTCCACAGAAGAGTGTTTAGAGGACTCAAAGTGATGAGTGATTAAGAAACCAGTTTGAAAAGGGAAATCAGACTCATTGAATATGGAGACTTGTTGACTAGGGTAGATGTAGGTAACCTATTGATGAGATACAAAGTAGTCTCAAAAGCTTGAAACCAGTATTTGTAGGGAAGCTAGCTTGAGCTAACAGAGTTAAGCCTATATCTACAAGATGTCTATGTTTTCTCTCAGCCGTCCCATTTTGGGTTTAGGTATGAGGACATGACCTTCTGAGAATAAAACCCTGATCTAGAGCCATATTAGACAGAGGTCTATACTTTCCCCCCAATCACACTGAACAACTTTGATAGCCCTTTCAAATTGTTTTTCAACCAGACTATTATAGTTTTTGAAGACACTAAACACTTGACTTTTATCTTTGATAAGATAGAACCATGTATACCTAGTGTAATCATCAACCTTGTATAATATCTATAACCTCCAGTAGAGAGAATATGAGAGGGTCCCCAAACATTTGTATGAACAAGGTCTAACACACTACTAGCATAGGAACTAGAAACAAAATAAGGTAAGTTGTGTGACTTTCCAAGTTGACAAGATTCACAAAAAATAAACTCACCTTTTAGAACAGAATTGATATTACAAGCTTTTAGGACCGTGTTTAAGATATTCTGAGATGGATGGCCAAGCTTCCTATGCCATCCATTATTTAGGGAACCAGAAATACCAATAGACAAAGCATTAGGAAAAGAAGACATGGTGACTGAAAAGTAGTAAGAGTGACAGAAATTGCCCCTTTTGCCCGTGACTTAGGAAGGTCTTCTAGCTTGTAAAGTCCACTCTCAGTAGTCCCTCTGAGAAGCAAAATCCATGACCCTTTGTCTTTCACAAGACAGAAACCCTTGTGAAATTCAATGAAAATATTGTTACGGCTAGTAAGTTGTGAAACAGATAATAATTTTTTGTTTATCATAGGCACATGTAAGACATTATTGAGTGAGATAGGTGAATTGGTGGATGTATGCAAACTAGAATGCCCAACATGTTCAATATTTAGCCTCTGACCATTACCAACAAGAATACCTTTGTTACCTACATACTCATTCTTTTGAGTCAATAGATTATAGTTTCATGTGACATGGTGACTAGCACCACTGTCAGCATACCAGACATTTTCCCCTGTTGAGTCTTGTGTTGATAGAACGGTCGTCCCTATAATAACACACAGGTGCAGTATGGCCAAACCTATTCCAAATCTGACATGTTGGTCTATTTTGAGAGAAGCGACCTCCTCTCCCTCTATAGAAATCATTTCTGCCTCTATTGTTATTGAATTAACCATTTCTTCCTCAGTTGTTTCTGTAACCTCCCCTATGCTGTCCATAGGATGATTTTTTACCAATGATATTGCCTTGATTCTTGTAGTCTGTCTTTTGAGAGAAATTAGCTGATGCCACATTAAGATTAGCTACATTGTTTTGTAAATTCAGTAGCTGGTCTAGTCTGCTTTCTAAGGTAAGTAGACTAGTTTAAAGATCTAGCCAGCCAAGAGACTTCTTATCATCTAGACTGACCATAATTGGAGTGTACTCAGAGTCTAGACCAGCCAGAACTTGAGTCACCAAATCCTCCATAGGTACTCCACTTCCAGCTAGCACTAAGTTTTCAGGTATGTTTTTCATTTTACTTAGATAATTAGTCATCGTGGAGTTACCTTTACGTGTCCTTTGAAATTTAGACTTGTAGTAGGTAATTCTGGATCTTGTATGTGAGCCAGAAAGTTTGCTGGTTGTATCCCACAAGTCCTTAGAAGCAAATTATTCCATCAACTGAACAGCCACCTTAGGACTCATTGTAGATTATAACCAACCAAGAAGGAGATGATCCTTCGCAATCCAGTCTTCATGATCTGGATTCTCAGTGGTGTTCCTTTCTGAATCACCAAGAAACTTAGGAGGACAGAGCTTGTCCCCTATGATAAAACCTCCTAGTTTGTTACCTTTCACCATTGGTGACACCATAGTTCTCCACAACAAGTAGTTATTTTTGTCAAGTTTAATCTGACTGCTACTATTGTTGCTGATTGTTTGCAGGTGCATGCCTTTAACAACGTTGGAGAGGCTGCCAGGAAAGATTAAGCCTAAAGACTCACTGCTTTGGGTGGGAGATCCAGGATTTGCGATTGAAGGCTTGAAGAGCTCTGATACCAAGTTAGAGTAAGAAAAAAAGGAGAGTGAAGAATCAGAATTTTCTTTTCTTAGATCTTAATCATTTGTGAACACAAGGTGGCCTTTTATAGGCTGTTAGGGGTAGCTTAGGGAATCAAGTTTGTTAGGCAGTTTTGCCAGCTATTCAATTAGTTACATTTGTATTTTATCATATTTACAAGAGTAACACTAGACTGCTATAACTTAATAACATGTGATAAGAGCCCGCTGGGCTTGAACCAACTTTGAACTCTTCATGGGATTTGTGCCTTTAATCCGGGCAGACCCGAACCCATGCTACAACATGCCCCGTTTCACTATAGAACCAAACACTAACTGAAACCCTAAAGCAAATCAGTTTCCTCTTTCACAAACACTCAGAAATACTTGACACCTCCATTGATGAACTCGATCGTCATACTGTCTTCACAGACTTTGACCAAGTCAAAACCTATCTCTTTATGCTAGAATTTTATGACGTTCTTAATCTCAGTCACAAATTTACTTTTATTATTATTATATAATTTTTTGTATTTTATTTTACTCCATTAATTAAAATATGATTTGAAGCAGGATAAAAAAACAATAAAAATATATTTTAAATTCTCATTATAACTTTACTTAATAGGCTCTTCACTCCCAATAGACAAAGAAAAAGAATAAATGCCCGAGACTGACCATCTATGGTTTTAGCATCTCTGACTTGAATAGGTAAACCGTAAACGGATTTAATTGAAGTACAACTTTTTTGCTTTTAACTATATTATATTTCATGTTCGTTATCAATAAACCAAATATAAATAATAATATTTATAAAATATTATTATTTATATTTGGTTTATTGATAACGAACATGAAATATAATATAGTTAAAAGCAAAAAAGTTGACCAAATATAAATAATAATATTTATAAAAATATTAAAGAACAAGATAGTAATGGAGATTGCATAAATTATAAAAAAATTAGTTATAATTTTGAAACATGGTTTTGAATAGTATAAATTATTTGTCGGCAATAATTTTATACCACTATTGTATTAGGGGTTAAAAAGATGATGATAATAATTTGTATGAAAATAACTATAGGAGGGTTTTTTTTATGTTTGATACACTAATTTTTATTAGTTTCGTATTCGTCCACAGTCTCGCATGCATAGATGGTCATTGTGTAATTAAGCAGAGCGTAGTAGTAAGGTGACATTCATCGATGTCATTGTGTAATTAAGCAGAGCGTAGTAGAATGTAGTAGCACGAGTCACCGAATCAGATTTTTTATTATTTCAATTTTGGTCATTTAATATTTTAGAGGTAAATCTATAATTTTTTATTATTAAATTTTTAAATTTTTTTTTACTATTTAATATAAATATTTATCATTTATGTTTTTTGTTGTTTCCATATTTAATGACGTATCCTAACACTTATGCATATCACTTGAACTTATTTTCTTCGTTCGACATATATTGATTTTGTTAATATAATGGTTTACCTACGGACAAACATCCTTTATTCAATTCAACTATTAATACAACAAAGATGAGGCAGGCAAGTATATTGTTGTATATATATATATATATTTTGAGTTTTCATAACTGTTAATATGCAATATAATTAGCCAATATAGACAACCAAAGGGAAAAAAATTCTAGTTACAAAACTAAGCAAAAGTTCAGCATATTCGTTCTATTTCTCTTTAACCTCTCTTAATTTTTTAATTTCTTGAAGGGTTTGGTTAAATTAGGGTCTAATTGGCTAACCAACACCAAACAAATTTTAAGTAGCCCCAACATTATACCCAAAACACCTTTTCATTTTTTACTAACTCAAAACCCTAAACACTAACCATTTTCCAAATCTAAACCAGCCCCAACCCAACTTTCCCTCTCATTTCCAAAATTCTACAACTTTCCAAAATCAGCCCCAAAATTAGATTCGAAGAACTCTACTAGATCAATACCAAGCCAAGAACTACTACGGGAAAGGGAAAAGAGCAAGTTTTTACTCTTAAATGTGGTTTTTTGTATATTTGATTTTTTTTAGGTTTTTTTTTTATTTGATATGCATTGGGTGTTAGAATTGGCGAAGTTCCGTTATGAAGTTGTTTTTAGTTGTCTAGTGATGGTAGGAAAGATTTGGTTATTTAGAGAGATTTTATGAGTTTTTTTTTTCAGGTCGTTAATAGCGGTTTTGGGTATTTTCGAGCACCCGCCGGTTGGGTGTTTAGATATCCGGCGGGGGAAAAATTGTCACCCGGCGGATAGAAAATATAAACTTAAAATTATAGTTTTCACCCCGCCGGGTGAAAATTGCTCACCCGGCGGGGGAGCTGTTATTGTTTACACCATTCTCATTTTGTTTCTTCGTTCTAACTTATTTTCTTCTAATTGTTCTCGCAGACACGAAGCACTTCGCGCGAAGGAGAAGGCGGCCAAAGCGGCGAGGAAAGAGGAAAGTAGCCGACAACCGGTGGTCGATCGCCCCGACCGTGGTGATCGGACCGAGTGTGATCGGTCCGAGCATGAGGTGCGCCAGGACCACACCGAACGATCGTTGCATCATAGAAAATATGACGCCACAAGGGATCGCGGTGCCAGAAAGGAGGTTGTAGAATAATCTTCTCCTGCACGAGAGGTGGTCCTCATTCGACGCCGGCGTGCGCTAGTAGACGAGGAGGACACGGAGGAGGAAACAGAGGTCCCCATGCCACCACCTCGAAAAGAGGTCCGTGCGGAATAGCGTCCAACCGATGCAGAAGGATGGAAAAATCTATTTCTATCCCAAAACAGCGTCCTTCTTTTCCCGGACTATGCCCAACATGAGGCGTACTACACGTTCAAAAACGACGTAAGTTATCGAATTAATTATATGTTTTATTAGTTAAATTGTTATGTCAACATTATATATATTTTTGATTTTTTTTACAGTCGCGCTTGGGTATCACGGTCCAGTCCAAGTACGGTTTTCTTGGTCAGTGGGACCTTGGCAAACAAATGGGGGTTAGGGCTTACTTGGAAGAGACTCCGTTCTGGCCGTTGATGCGGCATCTACCAAAGTTCAACAACCACGTGCAGTTGGCCGAGGTGTTCAGTGAGAGGTGGCACCAAGAGACGAACACGTTCCAGTTTAGCTTTGGGGAGATGACCTTGACACTAGATGACGTGTACGTGATTACTGGCCTCCCGGTTGAGGGGAGAATTATCGATGTCTATAGGCCGGATCCGTTTGAGGCGACATACGCACGCTATGCGGACTTGTTGGGAGTTTCGGCTGATGATGTGCGGCAGGAAATGGAGGCGCACGACGGGAGTGGATTCGGCCTCTGATGGCTTAGGAAAACATTCTCGGCGGACGAGTATTTAGATTCCAATGCCGCCCTGACTACGGATATGAAGAAGGCAGCATATAGGGCATACATCTTGTTCTTCCTCGAGTGTAGTATCTTCACCAACACGATCCAAAAGAACATCCAGTGCGATTTTATCCATCACCTTTGAGGACTTGACGAAGCTAGGTGAGTACGCCTGGGGTACTTGTGCACTCGTGTGGTTGTACTAGAGCTTGGGAGGCATTTTGAAGCACTCCTTGAAGAGCTTGGTCGGGTTCTCGGCCTTTATTTGAGTGTTGGGTCTACGACCACTTCCCTATTTTCCGCGCGTCAGTGAATAGTGGTTATAGCCCATCGGATCCGAAAATGCTGGCGTGGTTGCCCAAAAAGATCACGGTATCATTAGCTCACGAAAATCCATACTACCGTGACATCCTCGCGGCTCAAGGAGAGAGGGATGTAAGTTAGCTTCTTTATGTTTATTAATATACATCTATTCTATATACATCTTGATATTAAAATTACCATTAATATACCCCATGTATGAATACTTACGTTCACGAAATGGTTAGAGTTGACCCAACCCAATCTGATTTCCAACCGGTTTGGCATCTGAGGAGGTGCACCTCTTAGCGAAAGAAAAGTGAAGCCGATATCCATATTTCGGATTAGCCCAACAAAATGGAGTATGCAGTTAAACGCAAATGCAATTTCCACTCCCATCTCGGGCATGGACATCCAATGGTCCTTAGTTCCCACATCACTAGAACATTTCACACGCTCCGCAACATCAATCAAATCCTCCATGCTAGTAAATATCTTAACTTAGACGGATGCGTAATCCATCAGCTTGTTGTAAAGGGTATCCCTTATCAACCTCCACCCATCTTGTTTCCCGTTCAAGGCGTACGGTATCGAGTGGTACCCGCAATGGCCATCAGATTTAACATCGCTAATGGACTCTACGAAAGGCCTAAAATAGATGGGGAATTGGTTCATGTATCCTTTGGGGTTTACAAAACTTGCCTTCACCGGCATCGTAGAGCTTGACCTACAACCCACCATTCCACTACAAAGCATTGTCCCACTTGCTTGCGTTGGAATAGTGCTACCTTTCGTACGAGCGGGGGCGCTTTCCGAACCACGTTTAGGCTCTGACTTTTTTTCCCCTTTACTTAAGGTTGCGGTTGGAAGTTTGAAGTCTCCAAGTAAGGATGGCGTACTAGAATTTTCTGATTGAAGCACATACTCGTGTGCACTTTTGTCGCGTTCAGTGGATGTATCATCAGCGATAATGGATAACTTACGTTTGTTAGGTGGACGACCGCGCGCTTTTTGCTTAACCAATGGCTCCAAAATGTTAGTTGTTTCGGGATGGACGATGGCAACCCATTTTTTATAAACGTGCTCTACGCGTGCTTCGTCATTGGACGCCATGACATCGCATACTAGTTTGTCAAGTTTGGCTTTAACTTGCTCGATCGTCGAGAGGTTGGTACGAACTAGGATGTCTAACCTCTTCCAATGTTCATGAAATAACTATAGTGGTACCTCTAAGCCTTTCGCAACAAACTCATAGATTTCGTGGGCGCAAGGCATACCGTGCGTAGTTTGTATGGCACAACCGCAAGGCATATCCGGCGTGATTGTCATGTTGCTAGCACATTCGACTTTGTCGGCCAAAAGTTCCATATCATAGTGGGAGATGTTGCTTTTTAGTTTACCGTACATAATGTTTGTGAATTTATGTACGACCAATAACCGGCTCTTTTCAAAAGAAGCCTTGATGTCTCCGTGTGGAAATTCGATCAAAGTATGCAAGCTCAACAAAAAAGATTCAAAGTTATCTTTGCTCGTACCGATGAAACTCTTGAGGCTCGAATGAACGCTCACAAATCATTTCTTATAATAGGCCAACAAGTTTTAAAAAATTTACCATTATATCCATCAGGCCCAACATCAACAGAAGGGTTTAGGTCATTTATAGCTTCATAGATTTCAAAATCCATATGAGCCATAAACAGCATTTCATTTTCAGAGTCATCCACCAGATTAGGGATGAAATCCTCAAGCAAGTTAGGGTACCAGGGGTTAGGAAGGTCAGCAATTAGGGATTTGAAATGATGCACAACAGATTCTTCAATAGCAGATTCATCCTCCTCCGAGTAAGAACTAGTCCAGATTCTAGATATATTAGTCTTTTTATGCCTCATCTTCACATAACTATGAAAGAATGAAGTATTTCTGTCACCCTTAAGCACCCAATTTTCATTGGCTTTCTGAGCCCAATAATCTTCCTCTCTTGCAAGTAGCAAAAGATGGTTCTCCTTGGCCTGCTTTAGATCCTTAATATCCTCAGAAGAGTTAGAAACCGGTACCTTAGTCTCCAGTCTATTGATTTTCTCCTCCACTTGATTGATAGCTTCAAAGACATTCCCAAATATCTGCCTATTCCAGACCTTCAACCTAACTTTTAAGTACTTTAGCTTAGACCATAACTTCAACATAGGCTCTCTTTCATAATCTACAGCCCAACAATCCTCCACAAATTTGAGAAAATCTTTATGCTTGCACCACATGTTCTGAAATTTGAAACTAGAAACTATTTTTGAGACATTAGTAGAGATAGTAATCAGCATAGGGGAATGGTCAGAGCAAGACTTAGGGAGATGTATAACATTAGTTTTATCAACATAGTCAACCCATTTATTGTTCATTAAAACTCTTTCTAACCTTCAATATTGCTTCCCATTAGTCCAGGAGTACTTGTTCCCCGAAAAACCAGCGTCAGTGAGATTGCAGTCCAAAAATAAAGCCATTAAACTCATCCATACTCCCAGAGCAGTTAGTAGTACAGTGAAGCTGTTCACTAGGAACATCAATAGTGTTGAAGTCCCCCATTAAGATCCATTCTCTATCATTTTGATCAGCCTCTCTCAACTTGTCCTAAAGATTTCTCCTTAGACTCCTTGAACATTTTGCATAGATACCAGTGACTAAAACATTTTTAGGAATATCAACATGTCTAACTAGTAAGTGTAGAAACTGGTCATCATCAATAATGGCATCCACCTTGTAGTCCTCATTCGATAAAACCTAGACTTTGTTAGTACAATTACCAATAAAGCCCTAGAAGCCTGATTTCTTCGCAATGACTTTTAATTGAGACTCACCAACGATAGGTTCTTGAAGATCCAGAAAAGAGACTTTTTTAGATATTTTCATTGATTTAATTCTGCATTGAGTTTTATTGTTACCCATGGCACGTACATTCCAACATAGAATTGTACTGGTCATTTAAAAGATTTTGCAGATTTTGCAGCATGCTTATGCTGTAGACATTTAGGGGCCAGGATACCCTTTGAGTTGATATGCTTATTTTTTTTTAGTTTCCTTATTTCCACTTTCTTATCATTTCCAGTCTGCTTACTGATAGGTGAAGATGGAAGGCTACCAGTACTTTGCTTTGTAGGAGAATTGGTGCTCAATAGCGGTTCAACAGAAGAGACTTCACTGCTTTCAAGACCCTTAGCCTGATTCTTACCTTGGGTACATTCTTTAGAGTTACTCGCAACAACTATGTCATTTCCACTTTGATTATTTTGATCATTAATAATTACAAATATAAACTTTTTATTTTGATCCTTAATTGTGAATGCAGGAATCAAAGAATCAAGAAATTGAACATTGGAGGGTTTAGACTGATCAACAATATTCCTTTGGGTGGACTTCTTACATTCATTTTCTGTATGCCCCAGGTGAGTACAAGTATTATAGTATTTAGGAGCATTGATATACCCCAGGTCTTGCCACTAAGAGATAGATCCAAAAGAGATTTTGATTTTCCTTTGTAGAGTTTTAGAAACATCTAAAACCACCCAGATTCGGCAATAATTTTATCTAGCTCTGTTCTTGGATGGAACCCAGACACTTAGAGGGGTGTCAATATTTTTAGCCACCTTCATTATAGTGGCCTCACAATATATAAACCCAGGCATATTTGGAAGGTCAATGTAGACAGGGGTATATGGGTTTTCAATATTGACATTGAATTTCGGTAACCATTCCAATAGTCTCATTACCTTGTCACCAACATGCCAAACATTTTGTTTCCACAATTTTAGCAGGTCTTCCTTTAGAGAAATCTCAATAAAAATGTGACGGAAATCCCAACTAGAGACGTTATATTCACCTTGAAACGTAAACTTCTTTAAGAAATCCAAGACAGAAGCATAATTAGGTTTACCATTGGAAAATTTACCAACAAGTTTAAATTTAGCCCTCTGCTTTAGAACATCCAAGTCCCCTACATCAAACTGTATTTTGATATTACCGTTCTCCATAGACCTGCTTACATTCTTGTGAATCACATCCCCTGCATTTTGTTTGAATAAGTCAGCATAGGAAGTTTTTGATACTGACGATCAAATTTTGCTTGTGACAGGTTCGAAAATCGGGTTAATCCTGATGTTAGGCTAACCAGAAGTCGAGATTCGTGCCGAGAAGTTCTCATGATTATCAGCAGCACGCTGATAAACAGAAGGACAATCTGTATCCCTCATTAGAAGCCAAGAGATCCAAGAGAGAATTTAGAAAAAACTCCAATCTTGGAGCATTCTTATAAGTTATAACTAACTTATTGTGAATGGGCGACTGTCTACTATCCAACGTTCAAGTGATTTGTTATATATGTTTTATAAGTTTAACATAATCCTAGCTTTCCTTCGAAATTGTATTGTCGAAAAGTATCTAGTCTCAAAATAACCAAATATCGAAAAGTATCTAGTCTCAAAATAACCAAATATCGTATAATTTAAATAATTATAATTCGCTAATACCTAATAGCCAGATAACTAATTTCATGTAAAATTAAGTTCACATGCATATTTTTTGTGATAAATAAAAAAGGTTATAAACTTTTAACCTTTTTAAGTTGGATAAAGTTTATATGAAATAATACTCAAACATAAATTTCAACACAATATATACATATAATTGGATTATTGAAATTGGACTAATTTGATTTTACAGAAAATAAAAGA
Source organism: Limnanthes douglasii subsp. nivea (assembly GCA_036936605.1). Taxonomy (NCBI): domain Eukaryota; kingdom Viridiplantae; phylum Streptophyta; class Magnoliopsida; order Brassicales; family Limnanthaceae; genus Limnanthes; species Limnanthes douglasii. The sequence goes on from JAUPFV010000002.1 coordinate 277,490,968, forward strand.
CATTTATACTAAATTATCCTTAAAATTGTTTAGGTAGCATGGTTTTTATTTTTATTCTTATTAAAAATGGTTTTAATATTTTTTTCATACAGTTTCGCTTGATCGTATAAATATTTCACACTAACGTAATTGAAACTTTACATCCGAGACATAAACATGGCCAGAATGCTGCGCTCGGAAGCAAGTTTTTGAAAACATTCGTGTATGAATATGGCTGTCCAAAGATGTTACTAGCTATTATGTAAACAACATTTGTTATTCAAAATACATGACATGACTTTCATGTTTGGCAATTGTCTCATGTTAGTGTTTTTTATTTATTTTTATAATAAATAAGTCTCTTACGTTTTGAAAAACGTAATAAATATATTATTTTTTGAAACGGCCCAGTTATTAAAATATTAATTATTATTTTCATTTTATTTATTTTTTATGATTTATGAAACGGCATTACTAATCCAAGATATTTTATATTTTAAATTTATGATATTTGGTTTCATTTTAATTAGTATAAGATAAAAAAAATGATATATGATAGTTTTTTTAATGACATATAATATATAATATAGTTCAAAGAAGAAACATGGAACTCCAAATAAAGGTTTTTTTAATGAAATATAATATAGTTCAAAGAAGAAACATGGAACTCCAAATAAGTCCGTTCATCCATTGAAAGCGAGAAATGCATAGCTCTCGCAAATATCTGATTTCACAAATATATTCTTTTTGGATGTTTGAGAGAGGAGACTGTACAGTCAAGTTAAAATAGGATTAGAATCCATAAACAAATTTATATATTTTATTTTAAACACAAAATTCAAGTCATATTTCTTCAATCCAAGATCCTAAAGTATATAGTAAAACTATATAACATATTGTAAATGAATTTAAAACTAATAAGGTTAATGGTATAATGTCATTTATATTCTTTACTTTTAATATATTATAATAGCACTTTCATTATAAAACTACGATGCAATGATATATTAATACAGTAGAATTTTGCATTCTAAAGCCTATTTTGTTTATATCCTATATAAAACAACAAAATAGGTATCAACGGAGCATAGTGTAAACTTGGTAAATAAGGACAAGATATCAAATTTATAGATATTATCTATGGTTAATAGTTTAGAAACATTATTTTCAATAATACCATTTCGTTTATTCTACAATCTCCTGACAAATTATTTGTCCGGAACCGTATTACTCTTCTTCTTTTATTTATTTATATATAAACTCACGAAAATTCACATTAAGATATTCTGAATAAATTACAACACTAATATCCAAAACATAGGAGTTAAAGAAAATTGATATTTCTTTAAAAAGGCTAATAAGGACATAATTTTCGTCCAGCGATAAATTGGATGCAAGTTCATCACATGGGGGAGTGACGAATTATATTACGCCGCAAGTATTATAGTTGTGGTCGTAATGGCGTACATAATTGTTTAACATTTTAATTTTTTTTAATGATATTTTCTAATGAGGTTGTTGTACAAACTCAATATACATAGGTGTTGTCAGCTAATTCAGAGATTTGTAATATTATATATATATATATATATATGTATGTGTGCAAGTTTAACTCATGTTTAGTACAGTAAAGTTATGTATGTATAATGCACTGATATGTTAATATTCTGTTATTTAGTATGTTTACACGTTCGAGGTGATAGAATTTTTAAAGTGTTTGTCATGTTTAGGTGTTCTGCTATATGTTTAGGGGTTCACAGTTATGTTACCTTATATGTGCATTGAAAAATATCTAGTGTTGTAAATGTGTGCTAACAAGATGTGAGAGAATTACCATTTTTGCTGACACTTGGACTATGGTATGTACAGAGTGATGTCGTGCATGCCAATGAACTGTTTCGTTTCTGATACATGAAGTTTGATTGACATTCATCTTCTTCCATATGTGAAAGTACTAGATGAGATATGTCACATCGTTAAACTGATTCAGATACTCAAGGTGTATTATGGTACGACGACTTTATATCTTATCTAGTAAGGTCGACATTCGGTCATGTCAGTACGTATTATAATTTGAGCGTTCATATGTTAATTCTCTAGGACTGTTTGGTAGACTCGGTATCCTACACATGTGGGCAATGGCAGGCGAGTCATTGAAGGAAATGAGTTTAAATCCTAATAACTTAGAAAACGATTATTCTGTATAGGTCGGTACATACGGAGAACTACCACGTATATTTTCCTATGGTAAACACCTCGTTTCATGATGTCGTTGCTGCATCTACACACAACACACTTATGCATAAATGATTTTTGAATATTGAAAGGTTCATTACTTCACCATAAAGCAGTCAGGTACGATCCATACAGAAGTCTTGATTGATTTTGAGATATGGCCTAGAACTTACACTATGTAACCTTAAAGTGTTGGCTCTAGAGGTAAGGTCTAATGCATTGGCGATTACCATCCATACTATTGATTATAACGAGTGCGGTATATAAATTCCCAATCATAATCTCGAATCTGATAAATTTTGGTATGTGTTAGATTAGTTTGGTATAAGATTAAAAAGCAAACAACCAACTCAGAAAATCACTTCAAGCCCCCAAATTGGTGAGAGGAAATTTAAAGAGTGGAGGAGATAAATTTTAGTCTTGTTAAGCCTACATAATGTTTTCTATTGTCTTAGAGACGACGGACCTTCTACACTTACAGAAAAGAGCACCCCTAAGATATAGTGACAGAATTCTAACCGAATCACTAGGTATGTCTTAGAGAATGAAGTCCAATAACGGTTTTTTAGGTCCCAGGCCATTTACAAGTTATTGGAAGATGACATACTTGCCCACCTTGAGAGGAGTTTGTTTAAGTTCCCTAAAATAAAAATTAAACACTTGATTGGGAGAATATAGTATATGAATTACACGGAATATATAAAGGTTAAAGAGCACGTCTATAAGATGAGTCATGGTCATGGGAGACTTAAGCCATTAAATTTTGAGTTCCCAGGGTCTATTATATTGGAATACATTATATTGTCCTTACCGCCTAAATTTAGGGTCTTCGAGGCAACATGTGATTTTCTTGAGAATAAGTAAGACATGATCACTCTTATAACTAATATGGTCAATCACGAAGATAAGAATCCAGAACATAGCATTTTAAAAGCCAATATGATGGATGTTGGTAATTGTATTCCTCAAAATAATAGAAAACACTCATCCATATCAGATGTACAAACTAATACTTAATAATCCGCTAAAGATGAAGAAGACTCCAAGAAAGAATATGGCAAGAAATTACCATATTTTCACTACAAGAGCATGAATCACTGAAAGAGGAATTGCCCCACCAGGTATAAGGCATGGATGGCCAAGAAAAGTAAACTATCTTTTTCTATGACTTCAGATGTTAATTTAGTTTCAGTGTCAACAGACACATGATTGGTTGATACGACAACAATGACTAATGTATATATATTTCGTTTCAAGGATCAAGCCAAAGCAGGTCTCTCAGTGATAGAGAGATTTAGTTATATACTACTGATAAAATGTTGTGGCTAGTTTCGTCCATACGCCAATTTATGATTTGTTAAAGTTTATGACATATTTAATTTTTAAGGATGCTTTGTATGTTCCCTCTTTTAGGAAGAATTTAGTTGTTTTTTCATTGTTGGACAAATCCAAATATTTTTATTCTTTTGGTAATAAAAAATATGAGATCTTTTATGATCATCGTCTTATGGTGTGCTTCATTGTATTGATAACATGTATAAATTAGTTTATAATGATTATCACACTGTAATATATGTAACAAAAAAATAACTTTCAAAACTTCAATTTCTCCATAACATAAGCGTGTTGTTCATATCTCTATTAAGAGAATAAAAAAGCTTATTGTTGACGGCCTTTTAGGCCCCTTGATTATACTAATTTACAAAAATGTAAACATTTATATAAAAACCTAACATATCAAATTTGAATCCTCTCGTAGTAAAAAAGTCTTGAATTTAATTTATATAGATTTCTCCGCGCATATACATAATCATGGAATTATCACATATACTTTATTTTTTTATAGATAACTTTTCACGATATGACTACATATATTTATCTCATGAGAAATCAGAAGTCATTGAAATGTTCAAGTTCTTCAAAGACCAATTTTAATTACAACAATGCAAACAAATTAATGTTATGAGATATGTTTGTGGTGGTGAGTACTATGACATATATGATGGTTCTTGGTAATAACATCATTGACCATTCTTTTTTTTTCTCGGAGGGAACCCGCAGCCGCTACTCAGAGTGCAATGAGTGTGCACAGGGTAAATCCTCAGTCTGAAGCAATAGCATCCAAACCAACGCCAGAAGGTAAACCACACAAGGTGACAGGCTCAGCCGAGAAAGCGTATGTTGAGGGACTCGAACTCATGATCTTTGGTCATAAGCATGTCGTACTCAACCAACTCGGCTACCCTCTTGGGGGCGACCATTATCTCTCTAATTCAAGGAGTGTGGGATTATCGCTCAATACACCAGCTTCACCGAGTATGAATGGGGTATCCAAGAGGAGAAACCAATATTAATGATCATAGTTAAGAGCATGGCACCTCATACAGGTCTATCATATTCACTATATGGGGATCTTTTTAGTATGTGAGAGAAATCATAAACAATGGACATTCCTCATTAATAACTAAAACAACTCATAAACTAGTCAAAAAACATAAGTCAACTTTAAGCATTTCATGTCTGGGGATGTCCAGCAGAAGCAAAGCCTTACACGCATAGTGAGAAAAACTAGACTCTAATATAGGTAATTTCAATTTTATAGGATACGCATACTAGTCTATGGGTTTTACGATACCACTAAGAGATCTATATTTGAGATGTGAACTATATTAATTTTTTAAGGTACATAATTTGAAAGGAATGATTCAGATAACAACATCGGGTTTGAGGAATAATTGAAAGTATGTAACGTCAATATGGCTTGGATAAAAGCAAGCCTTTATATACCCATGTAGCAAAGGGATAAACGTTTTTTTTTTCATCAGTGCCCAAAAACCGAATTAGGGATTCATTTTATGCAAACAACACCATATACTTTGGAGGTTTGTAGTCTCATGTATGCTCAGGTATGTACCAGATCAAACATAATATTTATACTTATAATATTGGGAACGAACACGAGCAATCTATGATTTCTAATTGGAATTCGGTGAAGATGGTGCTCCAGTTTGAAGAATACCAAATATTTCAGACTAACATACAGAAGAATAGATTACCTAAAGATTAGAAATTATTCCGATTTAAATTTTACGGAGTGTGTGGAGACTCAAAAGTCTACTCCCGATTATGTATTCATTCTAAAAGAAGGTGTTATATCGTTAAAGAGTGAATAACATAATCTTACCATGATTTTAAAAATGGTAGCAGAGTATGTGGCATGCTATACTGCATCAAATCATGCACATTAGTTACGATATTTTGTCACAATATCACATATACTGGAGAGAACTGAAAGATCAATCCTAATTTATTGCGATAATACGTCAGTTGTCATGCACTCCAAAGAGAACAATAGTGCCAAGAAGGCTAAGAATATAGACATCAAGTTATGATCCATAAATGACCTAATTCAGAACGAACACGGTTGTAGATCTATTTACTAAGGCATTATTAACATCCATCTATCAGGATCATACAATTCACATGGGTGTTCTGAGTATTTATGGTATCCAAGTTCAGTAGGAATAGTGTATTATGTTGATTGCATTATGATTGTATTATTTCAGATTATGTGTAATATGCTGATTCATTTTATGACCTTGTCATGTGATGATATGAGTAGCATTTAACGATATTAATTTAAGAGGTCCAATTGAATATTATACACGTGTTAATTACAAGATTGTGTCTTACTTTCATACTACACTCTAGGATAAGTCACGGTTTACTAAGATGGTAGTTAAAAATGTGATTTATTATGAAACCATTACGTATAATGAGTCATGATGGAACTCTTTAGTTCATTGTTAGCTATCGTTTGACATGGTTCAGTTATTATTTGTAAACAACAATTTCATATAAGTAAAAATTTAGATGGATACAATTCAGTACGTATGAATAATTCAAGTTGAATATTGTAAGAAAATTCTAAGGTGAAATGTCTCATCATGTTTAATTTATGGTATTCAGACATGTTATGATAAGTCTAATTAAGGAAATAATTGTAATCAATATTCTAAAACACGTGATCCGCGTTCGTGCCAGTTTTGTACCTAATACTAATTGTACGTTGAGAGGTGAGCGGTTTTGTACCTAATATCTATTGTACGGTGAGAGGCGGGTTCAAAACGCTGATTAATCATAACATATATGATTTTAAAACGGTTAGATGATACACATTTTCCTTGTAGATGGTCGTTCATATGATCTTGTCAATCTATTTATAGAATATTGATTGGAATACTATGGCAATAAATAATTACAATATATATATATATATATATAATTCAGTCTTTAGATGTTATAAATAACTTGTGGATACTATTAGACTAAAATGAATCAGGAGAGATAATCATTTAGTCTAACAATTAGGTATTGAATATTAGAATTGTAGTTTATGTTAACGAATAGTTCATCACAAAATGATTAAATTTGAGAAAATAAAAGGAATAACGAACAATTAATTAAATAAGCTTAGATTAAGGGTTTTATGCAATTTAGTGATATATTCCACTTAATATAAAAGCTAACTCTAAACCTCGCTTTTAGTATTACAAGTGATTTCTGCCGTTTTTCAAATATGTACTTTTTTTTTCTAATATAGAGAAATATGTTCTTCTAGGGTATGAGTTCCTCTCTTTTAGGAACTGCGTTTTGCTAGCTCTCAAGCCAATAAAAAACTTTCAATACTATTGTACTATTAGATACAACAATACTATTGTACTATTAGATACAAGAAAAAATTACCGCTTTAAAACCTAAAATAGCATAAGAGAATATTCTCAAGCCAATAAATGATATATCTTATATTCTTATTATTTCATTACATAGAAATTAGAATGGATGCAGCAACTTATTTCGTAGGTTCTAAAAACTTCAATTTTGACAATAATATCATGGTAAAAAAAACTGAAGTACTTTTATTATTATTATTATCATGAACCATGGATGGGAAAAGATTTGAATGACGTTGTTGTTTGAACCAAAATTAAATTAAGCTAGAAATATATTAATTAATTAATTAAATTAGTTAATAATTAATATATTGCTTAAACGGATAATATATTTTTTATGTAAAAGTATTATTCATATTCTTTTAGAGATTAGATTTTGTATTTTAGAGAAAATATTATACATTAAAACAGAATAATGTATTAATATAAATATAAAATATACAATATATCAAACAACAATCATGACAAAAACTTCAATAAAATTTTCTTCTTCTATCTCTCGTTATATATTTTTTATTATCTACAATTGTCTAACAAAAATATTTTAGTGATTTTATTATTATTATTATTAACATTTTGTTATTTTCTATTACGGAAAGTATAGTGCACAAATCCAAAGTTATGACTAGGTTGAATATGATTTTGCTCGATATGTATTTCTAATAACTATCGATATCACCTATTTTGAATTTAGGGTTACTTGAATTCAACTGTAATTTTGGTCCCTATAGGGAATATTTATGCCCAAACTATTTATTTTGGTTTAAAAAAATATTAAATAAATTGTAAGAGTTTATGAGAATACTCGAACATTCCTATAAAGAAAAATTACAAAACTACTCATGAAACTTGCATACATAAATTACGAACAAATACAAAGATTACGGTTTAAAAAAATTACGAATGAAAATGAAGTACATAGCAATCAAGTCAAAATATTAACTCTTTGATTCCTTTTTTAAGAATCAAAATATCCCAACCCAATTATAACAGAATTCGCAAGAATCACTAAAAAAACCCAGGAAAAAATCTAAAAGAATTCGTGAATCGAGTCCCAAAAGAGACAAAAAAACGCTACATTGGACTGTGGCAAAATACCTGATCAGATCCTTGTACCAAAGTCCACAAAACACCAAGAATATATTAGGGTAAACTTCAGCAAAGCTGCTATTTTCATCGGCGTTGCAGCCACCCAAAAACCATCAGTAGTAACAAGCAAAATACTTCTTATACAATAGATGAATATACGAAATACTTACAAATTCTAGCCGCGAAAGAGAAGATGTTTAGAAGTCGGAACACAGTACTGAAACCCATAAGACTCGGGCCAAACCTCCCAAACTAAAGATAACGATTTGTGAAACAGACAATGAGAGCCACTGAAAGAAGCTCCAATATTAGAGAAGCGAAAAGTCCTGGAGGAACCTCCGCTAATGAAACACAAGTACTAGCAGGATGGGAAAAAAAGAAAGAGAGGGCTGCATTGCTGCTTCAGACAAGCGATTTGGAAGGCAAACGAAAAACCACCAAAAGATACAAAGGATTAGAAAAGCTAACCTGATATAGCTTGAAGAAAAAGTATGTAGGGATAAGGTCCTTAATATAAAACAGCCCATACAGAACAACAAGTATGGAAATGATGTAACTGTCATTTCTAAGATGAATATGGAAATGATAACTGTCCTTTCAAAGATGAAAAAGACCAAATGATAATTGTCATTTCAAAGACCAATGTACACGGTTTGTCTCTTATATAGACAAATTATTAATGATTTGATCTTATCTTACTGCTTCTTCAGAATGTATAGTAGGATTTAATCTTTATGCTTCTTTAAGAATGTAGGATTGAATCCCTCTGCTTCTTCGCATTTGTGTTCGACTGATCTGCAACACAGGCTCTGATACCAAATGTAGGGATAAGGTCCCTAATATAAAACACGTGTTCAAGTTCAATGTTTATCCAACAAAGTAGAATTAAAAAAAACGGCCGAAAAAAAAACGAGAGTTTGGGGTTTCTAAAGAGAGGCGAGAGTTTCTGTCTAGAAACCCTTTCATTACATAATACAGATTATGCCCAAACCATTGTTTATGCTTTTATCTGCCCTAACATCTTAGTGTTTTTGGCCGACTCTGTATAGTGCAAAATATTTTTGTTCCGGTTACTTCTGTGGAACAGTTTTATTATATATCAATCATTATTATCATTTACGGGAAGTGGTTACTTTGAAGTCAAACAAACAACGACATAATCTAATATCATTTAAAATTAATCCAATCTTAATTAACAGGGATTAAGCCATGTTTCCCCATGTTTCACGCTCATTTTAGTTTCTCACACCATACCATTATCTCTTGGACATCAAGCATCTAGACCATTGAAGTTGTTTTATACTGGAAAAACCATCCCAATGATATGATTTTCTCGTAGAATACCCCATTGATGAATGGATGTGTGTAAATAGTCTAGTTGCTCTAAAATCTCTAGATATTAATTCATATGGTAGACATTAATTAGATCTCTACCCCACTGATGAATGCATGTGTGTAAATAGTCTAGTTGCTCTAAAATCTCTAGATATTAATTCATATGATGACATTAATTAGATCTCGTGTTTTCATTATAAATATCATCGTAAAAACTTAATAGATGCCCCTTCCCCTTCTCTTACCCTCAAAACATCATATTTATGTGACTTCCAAACTTAAGACAATCACATATTTTGTTGTGCAAAAGAATCTTCTTCGGGCAGAAATCCAATAGATTTTGTAAAAATTGGGAGATCATAGAAGAATTTCAAGAGTAATGAGAGAGAATTTTTCAGGATTGAAATCTTTTTCATTAATTGAATCAAGTACTATCTAATACATTTTATAGGTAGTTCACTAACAATAAGTTGTTAGTTAGTTAGACATGTAATTCTGTTATTTATATTCTTGTTACATTCATTTAATCTTGTAGCACTTAGACCATCAACTTATTTTTGTGTGATAAATCTTGGACCAGCAACAAATCCAAAAGGCCACACTCAAAAGCTTCTGTTGGGCTTCGAAACACAATCTGGCCCAACACCAATCCAAGACCAACAGACCCATAACAAGAGGCCCATGTCGATTTAGGGTTCAGACAGTAACCCTAAGCCACTTTCCCTTTCTCCTTTTTCTTCCTCAGTAGCCACCCTTCTCTTCTTCTTCTCTTCTTTCTCAACCACCGAAATCTTCATCGAAGCAGTCCTTGAAGCTTCACCATTTCCATGCTTCAAGGACCTGCTATCCTTTACATCCCCCCTCAAACGAAGGGGCGACAATTGGAGTCCGAGTTTGTCTCTCAGAAACTGAAATCGATGATGCGTGAGTGGTTTTGTGAGACAATCGGCTAACTGATCGTGAGATGGAACAAATCTGACCTGAAGAAGGCCCTTCAAAACCTGATCCCGAACAAAGTGCACATCAATCTCTATGTGCTTTGTTCGGGCATGGAAAACAGGGTTGGAGGTGAGTGAGCTCGCTCCCAAGTTATCACACCAGATAACAGAGGGAGTCTCGATTGGAAATCGGATTTCAGTCAGAAGTGATCGCAACCACATCAATTCTGCTGAAAGGTTTGCCAAAGCTCAATACTCTGACTATGTGGAGGATCGAGCAACAACATTCTGCTTCTTTGAAGACCATGAGATTAGGGAGTCTCCAAAATACACGCAATAGGCACCAACGCTCCTTCGATCATCAGAAGACGAAGCCCAGTCAGCATCTGATAACCCTTGCAGCTGAAAGTTGAAGGTTGGCTTGATATGTAACCCTATCCAACACGATCCAGATAAGTACCTCAGTACTCTCTTTAAATTTTGCCAATGTATACTTGTTGGGGCTTGCTGATATTGGCTGAGCTTATTAACAACAAAGGCAATATCAGGCCTCGTATGTGTTAGATATTGTAAAGCACCTAACAAACTGCGGTATTGTGTAGGGTCAGCAAGAGGAGTGCCAGATTCACTGAAAATATGAACACCAGCAGCCATTGGTGTAGGACACGGCTTGGCTAGCGAGAGGCCCTGAGAGCTCAGTAAGTTTTTAATGTATTGTTGTTGTGTTAGGTAGAAACCAGTAGGATCACGATGAACTTCTATTCCAAGGAATAAATGGAGTGGTCCAATGTCTTTGAGAGAATAGGCAGTGTTGAGTTTATGAATGAACTCCTTCAAACACTCTGTTTGATTACCTGTCACAATAATGTCGTCTACATAGACCAGAATTAGTAAGACAATAGTTTTAGAAACCAGATAGAAGAAAGAACAATCAGACTTAGAGTTGGTAAATCCCCAGTGAATAAGTGTGTCCTTCAGCCTAGAATACCAGGCCCTTGGGGCTTGTTTAAGACCATACAAGGCCTTATGGAGCTTACATACATGTGTAGGCTTTTGAGGATCTTGAAAACCTTGTGGTTGAACCATGTAAACATCCTCAGTCAAATACCCATTGAGAAAGGCATTATTAATGTCCAATTGCCTAACTTCATAGTCTTTAGAAACTGCTAAGGTTAGAACCAGTCTAACAGTAGAGGGCTTTACCACAGGACTAAAAGTTTCAGAATAGTCAATGCCAGGGGTTTGATGAAACCCCTTGGCTACAAGTCTTGCCTTATACCGTTGAACAGACCCATCTCTATTATGTTTCACTTTGTACACCCATTTACAGCCCACAACATTTAGATTAGGATTCCAGGGAACCAAGGACCAAGTCTTGTTGACCATTAGAGCTTTATACTATGTTTCCATAGCAGTTACCCAATGAGAACACATCACAGCTTTAGAATAGGTGCTAGGTTCAATAGTATTCAGGTTAGTTTTGATCACAAAGCCAATATAAGGATTTTTAGGTACCCTAGTTCCATCCTGATTTCTGGTTATCATAGGGTGAGAAGTAGGTTTAGAAGTTAAAACAACTGACTTATCCGTAGACTCAAAGGGCAAACAAATAGAAATTTTAGGACTAGGCTGGTTCAAATGACTTAGGTGTGTATCAGTAGGGTTTATTTGATCTGGAGAATGACTAGAGACTTGAGTATGAATAGGGTTAGAGGTAGATGAATCAGAATGTGTTTGAGAAGAAGTAGAAATATTAGGTATAGTATGAGCAGAATTATGAAAGGAGGGTAGAGTTGTACCTTGTGGAGGCATAGTTTGCAGGGAAGCATCATCTTGAGGAACCCTGAGAGTTGTAGTAGGTGACAAAGAGTGTTCATAGTTCACAAGAGCCTGAGGTAGATTAGGTAGCCAAGAGTCTAAGAAAACTTTAGTAGAAGATTCAGGAACTGTAGTATGAAGAAACTGATGTTTAAAAGGGAAATCAGTTTCATTAAAAATGACATTTTTAGAAATATAGACCCTGCCTTTAGGACTAAGACACACATAACCCTTGTGAAACTGACTAACCCCCAAGAAAACACACTTAATTGTATGAAACTGAAACTTGTGTGATTGATAAGACCTGAGGCATGGAAAACAGGCACACCCAAATGTTTTCAAGGCTAGATAATTAGGTTTCTTGTGAAACAAGGCTTCAAAAGGTGAACTATTTGATAGAACAGGTGTAGGTAACCTATTGATAAGATAGACAGATGTTTCAAAGGCTTGAACCCAAAATCTGTAGGGTAAACTAGCTTGAGACAATAGAGTCAGACCAGTCTCAAATATGTGCCTATGTTTACATTCAGCTCTACCATTCTGAGTTGAAGTGTGAGGGCAGGATTTCCTCACAATAAACCCTTGTTCCTTAGCCATAGTAGATATAGGCAGAAACTCTCCTCCACCATCACATTGAATTGCTTTAATATTTCTTTCAAACTGTTTTTCAACAAGACTTTTGAATTGTTTAAACATACTAATCACTTCACTCTTGTATTTGACAGGGTACAACCAGGTATACCTGGTGTGGTCATCCACAAAGATCACATAATATTTGTGACCTTGAGTGGAAGCCACAAGAGAGGGACCCCATACATCTGTATGTATGAGATCCAAGACACTGCTGGCATGAGAATGAGACAAGGAAGATGGCAGCCCATGGGATTTCCAAAACTGACAGGCTTCACAAAAGGTAACTTTTTCTTTCATAACAGAAGTAAGATTACACTATTTTAGAACTGAATTAAGAACATGTAAGGATGGATGGCCAAGCTTCCTATGCTATCCATCTTTTAGGGAATTAGACAAACAAATAGACATGACTTTAGGTAGTAAAGTACTGGAAACTAGAGAGTTGTGTTTGACACTGATAGAAGAACCCCCAGTAGCTTGTGACCTAGAAACATCCTTCAACCTGTATAGTCCTCCCTCAGTAGTCCCTTTGAGAAGCACTGTCCCTGTTAACTTGTCCTTCACAAGACAAAAACCATGGTGAAACTCAATAAAAACATTGTTATGACTAGTAAGTTGAGAGACAGATAGGAGATTCTTGTTAATCAAGGGCACATGTAGTATATTTTTGAGAGAAATAGGAGTGTGATTTAGAGATTGTAAAGTAGAGTACCCTACATTATGGATAGGCAACCTGTGACCATTCCCAACAAGTATACTTTTGGCTAAAAAGCACCCATGGTCCCCCATGTTTACCACTTGTATCAACTTGGTCCCCTTCCTTCAATCATGCATAGAACGCATGCTCATCCTTTTTTTAAGTTGCAATTCTAGTCCCCCCACACATGTGAAGCTTGTGCGCTTGACACGTGGCATCTGTTTTTGTTGCAAGAATGGTCCCCCAAATTTTCTTCCAAAATTACCCCTGCTCGGTCCAACTCAGTTGCCTAGTCAGCTGCCCCCTCAGCCTTACTATTTACTATTTACCCTAAGTTAACCCAAAACCCGAAACCATGTCGAACCCAGCCCAGCCCGTAATAATAAAACCTAGCCCAGCCCAGTACAATATAACCAAATCCGACCCATTTACCCCAATTACCCAACCAAATCATAGTCCCAATTTCCCCAATTTTGACTAACCCTAATTTCTCCCTCCAAAATTAGAAACTCAGAAATCTCAAAGCAATCCCTAACCAGAGAGACCCTACGACTTTCTCCCTACCCTACGACTTTCTCCCTACCGTACGACTTTCTCTTCCTCTCTGCTCTATTGAAGCCATCATCGACTCCATCAAGTAAACAACCAGTTTAAGGTCCTCTTTGTAAACCCTAAATCGATTGGAACCAGTTTGAACCCTAAAGCGACTTCAGACAATTTCATCAGTAAACCCTAAATCCATTTTGAGTAACACATCCACCAGTAAACCCTATTACGACTTCAGACACTTTCATCTATTCCATCAAGGCGATTGGAGCCAGTTTCCCCAAACCCAGGTTCCCCAAACCCAGAAAGCTGTGACAAGTCGAACCAGCATTTTCACCATGGAAAAGATTTTATACAGAGGTTAGCTTTCCATATTGGTATTTATATTTGCATGGGTTGATAGATTTGTTACTCAAAATGGAATTGAAAATCGATACAAGTTGATACTGTTGTTGGTTTTATAGTGTGTGTTCTTGCTGTTACGTTGTTAATGTTTTACGGTGTGTTGTTGGTGTTAATGTTTTACAGTTAATTTTTTTAAATCGAAATAAAATCAAGTTAATTGCATGCTGTTGTTAGAGTTGTTAGTGTGTGTTCTTGCTGTTACAGTGTGTGTTTACGGTGATAAGTGTGTGTTCTTGCTGTTACAGTGTGTGTCTACGGTGATAAGTGTGTGTTCTTGCTGTTACAGTGTGGGTTATTGGTGATAAGTGTGTGTTCTTGCTGTTACAGTGTGGGTTGTTGGTGATAAGTGTGTGTTCTTGCTGTTACAGTGTGGTAGTGTGTAATGTTGGTGTGTAATGTTGGTGTGTAATGTTCTTGCAGTGCATGCTGCTGGTGTTGTAGTGTGTAATGTTGGTAGTGTGTAATGTTGGTGTGTAATGTTGGTGTGTAATGTTCTTGCTGTGCATGCTGCTGGTGTTGTAGTGTGTAATGTTGGTAGTGTGTAATGTTGGTGTGTAATGTTCTTGCTGTGCATGCTGCTGGTGTTGTAGTGTGTAATGTTGGTAGTGTGTAATGTTGGTGTGTAATGTTGGTGTGTAATGCTCTTGCTGTGCATGCTGCTGGTGTTGTAGTGTGTAATGTTGGTAGTGTGTAATGTTGGTGTGTAATTTGTGGCTGTGTATGTTGTTAGTAGACTGTAATGTGCTACTGAAATTGGTGTGTAAATTGTAGTGTGGCTGTGTAATGTTGGTGTTATCGTTATTTTACTTATTTCTCAGGTGCAAAAGATGACTTGTTTGCTGTCAATTACCATTTCGATGGTAAACTAACCGGCCAAAAGAAGCTCAAGTACGTAGGGGGCAGGTCAAAGGTCGTAGACTTCATCAGTGCCGATAAATTCTCGATTTTGGAGCTGCATTCGATACATGACTTAACAGAAGCTTCAGGAAGAGGGGGACATTTTGTGTTCGCGTACTCGCTGTCGAGTTCAAGCACGTCTCTCAGCATATTAGAGACAGATGCAGACTGCTACGAGGTAACAAAAAATATTGGAACTGATAGGGTACTTAACATTTTCTGTGATAGGACACCCCCTCTAAAAGTAGTTTCTCCAGCGAAAGTAAGAAACAAAACGGCTATTCCAACTGTCGATGTAGAGGGTGACAGCAGTCTAATTGTGGCTGATACTTTGGGGGTAAACTATAGTTTTACTGATGCTGGTGTAGATGTTGATGGGGCTAGTGGGGCTAGTGATGTAGATGGTGAAGATGATGCTGGTGAAGATGATGCTGGTGATGGTGAACAAGTTGTGACAGAAGAGGGTATAGGGGCAGAGACTGGTGGTGAACCGGTTGGTGATGAAGAGGCTATGGAGGCAGAGACTGCTGGTGGTGAAGCAGTTGTGGGTGAAGAGGCTATGGAGGCAGAGACTGCTGGTGGTGAAGCAGTTGTGGGTGAAGAGGCTATGGAGGCAGAGACTGGTGGTGGTGAAGCATTTGTGGATGAAGAGGCTACGGAGGCAGAGACTGCTGGTGATGAAGCAGCTGTGGGTGAAGAGGCTATAGGGGAAGAGGCTGTTAGTGGTGAACAAGTTGTGGCAGAAGAGGGTATAGGGGCAGATACTAGTGGTTCCCCGGTTGGTGATGGAGAGGCTGTGGGAAACGAAGAGGGTTGTGGTGAACAAGCTGGTGGTGAACATGTCGACGACATCGACGAAGAGTTCTTCGCTGGAATCGACCTATCACAAATTGATTTCAGCGAGCAGTCTCCACCAGCTACATCGAAACAGACTGAAGCTCACGGTGAAGACAGCATGAGTGATGACACAGATTACGAACCAGAATCAGACTGCGAAAGTGAAACAGATTCCAGTGTCTCCAACGCAAGCGGGGAAATGAATAACGACATTAGCTCAGAAGAAGAGTATGTCAGCAGCGACAATCTGACTGGTCCTGAAGAAGACTCTCCCAACGATTCTAGGAGACCAAGGAAAAGGAAGCAAAGGTTCAGCGGTTTCACGATGCCGACAGAGTTACGGTTCCTTGAGTTGGAGGTGAGAGTTGAGTTTGCCACG
Source organism: Limnanthes douglasii subsp. nivea (assembly GCA_036936605.1). Classification (NCBI taxonomy): domain Eukaryota; kingdom Viridiplantae; phylum Streptophyta; class Magnoliopsida; order Brassicales; family Limnanthaceae; genus Limnanthes; species Limnanthes douglasii. Next base: position 277,507,489 of record JAUPFV010000002.1, read on the forward strand.
TCGAAAGAGTTCAAAGACAGCGTTAGGTAGTACGGAATCAAGCAGAGAAGGAATATCAAGATATTCAAGAATGACAAACAGCGTTGTTCATTCAAGTATACCCAAGCCAATTGTGAATGGTACATCTACGCAAGTAATAGAGGGTACGAACCAGTTTGGAGGATCAAGACCTTCTTCGATGAACATCAGTATGGCCCAACTAACAAAAATCAGAATGTTACAACTCAGTGGCTGGCCAAACATTACATGAATAGGTGGCAGGTAGACCCAGATTGGTCGATCAAGAGTTTGATCGCTGATGTAAACCAAGAATTCTTGGTGAAGATTGGTATATGCAAGGCGTATAGGGCAAGAAACAGGGCACTTAGTGTTATTATGGGGGATGACGTGATGCAGTACCAAAAATTACGCCAATACAGCCTTGAGATACTTAGGAGCAATCCAGGGTCAACCGTTGTGATCAAATGTCAGCAGGGGGTATTTGAACTGGTATATGTTTGTTTAGATGCGTGTAAGAAGGGATTCAGTTCGGGATGCAGGCCTGTTCTCGTCTTGGATGGCTGTTTTTTGAAAGGCCCTTTTGGAGGACAGTTACTGGTTGCGGTGGCGGTGGATGCTAACGACCAAATGTACCCAATGGGTTGGGTTATCGTTTAATCAGAAAACAGGTCTAGTTGTGAATGGTTTCTCCAACTCATTGGAGAGGATTTGAATATCCAGAATGGTGGTGGTTTCACCTGGATATCTGACAAACAGAAGGGTCTGGTTCCTGCATTGGTAGCACTGTTCCCTAAGTCCGAGCATAGGTTTTGCAGGTGGACAAGATCGCATTATGACGCAGAGAACAAATGTTACATGCAAACCAGTAATCTGGCTGAAACCTTCAACTCTGTCATCTTAGATTACAGAGGTAAAGGGGTGATCACATTGCTGGAGGGGATCAGAGAACAAACAATTGCTCGCATTGTAAAGAAGCGTAAGCAGATGGCGAAGTGGGATCACAAACTCTGTCCGGCAATCCAAAAGAAGCTGAGTAAGATTATCAATGTGGCTGGTAGTTGTTATGTAGGAGAAACAGGTGGACCGAAGTTCCAAGTGAGGGAAGGGAGTAACCAGTTTGTGGTGGATTTAGAAGTACGGGAGTGTGCGTGTAGAAAGTGGCAGTTGTCGGGAATTCCATGTTGTCATGCTGTTGCGGCAATATTTTTGGCTGAGCATGATCCAGTTGACTACGTGGTTGACTGTTATCACGTTGCAACGCATAGAAGGATTTATTATCACACTATTAACCCTATCAACGGGTCTATGCTCTGGCCTTCAACCACCTGCGAACCGATAACAGCTCCGCCAGCAAACGTTGTTCGCGGCAGACGACAAACAGCCAGAAGGAAAGATCCTTCCGAAAGACTCCAACCACCATCAGCTGTTGAACCTAGCACAACAAGGCTGTCTAAGAGACATAACACTAGCCGATGTGGTCTTTGTAGGCGTAGTGGACACAATCGACGTAAATGTCCAACGGTAACCCCATCAGCCCAACCTAACGTTCAAGAACGTTCTACCGCCACAACAACAGCACCAACAAACGTTCCAGAAGGTGCTACCTCCACCCCAACAGCCCCAACAAACTTTCCAGAAGGTCCACTGCCTCAAAGAAGTACTCCACCACCTCAAAGAAGTACTCCACTGCCTCCAGCAGCAACTACATCGAACATTCAATCGACAGGAGGGTCGAACTACAATGTCGTAACGGTAACTACTTCGTAATTCTAGATTTTATTAGTTTTGTATTATACCATTGCCTTAAATAACTTACATAGGGTCCATTTTACAACAGATGAGAAGAGGTGGAGTTGGGGACCAAACTGTTATGGCTGATGTAAGTTTGGTTCGCTCTATTATAATAGTATTGTTTGATATTGGCTGCATAGTACTGCTTCTTTAATACCGTTCTTGTTTGTAATGTACTACATGTTGGTTTGGGCTTGTAATATAAAACCTTAACTGTTGTTGCTTTGTGGGCTTGCTGTAAGTCTTGTAATTGCATTTGAAACCGATTGGTGTGAGTGATGTAATTGCAATTGAATATATAACTGTTTTGAAGAATGCAATTGGGCTTAAGTAGTGGAGTTTGGTATATTATTGTTGGTTGGTGGTCCAATAAGTTGTCGATTGGTGGTCCAATAAGTTGTTGGTAATTGGTCCCATTACTTGTTAGTTCGTGGTCCAATTTGTTGTTGGTAGATGGTCTCATTTCTTGTTGCTTGGTGGTCCCATTTATTTGTTGGTAGATGTTCTAATTAGTTGTTGGTTGTTGGTGGTCCAATTAATAGTGCTGTTTGTTTTCTTGATTGCAGGATACTGTCGTATATTGTGTTGATAGAAGAGACCACTCACGTGGTAGACAATTGGAGAAACAAAAAGTTGTCCACCTTGTAAGATTCTTAACTTAACTTTATTAAAGTTTATGTATATAGTATTGCAAGTGGAGGCAACCATGTTTGAATTGATTCCTACTGTATATAACAGGAAGCAAGTGGTATATTTCCTTCTCAGAACAGCATAACCTCTCCTCATACTACTTGGAAGAGAACATGAGACATGAAGACATTTAAAGATGCAAATCAAGCTTCCTCCAACCTCAACAAGAGAAAGCAACCTTAGCGAGTGTTTCTTTCTTCATTAGTTGATGTAACTATGGTGCTGTTTTTTTTTGTAAACTTATGGATGGTTAGGCTGCTATGTGGGGTCTTTTTTGAGATCATGTGAATGTTTAGACCAATTTAGGAACTGATTTTTTTTGAAGGTTTAGACGACTAGATGGTTTTTTGTAACGTAAGCACTTGATGGTTTCTGGTTTAATTTAATGAAACATGTTTTGTATATGTTTTTTGTCTCCCAACGATGTTAGTATTTTAGTATACACTATATTTGTATGAATTAAATTACAGGTTCACATTTTGTATGCTGTAGATATGTATGCATTAAATTACAGGTTCAAGCCATTTGTTGAACCAAGTATTTTACAGGTCACTTCTGGGTCACTTACATGTCACAAATGTAGGGGCTAAAATCAATGTTTTTTATGGTTTTTAGACTAAACAGAGACTAAAATCAATGGTTGTTAGACTTAACAGAGGCTAAAATCAATGTTTTTTAGACTTAACAGAGGCTAAAATCAATGGTTTTTAGACTTAACAGAAATCTACAACTACAACACATTGAATTACAAATCGTAAATTATCATTGAAATAATAAACATCCACCCAACAAATACAACTCTTAATATCTTCGAGATTACAGTGGCTAAGCAATTACAGTAGACTAACCATACGAAAGTAATTCAAATGCTATTATACTCCCTACCAATACAAACAGAAAAATTGTAATCTTCTTCATCCTTTCACAATCTCTTTCTAATCTTGAAACCCTCTTCAATAATCCATTGATAGCAGATTGTGGCCCATTGTTAATTGGGGGATCAATCCAACGAAAATAACGACAATGACCTCCTCTCTACAAAATCAGAGTTTAGAAGAAGATTATGGGCTAACAAAGTAACATATAGTAACTCGAACACAATACTTACACCGAAATTGCTACATCATGTGAATCTTCTTCCTCGATTTGGATCTGTCGATGCAATCCGGGTTATACTGGGTAACCCATATTCACAAATACCATCGCCACCCGAGTTAGCAGAGATTCTTGAAACACTGGAGTAAGCCATGGGTTTGGTGAAGGAAAGAAGAAGGTAGGAAGGAGGAAGAAAGATGCGTCTGAGTTAGCAGTAGAGGTTCTGCGATTACAAACAGAAATAAGGGTCTGGTATTAGGGTTTGGGTAATTGGGGTTTGGGGTAATTAATACGAACGGGTCGGGTTTTATTATTACGGGTTGCGCTGGGTTCTATATGGTTTCGGGTTTGGGTTAAGTTAGGGTAAATGGTAAGTTTTTTAGTAAAACGGTAAAAACTTAGGGTGAATAGTAAGGCTGAGGGGGCAGCTGACTAGGCAGCTGAGTTGGACCGAGCAGGGGTAATTTTGGAAGAAAATTTGGGGGACCATTCTTGCAACAAAAACAGGTGCCACGTGTCAAGCTCACAAGCTTCACATGTGCGGGGGGACTAGAATTGCAACTTAAAAAAAGGATGAGCATGCGTTCTATGCATGATTGAAGGAAGGGGACCAAGTTGATACAAGTGGTAAACATGGGGGACCATAGGTGCTTTTTAGCCTATACTTTTGGTACCTGTGTATTCTGCCTTTTGAGTTAACATGTTAGGATTGCTTGTGACATGGTGACTAGCACCACTGTCAGCATACCAGGCAGAATCACCAGTTGAGTCTTGAGTAGCTACATAGGCTGCATGATCACTGTCCCCCTTAGGTTGTTCAGAAGAAGATGACCCCATAACAGATGGATCATCCCTGTAGTAGCACACTGGTGTAGCATGTCCATATCTGTTACAGATCTGACATGTAGGTTTTTTTTTAGAGAAGCGTCCACCTCTCCCTCTATAGAAGTTGTTTCTTCCCCTTGAATAGTTTGATGAATTGTTCATTCCTCTGTTGTTCTTGTATGATGCTTTGTACTGACCAGAGTAGTTTTTCTGATTCCCATTATTGTTTTGTGTCTTGTAGTCTGCTTTCTGAGTGAGATTTGTTGTAGCTAGACTTAGGTTTGACACATTGTTTTGAATTCTTACTAGCTGATCCAGCCTACTCTCAAAAGTAAGTAGGCTAGTTTGAAGATCTAGCCACCCCATAGAGTCCTTGTCAGTTCGACTAACCATAATAGGAGTATATTCTGAGTCCAAACCAGCAAGAACCTGAGTGATTAGGTCATCTATTGATACTCCACAGCCAGCTAACACAAGATTATCAGCAATGTTCTTCGTTTTGCTTAGGTATTCTGTCATAGTCAAGTTACCTTTCCTTGTTCTTTGAAATTCTGAGTTATAGTATGTTATTCTGGCTCTTGTGTGTGAGCCAGAAAGTTTACTAGCTGCATCCCACGGCTCTTTTGAGGTGCTCTCTTCCATCAACTGAGCAGCAACCTCTATACTCATGGTAGAGTACAACCAGCCAAAGAGTAACTGATCCTTGGCAGTCCAATCCTCATACTCAAGATTTTCAATAGTATTACCTTCAGAATCATTGACAAGTTTAGGAGGATAGGGCTTATCCCCTGTAACAAAGCCTCATAGCTTGTTGCCTTTGATAATAGGCAGCACCATAGTCTTCCACAGCAAGTAGTTGCTTCTATCAAGTCTTATCTGACTACTATTGTTAATTGTTTGCAGGTGTACACTCTTGGTAGCACCAGAGAGATTGCTGGGAAATACAGAGCCAAGAGACTCATTGCTATGGGTAGGAGATTCTGAGTTCGCCATTGAAGGTCTGCGAGAAGCTCTGATACCAAGAAGAATTTCAAGAGTATAGAGAGAGAATTTTTCAGGATTGAAATCTTTTTCATTAATTGAATCAAGTACTGTCTAATATATTTTATAGGTAGTTCACTAACAATAAGTTGTTAGTTAGTTAGACATGTAATTCTGTTATTTATATTCTTGTTACATTCATTTAATCTTGTAGCACTTAGACCATCAACTTATTTTCGTGTGATAAATCTTGGACCAGCAACAAACCCAAAAGGCCACACTCAAAAGCTTCTGTTGGGCTTCGAAACACAATCTGGCCCAACACCAATCCAAGACCAACAGACCCATAGCAAGAGGCCCAGGTCGACTTAGGGTTCAGACAGTAACCCTAAGCCACTTTCCCTTTCTCTTTTTTCTTCCTCAGTAGCCACCCTTCTCTTCTTCTTCTCTTCTTTCTCAACCACCGAAATCTTCATCGAAGCAGTCCTTGAAGCTTCACCATTTCCATGCTTCAAGGACCTGCTATCCTTTACTAACAAGAATAAACTTCATCCCATAGAGGACCCCCAATCCCACATTGCTAACAAGGACCATAAAAGAGTGTATATAAGTGTGGACCAACCTCAACTAGCAAGAGGCCTTTTGGGAGTATTAAATATTTTGTTCTTACAAAAAGAGTGTATATAAGTGTGGACCCCCAATCTCGATGATATTTTGTTCTTACAAAAATGATGCGTGAATATTAAATAAGTCAAAAAGGTCTAAAGTGCTTATTGAAATACACTCTCCAAAGGTTTAGTAGCTCTATAATATTTAAATAGATATGAGTTTTCTTGACCAAATGATCATTTGAATATCAATGAAGATAAATATAATAATTTTAATTTGAGACAAAGACTATGTTAAAAAGACCAAAGTTACTCTTATATATTTGTTTTGGTTGTGCAGTCCTAGCAGATGTCTTATGGGAAAATAAGACTAATGATTTCAATTCCAACAGGAGTGTCAATAACACATAATTTAAACTCGTGCTTTCTCATACTTTGGTGACCATGTATCTTTTATCTTTGTCAGTGTTGGAGATCACGGTGTTCACAAGGTCACCATTGAAGAGATCAAGAAAGAAAAAGAGGAGCTGGTCGAAGACAACCCTAAACTTATCTCCTCACTTATGGTCTAACTCTAAACGGTGTGTCTGTTTGTGTTTTGGTATCGGACCATGTCAGCATTGAAGGTTTGGTCTAGAAAGTGTTAGTACACTATCCATGGCCCATATCCAGCAAGAAACTAATAATTGGTTTTATTGTATTATTACAACCAAACAGATGTAACTCATTATTATACATGTAACCAAACAAAGTCTAAATTCACTAACAATCTCACATCGGAATATTCCCAAGGTTGTTACTGCTGTGCTTGTATATAAGCATCAGTGTTATATGCTGCTTCTTTAAGGAAAATATTTACATTTACAAATCATTTGTTTTCTCCTTCAATCTGACTTGGTATCAGAGCCACCTTTAAGCCTTCAATGGCTACTCCAAATGATTCCCCATCTTTTAGCTCAGACTCTATTGGATCCATCTTCTCGAACAACTCATCCTCAAAAAAACCTGCACTTGCATTCAATTAGCAGTTTCAATAACATTCATCTTGATAGAAGTAACTATCTCTTATGGAAAACTGTTATTTTTCCTATGATTAAAGGTAATAAACTATGGAGTTATATTATTGGACAAAAGATCTGTCCTCCTAAATTTGTTACAAACACTGAGGGAACTGTCACTTAGAATCTAGAGTTTGAGGAATGGGTGTCAAAGGATCAGCTGCTACTTGGTTGGCTTTACTCCACTATGAGCCCTGAGATAGCAGCTCAATTGATGGAAGATCAATCAGCTAAAGGTCTTTGGGAGACTGCTGGCAAGCAGTCTCGTTCACAGACTAGAGCAAGGATTACTTACTATAAGGCTGAGTTCCAAAAAACTCGTAAAGGAGCCTCAACAATGTTTGACTACTTAAACAAGATGAAATTGATATTTGACAACCTAATCCTAGCTCGTTGTCTAACTTATATTGATGATCTGTTAACACAAGTACTTGCAGGTCTTGATGCAGAATATACACCTATTGTGGTCAGTCTTGCTAATAAGGAAGGACTGGGCTGGCTTGACTTATAAACAAGCTTGCTCACGTATGAAAGCAGACTTGAGAAACTCACTGGGTTACAAAATTCACTGTCTAATATCAACATTTCTAGTGCAAATGTTGCTCACAGAAGTGACTCAAAGCAACAACTCATTAACTCTAATCAGAGAGGATTTTTTCCTAATAACAGAAGTGCTAGTCAGAGAGGGTACAAAGGCAGATATGGGTTCAATCCTAACTATGGAACTAGAGGAAAGAGTAATTTCTATAGGGGCAGAGGAGGAAGGTTCTCACAGAACAAGCCAACTTGTCAAATTCGTAGCAGGTATGGTCACTCTGCTGTTGTTTGTTACTATAGGGATGATCCCTCAGTTATGGGCTCTACATCTTCAGAACAGACTAGATCAGAGGGAGATCATAGTGCTCTATTGGCTACACAAGACACTACAGGTGAATGGGTCTGGTATGCAGACAGTGGTACTAGTCACCATGTCACAGGGTGCCCCAGTCAGATGACTCAGAAGTCTGAGTACTCAGGTAACAAATCCATTGTTGTTGGTCGTGGTGAGAGACTTCCCATTTCCCACATTGATCACTCTACCCTACACTCTTTAACCAGGAAACCTATTTTCTTAAAAAATATTCTTCATGTTCCTAGGATTAACAAAAACTTACTGTTTGTTTTTCAACTAATCAATCACAACAATATTTTCGTGGAGTTTCATAAGGGTTTCTGTCTTGTAGAGGACAAGGCAAGAGGGAGTATTCTGCTCAGAGGGAGGTCTGAAGATGGACTCTACAAGATGGATATCTACTCTAAGTCACAATCTGGTCTTAATCTAGGTGTTCATAGTGTTTTCTCTACTTTTGTATCTCAGTCTGTTAAAGATGGATGACATAGGAAGGTTGGCCATCCATCTCAGAGTGTCTTAGCTTCTGTTCTTAGGTCATGTAAGTTGAACTATGTGGTGAGCAATACAATCACCTTTTGTGAGGCTTGCCAGTTAGGCAAGTCTCACAGTCTACCTTATTGTCTCTAGTTCTCATGCCACAAATGTCCTTGACTTAATACATACTGATGTGTGGGGCCCTGCTCCTATTCAATCTATTGGTGGATGTAAGTATTATGTACTATTCTCAGATGACTTCTCCACGTATACTTGGCTATATCCCATCAGGGATAAAAGCCAAGTGTTTGAAGTATTCAAAAGTTTTAAAGTCCTAGTTGAAACTCAGTTTGAAAGGTCCATCAAAGCTGTTCAAAGTGATTGAGGGTGAGTTTAGGCCCTTGCTTTCACTAGCTAAGGAAAGTGGTTTCTTACTATGTAGGTCTTGTCCACATACCTCAGCCCAGAATGGTGTGGCTGAGAGAAAACATAGACATATTGTAGAAACTGGGTTAACTCTCCTAGCTCAGGCTCAACTACCTTACAAGTACTGGGTTGAAGCTTTTGAAACCAGTGTTTACTTGATAAACAGGCTTCCTACACCTATTCTCCATAAAAAGTATCCACTTGAAACATTGTTTCACAAAGAACCTAACTATATAAGTCTGAAAACCTTTGGTTGCTCTTGTTTTCCCTGCCTAAGACCCTACCAAACACATAAATTCCAATTTCACTCTATCAAATGTGTCTTCCTTGGCTATAGTAAAAAACACAAAGGCTACAAGTGTCTCAGCTCTAATGGTAGGGTGTTTGTCTCTAAAAACGTTGTGTTTAATGAAGATGACTAATCCTTTTCATACTGGTTTCCTAAACACACATCAAAATGAGTAAGTTTCTAGGTCCTCTGTTAATCTATGGCTACCCAGTCTTCCTACAGATCTTGTGACAAATGAAAAGGTATCCTATGAGGAGTCTAACTCTGCAGCTCCAACTGAACAGCATACATCTTTGTGCCCTGCACACTTGCAGCAACAGAGCTCTACTTCAAGTCCCCTACCTGACTTTCCTAAGGTAACCAGTTTACCACACTCACAGTCTTTATCTACAGCTACTCCTTCACACTCAAATCCCACAAACATCAGCACCAAACAACATTCAAATTTTACACCTACACTGACCATTGAATTACCCTTTCCCAATCCTAGTCCTTATATCCCTTCCCACAAACTACAAAACACTCATACAATGCAAACTAGGCAGAAAAGTGGCATATCTAAACCTAAGCTACCATATGTGGGGTCTCTTGTTACTACTGAATATCTTTAATTTTAAAATATATAAAAAGATGGTTTTCAAAACATTTTGGTGAAAATACTAGTAGTAATTGTTGGGAATATGGGTACCGCATATTCCGCCTCCGATATAAGTAAGAACAACCGATCTCAACACTAGTATGATATTGTCTGCATTGGGACCCAACGACCTTCACAGTTTTGCTTTTGGTCCACTTCCAAAAGGCCTCGTACTAGTTGAGATATGTTCATACTTATATACCACTGAACCTTCCCATGTCTAACCAATATGGCATGTGGGATTTTGATCGCCACCCTAACAAATCCTCTTCTCGAACAAAATACCACTTTAGCCTCCTCTCAATTGACTTCCACCCCCCCCCCCACTCTAATCATGTTGGCAGTCTACCTGACGTTTAAAGGCAGTACAGATGTTACTGCTCACCTCCTATTAGACCACTCTGTCTTGTTCCTTAGCGCCACTCCCCACTCCAATCAAGTACCACCACTTGATGAGCCACGAGCACTCCATACTAGGATCTCTAGAGCATATCACATTGAGCATGGTGTCTAACTTTTTCATGTTCAACCTCCAAGAATTTCACCACCATCGCATTCCGTTTGGGCCTGGCGCTCTGATACCATGTGTTGGGAATATGAGGGATTAGTCCACATATTTTGCCTCCATATATAAGTAAGAACAACACGATCTTGACACTACTATGATATTGTCCGCTTTGGCGCCCGAAGGCCCGCACGGCTTTGGTTTTAGTGCACTTTCAAAAGGCCTCATACTAGTTGAGATATATTCTTACTTATATACCACTGATCCTTCCTATCTCTAATCGATGTGGGATGTGAGACTTTGGTCGTCACCCTAACAGTAATGGTGAATGATATAAGTTTACCCACTTTCTAAGTTATATACAAACTTATATAGAATATGCCTGTTGTGAAGATAGTTAAGAAGATTCTCACACATTTATTAAAAAATATAATTGTATACTCTATTGGAACAATATTCATCACCTTTTAGTGAATTACTTGCAAAGCATTTTATTTGTTAACCAAAGAAATGGACAAGTATTGTGGGTCAATGATGTTAGGTTAGGGGACGAGGAGAAGATATATGTTATTCTTAGTGGATACATCTTCAATAGAGTTACAGTAGAATTCTTGATGCATACGGTAGCTAAAATTAAAAGTAAGGGTTTCTAGAGTGATAAACTTTCTCGTCTTTCGAGAAACCCTAATCTCTCGTTCTTTTCTTTTGAAAAGCAACCGTCTCTCTTCTCTTCCTTCAGCCTATCTCATATTAGCTCTTTTCCTGTTTTGTATTGTTCGATTGTTCTTTGTTGTCTTCTTATTACTCCTCTCAGGCGGTTTGGCTGTTGTGTGTCGCTTCCCAATCACTCATCTCAGGCGCTGCAGTCCCCTCCTCTTTTCTCATCCCGCTAGTACTTATATTCATTAACGGTGGTTCCTCATGGGTTCTTCGCTCCCCTTTCTTCGATTTTTTCTGGTCTGATTTGGTAAGATCTGACGAAGGTAAAGTAGTCTTATGGGTTTCAACCTAGTTGATTCGGAGCATTGGAGCCTCTTCGGTGGCCCTCTTTCGGTGGCTCTCGTCTTCTGCTTTTCGAATCGTTCTCAGACACTCGGGCTTTGCTCGTCTTGGCATGAGTTCTTGAATTAGGGAGCTGTAACCTCAGTCTTATAGGTTTTAGTACTCGGTTCTGACGTCTAGATATCCTCAGTCCTATACCCTTTTAATCCTTTTGGATAGTTGAGGAACAAACATATAGTGTTCTTGGCCTATGTGTATACTAGTTCACAAGTGCATAGGTAATACATCCAAACACACTCAAATGTTATAACTTAGGTTTCTCTCACATCCATTTCTCTCACGACTTCTCACCATAACCTTCATCTCGTTCCAATTTTATGAAGTATATATCTAAATCGTTCCAAAAAGGTTCAAATCATTCTCTCAGAAAATCAATTATGTTTGGAAGTCCCCCTTATGGTTTGGTGTTTAGCAATTCCAAAACTTTGCAAAATAGCTAGCAAACGCATTATTCACATATTCCAAGCCATTATTAGGCTGCAATTTCTTTAGCACTTTCACGTTTTAGTTCACTATAAAATTATTTAAGTTCACAAAGTGAGCAAACACTTTATCTTTGGTCTTAAAAAGTAAAACTCATACTTTTCTAGAATAGTCATGAATTAACGACATAAATTACCGTTCACCACCTATGGTATGTTCCCCTGTTAGACCCTACAAGTTTTGAATGAACAAAACCAGGTAATCCATTGGATGTCTAGTATTTGGGTAGAAAATTCACCTTCTTGCTCTCAATGAAAACACGTCTATCATAAAATCTCAACTTCTGGACTTTGGTACCATATAACAAACCTTGTTTGCTTAGTTCACTAGTATTTTCTCACTTAAATTCTGCAACCGATGATGCCACAACATGGTAAAATTCTTCACCATATTAGACACAACTCCTATCACTATAGAGACTTTGATAACTAACACACTATTAGTCTTATTGGCTTCCATAACAAAAAGAGAGCCTTGCAAGACCCTAAGTTTGTTATCTTCATCCTTATAGGTAAATCATTCCTCATCTAACATCCCAACAAATATAAGGTTACGTTTAACTTTTGGACATACCTTGGGTTGTTAATAGCTATGTCAAGTCTTATAAACAACTTGAGTTGTACAATTCCAATCACTTTAACATCACAGGATGTGTTATTCTCAAGGATGATCCTTCCACCATCAAGCATTCGTAAGTCTTCAAACAAATGATTATTAGAAATCATGTGAAATGAGGCACTTGAATCCAACACAAATTTATCGTTTTACGCGCAAATATAATAAGTTATTAACCCATCAAGGTACTTAAAATCATCATATATCATTGCACCATCTATTTTTATACTCTTCTGATAGTTGCCGTTCTTCCCTTCTTTGGATACTTCCGAGTGATATGAGATTTCTTCTTGCATACCCAGCTGATCATTTTTGAACTCGTCGTACTACTTTTTAACTTTGACCCGGAGTTTTCTCTCCTCTTACTTGAATATCACTTTTCTAGAATGATCCCTCACATTCATTTCATGCTCTTTGGAGTCACCCTTTAAAACATTATTCTTTTAAAGAGCTTTTAAGTTCAAGGTATTCTTGACTTTGGATATCGTAAGGGATTCTTTCATGTAGATCATAGTATCCATGAAGTGTTCATACTCATTTGGTAGAGAAATTTGAAGCATGATTGTTTGGTCCTCCTCATCCACCTTCACACCAATTTTATTCAAGTCGAGTATGATTTGGATTTAATCATCTAGATACCCTGAGATGGTCGTGCTACTATTCATAGACAACACATAAAGTTGTTTATGAAGATATAATCTATTTTCCAAGGATTACTTCATTTAAGTCTCCTCTAGCCGATTATATATCCTAAATTGGTAAGCTTCTCATGTATATCTCGCATCACTTTATCTCCCAAGATTAATATGAGGGAAATATGAGATTTAGACAATAACATGACATCAACTTGTGTAGATTTATCGTCAATAACAACAACCAATCCTTTTGTACTAGGTAACCATTAACCTTAATTTTCTAGATTGAGATCATTAGATCCGTCGAATATGTCTAGGATACGCTTTATGGTACGCATCTTTCATGGATTTCTTGTTTTTGTGAAATATCTACTTCTCTAGACTTTAGATACGTGAACTTTCTACTCTTTCTATTATTTCTCTATGCTCACCACACCACTTACGAAAGAAGGATTTAATTACCTTATACAAGACGAGCAAATAATAAAAGAAAGCATAATAAAACCAAGCACACAAAATAGTATTTAACATGGTTCTAATTATGAAAATATCCTACATTCATGGGCAATATACACTTCTTTTATAAATAAGTATGTTGCACAAATACGCTCAAACACAAATAATTCAACCATTTTTTGTAACAAAAAATAGTGTGATTCATAAAACATTCTCATCAGTTTTTATTTTTCACCTCGCTTATCTTTCAAAATACTTGGAGTTAATTTTTCTCTTTCATGATATATACAGCTCACAGATCACATCACATCACTCACATATTGCATAACAATATCTTTTATATTTATAGTTTTAGGAAAGTTCCTAATTTTTCATCAAACGCTATAGATTAAAGCCTATTAATCAACAACTGAAATAACTCATACTCCATTACTATAGGAAAGCCTCTTAAATAGTAAATCCTAATTAATATAAGATACACAATTAATATGGAGAATCTAATCAATATATGAAAACCAAAATATGAGACATCATTGATATATGAAACCTAATAAATAAATACTCCACTTCGGCCTAAATGTGGTGTTATGGTCTACCTCCCTTCATATTAGAACACCTCAGATCTACTCACTTCAGACCAAGCTATTTTGGCTCAACACGTATCAACTTCGAACCAATGGTCACTAATCATATACAACTTATCTCAGTTATTGGGATCAACAGACGTTTATGCAACTAAGTGATTTGTTTAAGCTTTGGAGAGTTTCAATAGTTTTTGTCTAATACATGTTAGGGAAGATCCAACTATACTCATTAGTCATACAGTAATACCTCAGATGACAAGTTACTTCTAGACTACACCTAAAAATATGATTTCCTAACACTTAAATGGAGAATGAAATTATTTAAGACTAAATGAAGAGACTGAGCTCGTTTTGATTTTTTATACTATAATACATGAAGTAAAACATAACACTATGTTGTTTCGTGACTCAGTGTTTCTTAGCCCACACATATGGAGAACAAGATATGATTTACCATTTTAGATGAATATTTTTATCATTTACTTATACTAGGAAACAATTATACTATGGTATTTTTGGAAAGTGAATTGTGAATCAACTATGAGTCGACCATGTCCCTAAGATAATAAAATGGTATCTTGAACATAACACAACTACAAATAACAAGTTTTGAAAATCTTTATTTATAGCGGATTCTATAAAATGAATTGTTAGATGTAAAGCTGAAAGTGAATAATGATTGAACATAATTTTTTGTATGAGTTTGGCCTCGACAAGGGGTTCAAAAACAACAAAGGGATTAGTTTTGAAATTGAAATTATGACCACTTCAAGAGGGTCGACCTCGACTTGGATGAAACCTAATGTGGTATAAGGTTGTCATTACTATTTGGTGTATTATTTTATTATAACCGTTGATCATGATGCTGATAAAAGTCTGTTGTAACTTGTTTGGTTTGCTATGATGAGCACGGTCTATGTGTGCGCTAATATACACCACACTACATATCATATATATACTAAGGAACAACACATGTACATGTATCTTGAATGAGTGTGTAGAAGCAAAAAATATTGTAGAGATTGAATGGTTTTAGAGTTGATAAATTCTTAAGAGTTGATGAATTATTAAGAGAGAATCACGAATAACACTAACTGGGATACCAGAAGCTTAAAGAAACCTCTAAAAATATATACTTTATTTTAAGAAGTTTTATAAAAAAACTGTTTGAGCTTGTATTTTTTGTTCTTGTAATTCATTTAATTTTTCTACCTATAAATCAGATTTATTTATCATACGTATAAAGTTGCTCTACAATGTCAACTATGTAAATTTTATGTGCTTATTTTCATGTTTTATGTTTTTCCATATTTACTGAAGTTTAAGTGCATGTCTGAAAATTGATTTCCCAAATCTATTTTTGAACCTTGATTTCCATAACAAGATGTATATATCATAAATTTATTTTTTTATATGATTTGGAGGATTTCCATAACAAGTAATACGGTGAGCGTGGAACTAGACATGGATATAAAACACTTGATTGTTTGTAATCAGCACAAAAAAGAAGGAGAAATATTAGTGAAGATGCGTTCAATGAAATTTGGTTTTTATAAATCCATTGGAGACAATGATTCTAATTTTTGGAGAATTAAAATCAAACTTTCATTGTACATAAGATATTATTTGCCACCATTGATGAATATGATACGAGAATATAGACTCTAAAGTGTTGTCCATCTTCCATAGTGCTCCGATCTTGAGTTTGAAAGATGAAGTACTTAAGAAGATGTATGAGAATCGATTGTCACGAGAATTTAATTGTATCATTTTGCTAAAAAAACAAGCTTTATTTCTTTCCACTTTTCCTGAAGCTTAAAAAACCTATCGCTTTCATCCCTTCAGGTAAAGTAGTAAGATTCGAAATTGAGTTATCTTGTATCGAATTTTAGTATAGATTCATTGATTCAATGCAAATTTTAGAGTTTGAACTCATCATGGAATTTTTAAGCATGAAGGGGTCCTCTTCCAAAACATATGAAATATCCTCATGTTTATTAAGAAATTCAAGATACTGCGAAGACATAAAACTCCTCTTCTTTTAATAAACCTATGCAATGTTCGCTTATTACTTTCTTTGATTTCCTGAGATTGCTGAATTTGTTCATAAAAAATAATATCAACATTTTCTACTAGAAATAAAGTTAAAACATAAGTTTGAGAAATTACAAACGAACTCCCTAAAATATTGTTGATGACCGGTACACTAACGTTAGCCAGAGCATCAATATGAGAGACCGTATAAATTTATCCCAATTCTTCCTAAAATATGGTGTTGTTATCTAAATCATTCCCCTCAAATTCTGCATACTTAAAACTACTATAGTTATCATCTTAAAGATACAACACTTAATAAAGGAGTACAATTTGTAACCCTTTAAGTGGTGTATGTACCCCTATAAAATTACAACTAGCTGTTTTGCACTCCAATTTTTATTCACTAGACCTATAAGACTTTACTTCTGCTCAACATCCCCACATATGAAAATTCTTAAATATAGGTTTACACCATCTAAGTAATTAATGTGTCGGTGTAGTTGTGGCTAAAGTGGGTAACTTGTTAATGTTATATATTTCACACTTGAGAGCTTCTCTCTAGAATGAATACCGCAAATATGTATGAATAACCACACTCTTAACTATATTTATTAATGTGTCATTTCGCCACTCAAATACATCATTCATAGTGGGTGAACTAGACATGGTATATTAAAGGATAATTCTGCAATGCTATACGTCAAAAGAGAATGGACCATGACTTATTTCCCTGAACCAACATACCTATCAAAGTATTCACCACGACATTCAGATCTGACAACCTTAATTTGCTTGCCTTGTTGTAATTCAAATTTGGCCTTAAAGGAATTAAACTTTTCAATGACCTCTAATTTTCATGCAGCAAGTATATGTAGTTGTATCGTGAAAATAGTCTATTGAATAAATCAAGTGTATTTGTCTAAATAAAGGTAATTATGGTAAGAAAGAAGACCATAAAATAAGCTTGTCTATTCTCTTTATAAATATGTGACCAAAATGCTTGTGTCATAGAGAAGCCAGATTTTCATAAGCTATTGTATGTGTTACATTCATCGTGATTGGAAATTGATTTTCATAATAGAGCCGTAGTTTTTCATTTTGAAACGAATATGTATAACCATATTTGTCCAATAATGAAAAATAATGTAAATTTCTTTTAGAAGAGAGAGCATATAAAATATCACCTAAATGAAATAAATGTTATGAACATAACAAAATATTTAAATTGACAGTTGACTTCAACCAGGAAAACCACACGAGCCATAGTGAAAATCTGAATACCTATTTTAATTTGAGGTCTATTTTAACTTGATCCATGCAAATAAACACAAACACAAATTATTTTTATTGTAATAACCTATGAGGAGTCGTTTGAGATTGAAATCAAATTAGCTGTTGAAGTTACTACAGAAGAGAGCTTACCAGCTTTTCACCAACCAAGACTTGAACTTAGGACAGTCTCTCCTCCAATATCTCGTATCTATACAACGTAAATATGCTATTACCTTACATTTTTCCTTCTTGGGGTTCGTTCTTCTTTTTTGGATCCTAAAGGTGTATCATATGTTGCTTGACTAGATAAATGCTTCATTTTTGTCTAAGGGGTGCTTTTGCCAACATTAACCATATTGGCCTATTTATTCATTTATTTTGAATGGTTTTCCTCTTATTGACCAGATCTGCAATAAGAATAGTCATATCCTACTTATTCTCTAAACAACCATAAGCAGTCTCAAGGTTTTTAAACTTTACAATAAGAGATAGGAAAATATAGGCCACTACAAGAGTCTCGAAGAGCTTAACATTTAGTCCCTTGAGTTTTCCATGGTTCCGAGTCATCTCAAATTTGTGTTAATTGATCTTGTCATTTCCCTTTGTATTTCATAGTAGAGATCTTCACAATTAAGGTTTTACTTTTAAATTGAATGGAAAAACATGTATTTGGCCAATTTTATGTCAATATTATGCGAACTCAAGACTATATGTAGGACTCAGTTTGTAATACATATCGACCAAGTCGATTATAATATTAATATAGTTCAGAGTGTATCCTATCATTAAGAATGCTCTTTTCCGCATGCATATTTGATTGGTCTTCTCTAAGCCAATAATCTATGTTATTGAGATCTAATATAAGTAAAAGTTTCTTTTTACTCCTTAAAATTGTCTCCCAACATAATAAAGACCTAAAGTGAGTTTCTTAGTTGAGAGTCATCAACTGAAGAATTAAAGAAAAAAAGTTGAATTAGTGAAATAGTTTATGAATTGTACAAAATTAGTACAAAATTCTATCAGTTTAGGGTTTATGATTATGCATTAATATGTATTGCACTCGTCATAATCATTAGTAGACATGATAAGACTCGTGTGTTATATATTACATTTGGAGTAGGTACTTTAAGGTTATACAATATTGGTTCTATGTCATAATTGAAATTAACCAAGCCTTCCATAAGGTCCCTACCTGATTGATACATCGTAACTAAACTAACCTTTAAACAATGATAAACTAGTTATGCATTAGTATTGTTGATGACAAAATCTGATCGAATGACATTTTAGATAAGACTTTAAATAACATATTTAATTTTAGGGTAGAGGGTAAAGATATAATAGAGGTGGTCATATTTAATCTCTTCAGAGAATATGTTCCAACCCTTCTAAATATGATGAGTATCAATAGGCTGATTTCAGATCCATGGGCCAATTGGGTTGGGTCACGAACATGAGTTAAACCTATAAGCCTCTAGGACCACAAACCGTTATTCTTTATACACAATTTATGATTAAACATATGACTAGCACACAACTTAGTCATTAGGCACACAGTTGACTCAGTACAATCTTTATTCTGAGTAAAAAATGCACCCTAAGATAAATCTGATCCACTTCCCGCTCAATGTCCTCAAGGATTTATGGCCTTATCATATAACCTCTTTATCTCTCTAAAATGTATTTTTGGGAGAGCTAACTAACATATATCTGAACGGCTTCCGATGGGTTTATTAAAAAATGGTTACTATCCAAAGATTACGACTTTTAACAAGTTATTTTTGATACACGTGTCAGTCATTTATTGGATCCACGAACTCGTTTTACCCTAGGAAAAACCATCCAATCAATAGTGAGAAATGGTTACACTCCTCTAGATCCCCGTTTCTACTACTATTGATTCCAATCCCCTAGTACTCAAACTTTTTTAGTCCTTATATAAACTTCTTTTCATTTTTCACTATAGGTATTTTAGAGAGAGATAGATCTTGTCTTCTAACTATAGACAGAGAAAGTTTTCTCAACGAATTTTCAATTTCTTTCTGGTGACATTTCTCTTTTCCCACCATATTAGCCACCGTAAATCACTTTTTCTGGTATCTTTTTAAACTTTGTATGTTTACAACTAAAAATACTATAACTTTAGGCGGTTGGATAAATTTATTTGAGTAAGAGGAAGAGAAAAAGAAAGCAAGAGTTGCTGATGGGTGACGTGCCTCCTCGAGTACGGTTGTTGTTACTCAATCTACCGAATACGGAGGGGTTTAGCCTTACAACAGGCGCAACGTTCCTTCCTAACCTATATCGACTACTTAATCGTTTACATCACTTAGTCATTCTCATAAAAAACAGGTGATCCCAATCTTGAGAGACCAGTAGCCTTTTAAATCCTTCTAACTTCAAAGTTATGGGATTAGATAATGATGAGAGTAATCCACGAAGAGTTACTAGGCTTTTTAAGTCCAAAAACAAATCTTCAATAAATACTGAACCAATAGACGAACCCACACTTGTTAGTAACCCTTCACCACGAGTTCTGAATAGGGAATAAGATAATACTTATATCGTAGCCAAGCTCTCATAAAACATAAATATGGGAGAAAACCATACAACCTTAGCAGCTGAGTTTTCTCAAACGAAGGAAAAAAACCCTGGTGCTCAGCCCACTGGGCCTTCTGAGTCTAGACCACAGGTTATGGATAAAAACATGGAGGACATTGATGATGATTCCCATCTTGAGACATTTGGTAAGAGTGGGGAAACTCCGAGGCCATGAAAGAAGTAAAATCCAAAGACATCAGAAGGTGGTGACCATCAGGACAAATGCAAAGGCAAAGCCCCAAAAGCGGAAACCAAACCTTTTCTTTCATCTTGTAGGCCGTGTCAGACCTAACTTTTCCAAGATTAGTGTTAAGTACCTTTTAGCCTTAGATAATATTTCGTATGTCTACTTTCATGAATCTGAGTTGGAGAGATTACGAGCCAATTGGGGATTATGTGATTCAGTTAGAGTTAGGTTGCCTAAAGCTGGAGAGCCTCTGATGGACTCTGGGCTAGGGAGTTGTTGGTTTACAGCAATATGCTCAACTAGGGCCTTCAGTTTCCCTTGGACCCTGAGATAGTGATGGCGTACATTATAGCCTAAAGGATTTCAAACATTCTGATGCCAATTAAGCAACTGGTTGTTGTGTCGGGTCTATCTCACAATCCTTATTTTCTCTTTTATTATTTTAATATGAGGAATAACTACAAATTGGAAGATGAACTCTTCGAGGCGGAAAATATATGGAAAATTCAGTTCCTATTCATCGTTGGTCATTGTGGAAACGGTACAAAAAACATATCTAAAGAGAATCTGAGCCAGCTTACCAGACAGTAGAAGACCACACGTAAATCTCTACTGATTTATTTTATATCTCTGTTACTTTTTGTGATATTTTTAATTTATTTCTAATAAAAAAACTATATTAGCCACTTCGAAGCCCTTTCTACTCCATTTAAACTATGCAAAAGTAATATTTGGGAAGTTGAATTAATGGGACCATGTAAAGTGGTCCAACGAATTCCACAACTGT
This sequence comes from Limnanthes douglasii subsp. nivea, assembly GCA_036936605.1. Classification (NCBI taxonomy): domain Eukaryota; kingdom Viridiplantae; phylum Streptophyta; class Magnoliopsida; order Brassicales; family Limnanthaceae; genus Limnanthes; species Limnanthes douglasii. Next base: position 277,528,479 of record JAUPFV010000002.1, read on the forward strand.
TTTACCTTTCGAAAAATTTTCAGATCCCATATTTGGAGGACCAACCCCGTTAGGAAACTGATGTGGAGTAATTCATCATTCGTCCTCAAGCTACTGAAATCCTTAAAAAGGCTAAGGCAGGGGATGGAAAATTATTTATACCGACTAGGAATAGAGCTCCCAGCCAGTGGAATAAGTACAAAAAGAACAAGGAGGGCCCATCATAGTTTTTGCTAAAATAGAAAATAAAGGGCAGCCAGATTAAATTGGCACAGCCTTGTTGGATGATGTTGCTACCGGTGTTGAGGATTGTAAGGTCCCTTTGGAATCTCTTTTTCCCAAGAAGAAGAAAGGATACCAAAGGGGCAAACAGGGCACTGATAAGACAGCGAGAAGAAAAAGAATAAGGCTTCGATTGGTTTATTATACTTCATACAGAACATTCCCTTCCAACTATCCCCATTGTTGTTCCTCCTATGAACAGGGTATCTGATCCCCTTCTCCATTATTATCCTCATTCGAAAGGATAATTTTGAAGATGGCGATCCAATAGAAGATATGAAGATTTTCGAATTTGATGTCTTTGAGACCGTCTTCCCCGAGTCTACAAGCACCGCAACTGTTGTGGTAAACGATGGGTTTTTTTTTTAAATATCAAAGGAGAACAATGAGCTAGGGTATTCAGTTCTAGATTATGTGAGCCTAATAATTGAATTGGAGAGACAAGTGAGGTCTAAAGTTGAATAAATAACTTCTCTTCAGAATGAGAATTAGAATAAGAAAAATTTATTTAAGGAAGAAAAATGAAAGGTTTAAATTCTAAACGACGAGGTAAAATTCGTTAACGATTAGCTAGTCCAGGTAAAATCTGATCGTGAAAAATTTACAAGATGATAAAAAAAATTACAGTCATCTACTTTCGAGGAGATTACCTTACTAAAGAATCAAAAAACCGATGACAAAAGTACCTTGGGCAAGTCTTTGGCATGGCCAAGGAAATTATTTATTTTCCCCTCGGATTTCACTAAGTTCTTGGATCACCCAAGGCACTTTATGTTATCTATCATCTTATCAAATTGTTTTATTTCTTCATATATCCTTACCTCCATAACTTAATACTAGTTTATAAGAATATATTTAATGTTAAGACATGATTCATTTGAAGGTGATAAAAACTTACACTTAAGCCATTCAAAGGTAATCCATTCAAAGGAAATAAAAACTTAATCCACCTGAGCCGTTCAAAGGTAATCCATTGGAAAACATTAAAAACTTGATCTAATTAAGCCGTTCAAAGGTTATCCATTCGAATGTAGTAAAAACTAGATCCATGTGAGCCATTTGAAGGTAATCCACTCAGGGGAAGTAAAAACTTGATCCACTTAAGTCATTTTAAGGTAATCCATTCGAAGCCAGTAAAAACTTGATCCACCTGAGCCATTCGAAGGCAACAAAAACTTAATATAATTACAAACATATTTTTGAAGGAAAAGTGATATATTAATAATAATTCGGACACCATCTTAAAACCTCCCCGCCACCAGGATAGGAAATAGTATGCCTCCAAATAATTACATTAAACGAAAATAAAGTAAATATTTACAACATAAGTTTACTCAAGATATAACTTTAGGTGTTCGACATTCCACGGGTGACTTAAAGGATTTCCTTCATGGTCAACTAACCGATATGTGCCTTAATATTTTCACACACAATGTATGACCCTTCCTAGTTTGGAGCCAACTTTCCGAACTTCCTATATTTAGCGTGCATAAATACTTTTCTCAGAACGTTGTCTCCCACTTGGAAATCTCTTCTTCGTACTTTGGATACTATCTACTATTCATTAAAATCTAGTAATGTGAGGTTCTTAAATAAGATTTTATTCTATTTTCGCCAATCAAATCCAACTGAGCTCTTATGGAAACATCATTTTCCTCTTTGGAATAATTTTGAGCCTTCAAAGAATAAAGAGTAGCTAGTATTGGATAGATTGCCTCCATTTCATAAACTAAGGCAAAAAAAGATTCTTGAGTGGTAGGATGTGGAGTATTTCAGTAATCCCACAACACTTCTTGTAAATAATTAGGTCATTTGCCGGCTGCTCCTTCTAAATTATTTTTTCAGACCCATCAAAATACTTATATTCTCCATCTCTATAGGTCTATTGGCTTGGGGATGAAAAAGAAAAGAGAAATAATGATGAATTTCCCTTGATACACAAAACAACTCCATGTCCTTGTTGTCGAATTGGGGGCCATTATCTATGGTAATACGTTTAGGAATCCCAAACCTACAACAAATATTAGAGATGATAAATGTATTTACCACTTTGGAAGTCGTTTTGGGTAAGGGTGCACCTTCTACCCACTTTAGAAAATAATCAATTGCCATAATAATAGTTTAATACCCTCTAGACACCAAAAGATCTGATGCAAAACTGCTTGGGACTCATTGGATCCGAGGAAGCGTAGTAAAAGCTTACTGAAATATACTTTTTATAAAGGATCTCTCTCAAAACCAAAAAAAACCATGTATTTGAACTTTTTCTTGCCTAAATTTGTGTATTCATGTAGGATCCCTTTAGTAATAAACTCTTGGATACAATACCTCTAATCCTGAATAACTGTTACTGATATTTGGAAGCTTAACATCAACTTCTATTTCATTCGTTGTTGTTATAGTTGGACACTATTGCCCTAAAATCAAGGTTAAGCTTTCGTATATGCAATAGTAGTCAGGGAATCAACCATCAATGTTTCTAATCTTGACACATATTTGTATTTCACAAATTTAAAACAAGCATAAATTTATTTTAACACGCATAAGTACGTTACAAATTGCTCTTAACTAGTTTCAGATTGTCCTAATGCTTGATGTATGACTAGTTTCTTTTGGAACCACATATCTGAGCTAGCCTTAAACCTGCTATATCGTTTTCATATTTTGCTTCATTATTTCATGCCTTAAAACCAAAACGTATCGCGTGGTACATTGAATCCCAAAGGGGGAAAGCAAGAAAATTCCAGCCCAACCCCACCCCATCATACTGGATCCATAATCTATCTGAATTACCCATTCTTTTTTAGGCTTGTGAGTTGAAAATTCCTCATAAAACCTTTCTGAATAGAACTCCACGAAAACGTTATCTATAAATTGAGCTTTGATTTTAGTTGGAGGACCAAAGTCAAGATCATAATCCCCTAAATCCACAGACCATTTAGTCATCTGACCTAATATATCTGGTTTTTGTAACACCTTTGTAAGAGGAAATGAAGTTCGAACTGTGATGGAATGCACTTGAAAATAAAGCCTCATTTTTATGGCTGCTATTGCCAAGGCTAAAGCTCACTTCTCCAACCCAAGGTATCTTTTCTCAGAATATAAAAAACTCTTACTAATGTAGTAAACATGGAGATGATAGTTGTCAACTTATCGTACTAACACTACACTTACAACGTAATCCGGTACTACTAGATACATATAGAGTCTCTATCCCATGATGGATTCGAATAGAGTTTTAGGATAAGATAAATATTGCTTGATTTCAAAGAATTCCTTATCGCAATTTGGGGACTAATTAAAGTTTTCCGCATGTCTCAATAGTTGGAAAACCGTGCACATTTGTCTGATGATCTTGAAATAAACCTATTCAAATCTATCAACCTCCCAGTCAATACTTGGAATTTGTTGGTAGTTAGAGGATGATCATAGTTAATAACGGATTCAATTGGTCTCGGTCAGCTCGTATCTCTTTTTCACTGATGCTGCAGCCTAGAAATTTACTAGACCGGACCCAAAATATACACTTTTCAAGATTCAATTTTAAATTTATGGCCTCCAAGTGAAAGAAAGTTTCTTGGAGGACAATAAATGACCCTCCACCCTCGGGATTTTCACCATCATGTCATCAATATAAACATCCACATTTCTTCCGATATGATAAGCAAATGCTCTGGTAACCAACTGTTGGTAAGTGTCCCCAATATTCTTTAACCCAAAACGCATTATTTCTAACAGTACACCCCCTATCGGTGATGAATGTGGTATGGTTATGATCGTTCAGATCCATCTGCATATGTTTCGATCCAGCAAAGGCATCTATCAAGGATAACAATTTATTTCCCGAGGTGGAATCCACCAGCTGATCTATTCGAGGAATATGAAAATGATCCCTAGGACACACCCTGTTGAGATCTATGAAATCAATGCACATCCGCCATTTTCCATTATTCTTTTTAATGAGAACCAGATTTTACATTCCAAAATGGAAACTTGGATTCTCGAATGTTCCCCACCTTAGTCCATTTATCCACTTCTTGAACTATTGCTTCAAATATTTATTTTGAAAAACCCTCATTCTTTGGACTACTGGATCTGCATTAGATCGTACAGATAGTTTGTGGAAATTGACACTTGCTGATACACCAATTGCATTTCATTGCACCAACCAAACATGTGTGAATTTTTTGATAAGAAAGATAACAGTCTTTCCTTCACCTCTGGTTGCAATTTGGCTCAAATTCTAACATTCTTCCCATCTGCCAAACTGTGCACTTCGACCTGTTATATTGAGATAACAACAATAAGAGTCTTTCTTGGATCATCTATCTTGTTCGGATCCGAAGAGGACTCTAGTAATTGTTATTCATTTTTTGTTACCATAGTTTGTAAGAATTTTGGAGCAATTTTGGTGATATAGCATTCCCTAGCCACTTATTGGTTGCTCCGAACCACTCTTAATTGACTTCTAACCGCATATTTTAAACAATGGTGAAATATTGAGGCAACTGCATGCATTCTTGCCAACCAAGATCTAGCAAAAATTGAATTGTAAGAGGTCGGACAATCTACTACCAGAAACAAAACCCTTACCATTTTCTTAAATGGTCTTTTGCCTAACAATGCTTCTCCTTCAAACTCTGTGATGACATCCACAGAGTTGCGCGTAACCCCCACTATATTTTTATTTGACTGCTAAATAACTGATCAGTTTTTTATCTATTTATAACTAGATAGAAACAATATATTGGTCGAGCTACCCGTGTCGATGAAAATTCTTTGGGTCTCTGTGTCTTTAATAGATGCACCCGTTACCATAATTTCCTCATATGGGCCTGGGACACCGCTTAAGTTTTCTTTGTCAAACACTATGAAAGAAGTAGGGCTTTGATAGAGGTGTGTAGATGTTATCCCTTCCAGTTGTGTGGTCAAACTAACGAGATGTCTTTTCCTGGAGAAACTTGAAGGTGTTGTCACAGTATCTCCCCAAAAAATGGTTAAAAGTTCGAAGAAATGACAGAATTAGGAAACCCTTCCAGTATTTTTTGTTACCACGTTGATTCGACCCCGATCAAGATCAGGATTAAGATAATCTGAATCCACATCGAATTGTTAAATAATCATGTACTCTATTGTTCAGAACATATGTATTCTACCTTCGGACATCAGGTGGTGTAGCTTGAGACCCACTTGTGCTAGGTTGTGTTTTATTTTTCAATTACCTATTACCTCATTGTGATTTTACAAAAGTAGTTAATTTCCCATTTTCAGTAACGCTTGTATCCTTTGTTTTGGAGAAATACAATATTTAGTTTCATGTCCTATATCGTTATGATACCTACAAAACGGTGTGTTTTGATTTTCCCACAAAGTTTGTGTAGGTGTTGGTCCTCAAAATTGTATAACATTCTTGGCTCTATCATAGATGGTACCCACATTCTCAATTAGTTCTACATAATAATCAGTTTCAACCCATTGTTTCCCTCTTGGCATGGACTGTGGACCCTGATTAGCTTGGCTTTTTCTAGGCCAATGAGAACCTTCCCCTGAGTTCTTTGGACGGTTTCTGAATGTGGTTTGCGACTAAACCTTTCCCTGATAGCTTGTGGGATAGAGGCTCTAAGGGCAAACCTATATTGATGATGTTTCCTCAATATTTTAATTTCGTCCACAGTAATCTGCTTTCTAACCTGGTTCAGCAATCCTCCTCTGGCCATTGCTTTCTTTCGAGTCATTTTCTCAAAGCAGTATGCCAACCCATCTTTAGTGTTCATAAATCGATTGAAGTAAGCCTTTAACGATTCATTCAGATATTTCCCATAATAAATGTGTATCACCATGATCTATGAGTTTTTTACTTCCCACAAACTTCCGTTGGAATGCTATCCAAATCATGTCAAAATTCTTGTTTGATCTCTGTGGCAATCTGTTATACCACTTCAAGGCACTACCCTTAAATGTTTAAGAAAAATCTCTACTTAATAGCTTGTCATCATCATTAAAAATCATCATAAATGTTTTAAATTATTCGAGATGATTATCCAGATATTGGCTTCCATCATATTTTTCCATCTTCAAACTATTAAAACGTCTCGGAAAATGTCCGGAAAGAATTTTTTTTTGACAATGGTGACTGTCTCCAATTGTGCCATTGGATAAACATATAGTCTTTGTTGAAAGTGGCAAATATTTTGGGTTCAGATTTCACAATGAATTGATCACTCAATAGGTGATCTATACTATGCTATGCTGACCCTTTCACTTTTCCTTGATAATCCTTCTTTTTTCCTTTACCCTTCTGGTCCTTTTTTTCCCCAATAATGTTACTTGACTTTCGGTGCTTGTGGTCGCCAATATGGTGATAAAAATATATAATCATAGGGTATTTTAGGTAAGATTTTAGATAACGAAATTAATTTTAAGTAGAGGGTCGAGAGATAATTGTGGTGTTTGTATTTAATGTCTTGAGAGAAAATGTTCCAACCCTCTTAAATGTTGTTCTATTGAGTATATATAGGTTAATTTTATATTGATGGGTCAATCAGGTCGGGTCACAAACGTGGGTCAAACTTATGACCCCTAACACCACAAACTGTTATTCTTTATACATGATTTATGATTAAACATATGGTTGGCACACAACTTAGTCAGCAGACATATAACTTAGTCAACATGCACACAACTTAGTTAGCAGGCACACACTTGAATTAATATAATATTTATTTCGAGTCTAAATGTTATAAGATAAATGTTATAAATTCTCGATCGATGCATTCAAGAATTTATGATCCTATCAAGTATGTTACGTGTAAACGCAACAATTGCGTCATGCAGCAGGTGTGCACTATCCTGAAATATGTAAGTTAGTCTTCTGTTAGGGTCAGCAAACACACACAATAATCATTCTTTAAGATGTGAGGCCTCAAACTACTTTTGTTTTATGAATCGTTTGATATTTCCCACATACGTGGGATAATAGGTATGTGTATCAGTTCTAGAGAATGATAATATCCAATTCTCGCATTATAATCATACACACTCTACCAAATGGTATATTTATAACTGAGCATGACTTAATATGCTCACTTCGAGAATCTTAAGCAGTTTGAGGATGTGAAATATCCCAACAAGTGCTCAAATATCTGAAAGAGAGCTAAATTTCAATCGAACTCCTATACCTGAAACAAAGAATCCTTGAACATATAGAACTTCACCCTTACATCCTAGAGTCCAAGTATCAACAACAATAGGTAATCACCTCTCATCATGAAGACCACACATTCTCAACACTATATTGTTTTCTCAATATGCACATAATGAAGTTATATAACATAAATTACTAAATCATATAACAATATATTTAATATGGCATCAAACAAGAAAACCGAATTCGGTTTGTAAAAAACTAGTTATACTCTTCCCACAAGCGCACAATGAATCGGTTTTTAATGGATCGATTGATTTAGAAAACAAACTAGAAGAGATAAAACTAGACAATCTCAATACGTCTTAAGAGTTATGTTATAAGTTTTCTAAGTAGGGTTTAAGTGGGCCATTTATATAATTTAGAGAAATATTATACTAAATTATGAAGCAATCCATAAATTAAACTATTGCTTTAGATATTTTCTTTATCTATTTTATTATTGCTCAATTAAACTCCACATTTCCGAATTAACTATAATCTGATGTACTAGTCGTTTCATGAGACCACAACATTTATTAAGCTTTAAAGTACCCAATACTAAATTATTGGTGCAATAGAGCTTCTCTCAAAGTAATATCGGTTCAAGTATTATCTACACTTTTTATATTTGTATGAGACTATATATATATATATATATATATATCCAATATTGGTTACTTTAATTAATTAATTAGATTTCTAACAACATATCTAAATACTCTAATTTATATAGGATAAGACATTACAATCTAAAGTTTTTCTCTATAATACTTTTTTTATTTAAATAAATATATAAATTGCCAAAATTTCCGAATTTTGTGTAGTATGTAAAATTTAGGCACAGATAAAACTTGAAATGAGAATACATACAGAGAATATTCAAAGGAGTTAGTCTAAAATATTATCCAAAACTTTATTCTAAAAATACTCATTCTTAAGAAAACTAACTTTTCTCAACTATATGATAACATAACCTTTGCAAAAACTGAAACTGGTCTAAACTGTAAGAAAATCATTGAACTTCAAAACACCTACTCTTGTAAACTTTGGTTTACTCTCAAAAATAACCAATTCCTTTGGTCCAAGATAATGTATGCTACCTACTTCCATAACAAGCATCCCTTACATATTAACCTTAAGCCTAACGACTCAAAAACTTGGTAACATCTTATAAACACTAGAGAATTAGCTGAAAAGTTCATATACTCGCATATTGTTAATAGTTCTATAGATGTTTTACTTGAGATATGGTATACCAAACACCCTCTCATCAAGTTTAACTACTGTAATGATAATATTTGGTATCACAACAACAACTAAATTAAGTGGAATGCATCTTTTTCTGGTCTCTTTAACATTAAAGATTCCTTAGGAAAAGTCAAAACCAAAGAACTCATTCAACTTTATATAAAAAAATATAGGACACTATTACTTCAAAGAATTGTTCATTCACTCTTTGGAGAATTCTTAAAGGTCTGATTTCCGTAGACACTATTCTACATAAGAAAAACTCCAATTTAGCTTCTAGATGCCAATTTTTCAATCATGTTGAAATGAATTGATAACTTTTTTGTGCAATGGAAAATAACCTGGGAAGTATAGAAATAATTTGTTGCGTTGTTTGGTATTCTTATATATAATCACATGAATATTTCCCATTTAATTAATTGTTAGTTCCTATCAACTAACAACCCAACTCATATCAGAACTATCATTCCCAGAATAATATGTTGGTGTATTTGGTCTGCTAAGAATAAATAAAAATATAAAAACTATCTAATTACATCTAAATAAATCAAATATAATATTAGAAATATGTTGTTTAACTTATATTCTACTAATATGCTTCCCAAGAAAATTTGGACTAGTGATTACAAAATTGCCAATCAATTAAACTATTTTCATAACTTATCAAACAACAAACCTGCTCTGTATGTGAAATGGATTACTCCTATTATGTCCAAATTGAAGCTTAATACTGATGGCTCTTGCTCTCACTCTAGGGAATCAAGGGTGGTGCTTTGATTATGAATTCTAATTGTATTATGTTATCTTCAATTAGCAAGGTGTATGGAAAACTTAATCCTATTTTAGCTAAACTAAAATCCATTCTTGATGGTCTATCTTTATGCAATAACCTTGGATATACTAATGTAGATGTCGAAATTGGTTCTAAGATATTACTTGATGGTTTAGCTCATGGTTCTGCCCTTGGTGTATAGCTCCAACTATCTCTTGTTGTATGAAACTATTAAAATCAAATATAACCATAAAGCTCGTTTATAGAGAATAAAAGTATGTAGCTTATTGGCTTGCAAAATATTCTCAAATCTATAAAACCAACTGTAATTTCACCTTAGCGGAAGCCTCTGTCCAATTAAGGGTTGAGTATATCCTGACAAAACTTATGTTTTGAATTGCAGGTCACGACATTTGAATGATATCAAAAGGAATTCAAATCAAATCAATGTTGTAAAGAGGATTACAATCAAGCCTATATCAGCAATTCATCAAGTCAAGTGAAGCCCCAAGAAGATATCAGCACTCAAAAAATATTTCTCATCGATCTCATTTGTTTTAGGCGATTAAATTCAATCTTCTCAATGATCATTTTGAGATCATAAACTTAATTAAGCAATTTTATAATTTCTCAAGTTCTATATCGGGATAAACCTGATCCAGTTATACGTAAATCAATATCTTATGGCATTTCATTATCAATAAATTTATTTGTTTGCAAAAAAAAACTTATCTCACCTATATACTAAGTTGTTCCATTTTTAAAACATTATCTTTTTCCTCCCTCTTCAAGAACAACAAAACAACAAAAATAAAAATCATATTTTCATCTTCTACAGAAACAACAAATGCGCTCTTCTTCTTCTCAACAAAAACAATCATCAATGGGTAAAAGAAAAAAGTAAATTTTCTTCCCGTTCATGATTTAATTCATTTTTACTTTTCAATTAATTTTTTTTGGATAAAATCTAGAGTTAAATCATTTAAGATGTTAAAATTAGTTAAATATATTATTATAATTGATTTGGAAATAATATGTTGGTATGATACTGGTGATTTTATGTTATATTTAGGTTTTTTATGAATTTTAGAGTTTTTTAAAAAAACAATTGCTGAAATTCAAAATTATTCTTAAAAAAGATCATCAATATGAATGCTTCTTACCATCGGTGTTGTAACAACACTGACGGTATTTATTTTTGGATTTTGACGTTCTAAAAGTAACCAGCACTATAAATCCTTAGTGCAATGTGGTTAAATAAAATGGATTGCCAAACATATTTTGGGACGCCACAAGTGACATTGAACCATATTTTATAAATTTAGTATATCGTTAGTACATTTAACCAATAAAGTTGAATTTTTTGTTTTTAATGCGTACATTTTAACTAACTTATTTTTTTGTGTTTGTATTGCACTAAAGATAATAGTAGGTCCCAAAAACATTATAACGGGTAAAAAACACCAGTCATCCTCCACGTTTGCCGATTGTAACAAGTTAGTCCCTGTCTTTTGAGGCCGTAATAAAGGGGTCCTTGTCGTTGTATGGGGTAGAACAAAACCATCCTTTTCGAGTCCAGCCCAACATTTCTCCCCATTATACCCTTTGACCAGCCACATCAGCTATCCACGTAGGACGCTGATGTGGCAACAGTAAAAAAAGTAAAAACAGTTTTTACTTTAACCCAACCCTTTAACCCTACTTCCAACCCTAAAACCCGACCCGTTAGCCCTAAACCCATCTAAAACCCAGCCCAACCCATCTAAATCATCATCATTTACTACTTTTCTTTTTAATTCGTCTTCCTCCTCTTTCCTCGTTGCTTCCTCTCTCTCTCTCTCTCATCTTTTCTCCATATATTTTTTCTTTCAGATTCTCCTTTTCTGACCTGTTCTCTGAATCTTCTCTTCACCGGGTCGGAAGATTCAGATATACGCAGCGGAAGATTCAGATATATTATTTCTCTCATCTTCTCTTCACCTCCTCTTTCCCATATAATATTTCTTCCACATCTACACTTGAACCCGGTCAACCCGACCCGGTGTTTCCAAACACCAAAGAATACTCCCGAAATAAATCCGACCGGGTTCACTCCTAAAATACATATCCATTTTTCTTATATTCCGCTGCGTAACCCTGGTAATGGGTGATACACAATTCAAAAGATGAGAATTATAATGTTCTCTCTTACAATAATTTATTTTTATTAGAGCATAAATGCTGAATTGATTAGGTTATATTTAATAGAGCTAACCACCGTATCGGACAATCCGTCTCACTAACCCATACACATCCACTGGTTGCTTACATTGAAAACAAATTAATTCTCCAGATATAATGAGGGTAGGTTCTTGCAATTTAAAGTCTTTTTAAAACCCATCAATTTGTTTTTTTCAAAGATTACAACTTTGTATCGATTCCCGTGAAATCACATGAAATAATTTTCTGGGTTTTGGTTTCTGGGTTCTGGTTTCTGGGTTCTGTTCTATATTTATTGGGCTAAAAACTTAACCAATCGAAGCTCTATGTAAACTGTAAAGCATAAGGCTTTTGCTCTGTTTTTAAGTTTTGCTTCCTTTTCTTCTTTAGTGGTTGAAATTAAAATGGATTTTTAGAAAGAGAAAACTTTGTGGTGAGAGAGAAAGTGTTTTGGCAACTACTGCATTTTTGTTTGTATGATTGATTATGGAAGGAGGAAGAAAGTAGAAAGTTATACAAGCGTTAATTTACACAGAAACAGACGTAAAGTAAAAGGGAGAATCTGAAAGAAAAAATATATGGAGAAAAGATGAGAGAGAGAGGAAGCAACGAGGAAAGAGGAGGAAGACGAATTAAAAAGAAAAGTAGTAAATGATGGTGATTTAGATGGGTTGGGCTGGGTTTTAGATGGGTTTAGGGCTAACGGGTCGGGTTTTAGGGTTGGAAGTAGGGTTAAAGGGTTGGGTTAAAGTAAAAACTGTTTTTACTTTTTTTACTGTTGCCACATCAGCGTCCTACGTGGATAGCTGATGTGGCTGGTCAAAGGGTATAATGGGGAGAAATGTTGGGCTGGACTCGAAAAGGATGGTTTTGTTCTACCCCATACAACGACAAGGACCCCTTTATTACGGCCTCAAAGGACAGAGACTAACTTGTTACAATCGGCAAACGTGGAGGATGACTGGTGTTTTTTACCTACCAAAAAGATTCAAAGTGAAAAATAAAAAACTAAACATATAACTTACTAAATAAGTAAATTTACTACTTTTTTTAACTATAAACTCAAATTTATAATGTTTTGTTTATAAATAAAAATAAACTGCAAATTATATTAAAATTATCCTCGAAAATTTATGATTATGTAATGGTATTGACAGTATTACAAAATTCATATCGTGCACCAACCATATATGAATTGTATAGGGTATGAAAAAATCATACCGACAACATAGGATTTCCCACTCAGTTATTTATTTTATTAGTTACTGGCGTCCACTATGTTATCTGACCATTGTTGTTTTTATATTCACATCAAATTATATTTTAATTTTCATTGTCTTTGTCTTTACATTTAATATGGTAGATTAGATTATAACGAGATCTTTCTTGATTTTACTTACATTTATGAGGTTAAATTATGTTACATTCTTTATGTTTATCTTCACTATTGCATGTGAGATTATATTGTGAATTTTATTATTTTTACATTCAATATAGTAGGTTAAATTATTATTTTAACTTTCTTTGTTTTACTTTTTATGGTGGATCATATTATTTATCTTACATTTTTTGTATTTATATTCAGTATTAAAGGTGAGATTGTATTTTTAATTCTATTGTTTTAATTTTTACTTGGAATGTCAAATTATAATATGACATCTATTGTTTTATTTTTAACTTTGACAAGTCAAATAATTCATATTACTTTCTTTATTTTAATTTTTTCTTCGCATGTCATATTATTTTCTCACCTCCCTTGTTTTATTTTTAAGTTGACGGGTAAGATTATTATATGTCATTCTTTATTTTATTTTTAACTTGGCATGTAGCTAGATTATTGTCTGACATTTTTGTTTTACCTTTATTAACGAATTTTATATAATAACAATAATATTTTGGGAGCTATGTGCTTGCTCAATTAAAAACTAGTTAATGTTATATTTAATAAAGAGGCTTTTCATTGTAAATTTAAATTTTTCATTATTAATTATTGTTTTATTTTATGTTCAAGGAGCCATTGAAATGAAGATCCGTTTCAAAATCATTATTTTGTCTAAAATATTTGATTAATTTTTTGAGAAATTGCTGTTATTATTAATAAATTTTACCATCTTCTCGCATATTTTGTCATGTCAATACTTGAACTTGTTTATATTTTTGGTTCTTTCATATTTTTATAAATCAATTTTCTTACAATTTTTACATAATAAATTAATACCTTTCAAACTTATTTTTGTGTTTAATTTTTTATTTGACAAAAATAAATATATTCATATATACTTGTGGAAACAACTACAACGGTTAATTCACCAAAAATTGACCAAACTTTAATTACTAACATTTTGTCTAACTTTTTTGTGTATAAATACAATTTATATATCATTGGTTTCCAAAATGTCTCCATATCTGATTCAGACTAATAACGGAGAACTGTAACTTTGATATTTCAAGTTTAAACATTTCTAATACTTTATCACTAAAATACGTTAAATGGAAAATCACTACCACATACATATATTTTGAAGATGTAATCTTTTCCTAACTAATATTATTATTATTCTTCAAACAGATGGTTAGAATATTTAAAGATGAAGACAAATCCAATGACTATCTTTGACATGCTCTGGAAAAAAGAGTTGGAGAAGGAGAAGGAGAAAGAAAATGAGAAGGAGAATCGTAAGTGATAGGGTCAAATATCTTTGAGGTCAGTAGAAAACAAGGGGTCGGACTTCTCCGAGAGAGCCGATTTAAAACCAAAATAAATACGAAATCACTAAGTTGTGTGCTAGACATATATGTGTTAATGAAATATATATATAACAATTACCAAGGTTGATGGGCTTAGAGGGTGATGGTTGACCAGTATTCACGATCTGACCCGGTTGGCCCATGAACATAAAATTAATTTATAAATACTCAAAAGCATAACATGTAAGAGGGTTAAAAAAGATTATTTATATAAACATAAATAAAAGCACCTCCATTATCTCTCTAACTTACATCCTAAATTTAATACACCCTTTAAACAATTACATAAATATCTCTAGATTAAGTGTTATTCACACGAGATTGTTGACCACAGTCAGAGCGGAAGGTACTCAGATATCATTATCCAGAATCTAACTCAAAAATTTACCTTCGGAGTTCTTTGAGACATGGATCAAGATATGAAAACAAATATCCCTCTTGAAATGAGGAGTTCAAAGTCGAAGGGGAGCATGTGCATACCTCTCATGTGAATTATGATACTGAGGAATGATTGTTAAATGTGAGTAGAATTTGAGGTATTAAGAGCCCAAAAGAAAACTGAAAATGATTTAAAGAGACATAATCCATCAGAGTGTCTCAAGTCTGATGAGTCAGAGAATGATTCTCATCAGAATTCAAAGAAAGATCCTACTAACAATTCTCTTAAAGCCCACAAAGTCTCTAATTAGGAACACCAGCCTAAACATTGTTCAACCACATCGGATTTTGTTGATAGCTCAACTAAAAAATCTGCATCGAAAGTCTCCTGTTCCTCGTGAAGTAGTGATCATGGTCATAAGAAGATGAAAAATAAGCTAGTTAAAATATATTCGAAAAAGTATCATAGATCAAGTAAACATGATTCATCGGGGAAGAAGAAGAACCCAAATGGTAAATAGAAAAAAAATATCAATAAAAGATAAAATTATTAGAAGATCATAATATAGATCACTTTTTAAGTGATCAATTCGTTGTGCAGTCTGAGCTAAGAAAACAAATTCACTCGCAATGAAGATCATATGTTTAGCCAATTGCACAATTGGAGACAATCACCATTGTGTTTACAAAATTCTCTCCCGATATTTACCTAGGCGTTTTGATTATTCAAAAATGGATAAATATGATGGGAATGAGGACCTTAACAATCATCTCAAGCAATTTTAAATTTTTATGGTGAGCTTGATTGATGATGATAAGTTATTGTGCAGAGCTTTCTTCTATAATTTCAAAGGTGGCGCCTTGAAATTGTATAATAGACTACCGAAGGGATCAATCCATAATTTTGACATGTTCAGAATGACATTCCAAAGGTAGCTTATGGGAAGTAAAGAACTCTGAGGGAACGAGGATACGATAATCCGTTGTTGGCAATATCAAAATGAAACCTTAAAAGATTACGTCAACTGTTCTGTGAACACTAAAGATGGGCTCGCAGATTGTTTCGTACATGTGGGCATAACTTTACTTTGATAAGGGTTGTTAGTTGGTGATTTTTGTCTAATTCAATACTCGAAAGATAATAATGAACTTGGGTGGCTTGTTTAATCAAATCATAAAGCAAATCACTATGTAAGAAACCAAGAGATTGAGTCAGCCTCATCAACATAGACCTGCCCCACTAGCCTTTATCCCATAAGCTAGTAGCGGATCACATTCTACAATTAGCAATCGTTTGAGGGACTCGGAGCAAGGTTCACAACGGCCTTGACAGAGTCAATCTAATTAGGATCAATAATCGAGCCAAAAAAGAAATTAATGGGTCCAACCTAGCTATTATGCAGAACTAACTAAAAATATGGCTACCATTTAAGATAGAGCTAAGAATATTGTCCAATTCTGAAGGCCTTCCCCCATTCAAACTCCGAGGGAATATTAACTACATTTGTGAAATCATAAGGGGATAATAGGAAAATGAAAAACAATCCACAACCAAGTACAAGTGGGGCTCAGACCACGTCACCTGACATCTAAAGAAAATACAGAAGTTTCCAAATAATAGAGTACCATGATGATTATTGAGCGATTCGATGTGGATTTGGAGTATCTAAATCCTAGTCCGGATTGGGGTCAAGTCAATATGATAGGAGAAAATACTTGAAAAGTTTCCAAACTATCTAAATTCTTCAAATCATTAACCATTTTCGGAGGAGATACAATGACGATGCCTTTGAGTTGTTCTAGAAAATGCATGTGGTCAGCTTGACCGCGCATATTAAAGGGAAAATATCTTCCCATATCTACTAAAACCTCTCTTCTTTCATATTATTTGATGAAAACGACGTAAGAGACGTCACAAGACCACACGAGGATGTTTGGTGATATGGGAATCTATTGAGGGAAAAACATCTCAAGAGTCTTGATCGACAAAGATAGCTCAGCTAATATATTATTTTTATCTACCTATCGACAAATGAAGAACCCATCTGTCATATGTAATTGGGGAGTTCGAAAGGGAGGTCATTCTTGGCAATAGACCAATTGAGAAAACAGTTAGTGTATTGTTGATGGTGGTAGATTGTCTGACACCTTATAAAGCCAATTTTAGTAGATCTTTTTTATCAATGATGGATACAATTGCCTCAATAGTTTAGAAATGTTTGAAATACGCAGTTCAAAGCCAAGTTAGGATCGTTCGGAGCAGCCAAAAAATGGCCACAGAATGTTATGTCACTACTAGTGCCCAAAAGGTTTTGGAGGATGTGACGACTAAAAAGGAATATGAATGGCTGGAATCCTCTTCGGATCCAATAAACATAGATGATCTAATGGAGACTACTAGTTCTGTTATTCCAGTAGAAGAAGTTGAAGTACGCAGTTTAGCTTATGGAAAAAATATCAAGATTGGAGCTAGATTACCAGGACGTTGAGGTATTGGGTAAAGTGGTCGAATATTTGAATACTCAGATTGATTAGTTAAACCATATTGGGATTAATAAAAATTGTAGTTTCCCGAAGGATCAATGAGAATAAATGAAGATAACAAGAAAATCTATGAAGTAGTGAAACAATAAGGAAAGAATATAAAATTGTATTTGTGCCCAAATCAAACAAACAAGTCTCTCTTTATAGATTTCGAAAAATAAAATAAAAATGATTTTTTTATAATAATAAAACATCCAAAAAAATAATTTTAAAAACATTAAATAAAAAGATTCAATATATTTTAGTGTCCAAATCAAACAATTTTGAAAAAATTAAACAAACAAAATCTCTATTTATAATTTTTTTTTAAAACGATATGTCATGCGGTGTACTTCAATTTATCTTTCATTTGCCGGATCAACCCAACACAAAAACCTTTATGTACACATATATGCACATCATCAGCCCAACCGGTGTACATAGTCTAAAAACCACACTTTAACTAAAAGTACTTTTAGTGGACAACATAGATGCATTGATATTATGAGATGCAGAAAAATAAAATAATTGTTAATATGGGCTGAAACCATATCTGTTATATTATCGTTACATGTATTAGTATTATTTGTGTTAGTTGTTTTATTTACTTAATTTTCTTTTAAAAACTAAAAAATAATTTTTAAATGTTTTTATTTTGTATATTATTTCTTTCATAGAAATACACAAAATCGAAATCTATGGATCACACAATAGCTACAAACAAAAACAAGTTTACCTTTTGGAGTTTTCTTACCGGACAAAAGTAACATATTCAAAAAAATCTATAAATATTCTCAATTAAAAGAAATCTCATTTTTTTACAACCAGATTTGAACTCGCCTACCTACTTCTTGCTCATATCATATTGTTCATGGTAACTGATGTAGCTCAGAAAGTTCAAACAAAAACTTATTTTATTTTATCATAATGTAGGGTTTTGAGAAGCTATTATATAAAGGCTCATATGCCTTAAGTTATTTTAAGTTTTGGAATAATAAATTTTTTATCTCTGAAAATTTCAATCTTTGTTACCTAGATTGGGGTTTCATTATGTTACCCTTAAATTAGGTTTTCATTTATCGTTGCTTCTTCTTCTACTTCCGCCGCGTCATCAGTTTGGTATCAGAGCCTCAGTTCCTGCTATGGGGAAGCATATTTCTAAAGCCTCACTATTCTGATTCAAGGTTTAAAGAAGATCGGGAAAATCGTTTGAGTATGAGGGGGACATACTAGCTGTTTCAATGAGGATCATATTGACCGGTTACTGAAGGAATTTAAATTGACTACCAATCGTCGAATCAAGGTAAAAATTGCTTATCGAGATGCTCTCTCATGCTATGAAAAAGTTTTCAAAACCATTTTTTTCATCAACTGGACATGGGGATGTTGTCTTCATGCTATGAAAAGGTTTTCGAAATTAGTTTTTTTTCATCAACCGGATGGCTTCAATATGACTTCGAATAAAGAACACTTAAAAAAGAATTTATCTTATTCTGATAAGGTCAACAATTATAATTCTCAATATAACGATTGAATAAAATAAAATAAATAATTTGGGTTCTTGATGGTGATGGTGCTAAGAATTCGAGGACGAATTCTTGTCAACCAAGAGAAGGATGATGTAGCCCAGAATTTCCAAACAAAATCCTTGTTTATTTTATTTTATTTTATTCAAATATCTTATGTATTAAAATCAAATCTAATTATATTAAGATTTGATTTGATTTGATTATATTTTATTTTAATATTTATTTTATTTCTTTGTATTATAGTTTAAGGTTTTGAAGTTATTTTAAGTTTTTGGAATAATAAATTTTTTATCTCTGAAAATTTCAATTTTGTTACCTTTAGATTATGATTATATTATGTTGCCTTTGAATTAGGGTTTCATTTATGCTGCTTCTTCTACTTCCGCCGCGTCATTAGTAACTAGCAGTTACTAACTAGGATTCTGAAATAACCGCCGCGTCATTAGTAACTAGCAGTTACTAATTAGGATTCTGAAATGAGAAGCACATATTGCTTGTTGGATGTAACTCAATATGGCCAACACTACAATGGGCTGAGAAATTTAGGTCATCTGTCACATTGTTGCAACTGTCAAATTTAGGTCATGTGTCACATTGTTGCAACTGTCAGGTTGCTTAGTATAGATCCACAATCAAAGCTTCTTTATAAATTAAAGGTGGAGTTGCTTGACAGAGTACAAATGCTAGTCACTAGTCAGTGGATCTGATTTTTAGTGATCAATTTAAATATATAAAAAGTAAATTTCGATTAAATAATAAAAAATAACATATACGGTTAATATAAAAATATATTAAATAAAAAATAGAATAAAAAATAGGGAGGTAAAACAATAAAATAAATATGAATCTAATAAAAAAAGAAAAAAAAAAAAAAAACAAATTAATTAAAACCATAAATATAAAAAAGATGTATAGTTTTCTATTTCCATAATTAAATTCAACTAAGCCATATAAGTACGCTTAAAAGTAAATCTGATACACCTAATTTTATGATACTTTTGATGGTTTTCAGGAGAACCTTGGTATCTATAGCTATCGTTTTCGTTTTGAGAAGCCTTCATATAATTTTGACGATTTTGAAGAGATTTATGATACTTCCTGCTAGAGGTGTCAAACGGGTTGAACCAGCACCAACCCGCACCGTTTAAATCAGAACCACTGCTTGCAGTCCTGCCAGATTGCGGTCCTGTCGGGTTGCGGTCCTGCCAGGTTGCAGTCCTGCCGGGTTGCTCCTTATGCGGTCCTGGCGGGTTGCGGTCCTGCCAGGTTGCAGTCCTAATGGGCCAGTTTCACAGTTAAACCGCCATTTCAAACCACCAGACGAACCATTTAAGCACCGTTTACCAGTTCAAACCATCAGCCAAACCATTTAACCATTTAAGAACCGTTTATCAGAATATTTTATAATGTTATTTAAAATTAATTTGTAAGTGTTTAATTGAATCTAATTTCAATAATTGAGTTAATTATTCTATTTCATGTATTTTAATTTAAATATGTTATCATTTTAATCAAAACTTTATAATCATCAATTACATTTTAAAAAAATAATTGTAATTTGATTTTGATACGTTTGAATAATATATACCTATTAAATAATATATACCTATTAGACATATAATTGTACTCTAATTTTAAATTATTAGGTGATTTGTATATTGTTTAGAACCGATTCGGAATCGAAATAAAAAATTATTAAAAACTTGCTAAAACTAATGTATTTTAAATATTATGCCGTAATAAATCTGCGATTGTAATTAACAAACAAAATTGTTTTAAATTATAAGAGATTAATTTAGGAAATATATATTTTTAAGTTTATTTTCGACAAATATTAATAACTAAGTTAATTAAACGTTTAATATCAAAACCAATCATAAAAAAATAATAAAATATAAAAGCTGAATAATGAAATTAAATAATATATGATCATTGAAAATGTGGATAATCTTAGATTACTTGGGATTCTTTTATATAGATTGACACTTGCATCTTCAATGGTAACTATCGATGTGGGATTCTTTTAAACACTACCATTAAAGAGGAGTTTTGTTTAAAAGACTCCCACATCGATAGTTACCATTGAAGATGAAAGTGTCAATCTATATAAAAGGAGGCACAAACACACCCTCTCACTTACCAAGTCTTGGGCAACTACTTGAATGTCTAACATGGTGGTTAATAGTTAAAAATTTCGAATTGAATGCCTAATATGGTGGTTAATAGTTAAAAATTTTGAATTAATTTTTTTAAAGTAGTCTTGGGCAACTACTTGAATGCCTAACATTTTCTTAAAATGCCTAACATGGTTTTTAACAATTTAAAAAAAAATTAAAAAAAAAAATTAAAAAATTAAAAAAAAATTAAAAAATTCATAAATCCGGGCCATCCGGAGATCTGTCCGGATGGTCCGGACAGTTCGGATGGTCCGGACAGTTCGGACGGTCCGGACCATCCGGACGTCCGGTCCGGATGGTCCGAATTGCCGGTCCGGACCATCCGGATGGTTCCAAAAAACTTTTTTTTTCGTTTTTTTTTTTAAAATTTGGGTCTCCTCTATTTATAGAGGAGACCCCAAATCCACACTCATAAATTCATATACTCCTCTCTACGTCTCTCTAAATCTCTCTACTTGTTCTAAATATTCTAGAAAACTCAAATTTCTTATTTTACATATTGTAGTCCTACTTTCGGAATTGTTTGATTTTTTTTTCGCAAATTGTTTCTATTTGATAAAAACACTTAAATAACGTTGGGATAACATTATAATAGCTCAATTAAGAGCTTCGTATAATTTATCAAGTTATTTAATTGTTATAGTAATTTAAATTAGTTCTTTTAATTCTAATTTTATTAGTTGTTGTTAGTTGTTATTGCTTGTTGTTAGTTGTTATTGCTTGTTATTAGTTGGTATTAGTCTAAATTTAGTTTTTATTATTTGCGATATTAATTAGTTTCGATTAGTATTTTATTGCATATTTAAAAAAAAAACGTTGTTTTAAGTTTTAAAATGCCTATAAATCGTAAACTTACTAATACTCACAAATCCGCTAATTTTCACTTGTAATGAATGATGTTTGTGATAACCAAAACAAATTAATACTGACCAAAATGTAATAATAATTTTATAATCATTATTAAAATTACAATAATAAAATTCAAAATTTAATATTAAAATTATAACAATATAACTTGTAATCTTTTACTATGATAAAATATGATTTTGGTTTAAAAAATAATAAATAACATTTGTAATATTTAAAACCAAATCACAATAATAATATTCAAAATGTAATATTAAAATTATAACAATATAACTTAAAAATAATAAATAACACTTGTAATATTTAAAACCAAATCACAATAATAAAATTCAAAATGTAATATTAAAATTATAACAATATAACTTAAAAATAATAAATAACACTTGTAATATTTAAAACCAAATCACAATAAAAAAATTCAAAATGTAATTTTAAAATTATAACAATATAACTTGTAATATTTTTGCATGATAAAATATGATTTTGGTTTAAAAAATAATATATAACACTTGTAATATTCAAAACCAAATCATAAAATTATAACAATATAACTTGTAATATTTTTGCATGATAAAATATGATTTTGGTTTAAAAAATAATATATAACACTTGTAATATTCAAAACCAAATCACAATAATAAAATTCAAAATGTAATATTAAAATTATAACCATAGAATTTGTAATATTTTAACATGATAAGATATAGTTTTGCTTTGTATTAGATCTAAAAACATAATAATAATAATATTCAAAATATGATAATAACATAGTAATATTTAAAATTTTGGACTATATAATAATTACAACACTTAAAATATTAATAACCAAAACAAATTAATATTAACAAAAATGTAATAATAATCCTATAATAATATGCAATATCTCAATATTTTTTAAATATAACATTTTGGTTATAAAATAAATAAAATCAGCATAATATTTACCAATAAACCGCCGGTTTTTTACAAATAAACCGTGGTTTCGCAGTCCTACCAGGTTGCAGTCCTGCCGGGTTGCGGTCCTGGCTGGTTGCGGTCCTGACGGGTTGCGGTCCTAATGAGCCAGTTTCGCAGGTAAACCGCCAGTTCTTAAGTAGGTTGTCAGCTTTGAACCGTGGTTCCTGAACCATTAGACACCTCTACTTCCTGCAAACTATTTTGACGTGAGACAACAGCCACAGTCTGAAACCAGAAAAACTGCAACTTTTTACTCTAAGCATTATAATTACTATTCAAATTTCTAAATACAAATTTAAAAGTAACGATAAAAATAGATAGTTAAGCCAACATTTCATTGCTAATAAAAAAAATACTTAATTTGATTTTAAATACAAATTAAAATAACATTTTTTTAAAATAAAAAATAGTGATTTGTTGGTTTTTAAAATTGAAACAAAAATAACTTATTTTTATAGAAATTTTTTTTCCTAATAGAAACAAGTGCATTTATTCTATTTTTCTCTAAATCTGTTTTAAAATAAAAACACTTCTTATTTAATTTATCTCAAATTGTTTTAATTTTCAAAAATTAGTTTTCATTAAAAGAAAGTTTTTATTTATAAAAAAAACGAAACTATATGGCTACCTTACAAAAGAAACTAGTGTGTCCTATTACAAAAGCTATAGAGTATGCTCCGTGCTTGAGTATGCTTCAACTTCGCGCAAAAACAATCTCAATTGGTAACACAAAAAAATTCTATAATACATTCAAGTACACAAAATATTTTATTCTAGTAAATAGATTAAAGCATGGTTCAAACAAATTGAGATGTTAAATGTATATCTCAATTGGTTCTAACACTAAGTCATCAACTAATAACTTATTGTATACAAAGGTAGTAAGTAAACACGATTTCTATTACCAAAATTTTTATATAAAAACCATTTATACATGTAGACATATTAAATGGAGTATTAGTCTAATAGAAATAAAACTTCTATGTATTTATATATGTGCTTAGTGCTCTTATCGGTCCGGTTCGGTCCGGGTTTTGAAAGAACCGGACCGGACCGCTAAGCTTATCGGTTCGGACCGGACCGGACCGCTAAGCTTTCAGTTCTAATTTTTTGAACCGAACTGAATCGCTAAACTTTCGGTTCGGTTCGGTTTGATCCGGTCCGGTTCGGTTCCGGTTTCGGTTCGGTCCGATTTCGGTTCGGTCCGAATTCGGTCCGGTCCCGTTTCGGTCCGGTTCGGTCCGGTTAAAACAAATAAAATCATTTAAAAATTGATTTTTTTTTTTTTATTAAAATAAATGATATAAAAACTAAAGTTTATAAGTTGATATTTCATTTTCTTAAAAAAATTGGAAATTAACTATTAATTTTGGTATTATAATTTATAAAAGAACATATAATAATAATAAATAATCGGTTTTAACGGTTTTATTGGTCCGATTTCTTATCGGTTCTACCGGTTTATCGGTTTCATCGGTTCGATTTCGTATCGGTTCCTTCGGTCCTATCGGTTTTATCGGTTCAATTCTTTATCGGTTCTATCGGTTTATCGGTTCTATCGGTTCGGTTCCTAACCGGTTTTTTGTTTCGGTTCCTTATCGGTTATCGGTTTTTAGAATGGAACCGTGAACCGGACCGTTAAGGTTCGGTCCGATTCTCGGTCCGGTCCTTATCGGTTCGGTCTCGGTCCGGTTCTCGGTTCCAGAGAACCGTTGACGGCCCTACATGTGCTTATATTTATAAGCTTTTACAAATTAATACAGTAAAGAAGGTTCAAGATAGAGTTACAATAACTTTCTTGTTTTTATTAACTATACCACTTCTCTATTTTTATTAGCTCAAAATAACAGATCGATGAATTGTGTTTATATACATAATAAGTTATAGATCTGAGGTTGTTAGACAGAGATTTCATGTTACAATTTTATCTTTCTATTTAACCATATCTTTTCAATAAAAAATTGTGCTCTATCGTCCAGACTCAAACGTAGTAGCGAGCATCGGACCACTAGCTTGTTATGGACAAATTCAAATCAAGCGTGTTATAGAATTTTATTGAAAAAATATGCAGTTTAGTATGCTCGTGAAATATAAGATCAAATACAAGAGATGAAGCTTTGAGATTGCCTTAAACAATAAGAGTACGGGACAAAGGTAAGCGAACTTCACTAACTCCTAATCGTAACCATAATACCTCCACTAGAAAAGTTAGGTAACGCGCTATATTTTAATTTAGTGCTCGAGCAAACTACAACAAGGTGTTTTCTGGAGAAACGAGAAACCAAAGAGTTACATAGAAACACATAATACCCTCCAATATAATTTAGATCATTAGGCGAACTAGCCCAATCAACATCAGAGAACCGTGAGGCACAACTAAGGTGACGGCTTGACATGGAGACCAAGATACTTTGTACCAAATAAATAACTAAAGAAAAATCATTTTAACATATTTGTAGTGACTAGAAGTATGAGCTTGAAGAAGCTGCTTTAATATGTTAACTACAAGTCTATATTATGACTTGTATTGAGTAAATATTGCAAAAAGCCTAAAAATTCCGATATGGTGTAAGATCAAACAAGAGGATACCATAATGAAGAGAATAAAGGTGACCAACTGGCATAAGAGCATCACACGACTTGTGATTTGTGATTTCAACAGACACAAGTAAGTTTTCAATCTATCTCTTTTGTGTAATGTAGAGTCCAGTAATATACATGACTACTTTTATATCCATAAATAAGTGTAATGCTCTCTTGTCATTCAAGGTAAGTATAAAATGTAATTTCTTAATGAATGTGTGGAGATATTGTAACATGTTACATGTTATTATTATATCATTTACATACACTATGATGATTAGAATAACTAATGAAGTTACGTAGAAAAAAACTAAGTGATGAGAATTAGAATTTTGGACCCCCCCCCAAACGAAGGAATACGTTATTTAGCCTAGAGTACCATGCCTAGGAGCCTGTTTATATCAATAGAGAACCTTATTAAGATTACACATATGCTGAGGCTTAAAGGGATCCTCAAAGCCCAAAGGTTAGCCATATAGACTGTTTATTGTAGGAGCCATTTAAAAATATATTGTTGATGTCTAGCTGTCAAATGTTTCAATTTTAGACACAACAAGGCTAAGAACAAGTATAATAGTGGAACTGGTGACTGATAAAAACCTTTAGCCACAAAAAACTGTATATACCTTTTTATTGATCCATATATTACAAATTTAAGTTTGAATACATATTTGAAACCAATCAAGTTCATTTTAAAGTTCAAAGGTAGGAGTGTCCAACATTGATTTTTTGTAAGGTCTGTAATTTGGTTTTTATAGCCTGATTCCAATTGGGATCATAAAACTTTGTTGGTTCAGTAGAATGAGTTAAGCGTAAGGTAGTCAAGCCAGTTTAAATGATTTTAGCTTAATTATTCCATTTTTTAGCTCTCTTTTTTCATAACATGTGTAATTGATGAAATGGAACCTCGATGACTATGTTTTTAAGTGGAATTTGTATATGTTAGGAAACGAGTATATGTTATCTAGAGTATGACTATGCTTTAATTTTGAAGGTGGTTTTGCTTTATTAGAAAGGTTGTGTACATGCGGTGAATGGGTGTTATGTGAATCTGTGTTGAAAAATGATTGTAGAGTAGAATCATGATTTGGAAAATAAATTGTGTTTAAATTAGATGTGGTATTAATTTTTTGCTTTGGAACATTATTTGTGGTAGCTTGTTGCGTGTTGGATGGACGAGTGATTTATGGATGTCTATAAAATAATTCATGACAAAGACCATGTAAGTTTACCCTTTAGTAAAGTCACTCAAAGTCATTTGCACTAAATTCATTGTCCTGCACTTTCTTTAAAACTATAACATGTAGAAAGTCAATTTGAATATGACACTAATATAGGAGAAAAAGTACTTTAATGATTAGAAAATGAGAATGGTGTGGAATATAATGTTCATTTAAAATGATATTCTTAGAAATAAAAACCTTTCATTTAAAAGCTAAGCACTTATATCCCTTGCGTGTAGCACAGTACCCAATAAAAATAAATTTGAAAGAACGAAAATGGAAGTTTTACTTTTCATATGGCCTAATACAAGGGTAGCAAGCACCTCTGAAAATCCTAAGAGAAGAATAGTCATGACTTATATGATAAAGTCTTTCATAAAGTGTTTGATATTTTAATATATGAGTAGATAACCTATTGATTAAAAGTATAGTAGTTGAAAAAAATTCATCCTAATAGGTGAAGGGAAATTGAAACTGAGCCAACAAGGTCAAGCTAGTCTAAAATATGCATGTGTTTATTCTTTGCCATACCATTTTGGACAGACGTGTGAGAACATTAAATTACAAGGTGAATACCAACTTGTTTAGTAAGTTGTGGGAAGGTTTTATATTCACCTCTCTCATCATCCTAAATAACTTTGATTTATCTTTCAGATTACATTTCAATAAGTTTTATTAATTACACAAACACTATAAAATCATCATTCTTTTTTTTAAAATAAGTCATGACTCATTACCGGCAAAAGTCATCTAAAAATGTGATATAGTATTTAAAACTTGACTTAATTTGAATAGGATCTGGTCCCTAAAAACCAGTATGAATCATAAAGTACATTTTTAGCATGAGAATATGAAATTAAATAAAGGAGATTGTGAGATTTTCTAAGCTGATATGAGTCACAAAAATTAAAAAGTTTCTTAGAGCAACCAAAACATTATACTGACTTAGAACTCTCGATAGAATATCATAAGAAGCATGGTCTAATCTCTTAAGTCACCCATATGTTATAGAGAAACAATACACTTACCTAATGATAACTCGTAATTAAAGAATTTATGACTCAAATATTCGAAAGTAACATGTTTTTCAATGCAATACAACTCATATCTAAATCGTTTTATTAGAAGTGTTTTCCTTGTTTCCAGATCCTTCACAAAACAAACGTGCTTAAATAATCTTGGCACATAATGAATTCTTATTAGGTTAGTTGTGAAATAAAAAATAAATTTTTGTTAATATTATATATATGTAAAAAAATAAAGGTTAATTTTGTGTTTTTATGTGTGGGTGACTTAGAAATACCAGTTTATATAATGATGCATTTTTTCCATTTCCAAGAGTTACAAATCTCTTACCAGCAAAGTCATTCATTTGGCTCATCTTACTTGGATTTTTGTCACATGTTCAGTTAGGATTGAGTGTGCATACCACTATTATCTCCTCATTTATCTTGTATAATAATGAAATGATTCCGATAAGATTCATTCATGTGTTGTTCATTTGATATTGTCTTCATAGTTATAGGGTCATCCTTAAAATATTATGTTGATTCACCGTGATCATATTTTCCATATATTTGGTTGGTTGGTCTCGTATGAGATAATATTCCTCCCTTTCTCCTATGTAACCATTCTTTCCACTATAGGTGTTCGGGTAGTAGTTGTGTCTACCCCTATAACCTCTACGTTCACCCTTAGAATAATAAGAGTTTTGGTTTTCCTCAAGTGTTATTATTCTGTGTTATGTTTTCATTTTTGTTAGTGAGAAAATTTATTGAGGAAATGTTAAGGTTGGATATAACTTTTTATGTTAAATAGATACTCCAACCTACACTCAGAGGTTAACAGATAAGTCTGGAGATCTATCAAGCTCATGATATCTTTGTCGGCTAAACTCGTGATTATATTAGTATAGTATGAGTGTAGACTTGTAAGGACTCACAAAAGCAAATCATACAACCAACAAGCATTAGTTTATCAGATATATCTTTTATTTTTCCTATTATTTCCTTAGTTTATAACCCTACTAGTTTAAAAAATAAAGTCTTATAACCCCTTGAAAGACTCTTCTCCTATGAATGAGGCTCCTATTTTTGGACTGATTGTTGTGTATAACCATCCTAAGAGCAGTTGATCTTTTGAGACATAATCCTCGTATGCATGATTTTCAATCATACTTCCTACTAAATAAGAGATAAATTTTAGGTGAATGTCTCACTTGTGATAAAACCACTAAGGTTTATTGTATTTTATGATATGCAATATTATAGTCTTCTATGAAATAAAATCTGATATGTCGAGTCTGATGGGATTATTGTTTCTAGTTATTTGATTCATTTGTGTTTGCAGATTGTAGTTGACTCATAAGATAAATAACATTAAGTTATTGAGTCAGTACCCAATAAAAGAGAGTCCACATGAGCCATTATGCTAGCTCTTATACGTACTAATTCAGTGAAGAAGATTAAAAACAGATATATTATAAATTTTATATATCTTTCTTAGCTCTAAATAGTACATTAATAAATTATGTATAATATATACACAATTAGTTACAGATTTCATGTTGTTACTGGTGATGGTAAAATCTCGATTATGGGTAAAAATGAGAAAACTTTTAGTTGGTTGATATTAATTGTTTTTGTAAAGGGTTGTGAGAGAAAGGAGGTGTGTGCTTATACTGAATATCTTTGGAAAAATTCCAACCCTCTTAATGATATTGGTTAGGATATTTATAGTCTTTGTCCCTGATCCATGGGTCGTATGGGTCAAACCTTATAGTCGGGTCATTCATATTAGCCTCCAAGCCCAAGAAATGAGCTACGAGGTACATAGCTGAGTCATTAGTCCACTCACACTACTGTTACATATGTAGTGCTTATTGTAACAGATTAATATTCTTCATCTAGATCCATATGTACAACCATAACTATTTAGGTTAATAATAATAAGTAACGGGCTTGGTGAAATAAGGCCTTGAGATAAATAAGTTGTTTATTAGCCCAATGCTGGTCTAAGACGGTTTCCGTGTTTACGTTAGTAGCGTGACACATTTTAGATACTGCTTAGGGTTGAGAGTCTTTAGTTCACTTAAGATACTCATTAAGCTGCCGCTCTCAACTAAACTTATTCCTCACATAGCCTCACCTTATCTAACTTTGTTCTTTTATCTAACAACACATTTTTTGTCCCAAAGTATACACTTGTATGTGATACAACATTCATCAAATCAAAAAATATTTATCTTCCTGAGAATTCCTCTGGTAACTGAATCCAGATGAGCCCTTGTATCTACATTTTCGGTATGAGATAATATTGTCAGCTCAGTTTTGGGTAGAGTGGAACGAGCTACATCTAGAGCAGTATACTAGAGTATGTTTTAAAATATGACATGCGGATTCTCTTGAAAAATCACTCTTGATTTTCAATATACACATGTGAAACACGCAAGAGCATCGTTGTTGTAGTTTTTGCCATAAGTACATGCTCAAACGCATTCATCAAGAGGTTTTACTTAAATGATGAAGTTATCTTATATACCAAATCAAGATATCTTATTTAGCTTCAATTTGGCATGAGCCTAGTTCAATACTAGTTGGGAATCTGTTAAAATATTCACCTTTCTAGTCCTACATATGTTAGCAAGTATGAGTCCTGCGGTTGCAGCTTCATACTTTACCTTATTATTTGAGCACTGAAACCAACCATGATGATTTTGTTTATTGTTTCTCGCGAAAGGGATGTTATTTGATCTGTTACATCAGAACCAATGTTGTTGCTTCCTTTATTAGTATGAATGTACCCTGTCAGTTCAGGATGATCAGCCAAAGGTAGAGTTCTTTACATGAAATATGTTAAGAAATCAGCTAAATACTAAGCTTTAATTATTATTCTTGGCTCAAACTTGGTGTCAAAGTATCCTAACTCTACTACCATATATATGAAATAGATTTATGAGAATGAATGAAGTTTTGACCATTATTTTATATATCTAAAAGTAAAACCTCATCCTCCAAACAACCACCACTAAAGCCAAGAAAAATAATATAAGTGTAGGTACCTTATCTCAGCGTCTAACACTAACTTACTAACATAATGTATAAAATGGGATATATTTTCCTTTTTGTTAACTAAAACTGCATTAACAACATAATTTCATAATGATATATATAAATGAAAACTCACCTAGTGTCTAAGAACTAATTTTTCAGATTAAGATATAAAAAAGAAAAGAATTAATATACTTATAGTTTTGCATCTTGTCTTCTATAATTGATGAACTACAGCGGGCGAATGGGTCTCGATTTTATGAGAAACAGGTTATGCTCTTCCCACATGAAGGCTAGGTGCAATAAATTTCATGAAACAAGTATATGTAGACGTATCGTGAGACATCATCTATAAAATAAATGAATTATCTTTAGCCATTCCAAGATGTTATATGAAATGAACTGTAAATATTTGTATAGATTAACTCCAAGAAATAATTAGCACAATAAAATTGAAACCTTCTTTTCTTATTTTATGCTTAATCGATACACCCAATACATTTCTCTAAATCGAGGAGGGCTAAAAGACCATCAACAACAAGCTTGTCTATTTTTTTAGCTATGTAACGTAAAAGAGTGTGCCATAGAAAAGGTAATTTAATATGAGCTACTGTATGTGTTACATTTATTGTAGTTGGATAATAACAACTTTAAATTTACATATATAAATTATCATTACAATCAAGAACACCTCAATCATTAAAAAGATGGTCATAACGAGATGTAGTTATTATTTCCAAACGAACAATTATAACAAAATTCATCCAATACTGAAAAATAAAGTAAAATCCTCATAAACTTTGGAACCTATAAAACATCCCTGAAATGAAATACATGTCATGAACAAAAAAATAAATTAAATTGGCAATTGACATGGATGTTCTAAGAATTAATCGTCTTTAACGGCTCGCATAAGAGATCGGAGGCTTGTTGACGAAGACTCTGGAGAACTGTGTTTGTTATTTGACTCGGATGTTTTAAGAATTATATGATTGGATATTTTATAATTGCATCTTTTAATTCTCCATAATCCTTCTTTTTTCCTTTACCCTTTCAGTCTCTTTTATTGCACAAAGAATCCTCCATAATCACTCAACATGTGATCTGTTTTCTTTAATCTGTTTACGACCATGATCACTAATCAAAGAAGAATATAAAATTTTGTATTCCAATTGTAATTCTGTTGTTGAGCCTTTAACATACTCCGATTCTCTTGTACATTGTTTAGTCCGATGTTTCATTCTTTACCCTTGTTGGGCTTTAGAGGAGCGGTCATTTAAATTATGCTTTGGATTATTATCTGGCTTATCAAGTTTGGGATATTCTGATAGATGATTTCAATCCAGATCCTTTTATGGCTGCCTTTGTGCTCTTGATGCCTCAATTTCTGATCGGAGTTGATCACGATCTTCCTGCATAAAAATTATTTCCTCATTATTATGATTCACATATGATGTGTTCAAATGCTCCCCATTGACCCTTATCGTCTCATTTTCGAGACGAGGGTCTATTTGCATATTGGGATCAATGTTTCAAAGAACTCTGAACATTATTTTGTAAGTTAGGTTTTGAATACTACTATATGGGTACCTTCCGGTCTCATTGTGGTCACCAATCTCGTGATGAAAAAATCTAATCGGAGGGTATTTTAGGTAAAATTTAGATAACGTATTTAATTTAGGTAGATGGTAGAAAGATAATTGAGGTGTTTATATTAATGTCTTAAGAGATAATGTTCCAACCCTCTTAAATGTTTTTCTTTTGAATATTGATAGGTTAATTTTCACATCTATGGGCTAATCGGGTCGAGTCACGAACATGGGTCAAACTTATGAGCCCTTAGGCCCACGAACCGTTATTCTTTATACATAATTTATGATTAAACGTATGCCTGACACACAATATAGTAAGTAGGCACACACTTGACCTAGTATAATCTTTATTCTAGTATGAAATTCCCCCTTAGATAAATCGTATTCACTCCCCCCTCGATGTCCTCAAGGATTTGCGGCCCTATCAAGTATAATACGTGTAAATGCAACAACTGCATCATGCAGCAAGTGTTAATTATTATGAAATATGTAAGTTAGTGTTCTGTATGGGTCAGCATAGTTCTTGTATGAATCATTTGATATTTCCCACATAGGTGGGATACTAGGTCTGCCAATCAGTTCTAAAGAATGATAATATGCAATTCTCATATTGTAATCATACACGCTCTACTAAATGGTATATTTATAACATATCGTACCTTAATATGCTCACTTTGAGCATCTCAAGCAGTTTGAGGATATGAAATATCCCGTCAAGGGCTCAAATATCCGAAAGAGAGGTAAATTTCAATTGAACTCTTATACTTGAAACAAAAAATCCTAGAACATATAGGACATCTCCCTTACATCCTAAAGTCCAAGTATCAACAGCAATAAGTAATCACCTCCCATCATATAGACCACACATTCTCAACACTATATTTTTTTCTCAATGCACACGTAATGAAGTTATATAACCATAAACTACTAAATCATAAACAATATATTCAATATGGTATCAAACAAGAAACAACCAATCGAAACGTGATTCTTTTCTAAAAAACAAAAAAACATATTAATAGTTATCCAAACTCTAAAATTGAACTGGTTCACTTTTCCATAACCTCAGACAATTAAAAAATATGTATTATCCAAGCACTACACAACTCGATTATGAAAATTTCTAATTGAATAATAATTTAGATCTATGTATTTTAAGTCTAATAAAAAAATTGCCTGAATCGTATAACCGAGGGCCAGGATGTGACATTCAGAAATTAGTCACTCATGTTATTTTTCACACTCGTTGTGAACACCTAAAGTCAAAATCCTAATTTTGTTCTGGATTAGATTTTAGTTTTTTGAATTCTAGATCTGAAGCTTAGTCATGCAATGAAAACAATCTAATATACATTCAGTTACGTGCCCTTGATCGCATTATTTAATCCCAAACATGCGATTCTAACTTCTCTAACATCTTATCATGCTCATATCTCAAAATAAAAAATAGAAACTTTTTTGTTCTTTGTTCTCGTGAAGTTTTTGAGCTTCCCACTACTCTTCTTTTCGCTATGTCTAAGTGAATTATCAATTTTTTTTTTAATTTGAAGATGGTTTTTTTCTCTTAAGCTATGAACTCATCACTCTGTTCTTCGTCAAAACATGGTTTCTCAAATGGAATATTTTTAATTATTTCTTTGAGTAGTTGGCCTTCATTCTCGATTGTTGTACCTCACCTGTCCATTTTTTCAGTAGTTGGTCTATATCTCTGTTCTAAAGTTGTAATAGCTCTTTGAAATCTTCACTAGCCTTTGCTTCTTTTCGTTGTGATAAATGTTCGCTCTTTGAATTTCTTCTCAAGCCCGGTAGCTCGTTTCCTTGAGGATAAGCATTCTTATTGTCCTCTATGGTTCTTATAGAAGCTGCAGTTGCTTCAGCAAATTATAACTGATTGAAAAATGTTTTGTTAGTTAAGAATCGTAATCTAGCTCTCGAATCATTCATGAACTAAAGCTAAAGACGTTCTCATAAAATGTAGGAAGGAGTCAAATTTGAGTTTAGCACTTAAATATTCAATTGTATAGTGTTTTTTTGGAAATAAAAAACATTAATTAAAACAAAAGATGTTCATACAAAAACCTAGGGCATACCCCGAGGAAATATTAAGACTGAAAAGAATCGATCAGTCTCAAAACGATTGGAATAGAGGAAATAGAACTATACGAGTAAATAGAGAGACAATGATAATATCTCAAGACTAGAGCAAAAACCAACTATCCAAAAGGGGAAAAGTATGAGGATCATAGGCAAGTCAAATGGACAGACGTCCAAACATGGAAGAACGAAGATTGAAGTCAGCCAATTGGTGCGACACCCCAAAGATCTCCAAGTAAGTGGAAAGGAGAAACAAACATCAAGTTAGTATAAAGAACTACATGGGCCAGCGAATCTTGGTGCCATAGAATCTAAACCGAATATCGGAGAAAAATCGGTTAGATACCAGGGAGGCATTAGCCTGAGAGGAGTAAAAAATTCTTGAGTTCCTCTCGCGCCAGACGTGGTAGATAACCGCGCCGAAGCAAGTACGCCAAATGTGTCGGTTTCGAGAATGAGACCAATTTGACACCTCGTTAATCCAAGATTCTCAGCAGGAGGTGGTAATATGGAATCCTAACTTGGAACTAGCAAAGTTCTAGAGACTCTTTGAGAAACTACAGTCATAGAGGAGATGAGAGATACATTCCGAGTCAGAGTTGCATAAAACACAAACCGGAGAGGTGGTGATGCCCTAACTCAGGAGCTTGTCACGAGTGGAAAGTTTTCCCTGAATACCAAGCCAAGCAATAAAGGAGTAACGGGGAATACTGTAATTATTCCAAACTACGTCAGCCCAACCAATGGTGGGGGTTGCATACGAATGACGTTTTACGTGTCCTTGATAGTAAATGTGGAGGTACCAGCCTTCGCAGTCCAGTAGTAGACATCATTAGAGAGGATGTTAGGGGGCGGGAGAGTGAGAATGAGGTTATTGATTTCTTGGAGATTAGCACGATTTCTAGCAGAGGTTGATCTAAGGTTGGAGGGCCAGTTCCAATGACCATCAAGAATGATGTCAGAAACCTTTAAGTTACTACCAAGTCTAGAGTCGGTAATAATACTAGGCCCATAGTGCTTAACCAAAGGGGTAGACAGGAGCCAAAGATCATACAAGACGGAGGTTTTTAGACCATTACCAATGACGACTCTGTAAAGCTGAAAAGCCAATGGGCGAAGCCGTAAAAGTTTCCTCCAAACCCAAGAAGGGGAGGTGCATGGGTTGAGGGTCCAAAAGTAATTACTTTTTAATTTCTCTATTTTAATTCAATTGCTCCAGATTGAGTGGTTATTTTTACTAATGATAGACCAAAAATTCTTGAGGACAGCCCTGATTCCAGATTTTGAGGTCCCAAAAGTTATTATGTTTTATTTTCTCTATTTTAATCGAATTGCTCGAGTTGTATAGTGTTCTTTTTCTCTTTAGTACAACTTTATTTTTTAAATTATAATTTTATTTTGCATTTATTTGTTCTTTATAAAACATGAACCTAATTAGATTTTGTATTTTTATGCTATTAAAATTTATTTGGAGATTTTTTGTTCAAATATTTGATGGATCCATAAAAAGTAAAAAAAATGAGAAGAAAATACAGTAATTTTATTTGATGTATACATTTACTTCAAAATTAATAAAATATACTAAAAAGACATAACAAAGTTCCAAAAATAATTACATGAAAAATAATAGAATAAACATAACATTTCATATAATGCCATCCTTTGCCAAATTGGCAATTCATAAAAGAAACTATTATTAAAGTTTATGAAATCTGTCTAAAAAATTAATTATAGGACAATTTCTATTTATATAAAAATATTTAGAATATAATACTTTTCAAAATATTTCAAAATTTACTATTTTAACTAAAAATGTTTTGTTGTTCATCTTTTAACCAACAAAAAAAAACGTGTGGAAGAAAAGATGACTCTTTTAATCATAATTTATTTTACATTTTATTTTTATTTTTTCCCTATTACTTTATATGAGTCTAAATCAATAAAATATGATGCATTTTGGATTTCGGATTGAAAAGATAGGTGGATTTTGTTTTTAATATAGATCATAATAGATATACATTATCTTATAAAAATACTTCCTTCTGGTATGACCCTTGGCTTCTTTCAAAGTCTATGGCTTCTTATTATGGAGAAAACATCATAAGTGAATCTCGTCTGGGAACTAACCTCACGGTATCAGAAATCATCCACAATGGAAATTGGAACTGGCCAACTGATATCAGACAAGCGAGAGCCCGAAGTAGACTACATCTACTAGAAATTAATAGCCTTATCTTAACTCTTCCCCACAACATCGCCTCTATCGATGTTCCTTTCTGGACTGCAAAAACAGGGAAATACCACGTTCACAATAAAGGACACGTATAACGCAATTCGGACGACCAATCCTGATGTAGGATGGGCCGGGTTAGTATGACACAAATATAACATTCCTCGCGACTCCTTTATTCTTTGGCTTGCTATCTTAGGCAAGCTTGCAACCAGGGACAAACTTCTCGGTTGGGGTCTAAACACCCTAACTGACTATGTCCTTTGAAATTTTGATTCTGAATCTATCTCTCATATTCTCTATGAGTGTAGATTCACTCACAATATTTGGTCCTCTGCTAGTTCTAAACTGGGATTTCCGCTTTCATCTTCGTGCTGGCAATCTTGGATTATCAAGGCGTCAAAATTGTCTAACTCTCGTGATCATTTTATCTGGCGTACTTGCTTTGGCGCGGTCACATACCATGTCTGGAAAGAGCGAAATGAAAGATTTTTTGGTTCCGCTCCAGTCCTGGATTCTTTAACCTTCCATCGTATTGTAGAAGATCTACGATTCAGATTCCAGGGCACCAAGATCAGCTGGCCATAGTAAATATTATACTACATCTGCTTACTCCTCTTTTTATTTGCAAGGTTTCCTCGCTTCAAGTCTATCAGAGGTCCTCCGGACGATCTGATCCAGTCCGAAGTCTGAGCTTCGATTATGTCAAGTTAGCAGAAAGAGATTTTTATGATTTCCTATGTTCTATGTTGTATTTCTTAATCAAGCACACTTTCGATTAATGTGTCCTCATGGTAGGCCCCAGGTCTCTTGTATGAACTATTTCCATTTAGTTAAAGTTTATTTTCACATTCTATTAAAAAAAGTCTGAGGCAAAACTAGCGTTTGAGAGCCTTTTATAAAAGTGCTTGAAACCCTAGTCCAAAATTACAGCTTTTTTCTTGTGCAATAAAATAAAGCCCAACCCAATTTCAAAACGATTGGAGCTGGTTAAGTATTTTAATAAAATCCAACAAAAATAGGAAAATGTAGAAAATTTACTAAAACAGCAAAACGAGGGTTTAAACAATTAAGTTTAGCGCCTGGACTTCATCACATGTAATGCTTTTGAAAATCGTTAGGATTCTCGACATGTTCGATTTGAGTGGTCGCATCGCCTAATTCTGATATCTGGGCCCCAAATAAAGCCCGTTTAACAGAACCCTTGATTGTTGTGGTTGTTGTCGTAATTTTGGACACTGCAAAGCAACGTGCCCTAGTTCATGAAAATGGTTGCACCGGACCTGTGAGGAAGTAACTGTACGACTAGGGACCTGCATATTAGCACTTGTACGCATAGGAGAAGCAGTTGGTACTTCTGGGTTAGGGCTTGGAACAGTCCTTTTTGGGAATGCCAATGGAGTTGTTCTGGCAGTGTCTCTTCCATACATCCTTCGTGAAAGGGCTTTCTCCAGATGCAGTGCGCGCTGATGTGCTTCTGACACATTCACATGGTCGAATATGTTCAGCTGGTCCTGAAACTGTTCTCGCATCCCCCCTATATAGCGAGATACTAACTGATCTGTTGAATCGGCAATATCGACATCGTTAGTGTACTCGTCAACAGTCCTTGACCCTTGTTTAAGGTTTTGGAACTGCTGATACATTATGCGGGCATAGTTGTAAGGCAAAAACGCAGACCTCAAGTGCTTCACAAACTTAGCCCAAGTTATTATTTTTGGCTTACCGTGCCTTGATCTGGTCTGCTTGAGCTGTTGCCACCAGGATGCAGCTCGACCTCAGAACTTAGTTGCAGCCAACTGTACCCGCTTTGCATCCGGAACTTCCTTGAAACCAAGGACTTCTTCACTTAAGGCGATCCAATCTAAAAATCTTCCGGTTCGAGACCCCCTTGGAACTCTGGGATCTCCAATCCCACTGGTTGTTAGCGTTCATATCAGAATCTCGCGCTGGCAACTGCTCAAAGACTTGGTCACAACAGTCTTTTGGTGAATATTGATCCCTAACTTGTTCTCGCCGAGGAGCAAAGGGATTCCGCGTGCGGCCGATCTCTCTCTCACATCCCGACGGCTGGTTGCTCGATCCTGGAGCTCAAAATCCGTTGGTTTGGTTGTTCAACAGCCTGCATAGTGCTTCTTGTACGTCTCTCAACTGATTTCCCAACGAGTGCATCTGTTCACCAACCTGGGATTGAAATCGACCGAATTCATCACGGTCGACCGATTCGGTGATCAGAAGAGTGGACTTCCCCCGAAAATATCGCTTTGGCGGCATACCGTCGTTACCCACGCCGTAGGAACTCTGAATCTGATACCAATATGGTAGCGCCAAGCTACGAGATGGATCAGGTGGCTGAAAAGTCAGAGAAAGAAGACGAACAATAGAAGATGGATAGCTCTAACCCTAGGTCAGAGTAAAAGAGACTTTAAAAAAAATCAAATTCTATTCAAAAAAGTCTGAGGCAGGTCTGAGAGCCTTTTATAAAACTTCTCAAAACCCTAGCCCAAAATTATAGCTTTTTCCTTTGTGCAATAAAATAAAGTCCAACCTAATTTCAAAACGATTGGAGCTGGTTAAGTATTTTAATAAAATCCAACAAAAATATAAAAATGCAGAAAATATACTAAAACAGCAAAACGAAGGTTTAAACGATTAAATTTAGTGCCTCGACTTCATCACAAATAGTGAGTTTTG
Source organism: Limnanthes douglasii subsp. nivea (assembly GCA_036936605.1). NCBI lineage: Eukaryota > Viridiplantae > Streptophyta > Magnoliopsida > Brassicales > Limnanthaceae > Limnanthes > Limnanthes douglasii. Next base: position 277,567,789 of record JAUPFV010000002.1, read on the forward strand.
ATTTTGGATCACCTATGGAACTGTTATTAGTGATAAGTTTTAATTGTAACGAGGGTGGTAAGTTCAAACTTAGGTTATTAGGTTAGCATATGGACAATTTATATATATATAACTACCCAATAGATGCTGGTGAAACATGTGTCAATTATTAACATCATTAATATCACATTGATGTTAAATAAACAATATATATCACACTTTATTATATCAAGATCACTCTAATTCTCTAATTGAGTAAATATATATCGACGGTGTTTAGTTTGTATTTTTAGAAAATATATCTTATTTATATTTAATTTGTATTTTTATCATGTCAAATTACGTTTCTTTTAAAAACCATTTTTGTTTCGTATTACAAATCCAATAATATAGATTTTAGAGTTAGTAATAAAAGTGATTCGATAAGATAGTTAGAATTTGGTGTATGACAATATTTTTCTTCTTCATTTTATAAAACTTCGATACCATATCCGAATGAATTAGAAGACCGTCATTAAGGATAAAAAGGGTAAGGTTAAGTGAGAGTTAAATAAAATAGATAGGTGTTCAAATGTTTTTTAACTATTATTTGTAACAATTATTTTTTTCGTTCAATTGTTTTTTTTTATAGTTTTTAGCAAAACTTGTTAGTGTTTTTTTTTCTATTCTATTTCAGTGGTCATATTCGCGAATCATCGAATTCGCGATTTAGTTACGATTAAGATGAAATTAGTTAATAATTTTCAAAATTAGTTCAGTTTTCAGAGATCGAGTTAAGAATTAATTTGATTTTATTTACTTCGATATGGTCCAACAACTTATTGTTAGTTCTGCATCGATACAAGAATCAAAATTAACGATCAAGAATGGTACGGTAAGATTAAGTTTTTTGGTTACGTTTTTTTTTTGGTTTTCAATTGACCAACAATTTGATTATTTGATTTGATTTTATGATCCAAAACTGTTTTTATTTTTTCTATGAATACATTAGTCAACTAACCTTAGGATTCTATTTTTTTATAAAAAATTCAATATGTGTCATTGTTTGAATCTGAATATTGATAAATGTTGTTTGATTCTCGAATGGTCTTCGATCTGTTGTTTAAAGTTAACATGTTTGATGATGATTGATATTAATGCATGAATTGATTTATTAATTGATACGTTGCATGTAGTTTCTTTGTTCTTCAGAAACTCACTAAGTTTTGTTATTCGTCCGAATATTGATGATTATGTTAAAAAATTATTATCTTAGCTCAACGACGAAATTGGATCTTAATATTTGTTAATTTATTTTGTATTTGTTCGATTTTGAATATTATGATAACTATAAGGTTTAATTACACATCTCATAATTTGTAAATTTAAGTTCAATATTACTTTACCTTTTACTACAACAATATTATAACATACGCTACTTCAATTTAGTAGTTAAATTTATAATTAACAATTGTAATTTGAACAACTAATTTATGTTTTAGTTTTACAAACACTCATTTAATTCACCAATCACGCACTGTTACAACAAAAATTTCATTAAAAAGACACACACTAATGGTGATGGTGGATGAGGATAACATATTTTTGTGTTCACTAATCATTATTTTGGTTATTTTCAAGTTCTTCATCATTTTTCAAATCAAATGGGTTAATAAACGGTTATACTAAGTGTTTTTCTTCACCAATAATTGATTATTGGTAGATTTACTGTATTATTATAGTCACAATATTAGCTTCTTACTATATTGTCATTGTAGTGAAACATATTATTGTGTGTTCATAACACCCAATTTACAATGATTGTCGTTACATATCTTCATAATATTACGTTATATTTTAATTATGATAAACTTCATATGCACATATCTAAAATGTTGCGGCTCTTATGGACATGCTTAATTTAATAGATGCAACTTACTTTAATATACATGTGCAACACTAATAAAACATAAACAAATAACATGATTTAACTTTTGTTCGATAAGATACCTCATATGCATCTAATGCTTTATATTAGTACTAGTATGCTCATCTTATGTTGTTTGGTTTATTCTGATCAATTTGTGATCTTATTCCTTGTTTAGAAAAGTGATTTACTTTGGAAGTGTGTGTGGGGTCTTCAATATCAAATGTTGGGGGATCTTCGTAAAATAGTATTTCTTACATGGCATGAGACTCTGTGTCTCTATATAGGTAACTCTTTCGAATTCAGGAGATCTAGATTCCATGAACATTATTACTTGGTTGAACCATTTTGTGGTTTTATATTTCATTCCATGAAGGCACTCTTAGTTTTTATACACATTTGATGAAAGTCTTACTGGTTCCAGTGGTATGCATAATGTATTTAAAAGGGTTTTGGCTGATGATGTGAGGTTTTGTTTTGGTCAGTTTTGATTGATGAGGTTAAACTTTGTGTAGACCACGAGCATGTCTATAACTCCGAGTTTTAAATAGTGTGTAAGAGACTCAATTTCAATCATGTGGATACATAGTTTTACGTAGTGAATAACCAAAATGTTATAGAGCTATCTTTGGATAGTCAAAACCAACTTCATTTTAAATGATGATAACTAAGTTAAATATGGTAATAAAAAACAAGTTATGGAAAGTGGAAGTAAATTTCAAGCGTTTATTATTGTTGATAACACTCAAGTACTAAGTTTTTATAATGAAGTCCAAATTATGGATGACTATAATGTGTTAATACATACTTAGTAAGTGATTTCGAAGACGATATTGTGGTTAATTGCAACATTCAAAGTATTTCATCATAGCAAAGAGTTGTATTTGAAAGCTTTACGAAAAAATAAAGGATAATGCTAAGATTTTTTTTTAATTTTAGAAGAGAATAAAATACTTTGTCATAATTTTATTCATATGAATATTACGATAAACACGTATTCTTTTAAAATTTTGTTTGTAACAACCTCGTATGTTATGTTGAATATTTTTTTATGCAAGGAAAATATACCTCGTCTTACAATTCTATTTCACAAAGTGCAATAATGTTTTCTCTTCCTTACGGGCTGGATCAGTAAAATCAAAGCATATCATTTAGTGTCTATTTTTATTTTTAACCAAAAATAGATTTGCTAACCAAGTATGATATTTTTGTTCCTGGATATGCCTTACTTTCAATAGCCTATCAATTTCCTTAACGGTAGCCTTACACATTTCCACGAAAAATGACCTTATTTTCTGACATAGTGGCTTGAACCTCCTATTAACGACTAACTCCTTATACATAATCAGCCTACTCACTCCCGTTATATCATATACACTTAATGAAAAAATATTCATGTTCATTTTTAAACATACCTTTGAACATAATCATTTAATAATTGATTAGTATGTATTGATCACACCATAATATTACATAATTTCTCAATATAATGCTCAAAATCTTCTGTTCTCTTAGATTTCTCCGTTATGTATAGATCAAAATTCTTTGATAATTTTCCTTATAGAAATTCGTGAGTCAATAGAGACCGTGCTAAAGTATATTATGCTAACTTAGGTCTTTTAATTACCTTATGGTCTTCGTCAAATATCTTGCATTTCCCTTATCATTCATTTATTTAAACGACAGTCTCTAATAAGACTGTTCAACCTTGCTATCATCTTCGTGTTCCTCTAAAACATTATTTTTATGAAAAACAAACTCATTTTTTTAAAAATCATTCATATTTCCTCCCGAATTAATTTTCTCGGTTATCAGTTATAACGTTCTACTCATCACTTAGAAAGTTACGACTATCTTCATGTCGTTGGTTTTGTAACAGATTGGACTTGTATTATTTCGAACTTAACTCGTTCATTTGCATCTCTAAAGAATGAAATAAATAATTTAACATATTACCTTAAAATTTTGTTGCTAAATGTTAGAAATATCTAATATTTACTACTTTATTTTGTTATAGAAATGATATAACCGAGAGACTATGAATAACATTCACTGACCTTATTGTAAAATATTACATTCTTGAACTTAAAATATAAATTCAGACTTTTCTTTTAAATGTAGCTAGAATTCTTTGCATTTTTTTATTCCAAAAAACTGACAAAAGAATGTTTACGCTCTTTGACATCACCGTAAGAGATCCATGGACGAGATGCCCGAGCGATCCTTTTTTATCAACTTCTGGCTTAGTCATAACTATTGCTTTAAAAAAATATTTGGAAAGATTTTTCCACAGATGACGCCACAAATGATGAAGGAATATCCTTTGTTAAGCGAATGCGAGTTGGATTAAGACAAGTAAGATAAAATAAAAATAAAGAATAATATGTTTAGTATATTCAATCAATCAATCAAACCTTATTCATGATGATTACATTGGTATTTATATCAATTAATAATCTAAAATTAAGGGAATGAAGGATACGTATATATTGTGACACGTGACAACCATCCATTAAAATAACTAAATATTTACTCTCTAACCATCATGGAAAAATTAGTCTTTCAAACCATTTGTCTTGAACCTTCTACAATGTTTTTTAACCTTCATGTCTACTCATTTTCAACTATGCTCCAAGTCTTCTCCATCGTCTACCTCTTCTTAAAGATGATATTTTTCTTAACTTTATTGTCGTTACCGTCGTCTACCTCTTCTTGAATATAGTATTTTCTCATCATACTTATTCGTGATAATTTTTATATTTTAATGAATTTTATATTTGATTACGTTATACTAAACTTGTTTGTTATGTTTTTATCAAAGAATGTTACATTGTATATTTTTTTTCTTTGATTTGGATTTCAACTTGGCATGTGAGATTATTATCTGACATTGCTTGTATTATTTTCTTATGGCATTTCAGATTATTTTCTTATGACAGGTCAAATTATAATATATCATTTTTTTTAACTTCAGTATAACATGTTAGATTATTGTCTAACTTTCTGTGTTTTTATGCTCAACATGATTAGTTATATTATTTATTTGACCTTCTTTTAATATATTTTGACTTCCATTTTATTATTTTTAACTTGGGAAATCAGATTATTATATGATATATCTTTGTTTTTACCTTGTATATGGCGAGTGAGATTAATATATAACCTTCATTTTTAGTATTCAATATGGTAGGCCGAATTATGTCACATTTGTATTCTATTTTTTTAACTTGGCATCTTGCAGTAATATCTGACATTCCTTATTTTGTTTTTAAATTGCCATTTTAGATTATTTATGTGACCCTCTTTATATTTATATTCAATATGACATGTGAGATTATATTATGACTTTCCTTTTTTTATTTATAACTTGGTACGTCATATTATTTATACGATCTTTCTTGTTTTGTAGGTCAGATTATTATCTTAATCCTTTTGTTTTACCTTTAATATGGTAGGTGATGTTTTATTTATGACCTTCCTTATTTTATATTTATCTTGGAAAACTTGATCATTTATCTTACCTTCCTTATATTTATCTTCAATATGATAGATTAAACTATGTATTAGACGTTCTTTTATTTTTGTTAATTATGATATGTCATATTATTTATTTCACGTTCTTTCGATTTATTTTTAATGTGGTAGGTTAGATTATTTCTCAGACCATTGTTGTTTTTATATTCAATAACATGTCAAATTTTTAATCTTCATTGTCTTTACATTCAATATGGTAGGTTAGATTATAAGAGGATATTTCTTGATGTTACTTTCATTTATGAGCTTAGATTATGTTACATTCTTTGTGTTTATCTTCAATATGGCATGTCAGATTATATTGAAAATTTTATTATTTTAACATTCTTTGTTTTACTTTCTCATGGAGGATCAGATTATTAATCATACATTTTTTTGTATTTATATTTAGTATTCCAAGTCAAATTATATTTTTAATGCTATTGTTTTAATTTTTACTCGGAAGGTCAAATTATAATATGACATTTATTGTTTTATTTTTAACTTTGACAAGTCTAGATAATTTATCTTACCTTCTTTATTTTAATATTTTGTTCGCATGTCATATAATTATCTGACCTCCCTTGTTTTATTTTTCAAGTTGACATGTAAGATTATTATAGGTCATTCTTTATTTTATTTTTCAATTGTCATAGTAGATTATTGTCTAACATTTTTGTTTTACCCTTATTGACGAATGTTATATTATAATAATATTTTAGGAGCTATGTGCTTGCTAAATTAAAAATTAGTTAATATTTTATTTAACAAAGAGGCTTTTCATTGTAAATTTAAAATTTTCATTATTTGTTTTTTTATTTTATGTTCAAGGAGCCTTGAAATGGAGTTTCTTTTTCAAAATCATTAATTTTTCTAAAATATTTGATTAATTTTTTGATAAGTTGTTGTTATGATTAGTAAATTTTATAATCTTCTCACCTATTTTGTCATGTCATGTCAATATTTGAACCTGTTTTTATTTTTGGTTCTTCCATATGTTTATAAATCAATTTTCTTACAATTTTTAGATAGTAGATTAATAAATTTCAAACTTATTTTTGTATTCAATTTATTATTTGTTAAAAATAAATATATTCATATTTATTATGGCAACAACTACACCGGTTAATTCACCAAAAAATGGACCAAACTTTAATTACTAACATTTTGTCTAACCTTTTTGTGTATAAATACTATTTATATATCATTCGTTTCCAAAATTCCCCCATATCTGATCAAGACAACTCTGATGTTTCAAGTTTAAACACTTCTAATGCTTTATCACTAAAATACATTAAATGGAAAATCACTACCACGTACAAATATTTTGAACATGTAATCTTTTCCTAACTAATATTATTATAATTTTTAAACGAATGGTTAGAACATTTAAAGAAGAAGACAAACCCAATGACTATCTTTGACATGTTCATGGAAAAAGGAGAAAGAGAAGGAGAAGGAGAATGAGAAGGAGAATTAGGGTCAGATATCTTTGAGGCCAGTAGAAAACAAGAGGTTGGACTTCTTCGAGGGGGCTGATTTAAAACTGAAATAAATATGATACTGACTGAGTTGTGTGCTAGCTATATATGTGTTAATGAAATATGTATAAAAACCCAAGGTTTATGGGCTTGGAGGGTAATGCTTGACCCGTATTCACGACCCGACCCGGTTGGCCCATGAACCTAAAGTTAATTTATAAAAACTCAAAAGCATAGCATTTAAGAGGGTTAAAAAATATTATCTATCTAGATATAAATACAAGCACATCCATTATCTCTCTACCTTCCATCCTAAATTTAATACACCCTTTAAACAGTTACATAAATATTTCTCAGTTACATATTATCCACACCAGATTGGTCACAACAGTCGGAGTGGAAGGTACTCGGATATCATTATCGAGAACCCATCTCAAAAATTTACCTTCTAAGTTCTTTGAGAAATAGATCAAGATATACAAAAAAATCTCCCTATTGAAATGAGGAGGTCAGAGTCGAAGGGAAGCATGTGCATACCTCTCATGTGAATCATGATACTAAGGAAATATGGTTGATACATGATGATTATGATCAGCTGCGAGTAGAAATTGAGGCATTAAGAGCCCAAAACTGAAAAGGATTTAAAGGGAAAGAATCAATCAGAGTGTCCCTAGTCTGATGAGTTAGAGAATAATCCTCATCATAATTCAAAGCAAGATCCTACTAACAAGTCTCTTAAATCCCACAAAGTCTTTAATTAGGAACACCAGCCTAAACGTTGTTCAACCACATCGGATTATGTTGATGGCTCAACAACATAATCTGCATCTAAAGTTTCTTGTTCCTTGTGAAGTAGTGATCATGGTCATAAGAAGAAGAAAAAGAAGCTAGTTAAAATATATTTGAAAACGTATCATAGATCAAGTAAGCAGAATTAATCGGGGAAGAAGAAGAACCCAAATGGTAAATAGAAAAAAAAAATCAATGAAAGATAAAATGATTAGTAGACCATAATATAGGTCACTTGTTAACTGATCAATTCGTTGTGCAGTCTGAGCCATGAATTTTTTTTTCCACTCCTAATGAAGATCATAACTTTAGCCAATTGCACAATTGGAGACAATCACCATTATGTTAAAAAAATACTCTCTGGATATTTACCTAGGCATTTTGATTGTTCGAAAATGGATAAATACGATAGGAGTCAGGACCCTGACAATCATCTCAAACAATATTAAATTTTCATGGTGAGCTTCAATGATGATGATAAGTTAATGTGCGAAGCTTTCTCCCTAAATTTCAAAGGTAGCGCCTTGAAATTGTATTATAGACTACCTCAGGGATCAATCCATAATTTTGACATGTTCAGGAGGGCATTCCAAAGGTAGTTTGTGGAAAGTAAAGAACTTTTAGGGAAGGAGGATATGATATTCCATTGTTGGAAATATCCAAATGAAACTTTAGAAAAATTGCCTCAACTACTCTGTGAACACTAAAGATGATTGATTCGAACATGTGGGCATAACTTCATTTTGATAATGTTGTTAGCTGGTGTGTTGGCTGATTCATTCCTCGAAAGAGAATAATGACGTTGGTTGGCTTGTTAAACCAAATCATAAAGAAAATCACTGTGTAAGAAACCAAGAGATTAAGTCAGCCTCATCAACATAGACCTGCCCCATCAGCCTCTATCCGACAAGCTAGTAACAAGCCACATTCTACAGTTAGCAATAGTCTGAGGGACTCGGGGCAAGGTTCGCATCGGCCTAGACAGAGTCAATCTGGTTAGGGTCAACAATCGAGGTCAATAAGGAATCAATGGGTCCAACCTGGCTATTACGCAGAATTGATTGATAATATGTCTACCATTTAAGATAGAGCTAAGAATAGTGTTCAATTCTGAAGGCCTACCCCATTCAAAATCCGAGGGAAATTCGAAACACGTGATTTTGCAAATACCATAATGATGTGCGACATAAAACTAAGGATTTTATTGCTCTAAAGTAGCAGATACAATCATTGATCGAAAATGGAAAATTAACTATATTTATGAAATCATAAGGGAATAATAGGAAAATGAGCAACAATCCACAACCAAGTACAAGTGGGGCTCAGACCACGTCACCTCTCATCTAAATAAAATACAGAAGTTTCCAAATAATAAAGTACCATGATGATTATTGAGCGATTCGATGTGGATTTGGAGTACCTAGATCCTGATCCTGATTGGGGTCAAGTCAATATGATAGAAGAAAATACTTGAAAAGTTTCCAAACTATGTTAATTCTTCAAATCATTAACCATTTTTGGAGGAGATACAATGACGACACGTTCGAGTTGTTCTACAAACATGCATGTGGTCAGCTTGTCCACACATATTAAAGGAAAAATGTTTTCCTATCTCTACTAAAACCTCTCTCCTTGCATAGTATTTGATAAAGACGACTTAAGAACCTCACAGGACCACACGAGGATGTTGTGGTGATAGGGGTATCTATTGAATGAAAAAAAATCTCAAAAGTCTTGATCGACAAAGATAGTTCTAGTAATATTTTATTATTATCTACCTATCGACAAGTGAAGAACCCATATGTCATATCTAATTGGGGAGTTTGAAGGAGAGGTTATTCTTGGCAAAAGATCATTTAAGAAAACGGTAAGATTATTGTTGATGGTGGTAGATTATCTGACACCTTATAACACCAATTTTAGTAGATCTTTGCTATCAAAGATGCATGAAATTGCCTCAATAGTTCAGCAATGTTTGAACTATGCAGTTCAAGTCCAAGTTGGGATCGTTCGGAGTAGCCAAAAAGTGACACAGAATATTATGTCACTAATATTTCCCAAAAGGTTTTGGAGGATGTGACGACCAAAAAGGAATATGAATAACTAGAATCCTCTTCAGATCTGGGAAAAATAGATGATCCAATGGAGACTACTAGTTATGTTATTCCAGTAGAAGAAGTCGAAGTAAGTAGTTTAGCTAATGGAAACAATATCAAGATTGGAGCTAGATTACCATTAAAGTTGAAGGAAAATTATTATCTTTATTCTTTAAAACTTTGCATGTGTTTGCCTGGTGGAATGAATATGAGACAAATGTACCAGCTGATATTATTTTCCACAAATTATATGTACGATCCGATGCAGGCCTAATAGTCCAAAGAAGAAGGGATTTTTCTAAAGAAATATTTGAAGCCATTGTTTAAGAAGTGGATAGATTGACAAAGGTGGGACATATTCGAGAATCCCAGTATCCACTTTGCACAGCAAATCTGGTGCTGGTTAAAAATAAGAATGGAAAATGGTGAATTTGTATCGATTTCACATATCTCAACATGTGTGTCCCAAAGATCCTTTCCTAGTTTCTCGTATAGATCAGTTGGTGGACTCCACTTCGGGAAATAAGTTATTCTCTTTTATGGATGCTTTTGCTGGATACAATCAAATACAAATGGATCTGAAGGATCGGGACCATACTACATTCATCACTGACAGGGGGTTGCATTGTTAAAAGATAATATCTTTTGGGTTAAAGAATGTTGGAGCTACTTATCAACGCTTGATCAACAAAGAATTTGCTAGTTAGACCATCAGGAATATGTAAGTTTATATTGATGACATGATGGTAAAAATCGCGAGGGAGAATCATCATTTACTTGACTTTCTATAAACTTTCTCTAATTTGGAGGTCAGTAATTTAAAATTGAATCCAGAAACGTTTTTTGGGTCAACGCATTGTTGACTATGGAACCCCCTTAGGACAACCAACGAAGTTCAAGTATTCACTAGAATAATAGAAGCTTTTAAATAAGTTTATTTCGAGATCATTGGATAAATCCGCGTAGTTCTTCTAAGTATTAAGAAATGTCAAAGAGTTCAATTGGTCCTAAAATTATGATAGAGCATTTCTTGAAATAAAAAAAAAAACATTTATCTTCGCCTAAAACTTTATTGAAGCTGGTCATCGGAGAATGACTATATGTGTATCTAGCAATATCAGATTATACTGTGAGTGTGGTGCTAGTTCGGGAGGTTAACAATTATGATCACCCCATTTACTACATCAACAAGAGTTTGTTAGATGTTGAGAAAATATACCTTAAGTTGGAGAAATTTTCTTTATCTTTGGTAATAGCAGCCAGGAAAATTATGCCTTATTTTCAAGTATATTCTATCACGGTTTGAACATCTTTTCCACTTAAAAATGTATTACAAAAACCAGATATATAGGGCCGAATGACTAAGTGGTTTGTGGAATTATGGGACTATGATATTGATGTTGCTCCTCGAACGACAATCAAAGCTCAAACTATAGCAAATTCCTTGGTTGAGTTCCATTCAAAGAGACCCTATGAAGAATCTTTGATTCATAAGCCTAAAAGGAGTGTGTAATTTGAACGGATAGTGGATCTAGTATGATGAGATTTGGGCAGGATTTTGCTTACTTTCCCCTTCGGAGACTTTATGTATCAAGCTATAAGTTTTGGCTTTAAGTTATCAAACAATGAAGGAGAATACAAATCAGCTATAGCCGATTTAAGGATTGCTCAAATATGTGGTCCGAAAATAATCCGATTATTGAGTGATCCACAATTTTTTATACACCAAGCACAAGGACAACCTGAAATGAAAAATGAGTAGTTGGTCAAGTACTTACAAATGTGAAAAGAAATTTGTTCTTTCTTTAAATATGTAAAATATGAACATTTTCATAGATCTTAAAATTCAATGGTTGACTCTTTTTTCCATTGTTTCATATTCAGAAGCCTACCCTTGAATTTTGGTACAAGACTGCCCTTCTATAACAACGACTCATGAAATGGAAGCTGAAGCTGAAGAAATGTCCAAATATCAGCCATAGTTGGTCAAGACTGGAGGTATGATATCCAAGAGTTTATTACTAAAGGAATCCTAACCAATGACAAGAGCTTAGCTAAGAAGCTAAAGTTCAAAGCACACGGGTTTTTTGTGTTGAGAGGAGTCCCAAACATATTTATCTCAGTTGCATAATGGAGAAGGATCGTCCCATTGTGGATACAAGACTTTGACTAGAAGAATCTTGTTGGCATGGTAGTATTGTCCATCTATAAGGGTGAATTCTCAAGAGTTAGTTAGTATTTGATCCATGTCAAATATATGGAAATGTAATACACGTACCAGTGGTTCCAACAGAGTTCGTATCTAAACCAGTACCTTTGACTGATGGGGGTTTCACTTAGTTGGCCCCGTATAATGGCTTTTGGAGGGAGTCAAACTATTATTTTGGAAATTGATTATTTCTCAAAGTGTATAGAAGTTGCACCCCTCTTTAGAATGACTTCCAAAGCGGTAATTAATTTATTATTTCTAATATTTATTGTATGTTCGGAATTCCTAGACGCATTACTACATAAAATGGCCCTCAATTTGACAAGGATATGGAAATGTTTTGTGCATAAAGAGGAATTTAACATTTTTTTCTTCACATTTTCACTCGGAAGCCAATGGAAAAATAGAGGTGACAGATATAACCATTCTAATGGGTCTCAAAATTATTTTGGAAGGAGCGACATGTAAATTTCCTAATTACCTACAATAAGTGTTATGGGCTTATCAAACTACTCCACATACTGCCACACAATAATCTCCATTTTCCTTCCTCCAGGGTTCAAAATTATTTCGAAGAGAGAAATGAGGTTGCAATAAGGACTCAGTTAGATTTGATGGAAGAAAAAAAATAATTAAAGCTCATCTAAGACCAGTACATTACCATAGTTTAAGGAGGCGTTGGTATGCATCCAAGATAAAATAATAGACTTCCAAGTGTGGGATAAGGTTTTGAGAAAGGTATTTATGCACACTAAAGATAAGAAGTTTACGAAGTTGACTCTGTATTGGGAAGGACCATAAACTGTCTGTGACGAGATTAAGCAAGGGACGTATCAGTTAATTGACCAAGAAGACAATCCTTTGAGGCACATGTGGAATTCCGTACACTTAAGATTATATCTTGAATAAACTTATATTGTAATTATTAATTTATTTTTGTTCAATATAAATATTTGGGGGCATATTATTTCCTACCCTGGTGGCGCGGTGAGGTTTTAACAAGGTGTCCGATCATTATTAATATACCACTTTTACCTTTAAAAATGTGTATGTTGAGTTTTATTACCTTCGAATGGTTTATGTATATTAAGTTTTAATGTCTTCAAATGTATTATCTTCAAATGGCTTTGTGTGTATGTTAAGTTTTATTACCTTCGAATGGATTTGTGTGTATGATAAGTTTTATTTCCTTCAAATGGGTTACCTTCGAATGGATTGTATATGTTAAGTTTTATTACATTCGAATAACTTTGTGTGTATGTTAAGTTTTATTAACTTTGAATGGATTACCTTAAAATTACTTGTATATATCTAATTTTTACCACCTTCGTATGGCTCATGTTTTAAGATTAACTATTTTTGGATAAACCAAATTGAGAAATAAAGATAATAATATATATATATATATATATAAGGAAATAAATGAAGTTGATAAGGTTATAAATGATATAAAAAAACCTCGGATGATCCAAGGACTTGGTAAAATCCGGGTAGAAAATAACAAAATGCATTGGCTATGCCAAGTACTTGCGCAAATACATCCGATTAAAAAAATAGAATTCCTTATACATGATAAGGACTTACACAACAACAACCATATAAAAACTTGATGACCTTAGGGCTTGTTCTCACTAACATCTTCTTTTTCATTTTCTTATAAACTCCCATCTTTGGAGTCTCCTTTATCGCTATTGCCAGGTGAATCCTCATAGACTCCCAACTATCGGCTAGGGGCATATCAAGGGAAAACAAATTCTCTGGGAAATTTCCCCAAAAAGATCCTAGGGCAAATGTAGGAAACTATTTGTGGGACTCCAACACCATATCATATTCGACTGAGTTATCATTTTTTGTAATGAGTCTATCACAACATCGGCGTATGCATCTATAGTATATTTTTCCTCTTGGGTAGATTTCGCCTTGAGAGAAATTTTTTTATCTTTTTGTTTGTTAATAAGAGCTTATTGATTTTTCTTTTCATCCGACAAGCGCTCAATGGTAGGATTATCATCACTTTGCTAGCTTTTTAATGAGGCAATATCGTCGGATTTGAATGACTGTAAAATTTTATAATCAACTTGTAACTTGTCATGATCAGATTTTCCGTGGACTAACTCATCCCTAACTGATTTGACCTCTCCGGTTAGATTCTGAGCTTTTGTTTTTTCTTCCTAAAATGAAGTCTTTAAATTCTTATTTTTGTCATAGAGAGAAGTGATGCCCTTAATCTGAGACCTCACTTGTCTCTTCAATTCAAAGATTGGCCTATCACATCTCAAGACTAAATACCATAATATATTGTTTGACTTCGATAATTCGAAGGGAACCCCATCGAATACCACAACAGTCGTGGTGTTTGTAGACTCGGGGAAGTCAGTTTCAAAGGCTTTAAAATCGAAAACCCCCATACCTGCAATTAGGTCAGCATCACCAAACATCTGCCTCCCAGAAGGAGAAAGTAGCATGGAAGGATGATCGAATATCGTGTCCACTAGAGTATCAACAACAAGGATTGCTGCCTTGTTTGCCCTTTTATGCGCTTTTTTCTTCTTGGGAACAGGAGATGTGGAAGGCACCTCACTTCTCTCAATTGTATCACTAACAACTTCAAATAAGACTAAGTCAATTTCATCTGATTTTCCCTCATTTCGAGCATCATCAGCAAATTGTGATGATCATTATTTGTTCTTTTTATCCTTGTTCAGATGGTTGGGGGCTCTATTCATGGTCAGAATATATAACTTACCATCAGCGGCCTCGGTTCTTTTAAGAATCATAGATGACCGAAAAGAAGTGAAAAACTGCTCCCATATCAGCTATCATTTGGGATGAGTCCTCTAAAGATTAGTCCAAACAAAGTTTGTAGGTGTGCTAGAATTATGGAAAACATTAGTCCAAGTAGACTCTGCCCACTGATTCAATTTCTTGAAGGTGATTTTCACATCAGATAAATGTTGAGAGTAGGGCTTTAAATGGCTGATCTAAAAGAAGTTAAGGTAAATAAAAAAATCAAAGAAAATAAAGTAACGGTAACATAACAATAAATGTGAAAAAACGTACGAGAACTCTTTCAATGTTTGATCAGCTGGTTAGGATTCCCAATAGAGGTGATCTCTCTGCCATTTTACCACTGACCTTTGGTGAAAAAGAATTGAGTTTTCCAAATTTTGTCTGCTTTCAGCATATTGTCCATCACTTTGTAGTCATTCCCCATATTAAAATATTAAAATAGGACGTGGGAATTGCGGGATAATCCCGCTACGACAGCTATTAATTCCATTAGCATAAGAATCTTAGACATTCTTGAAGCCATGATACATGACAACAATGAGAACCAGGCGTCTGGGCTAGCCTAACTCGGGCACAATCTCACCAAACTAAAATACCTCACAATCTCGGGATCCAAGGGAAGCCAAATGTCCCAGTTGGGTCCAACACGTCTGACGAGAGATGAATGACGAAGGTCGGTTTCTGTTGAAAGGGATTTGTTTTTTACCTTTTCATCACAATCTTGTGGTGCCTTCGAATTTGTCTTCTTTGTTGGCCTCGCAATTTCCCCAATCTGACCAGATGTCTCGAGATGAGACTCTTCGTTATCATCTTCCATACTTTCATCCTTAATTTTTGGACTAGATCCTAAAGGATCAATAAGGTGAGCTCCAATGTCTTCTTCTTCAAGTTGAGAAAATTTAGTTTCATATGTTATAGGATTTTCTTCAATATTCTGATCCAAGAGAAGCTCATTTGGAAAAATAACACGGTCTTCTGCCATGTTCAGAATTTGTGGAAAGTGATTACTAACGATTGGCTGTTGTTCTGTTTTCTCTTATTTTGTATGAGGTTTATTTTTTGTCTTTGAGAGTCTAGAAACTCTACGCGGAGTATTTCTTCTGTAGATGAACGACTGGTGGCCACATGGGATTGGGATGATTTAAACTGCTTAAGAGATTGGTTGGAAGATATAAATGACTCGGCAGTCGAGGATGGTTCAGAGGGAACGTTCCGCCTATTGCAGGTATGAACTCCTTCATAATCGGTGGGTTGAGTTACCACAACAGTACCCGAGGAGACAGGAAACCGGGGAACAACTCTTACATTCTTCTTGTCTTCTTTTAGTTCAGACAAGTTCAACAAACCACCTTTGGTTAATGTTTTTTTTGCGGTGAACATGTAAGGACTTAAATGATATGGGGAGAATAACTCACGGTGGTTTATGCGGTGGAGGAAGATAATGATCGTCAGTAAGGGTTTGGATTTAAACAACAAAGATTTTCTATTTCTAGAATATAAAGTTTTTCTCTCTTTAGAGACACCAACTATAAAATATTAAGAAAGAGGTTCTATCTCTAGAATATAAAGTATTTATGTCTTTAGAGACACCAACTGTTAAACATTAAGAAAGAGTTTATATAGAGACCCTAAAAAAATGCTTGAGTGCCCTACTAGAGAAGTGGAAATGTCAGCAATAACTAGGGGTCTCTAAGTAAGTGGAACCGTCTCTTCTCTAATTGTTAGTTCTACCTAGGGTAAACCAAGTTCGTGGCTCTAATTAGAAAATGACACGTGTCATAAAAAGAAACCGATTAAAAGTTGTGACTTTTATATAGTAATTGTCTTCAAATAAACGCCATCAGGAAGGAGAAGGAGGATGAGCCTAAACTTCCAAAGCTTCTTGTTTTTCTTTTTCTTTTTCTTCTTCTCCTTCTCCTTCTCCTTCTCCTTCTCCTTCTCCTTCTCCTTCTCCTTCTCCTTCTCCTTCTCCTTCTCCTTCTCCTTCTCCTTCTCCTTCTCCTTCTCCTTCTCCTTCTCCTTCTCCTTCTCCTTCTCCTTCTCCTTCTCCTTCTCCTTCTCCTTCTCCTTCTCCTTCTCCTTCTCCTTCTCCTTCTCCTTCTCCTTCTCCTTCTCCTTCTCCTTCTCCTTCTCCTTCTCCTTCTCCTTCTCCTTCTCCTTCTCCTTCTCCTTCTCCTTCTCCTTCTCCTTCTCCTTCTCCTTCTCCTTCTCCTTCTCCTTCTCCTTCTCCTTCTCCTTCTCCTTCTCCTTCTCCTTCTCCTTCTCCTTCTCCTTCTCCTTCTCCTTCTCCTTCTCCTTCTCCTTCTCCTTCTCCTTCTCCTTCTCCTTCTCCTTCTCCTTCTCCTTCTCCTTCTCCTTCTCCTTCTCCTTCTCCTTCTCCTTCTCCTTCTCCTTCTCCTTCTCCTTCTCCTTCTCCTTCTCCTTCTCCTTCTCCTTCTCCTTCTCCTTCTCCTTCTCCTTCTCCTTCTCCTTCTCCTTCTCCTTCTCCTTCTCCTTCTCCTTCTCCTTCTCCTTCTCCTTCTCCTTCTCCTTCTCCTTCTCCTTCTCCTTCTCCTTCTCCTTCTCCTTCTCCTTCTCCTTCTCCTTCTCCTTCTCCTTCTCCTTCTCCTTCTCCTTCTCCTTCTCCTTCTCCTTCTCCTTCTCCTTCTCCTTCTCCTTCTCCTTCTCCTTCTCCTTCTCCTTCTCCTTCTCCTTCTCCTTCTCCTTCTCCTTCTCCTTCTCCTTCTCCTTCTCCTTCTCCTTCTCCTTCTCCTTCTCCTTCTCCTTCTCCTTCTCCTTCTCCTTCTCCTTCTCCTTCTCCTTCTCCTTATCCTTATCCTTATCCTTATCCTTCTCCTTATCCTTATCCTTCTGCTTCTCCCTCTCCTTCTCCTTCTCCCTCTCCTTCTCCTTCTCCTTCTCCTTCTCCTTCTCCTTCTTTTTTTCCTTTTTCTTCTCCTTCTTCTGCTTCTCCTCCTCCTCCTCCTTCTTATTCTTCTTCATCTCCTTATTATACTTCTCCTTCTTATTCTTCTCCATCTCCTTATTATCCTACTCCTTCTTATTATCCTTTATACTCGAGACCCCGTGTTTTTTTTATTACTGGACTTTTTAGTATGAGCTCCAAAATGTAGAGGTATCCCTTTCACTTCCTCTAAGAGATATATGGGTATTGGCATATAAGGGTTTAGGAAGTTCATATGACCAGGAACATAACTCTTTTTGGGCATTTGTGGGTATTTAAATGACATGTAAGGTTGGTGTTGTGGATTTTGAATTGGAAAATTATGAGACATGCCATATCGCTCGCCAATATTAGGATTTCACTCGTTATTTTGAGGATTTTCAGGACGTTAAGGTCTTGGGTAATGTGGTCAAATATTTGAATTCTAGAATTGATTAATTAAACCATGTTGGGATTAAAGAAATTGTAGTTTCCCGAAAGATCAATGAAGATAACAAGAAAAAACTATGAAGTAATGAAACAATGAGGAAACAAAATCAAAATGCATTTGTGTCCAAATCAAACAAACTAAGTCTCTATTTATAGATCTCGAAAACGAAAATAAAAAATGATTTTTTTTATATTAATAAAACATCGAAAAATAGTTTTAAAAATCACTAAATAAAAAAGGTTCAAAATATTCTCGTGTCCAAATCAAACACATAAAAACTTTATTTATAGATTTCAAGAAATTAAAAATCATGATATGATATTTTTTCACTAACTAAAACATTCTAAAAATTGTTTTTAAAATATTAAATAAAAAACTCACGATTGTGTCCAAATTAAACAAAACAACCAAATTATACATTGTTGCATCGTTCTGGTTGCTTAGTATAGATCCACTATCAAAGCTTTTTTTATAAATTAAAAATGAAGTTGATTGACAAAGTACAAATGCTAACCGTAGTCACTAGTCTAGTCAAGAAGATCTGATGGCCCCTTGGGATTGGGATGATTTAAAGTGCTTAAGAGATTGGTTGGGAGATGCAAATGAATAGGCAGTCGAGGATGGTTCAGAGGGAACGTTCCGTCTATTACAGGTATGGACTCCTTCATAATCGGTGGGTTGAGTTACCACAATTGTCCCCGAGGAGACAGGAAACCCAGGAACAACTCTTATATTCTTCTTGTCTTCTTTTAGTTTAGACAAGTTCAACCAACCACCTTTGGTTAAAGCATTTTTTGCGGTGAACATGTAAGCACTTAAATGATATGGGGAGAATAACTTGCGGTGGTTTATGCGGTGAAGGAAGAGAATGATCGTCGGTAAAGGTTTGGATTTAAACAACAAAAAGTTTCCATTTCTAGAATATAAAGTTTTTCTCTCTTTAGAGACACCAGCTGTAAAATATTAAGAAAGAGGTTCTATCTCTAGAATATAAAGTCTTTCTGTCTTTAGAGACGCCAACTGTTAAAATTAAGAAAGAGTTTATATAGAGACCCTAAAAAATGCTTGAGTGCCCTACTAGAGAATTGGAAATGTCAGCAATAACTAGGGGTCTCTAAGTTAGTTGAACCGTCCCTTCTCTAATTGTTAGTTCTACCTAGGGTAAACCGAGTTGGTGGCTCCAATTAGAAAATGATACGTGTCATAAAAAGAAACCGATTAAAAGTTGTGACTTTTATATAGTAATTGTCTTCAAATAAACGCCATCAGGAAGGAGAAGGAGAAGAAGAAAGAGAATGAGCCTAAACTTGTAAAGCTCCTTCTCCTTCTCCTTCTCCTTCTCCTTCTCCTTCTCCTTCTCCTTCTCCTTCTCCTCCTCCTCCTCCTCCTCCTCCTTCTTATTCTTCTTCATCTCCTTATTATCCTCCTCCTTCTTATTCTTCTTCATCTCCTTATTATCCTTTATACTCGAGACCCCGTGTTGTTTTTTATTACTGGACTTTTTAGTATAAGCTCCAAAACAATAGAGGTATCCCTTTAACTTCCTTTAAGAGATATATGGGTATTGGGATATAAGGGTTTAGGTAGTTCATATGACCATGAACATAACTCTTTTCGGGCATTTGTGGGGTATCTAAATGACATGTAAGGTTGGTGTTATGGATTTTGAATTGGAAAATTAGGAGGCATGCCATATCGCTCGCCAATATTAGGATTTCACTCGTTAGTTTGAGGATATTCAGGAAGTTAAGGTCTTGGGTAAGGTGGTCGAATATTTGAATTCTGGGATTGATTAATTAAATCATATTGGGATTAAAGAAATTTTAGTTTCCCGAAGGATCAATGAAGATAAATGAAGATAACAAGAAAAAACTATGAAGTAATGAAACAATGGGGAAGCAAGATCAAAATGCATGTGTGCCCAAATCAAACAAACTAAGTCTCTATTATAGATCTCGAAAACTAAAATAAAAATGATTTTTTTATATTAATAAAACATCGAGAAAATAGTTTTAAAAACACTAAATAAAAAAGGTTCAAAATATTCTGGTGTCCAAATCAAAATAATAAAAACTTTGTTTATAGATTTCAAGAAATTAAAAACCATGATATGATATTTTTCCACTAACTACAACATTCAAAAAATTGTTTTTAAAATATTAAATAAAAAAAACTCACGATTATGTCCAAATTAAACAAAACAACCAAATTATACACTGTTGCATCGGTTGGTTGCTTAGTATAGATCAACTGTCAAAGCTTTTTTATAAATTAAAGATGGAGTTGATTGACAAAGTACAAATCCTAACCGTAGTCACTAGTCTAGCCAAGAGGATCTGATTTTTAATGATCAATTTAAATATTAAAAAAATAAATTTGGATTAAATAATAAAAAATAACATGTGGAGTCAGTATACAAATATATTAAATAAAAAATAGGCAAACCAATAAATATGAATCTAATCAAAAGTAAAAAAGAAAAAAGAAAAACAAATTAATTAAAACCATAAATATAAAAAAAAGATGTATAGACATTGAATTCAACTAAGCTATATAGTTACAAGTACGTTTAAAATTATCAAATAAAAGTCTTATACACCTAATTTTGAATAGGTTTATGATACTTTTGATTTAAGGTTTTGCAGGAGAACCTTCTTAGGGGTATCTGGTATCCTATATTCAACAAAGAAGAATGTTTACTTCCTGCAAACTATTTTGACGTGAGACAACAGCTAGTCTGAAACCGGAAAAACTTCAACTTTTTATTCTTAGCATTATAATTATTGTTCGAATTTTTAAATGCAAATATAAAATTTTTTTATAAAAATTGATAGTTAAGCCAATATTTCATTGCTAATTAAAAAAAGATTGTTAATTTATTTTGAAAATTGAAACTATAACTACATTTTTTGAAAATAAAAAATAGTGATTGGTTGGCTTTTAAAATTGAAACTAAAATAACTTTATCTGTTATAGGAAAACCTTCTTTCATAGAAACAAGCGTATTGATTCTATTTTTCTCTAAATCGGTTTTAAAATAAAAACAGTTCTTATTATAATGTCTCAAATTGATTTGATTTTCAAAAACCAGTTTTTATTCAAACAAAAAGTTTTCATTTATAAAAAACTAAACTATAAGACTACCTTATAAAAGAAACAAGTGTGTCCTATTACAAAAGCTATAGTGTATGCTCCGTGCTTGAGTATGCTTCAACTTGGGGCAAACATTGGTAACACTAAAACTTTTTATAATACATTCAACTACACAATATATTTTATTCTAGTGAATAGATTGAAGCATGGTTGGAACAAATTGAGATAAAATGTATATCTCAATTGTTTCTAAAACTAAGTCACCAAGTAATAACTTATTGTATACAAAGGTAGGTAGGTAAACACTATTTATATTAATAGATCCAAATTTTTTATATAAAAACCATTTATATATGTAGGCATATTAAATAGAGTATTAGTCTAATAGAAATAAAGACGAGACTTCTATGTATTTATCCATGTGCTTATATTTATAAGCTTTTACAAATGAATGCAGTAAAGAAGGTTCAAGATAGAGTTACGGTAATTTTCCTGTTTTTATTAACTATACCACTTCTCTATTTTTATTAGCTCAAAATAACAGATTTATGAATTGTGTTTATATATACATAATAAGTTACAAATTTCAGGTAGGTAGATAGAGATTTAATGTTACAATTTAATATTTTATTCAATTCTATTTTTCTATTTAACAATATCTTTTTATATAAAAAATTGTGCTCTATCGTCCACACTCAAGCGTAGTAGTGATAATCGGACCACTAGTTTTTTATGGACAAATTCAAATCGAGCGTGTTATAGAAGTTTAGTGAAAAAATATACAGTTTAAGTATGCGCGTGAAATATAAGATCAAATGCAAGAGTTGAAGTTCTGAGATTGCCCAAGACAATAAGACCACGAGACCATACAGATAAGTTAGCTAACGCGCTATATTTTGATTCAGTGCTCGAGCGCACCACAACAAAGTGTTTTCTAAAAATACAAGAAACCAAAGAGTCACATAGAAACACATAATACCCTCCAATATAATTTAGATCATTAGGCGAACTAGCCTAATCAACATCAGAGAACCGTGAGGCACAACAAAGCAATGGCTTGACATGGAGACCAAGATAATTTGTACCAAATACATAACTAAAGGAAAATCCTTTTAACATATTTGTAGTGAGTAGAAGTAGGAGATTGGAGAAGCAGGTTTAATATGTTAACTACAAAGTCTACATCGTGACTTGTATTGAGTAAATATTGCAAAGAGCCTAAAAAATTCTGATATGGTGTAAGATCAAACAAGAGGATACCATCATGAAGAGAAGAAAGGTGACCAACTGGCACAAGATCATCACACGACTTGTGATTTGTAATTTCAACAGACACAAGTAAGTGTTCAATGTATCTTTTTTTTGTAATCTAGAGTCTAGTAATATACATGACTACTTTTATATCCATAAATAAGTGTAATGCTCTCCTGTCATTCAAAGCAAGTATAGAATGTAATTTCTTAATGAATGTGTGGAGATATTGTAACATGTTACATGTTATTATTATATCATTTACATACACTGTGATGATTAGAATAACTAGTGAAGTTACGTAGAAAAAAACTGAGTAATGAGAATCAGAATTTTGGACCCCCCCCCCAAATGAAGGAATACGTCATTTAGACTAAAGTACCCTGTCTAGGAGCATGTTTATATCAATAGACCTTGTTAAGATTACACATATGCTGAGGCTTAAAGGGATCCTCAAAGCTTGAAGCTTAGCCATATAAACTGTTTATTGTAGGAGCCATTTCAAAATATATTGCTGATGTCTAGCTGGCGAATGTTACAATTTTAGACAAAATAAGGCTAAGAACAAGCATAATAGTGGAAGTTAACTGGTGACTGATGAAAACTTTTAGCCACAAAAAACCGTATACCTTTGTATTAATCCATACATTGCAAATTTAAGTTTGAATACCCATTTGAAACCAATCATGTTCGTTTTAAAGTTCCAAGGTAGGAGTGTCCAACTTTGGTTTTTTTAAGGCATGTAATTCGGTTTTTATAGTCTGATTCCAATTGGGATCATAAACATTTGTTGGTTCAGTAGGTTGAGTTAAGGGTAAGGTAGTCAAGCCAGTATAACTGATTTTAGCTTAGTTATTCCATTTTTAGCTCTATTTTTCATAACATGTGTAATTGATCATATGGAACCTCAATGACTATGTTCTTTTAGTGAAATTTGTATATATTATCTAAAGTATGACTATGCGTTAATTTTGAAGGTGGTTTTTCTTTATTAGAAAGGTTGTGTACATGTGGTGACGTGGTGAATGAGTGTTATGTGAATCTGTGTTGAACAATGAGTGTAGATTAGAATCATGATTTGGAAAATAAATTGTGTTTAAATTAGATGTGGTATTAATGTTTTGCTTTAAAATATTATTTATGGTAGCTTGTTGTGTGTTGGATGGATGATTAATTTATGGATGGCTAGGTAATAATGCATGATAAGGACCATGTAAGTTCACCCTTTAGTAAAGTCACTCAAAGTCATTTGCACTAAATTGATTGTCCTGCACTCTCTTTAAAACTATAACATGTAGAAAACCAATTTGAATATGATACTAATATAGGAGAAAAATATATTTTAATGATTAGCAAATGAGAGTGGTGTGGAATATAATGTTCATTTAAAATGATACTCTTAGAAATAAAGACATTTCATTTAAAGCTAAGCACTTATATCCCTTGCGTGTAGTAGAGTACCCAATAAAAATATATCTTAAAGAACGAAAGTGGAAGTTATGCTTTTCATATGGCCTAATACAAGGGTATGAAGCACATCCGAAAACCCTAAGAGAAGAATAATCATGACTTCTATGATAAAGTCTTTCATAAAGTGTTTGATATTTTAATATAGGAGTAGATAACCTATTGATTAGAAATATAGCATTAAAAAAACTTCATACCAATAGGTGAAGGGAAATTGAAACTAAGCCAACAAGGTCAGGCCAGTCTCAACTATATGCATGTGTTTCTTCTTTGTCATACCATTTTAGGCAGAGGTGTGAGGATATTAAATTACAAGGTGGATACCATATTGTTTAGTTAGTTGTGGGAAGGTTTTAAATTCACCTCTCTCGTCAGCCTAAATAACTTTGATTTATCTTTCATATTACATTTCAAAACGTTTTATTAATTGCACAAACACTCTAAAATCATCACTCTTTTTTTAAAGGATAAGTTCAATCAAACCGGCTATAGTCATTTAAAAATCCGATATACTATTTAAAACTTGACTTAATTTGAATAGGATCTGGTACCTAAAAACTAGTATGAATCATCAAGTACATTTTTAGCATGAGAATATGAAATTAAATAAAGGAGATTGTGAGATTTGCTAAGCTGATATAAGTCACAAAATTTAAAAAGCTTATTAGAGCAACCACAACATTATACTCACTTAGAAATCTCAATAGAATCTCATGAGAAGTATGGTGTAATCTCTTATGTCACCCCTCTGTTATAGAGAAAAAATACACTTACCTAATGATAACTCGTAATTAAAGACTCTGTGACTCAAATATTCGAAAGTAGCATGTTTTTCAATGCAATAAAACTCATATCTAGATTGTTTTATTAGAAGTGTTTTCCTTGTTTCCAAATCCTTTACTAAACAAACGTGCTTAAATAATCTCGGCACATAATGAATTCTATGAGGTTAGTTGTGAAATACCAAAGAAAACTTTTGGTAATATTAGGTACATCTAAAACAATCAAGGTTAATTTTGTGTTTTTATGGGTGGGTAACTTAAAAATACCAGTTTGTTTAATGATGCATTTTTTCCATTTCTAAGAGTTACAAATCTTTTACAAGCAAAGTTATTCATTTGGCTTATCAGACTTGGATTTTTTGTCACATTTTCGGTCACGCTTGAGTATGCATACCATTATTATCTCCTCATTTATCTTGTATAATAATGAAATGATTCTGATAAGCTTCATTCATGTGTTGTTCATTTGAAATTGTCCTCGTAGTTGTACGACCATCCTTAAAATATGTTGATTCATCGTGATCATATTTGCCATATATTTGGTTGGTTGGTCTAGTAGGAGATAATCTTCCTCTTTTTCTCCCACGTAACCATTCTTGCCACTATAGGTGTTCGGGTAGTAGTTGTGCCTACCCTTATAACCTCTACTTTGAATCCTAGAATAATAAGAGTTTTGGTTTTCCTGAAGTGTTGTTATTCTGTTTATGTTTTCATTTTTGGTAGTGAGAAAATTTGTTGAGGAAATGTTAAGGTTGGATAAATAAATTTTTGTGTTAAATAGATACTCTAACCTACACTCAGAGGTTAACAGAAAAATTCTGGAGATCTATCAAGCTCGTGATATCTTTGTCGGCTAAACTCGTGACTATATTAGTATAGTTTGAGTCTAAACTTGTAAGGACTCACAAAAGAAAATCATACAACCAACAAGAATTAGTTTATCAGATATATATTTTAGTTTCCCTATTATTGCCTTAGTTTACAACCCTGCTAGTTTAAAAAATAGAGTCTTATAACCCCTTGAAAGATTTTTTCTCCAATGAATGAGGCTCTTATTTTATACTGATTGTTGTGTATAACGAGCCTAAGAGAAATTGATCTTTTGAGACATAATCCTCGTATGAATGATTTTCAATCATACTTCCTGCTAAATAAGAGATAATTTTTAGGTGAATGTCTCACTTGTGATAAAACCACTAAGTTTATTGTCTTTTATGATATGCAATACTATAGTCTTCTATAAAATAAAATTTGATATGTCGAGTCTCATGGGATTATTGTTTCTAGTTATTTCATTCATTTGTGTTTTATAGATTGTAGTTGACTCATAAGGTAAATAACATAAATTTATTGAGTCAGTACCCAATGAAAGAGAGTCCACGAGAGCCATTATGCTAGCTCTTATACGTACAAATTTAGTGAAGAAGATTAAAAATAGATTTACTATAAATTTTATATATCTTTATTAGCTCTAAATATTACTTTGATAAATTATGTATTATATATACACAATTAGTTACAAATTTCATGTTGTTAATGGTGATGGTAAAATCTCAATTATGGGTAAAAATGGGAAAAACTTTAGTTGGTTGATATTAATTGTTTTTGTAAAGGGTTGTGAGAGAAAGGAGGTGTATGCTTATATCTAATGTCTTTGGAAAAATTTCAACCCTCTTAATGATATTGGTTGAGATATTTATAGTGTTTTTCCCTGACCCATGAGTCGTATGGGTTGAAACTTATAGTCGAACCATTTATATGAGCCCCCAAGCCCAAGAAATGAGCTACGATACACATAGTTGAGTCATTGTTCCACTCACGCTATTGTTCACCCATTGTCTTTTATTTGGTCTGTCCGAAATGGCCTTCAAATATTATCAGAATTACTGGCGATATGCTTCCAGGAATATCCGAACTGATCAGTTACATATGTAGTGCTTATTGTAACAACTTAATATTCTTTATCTAGATCCATATGTGCAACCATAAATATTTAGGTTAATAATAATAAGTAACGGGCTTGGTGAAATAAGGCCTTGAGCTAAATAAGTTGCTTATTAGCCCAAATCTGGTCTAAGACGGTTTCCGTGTATACGTTAGTAACGTGACACATTTTAAAAACTGCTTAGGGCTGAGAGTCTTTAGTTCACTTAAGCTACTCATCGAGCTGCCGCTCTCAAGTAATCTTCTTCCTCACATAGCCTCACCTTATATAGCTTTTTTCTTTTATCTAAAAACACATTTTTTGTACCTAACTTTACGTTATATCATTATCAACAGAAAAAAACAAACTAGCACAAAGAATAAAGTAATTAAAGTAACCAATATCACTAAGTATAACCTTTTTATATTGAATGATACACCAATTATGTGTCATTAACTTTTTGGAGTACATGAACTTTCTCAGTGGCATATTTTTTAGAAAACCAAGACTTTCAAAAAATCAATTTCATTTTTTTTTCAATTGATTTACATACATATATTCGATCCTGATTAAATTTAATATAGAAATCTAAAATAACCAAATAATGCAGTGTTTGAGAGTATATTCCAGCGTATTATGACTTAAGCAATAACAACCGGTCGTTATTTTTTATCATTGTAATGTGGATAATATATGAGAAGATGCCATTAAGATAAATTTAGAAGCACTAGAAAAATAATTTTTGAAGAAGTTCAAGTAATTCACATTCGCAAATATCTATAAAAAGTCTTCAAAATCGACGTTATATAGTTTCTATCTAAAAAATTGGATATATTTTCATAGTCGATATAGTACAAAAACAATAGCCCATAATTAGAAATAAATATCAAATTTAGGCTGTATTTGCAAATATGTTGAATAAATCTTAAAAAGACTTGTCGGAAGGATCCATTTCCAGTTCCACGTATCGACCAATTGCTGGATACCCTTTGGCAACAAGTTGTTATTTTGTATGATCTACTTGGGATAGCATAAAATATAAATGCCTCTGGATGATAAAAAATATGATGTTTTTATAACCAAAGAGAGGCTATATTACTACAAATGCATGTCTTTCGGGCTAAAAATGTAATTGCCAATTTCCAACTTCTTGTAAACAAAACCTTTGCCTAGTAAATCGGCATAAACTCTCAAGCATATATCAATGATATATTGGTTACAAGAAAAATTATGCAAACTATCAGGACGGTCTTACAGAAATACTTGAAAACCATCGATGAGTAAACTTAAAATTCAAACCCATAAAAATCCACATTCACTGTTTGATATGGTAAATTCTTAGGTTACTTGGTTAGTGAGAAGGAATTCTAGATTTATTTTATCTAAGTTTATAACTTGAAAGCCATGAACCTCCATGCAACATACATGGAACTCAAATATTTTCTAAGAGGCTTGCTGCACTCAACTGATTTATCTCTTGATCATCAAATAATTGTTTTCATTTCTTTTCAGATGTTTAAAGATGTAGACAAATTCCACTATACACTTGTATATGATACAACATTCATCAAATCAAAAAATATTTATCCTCCTAAGAATTCCTCTGGAAACTGAATCCAGGTGAGCCCTTGTATCTACATTTTCGGTATGAGATAATATCGTCAACTCAGTTTTGGTTATAGGGGAACGGGCTACATCTAGAGCAGTATACTAGAGTATGTTTTAAAATATGACATGCGAATTCTCTTGAAAGATCACTCTTGCTTTTCAATATACATAGGTGAAACAGGCAAGAGAATTGTTGTTGTAGTTTTTGCCATCAATACTTGCTCAAACGCACTTCATCAAAAAAAAATTACTTAATGATGAAGTTATCTTATATACCAAATCAAGATATATTTTTAGCTTCAATTTTTCATGAGCCTAGTTGAATACTAGTTGGGAATCTGTTAAAATATTTACCTTTCTAGTCCCACAAATGTTAGCAAGTATGAGTCCTACGGTTGCAGCTTCATACTTTACCTCATTATTTGAGCACTGAAACCAACCATGTTGATTTTGTTTATTATTTATCTCGAAAGGGATGTTATTTGCACTCTTGCATCAGAACCAATGTTGTTTCTTCCTTTATCAGTATGAATGTGCCATGTCGGTTCACGATGATCAGCGAAAGGTAGAGTTCTTTACATGAAATTTGTTAAGAAATCAGCTATATACTAAGCTTTAATCATTATTCTCGGCTCAAAGTAAAACCTCATCTTCCAAACAACCACTACTAAAGCCAAGAAAAAAAAGTGTAGGTACCATGTCTCAGCGTCTAACACTAACTTACTAACATAATATATAAAATGGGATATATTTTCCTTTTTGTTAACTAAAATGCATTAACAACATAATTTCATAATGATATATATAAATAAAAACTCACCCAAATTTGACTTGGTTAGTACTTCTGAGGAGATCATAATTTGTTTTTCTTTTATTGAAATATTTGTCACATGTAGGAGTCCAAAACACTAAATCTTTCAACTGATATTAGATTTCATATTATAGTTAATATTGTAGTTGCTTATTGGCTTGCCTCTGAAGCTTTGACTCTAGTTATGTTGTCTTATAGAACATGAGGAAAGGGCTTTATCGTTTGGACTTGAGCCATTGTAAATAGCTCGCTAGCATTTTAAAGAGCATGGTAAGGAGGGTACTCCATATACCCCTTGAGAGTCTAACTATCATAGTCTTTCCCACTTTGATATACTCATCTGCCCAAACCATTGTATCTTCTTCATAATGCTTTATACCAATAATCATGGTAGAATTCTATGTATGTAAGGTAAACATGGCACCAGATTATGGAAACTTTTAAGAGTATTATTGGTTTGAGTAAAGTATTAAGTTTACTCATGAATATTCTCATTTGGTCATTGCTTGGAGTGAATAATATAGTAAACATATCTCTTGATGACTTTGGGTCTGATGAATTGGTTATCAAATGCAGTCTACAAAATATTGAAGTTTCAGATGATGTCTAAAGGGATCTTAATGAAATATGTTAGAGCGTTGCATGTGTAATTCATAAAGAACGTTGCGCATACCATTTTCTTTGGAACCCATCATTTCATTTTTAAACTTCTGTATGTGGTGTTTATTTTATTTTTCCATCTTGGATTGGTGAACTTCGACAATATGTCTCACACAAGGATATAAAATATTGAGGACTAAAATATAATAATTAATGTCTTGTACAAACAATTATAAAGTTATAGAACACAGTTCGGTCTATTAGTAAAGATAGAGGGTTAAAGTGAAATTAACCTAATTTTGTAACAACTTCTGTTAATCTAAGTCTGTTCACCTATATATAAACGGAAGGGTTGAATTGAATGGAATGAGACTTTCTCTTTAGTGAAATATCTTTGGCGAAAGTAGCTTAGAAGTTGAAGATTCAGATGAAGATAGCTAATAAATATTAGGTGTAAGCACACACTGTCTCTCTAGAAATATGTTTGTGAAAAAAACTATGACACAGAGTAGTATTTATAAAAAGAGGTAAGGGAAAGAGAAGGGGAAGAGTTGAGGAATCTATTGGACAAAATTCCAAGTGGTTGCGTAAAGAACAAAATGTTGACAACTATCACCTGACAGGCCTAGTGGCAGACCTAGTTCTTAGAGCATCATTACTCTCTAAGATTTTCACTTCGAACGTTTATGACCGTTGGGAGGAAATATTTTCATATAGAAATATTCGAAGTGATTAATAGAATTATGTTGTGATCCGAGGACCATCTATTTTGTCAAATGGATTAGTCAACTGCATGCAAATCGGGTCTTTGGAAAGAGGCGTTATTTTCTACAGTCAAGGATTTCCGATGAAAATTAGTTCTCATTCACTGATCTTTATAAGAACTATAGGGCTACTGATAAGGATATACACTATTGAGGACGAAAATATAATAATTAAAGTCTTGTAAGAACAATTATAAAGTTATTGGACAAATTTTGGTTTAGTTGTAAAGATATGAGGTTAAAGTAAAATTAACCCAATTATGTAACAACTTCAGTTATTCTAAGTTTGTTCGCCTATATATAAAGGAAAGGGCTGACTTGAATGGCATGAGACTTTCTCTTGAGTGAACTATCTTCTTTACTTAACTTTCTCTCTTTAAAATCAATCTCTTTCTATCTCAGTCTCTCTCTAGATTCAAGATTCATCCAAACCAGTCTCCATATAAATTTTTGGAGCCATTACAAAAAAACAAGGTTTAATTTTGGTTTACCAAAGTACACTCTAGAGCAGGTCTTGATGGTCGATCCAGCGAACGGTGGATGACGGGACCACTATTGCCCAAAAGGGAGAAAATTAAAAATCCCTCGCTGACGGGTTAATATTCTTAGAAATATAATGGGGTTATTGTACCTTTATAATAGTAAGTTGGTTGACCTATTAGATGATCCATCGAAGATTTCTGTTAGTTTGATTGATTCACAAGTAGAGTCGGATGATACATTTGATGTATTGGCTAATCCACTGATAAGCAAATGGGTGGGATAATTTGTTATTTATCTTTTTTCGCGTGGAATAATATTTAAATTCACACGATCCCTTTCTTCTCTTATGTGATACCGAGAATAATACATCATGAGGCTCCTTCCTGAACGAGAACGATCACGATGTCACAAAATTTTCAAAATATGATGGATGAATCGCAAGGATCTTGACAAAAGTTCTTGCTAATAGAAATTAAATTCAATCTTCTCAATGATCATTTTAAGATCATCAATCTAATTCAGCAATTTTGTAATTTCTCAAGTTCTGTATCGGGATTAATCTGATCCAGTTTTGTACATCAATGGCATATGGTATTTTATTATCAATAAATTTCTTTGTTTGAAAAAAACTTCTCTTACCCATATACTAAGTTCTTCCATTTTCAAAACATTATCTTTTTCCTTCTTCTTCTTCCTCCCTCTTCAAGAACAACAAAAAAATAAAAAATAAAAATAAAAATAATATTTTCATCTTCTATAGAAACGAAAAATACGCTATTCTTTTTTTTAAGAAAACAAAAGTCATCAATGGATAAAGGAAAAAAAAGTTTTATTCTCGCTCTTGATTTAAATCACTTTTATTTTTTAATGAATTTTTTTTGGATAAAATCTAGATTTAAATTAATTAAAACATGGAAATTAGTTAAATGTATTATTAGAATTGATTTTAAATTAATATGATGGTAAGGCAGTGGTGATTTTACGTGTGATTTTACGTGTGATTTTACGTTTAGATTTAATTTATTTTATGGATTTTAAAGTATCTTAATAACAATTTTTGAAATTAAATATTATTCTTGAACATCAACTGTATCCGTATTAAAAATAAAGTTTAAATTATATTAAAATTTTCATTTAAAAATTGTTTCATAATTGTATATCGATAGTATAAAAATTGTATATTGATAGTATTAAAAATTTATATCGTGGTACCGACGTATCAATAGTAAAACCATACCGAAAACATATAATTGCCCACAAAATTATTTATTTTAATAGTTATCGGCGCCGACAGTGCCGTAACCCCGAACAAGCTCAAAAAATTTAGAAACAAATACAAACCTATTAAAAAAATTCATGAATCAGTTCGATTTAATGGGTTAATTAGAGTTTCATTTTTATAAATAAGTTTGTTAATTTCTATATTCAGATGTTTTTCAAAATTTGAGTTAGAGTTATTTTTGTTTAGAAATATGTTTTTTTTTAATTTTTTTAATGATTTACAAAATAATTTGGCGAAAAATATTACTGGTTTTGGATGAGTTTGATCAAATTCTTATGTTTGTAAGACCAAAACCTTTCTTTAAATAAGTTTTGAAGAAAATGATTTTTTTTTATTTTATTAAAAAATAAAAAAGTAAAAATTTATTTTTTAAAAAAACTTAGAAGGATAGACTCACTGATACTACTTTTTTCTTAATGTTTTTTATAGTTTAAAACTACTTTGCATTTGTGGAGTACTTGTCTGGTTTGATAAATTTTTTTAGAAATCAAATTTCTCTGGTTTCTTTTGTAAAGTTATTGCTCTTTCAAATCTTTTGTTCTGGTGAAGTTTTTCGCTATGCCTAAGTGAATTATTAGTTTTTTTTTTAAAATTTGAAGATGGTTTTTTTCTCTTAAGCTGTGAACTCATCACTCATTC
This sequence comes from Limnanthes douglasii subsp. nivea, assembly GCA_036936605.1. Taxonomy (NCBI): domain Eukaryota; kingdom Viridiplantae; phylum Streptophyta; class Magnoliopsida; order Brassicales; family Limnanthaceae; genus Limnanthes; species Limnanthes douglasii. Next base: position 277,600,630 of record JAUPFV010000002.1, read on the forward strand.
TTTGTAAAAACATGGTTTTTCATTGAGGAGTTGGCCTTCATTCTCGATTGTTGTACCTCACCTGCCTATTTCTTCTGTAGTTGGCCTATATCTCTGTTCTAAAGCTGCAATAGCTCTTTCAAATCTTCACTAGCCTTTGCTTCTTTTCGTTGGGATAAATATTCGCTCTTTGAATTTATTCTCGAACCCGGTAGCCCGTTTCCTTGAGGATAAGCATTCTTCTTGTCCTCTATGGTTCTTATACAAGCTGCAGTCGCTTCAGCAAATTATAACCGATTGAAAAATGTTTTGTTAGCTGAGAATCAGAATCTAGTTCTGGAATCATTCATGAACCGAAGCTAAAAAACGTTCTCATAAATTTAGAAAGAGTCAAATTTGAGTTTAGCACTTAAATATTTAGTTGTATAGCGTTCTTTTTCTCTTTAGTACACCTTTATTTTTTAAATATAATTTTATTTTGCATTTATTTGTTGTTCAAATATTATTTGGAGATTTTTTGTTCAAATATTTCATGGAACCATAAAAAGTCAAAAAATAGAAGAAAATACAGTAATTTTATTTGATGTATACATTTATTTCAAAATTAATAAAATGTACTTAAAAAAAACATAACAAAGTTCAGAAAATAATTACATAAAAAATAATAGAATAAACATAACATTTCATATAATGCCATCATCTCCCAGCTTGGCAATTCATAAAAGAAATTATGGTGGAACATTCATATTTATATAATTAGATTTACCATATAATGAAACCGATTTTAAACAATGAAAAGAGCAATTAATCTCTTAAGTTTTTTTTATAGATAAACCTTATCAATTAAAATCAAATCCATATTTACTTTTGAAATTTAACCATATAGATGTTCAAATTCAAAAACGGTAAACTCCTGGGTAGTTACTTTATGCTCTCCCATGCTACGATTTCGACCATATATGAAGTTATTGTTCCAATTTGTTACAACAAACAATTTTAAAACAACTATTATTGAAGTTTATAAAATCTGTCTAAAAAATTATTATACGACAATTTCTATTTATATAAAAATATTTAGAATATAATACTTTTCAAAATATTTCAAAATTTACTATTATAACTAAAAATGTTATGTTGTTCATCTTTTAACCAACAAAAATAAAAAAGAAAAACGGAAATTAATCAATATTTATTTTACAATTTTTTTTATTCTTCCCCTATTACTTTATATGAGTCTAAATCAATAAAATATGGTGCGTTTTGGATTTCAGATTAAAAAGATAAATGATTAATTTTTTTTAACATAGATAATAATAGATATACATTATCTTATAATTCATATTCGTCACTGTAGTATGAAATAAGTAGATGATTATTTTCTTCTTTTAAACAAAATATTCAAAACGGTTGTTGAACATAAGATGTGGTAAATTCATTTTAGTTTTACTGTTTAAATAAACGTAATTTTGTATTTGTATTTATTTAATGTTATAAAACAAGTATTGTATTTATACGGCACCAAAAACTAAGAAATGAGAGGGCTATTATAACTTATTTAATAAATATAAGAGAAATTTGGTAGGAAATGGATATTATTTCTAAAAGAGTGAGACAAACATAAAAGCTATTATATTAGTTTTAGTATATTTATAAAATAAATACACGGATATATAAAAAAGATTAGAGGTTTATTACCATAAAAAAGTTTTAAAAAAATAAGAGCAATTGTATTTAATCTCTTTTTTCGAAATTAATAGAATATATTTTTAGAAAACATGACAAAGTTTTGAAAATAGTTACAGCGAAAATAATCTGAAAATCATTAACTTTTTATATAATTTAATCCTTCAAAAATATTGTTAAAGGATTGGCAATTTAGTAGTTTATGCATAAAAGCTTATTTTCCATAATTCAGTATTTTGTGTAGGATGTTGGATTATAACGATCGACATTGTTTCATTCATGTAATACTGGTAGCGCCAAGATACGAGATGGAACAGGTGGCTGAAAAGTCGAAGAAAGAAGACGAACAATAGAAGATGGATAGCTCTAACCCTAGGTCAGATTAAAAGAGACTTTAAAGAAAATCAAATTCTATTCAAAAAAGTATGAGGCAAAACTAGAGTTTGAGAGCCTTTTATAAAAGTGCTCGAAACCCTAGCCCAAAATTATAGATTTTTCTTTGTACAATAAAATAAAGCCCAACCCATAAAATCCAACAGAAATAGAAAAATGCAGAAAATTTACTAAAATAGCAAAACGAGGGTTTAAACGATTAAGTTTAGCGCATGGACTTCATCATAATGCTTTTGAAAATCTGAAAATCGTTGAGCTTCTCGACGCTTTTGATTTGAGTGGTCGCATCGCCTATTCTGATATCTGGGTCCCAAATAAAGCCCGTTAGGGCTTGGAACAGTCCTTTTTGTGAATGCCAATGGAGTTGTTCTAGCAGTGTTTCCTCCATAAGGCCTTCGTGAAAGGGATTTCTCCAGATGCAGTGCGCGCTGATGTGCTTCAGACACATTCACAGGGTCGAACATGTCCAGCTGGTCCTGAAACTGTTGTCGCATCCCCCCTATATAGCTAGATACTAGCTGATCTGCTGAATCAGCAATATCGACACGGTTTTGTAGCTTGAAAAAATCGTTAGTGTACTCGTCAACAGTCCTTGACCCTTGTTTAAGGTTTTGGAACTGTTGATACATTATGCGGGCATAGTTGTAAGGCAAAAACGCAGACCTCAAGTGCTTCACAAACTTAGCCCAAGTTATTCTTTTTGGCTTACCGTGCCTTGATCTGGTCTGCTTGAGCTGTTGCCACCAAGATGCAGCTCGACCTCGGAACTTAGTTGCAGCCAACTGTACCCGCTTTGCATCCAGAACTTCCTTGAAATCAAGGACTTCTTCACTTAAGGCGATCCAATCTAAAAACTCTTCCGGTTCGAGACCCATTCGAACTCTGGGATCTCCAGTCTGAATCCAGATTGTTGGCGTTCAGATCAGAATCTCTTGCTGGCGGCTGCTCAAAGACTTCGTCACGGCAGTCTTGTGGTGAATATTGATCCCTAACTTGTTCTCGCCGAGGAGCAAACGGATTCCGCGCGCGACCGATCTCTCTCTCAGATCCCGACGACTGGTTGCTCGATCCTGGAGCTCGAAATCCATTGGTTTAGTTGTTCAACAGCCTGCGTAATGCTTCTTGTACGTCTCTCAACTTATTTCCCAACGAGTGCATCTGTTCACCAACCTGGGATTGAAATCGACCGAATTCATCACGGTCGACCGATTCAGTGATCGGAAGAGTGGACTTCTCCCGAAAACATCGCTTTGGCGGCATACCGTCGTTACCCACGCCGTAGGAACTCTGAATCTGATACCAATATGGTCAGAGTAAAAGAGAGTAAAAGAGAAAGAAGACAAACAATAGAAGATGGATAGCTCAAACCCTAGGGTTTGAGAGGCTTTTATAAAGGTGCTCGAAACACTAGCTCCAAATTACAGCTTTTTCCTTGTGCAATAAAATAAAGCCCAGCCCAATTTCAAAACGATTGGAGTTGGTTAAGTATTTTAATAAAATCCCACAAAAATAGAAAAATGTAGAAAATTTACTAAAACAGCAAATCGAGGGTTTAAGCGATTAAATTTAGCACCTGGACTTCATCTTGTGTGATGCTTTTGAAAATCGTTGGACTTCTCGACGCGTTCGATTTGAGTGGTCGCATCGCCTAATTCTGATATATGGGCTCCAAATGAAGCCCGTTTTCGTTTGTCCAAAATGATCATATAGTCATGGGCTTGTGCAATTACATCAATTACTACCACCTATCGACCCATAATTAGTGGTGAGTTTTGATTTTGGATCACCTATGGATCTGTTATTAGTGATTAGTTGTAATCGTAACGAGGTTCTTTTTAACCCAATTAAAAAATTAATTCACTCTTTCAAGAGAAAACACGATCATGCAAATTTACTTAAAATGTATAGAAATATTGTTTATTTTGTACTAATAGAAATACTGTTAGGTGCGACCAAAGTCCCACCCCCACATTGATTAAACATGGGAAGAAAGATCAGTACATAAGTTAAGAATACATCTCTATTAGTGTAAAGCCTTTTGAAAGTGGACCAAAAGCAAAGCTGTGCGGGCCAGTGTGAGTTGGCCCAACACGGATAATATCCCACTAATGTGGAGATCGGTGTATTCTTACTTAGTCTATTTACTTACTTAGTCTATTTAAAAAACATTTCCTATTACACTTTGTGAGATAATAGATTTTTATGGATACGAGCTTATATGACACTTTGTGAGATAATAGATTTTTTTATGGATACGAGCTTATATGACTGAGTTATTGAGTCTGGTTAAATACTAACATTTACAACCAATTGTTTCTCCTGCCTATCTCACTTTGTGAGATGATAGATTTCTCAGATACGAGCTTATTCCGGTCTATTTCACTTAATGAGATGATATATTTCTCATGGATACGAGCTTATATGACTGAGTTATTGAGTCTGGTTAAATACCGAATTCTGTCTCGCATTATTTCTAACTTTGCTTTCATACATAAATGAGTAGTTTAAGCAAAGTCGTGGTCCATAACTTTCATATAATCTCTTCCTTGTTTTATTTCATTTTTCACAAGATTTCAATTGAATTGTCTTCCTGAACCTCTGTAGTGGTCTGAATTCTGAATTTAACTGGAACAGAAATATACAAGTGTTGGTTTGTAGTTCTAGTTATATACGATAGATGCTGAATAATTTATTTAGAAAAAAATACTACATAACTATTGGTAGTTTTCCGTAAAAAAGTTATGAAAAATATTTACTACAAATATATGTAAAACATGCCAGTGCCAATTATTAACATCTGGAATATCAGATTAATGTTAAATAAACAATATATATCACACTTTATTATCAACGTCCAAGTAAGTATTTTAAAATATAAGTAAAACCTTTTCGACTAGTTTCTCAAATAATAATAATGATATATATATATATATATATATATATATATATATATATATCATTTTATAATAAATTTAATAAAAGTATTAGTTTAATAGTTTATATGTAGATGGTGTTTAGTTTGTATTTTTAAAAAATATACCTTATTTATATTTAATTTGTATTTTATCATGTCAAATTACGTTTTTTTTAAAAACCATTTTTGTTTCGTATCACAAATCCAATAGTGTAGATTTTAGATTCAATAATAAAAGCAATTCGATAAAGTCGTTAGAATTTGGTGTACGATAATATTTTTCTTCTTCATTTTATAAAATTTTGATCCATATCCGAATGAATTAGAAGAACGTTATTGAGAATAAAAATGACAAGGTTAAGTGAGAGTTATATAAAATAGATAAGTGTTCAAATATTTTTTTAACTATTATTTGTAGCAATTATTTTTTTCGTTCAATTGTTTTCTTTTTTGGTTTCTAACAAAAATTGTTAGTTTTTTTTTCTGATTTTATTTCAGTGACCATATTCAAAGATTTGGTGAATCATGGAATTCGCGATTTAGTTACGATTAAGGTGAAATTAGTTAACAATTTTCATGATTAGTTCAGTTTTCAGAGATCGAGTTAAGAATTAATTTGATTTTATTTATGTCGATATGGTTCCACTGCTTATTGTTAGTTCTTCATCGATACAAGAATCAAAATTAATGATCAAGAATGGTAAGGTAAGACTAAGTTTTTTTATTACGATTTTTTTTGTTTTTCAATTGAGCAACAATTTGATTATTTGATTTGATTTTATGATCCCAAATTGTTTTTATTTTTTTTATGAAACATTAGTTAACTAACCCTAGGATTATATTTTTTTTTATAAAAATTTCAGTATGTGTTATTGTTTGAATCTGGATATTGATAAATGTTGTTTGATTCTCGAATGGTCTTCGATCTGTTGTTTAAAGTTAACATGATTGATGATGATTGGTATTAATACATGAATTGATTTATTAATTGATACGTTGCATGTAGTTTCTTTGTTCTTCAGAAACTCACTAACTTTTGTTATTCGTCCGAATATTGATGATTATGTTAAAAAAAATTATTATCTTAGCTCAACGACGAAATTGGATTTTCATGTTTGTTAATTTATTTTGTATTTGTTCGAGTTTGAATATTATGATAACTATAAAGTTTTATTACACACCTCGTAAGTTGTAAATTTAAGTTCAATATTACTTTATCTTTTACTATAACAATATTATAACATACCTACTTCATTTTAGTAGTTAAATTTATAATTAGCAAATGTAATTTGAACAACTAATTTATGTTTTAGTTTTACAAACACTCATTTAATTCACCAATCACGCACTGTTACAACAAAAATTTCCTTAAAAAGACACTTACTAATGGTGACGGTGGATGAGGGTAACACATTTTTGTGTTCACTAATCATTATTTTGGTTCTTTTCTAGTTCTTCATCCTTTTCCAAATCAAATGGGATAATAAACGGTTATACTAAGTGTTTGTCTTCATGAATAATTGATTATTGGTAGATTGACTGTATTATTAGAGTCACAATATTAGCTTCTTACTATATTGTCATTGTAGTGAAACATATTATTGTGTGTTCATAACACCCAATTTACAATGATTGTTGTTACAGATCTTCATAATATTACGTTATATTTTAATTATGATAAACTTCATACGCACATATCTAAAATGTTGCGGCTCTAATGGACATGCTTAATTTAATAGATGCAACTTACTTTAATATACATGTGCAACACTAATAAAACATAAACAAAATAACATGATTTAACGTTTGTTTGATAAGATACCTCATATGCATCTAATGCTTTATATTAGTACTAGTATGCTCCTCTTATGTTGTTTGGCTTATTCTGATCAATTTGTGATATGATTCCTTGTTTAGAAAAGTGATTTACTTTGGAAGTGTGTGTGGGGTCTTCAATATCAAATGTTAGGGGATCTTCGTAAAATAGTATTTCTTACATGGCATGAGACTCTGTGTCTCTATATAGGTAACTCTTTCGACTTCAGGGGATCTAGATTCCATCAACATTATTACTTGGTTGAACCATTTTGTGGTTGTATATTTCATTTCTATGAAGTCACTCTTAATTTTTATACACATTTGATGAAAGTCTTACTGGTTCCAATGGTATGCATAATGTATTTAAAAGGGTTTTGGCTGATGATGTGAGGTTTTGTTTTGGTCAGTTTTGATTGATGAGGTTAAACTTTATGTAGACCACGAGCATGTATATAACTCCAAGTTTTAAATAGCGTGTAAGAGACTCAGGTTTCAATCATGTGAATACATAGTTTTACGTAGTGAATAACCAAAAGGTTATAGAGCTATGTTTGGATAGTCAAAACCAACTTCATTTTATATAATGATGATAACTAAGTTAAATATGGTAATAAAAAACAAGTTATGGAAAGTGGAAGTAAATTTCAAGCGTTTATTATTGTTGATAACAGTCAAGTACTAATTTTTTATAATGAAGTCCAAATGATGGATAAGTAGAATGTGTTAATACATAGTCAGTAAGTGATTTCGAAGACGATATTTTGGTTAATTGCATCATTCAAAGTATTTCATCATAGCAAAGAGTTGTATTTGAAAGCTTTACGAAAAAATAAAGGATAATGTTAAGATTTGATTCATATTTTTTAATTTTAGAAGAGAATAAAATACTTTGTCATAATTTATTCACATGAATATTATGATAAACACGTATTCTTATAAAACTTTGCTTGTAACAACCTCGTATATTATGTTGAATATTCGTTGATGCAAGGAAAATATACCTCGTCTTACAATTCTATTTCACAAAATACAATAATGTTTTCTCTTCCTTACGGACTGGATGAGTAAAATCAAAACATATCATTTAGTTTCTATTTTTATTTTTAACCAAAAATAGATTTGCTAACGAAGTATGATATTTTTGTTCCCGGATATGCCTTACTTTCAATAGCCTATCAATTTCCTTAATTGTAGCCTTACACGTTTCCACAAAAACAAATGACCTTATTTTTTGACGTAGTGGCTTGAATATCCTATTAACGACTAACTCCTGATAGATAATCAACCTATTGACTCCCGTTATATCATATACACTTAATGAAAAAATATTCATGTTCATTTTTAAACATGCCACCAACTAGTTTTTGGATTCTTCATCTAAACATCAAACAATCTTGACTATCTTACAGTCGTAAAAAAATCAAATCTTCTATTTTATCTATCAATTATATTTTATTAGAATCTTTTCTCTGATCATTTAGCTTACCTTTCTTAAACTCAGTAAAGGGTTCACTACTTTCAACATCGACACATCCACTGATGAACTATATGGTTGTTGTAGGATAATATTCTCACAAGCCAATGACAAAGAATAAACCATAGCAATTAGTGCATTCAATAGTGTGAACCATCTATTCGGATTATCATAATAACAATAAAGAGGTGGATTGAATGGTTTTTAAAGCCAATCTAAAATCCGTCGGTCTTTATTTCTTTTGTTTTCTAAAATATCCAACCATATATCTGATCCTTTAGCTTACATAACCCCCGTTTGTTTGCTTATTCCACCTTGATAAACATGTTTGTACTTATTCAAAATTCTCATATACAGAAAGCTGGATACTTAATCGATCCCACAACAACTTACATTACATTACCAAACCCCTCTTGAAAGTTGTCAAAGTTATTTTCTGTTTAAAACCTCTAACATATTCATCTTTTGAACATACCTTTGAACATAATCTCTTAATAATTGATTAGTATGTATTAATCACACCATAATATTACATAATTTCTCAATATGATGCTCAAAATCTTCGGTTCTCTTAGATTTCTCTGTTATGTATAGATCAAAATTCTTTGATAATTTTCCTTATAGAACTTTGTGAGTCAATAGAGATCGTGCTAAAGTATATTATGCTAACTTAGGTCTTTTAATTACCTTATGGCCTTCGTCAAATATCTTGCATTTTCCCTTATCATTCATTTCTTTAAACGAAAGTCTGTTATAAGACTGTTCAACCTTGCTATCATCTTCGTGTTCTTCTAAAACAATATTTTTATAAAAAATAAACTCATTTTTTAAAAAACTTATTCACATTTCCTCCCGAATTAATTTTCTCGGTTATCAGTTGTAAAGTTCCACTCATTACTTAGAAAGTTACGACTATCTTCATCTCGTTGGTTTTGTAACATACTGGACTTGTACTATTTTGAACTTAACTCGTTCATTTGAATTTCTAAAGAATGAAATAAATAATTTAACATATTACCTTAAAATTTTGTTGCTAAATGTTTGAAATATCTAATATTTACTACTTTATGTTGTTATAGAAATGATATAACCGAGAGACTATGAATAACATTCACTGACCTTATTATAAAATATTACATTATTGAACTTAAAATATAAATTCGGACTTTTCTTTTAAATGTAGCTAGAATTCCTTGCACTTCTTTATTCCAAAAAGCTGGAAAAAGAAGGTTTACGCTCTTTGGCATCACCGTAAGAGATCCATGAACGAGATGCTCGAGCGATCCTTCTTTATCAACTTCTGGCTTAGTCATCACTGTTGGTTTAAAAAAATATTTGGAAAGATTTTTCCACAGATGACGCCAAAAATGATGAAGGAATATCCTTTGTTAAGCGAATGCAAGTTGGATTAAGAAAAGTAAGATAAAATAAAAACAAAGAATAATGTGTTTAGTATATTCAATCAATCAATCAACCCTTATTCATGATGATTACATTGGTATTTATATCACTTAATAATCTTAAATAATTGGAATGAAGGATACGTATATATTGTGACACGTGACAACCATCCTTTAAATTAACTAAATATTTACTCTTTAACCATCATGGAAAAATTAGTATTTCAAACCATTTGTCTTGAACCTTCTATAATGTTTTTTAACCTTCATGTCTACTCATTGTCATCTATGCTCCAAGTCTTCTCCATCGTCTACCTCTTCTTAAAGATAATATTTCTCTTAACTTTATTGTCTTTACCGTCGTTTACCTCTTCTTGAATATAGTATTTTCTCATCATCCTTATCCGTGCTCATTTTTATATTTTAATGAATTTTATATTTGATTACGTTATACTAAACTTGTTTGTTATGTTTTTACCAAAGAATGTTACATTGTATATTTTTTTCTTTGATTTGGATTTCAACTTGGCATGTGAGATTATTATTTGACATTGCTTGTATTATTTTCTTATGGCATGTCAAATTATTTTCTTATGATAGGTCAAATTATAATATATCATTTTTTATCTTCAGGATAGCATGTTAGATTATTGTCTAACCTTTTTTGTTTTTATGCTCAATATGATTGGTTATATTATTTATTTGACCTTCTTTTGATGTATTTTGACTTCCATTTTATTATTTTTAACTTGGCAAATCAGATTATTATATGATATTTCTTTGTTTTTACCTTGTATATGGCGAGTTAGATTAATATATAACCTTCATTTTTAGTATTCAATATGGTAGGCCGAATTATGTCACATTTTTATTCTATTTTTTTAACTTGACATCTTTGACTAATATTTGACATTCTTTATTTTGTTTTTAAATTGGAATTTTAGATTATTTATGTGACCCTCTATATATTTATATTCAATATGACATGTGAGATTATATTATGACTTTCTTTGTTTTATTTTTAACTTGGTAAGTCATATTATATGTATGATCTTTCTTGTTTTGTCAGGTGAGATTATTATCTTAATCCTTTTGGTTTTACCTTTAATATGGTAGGCGATGTTTTATTTATGACCTTCCTTATTTTATATTTATCTTGGAAAACTTGATCATTTATCTTACCTTCATTGTATTTATCTTCAACATGGTAGATTAAACTATATATTAGACGTTTTTTTATTTTTGTTAATTATGATATGTCATATTATTTATTTCACGTTCTTCCGATTTATTTTTAATATGGCGGGTCAGATTATTTCTGTGACCATTGTTGTTTTTATATTCAATAACATGTCAAATTTTTAATTTTCATGGTCTTTACATTCAATATGGTAGGTTAGATTATAACAAGATCTTTCTTGATGTTACTTTCATTTATGAGCTTAGATTATGTTACAGTCTTTTTGTTTATCTTCAATATGGAATGTCATATTATATTGAAATTTTATTATTTTTACATTCAATATATTAGGTTAGATTATTATTTTAACATTCTTTGTTTTACTTTCTCATGGAGGATCATATTATTTATCATACATTTTTTGTATTTATATTCAGTATGACAAGTCAGATTATATTTTTAATGCTATTGTTTTAATTTTTACTTGGAAGGTCAAATTATAATATGACATTTATTGTTTTATTTTTAAATTTGACAAGTCATATAATTTATCTTACCTTCTTTATTTTAATTTTTTGTTCGCATGTCAGATTATTATTTGACCTCGCTTGTTTTATTTTTCAAGTTGACAGGTAAGATTATTATAGGTCATTCTTTATTTTATTTTTCACTTGTCATAGTAGATTATTGTCTAACGTTTTTGTTTTACCCTTATTGACGAATGTTATATTATAATAATATTTTAGGAGCTATGTGCTTGCTAAATTAAAAATTAGTTAAGGTCTTATTTAACAAAGAGGCTTTTCATTGTAAATTTAAATTTTTTATTATTAATTGTTATTTTATTTTATGTTCAAGGAGCGTTGAAATAAAGTTTCTTTTTCAAAATCATTATTTTGTCTAAAATATTTGATTAATTTTTTGATAAGTTATTGTTATGATTACTAAATTTTATAATCTTCTCACCTATTTTGTCATGTCATGTCAATATTTGAACTTGTTTTTATTTTTGGTTCTTTCATATGTTTATAAATCAATTTTCTTAGAATTTTTAGATAGTAGATTAATACATTTCAAACTTATTTTTGTATTCAATTTTTTATTTGACAAAAATAAATATATTCATATTTACTAGTGGCAACAACTACACCGGTTAATTCACCAAATATGGACCAAACTTTAATTACTAAAATTTTGTCTAACCTTTTTTTTGTATAAATACTATTTATATATCATTCGTTTCCAAAATGTCTCCATTTCCGATCAAGACAACTCTGATGTTTCAAGTTTAAACACTTCTAATGTTTTATCACTAAAATACATTAAATGGAAAATCACTACCACATACAAATATTTTGAAGATGTAATCTTTTCCTAACTAATATTATTATTATTTTTAAACGAATGGTTAGAATATTTAAAGATGAAGACAAACCCAATGACTATCTTTGACATGTTCATGGAATAAAGAGAAGGAAAAAGGAGAAGGAGAATAAGAAGGAGAATCATAAGTTATAGGTTCAGATATCTTTTGAGGCCAATAGAAAACAAGAGGTTGGACTTCTTCGAGGGGGCTGATTTAAAACTAAAATAAATATGATACTGACTAAGTTGTGTGCTAGCTATATATGTGTTAATGAAATATGTATAAAAAACCAAGGCTTATGGGCTTGGAGGGTAATGGTTGACCCGTATTCACGACCCGACCCGGTTGGCCCTTGAACCTAAAATTAATTTATAAAAACTCAAAAGCATATAATTTAAGAGGGTTAAAAAATATTATCTATCTAGAAATAAATACAAGAATATCCATTATCTCTCTACCTTCCATCCTAAATTTAATACACCTTTTTAAAAGTTACATAAATATTTCTCAGTTAAGTATTATCCACACCAGATTGGTGACAACAGTCGGAGTGGAAGGTACTCGGATATCATTATCGAGAACCTATCTAAAAAATTAACCTTCCAAGTTATTTGAGAAATGGATCAAGATATACAAACAACTCTCCCTCTTGAAATGAGGAGGCTAGAGTCGAAGGGAAGCATGTGCATACCTCTCATGTGAATCATGATATTGAGGAAATATGGTTGATACATGAAGATCATGATCAACTGCGAGTAGAAATTGAGGCATCAAGAGCCCAAAAGCAAGTTGAAAAGGATTTAAAGGGAAAGAATCCATCAAGGTGTCTCTAGTCTAATTAGTTAGAGAATAATCCTCATCATAATTCAAAGAAAGATCCTACTAACAAGTCTCTTAAATCCCACAAAGTCTCTATTTAGGAACACCGGCCTAAACATTTTTCAACCACATCGGATTATGTTGATGGCTAAACAACATAATCTGCATCTAAAGTTTCTTGTTCTTTGTGAAGTAGTGATCATGGTCATAAGAAGAAGAAAAAGAAGCTAGTTAAGATATATTTGAAAAAGTATCATAGATCAAGTAAGCAGGATTAATCGTGGAAGAAGAAGAACCCAAATGGTAAATAGAAAAAAAATTATCAATGAAAGATAAAATGATTAGTAGACCATAATATAGATCACTTGTTAACTGATCAATTCTTTGTGCAGTCTGAGCCATAAATTTTTTTCCACTCCTAATGAAGATCATAAGTTTAGCCAATTGCACAATTGGAGACAATCATCATTGTGTTAAAAAATTCTCTCTGGATATTTACCTATGCGTTTTGATTGTTCGAAAATGGATAAATACAATAGGAGTCAGAACCCTGAAAATCATCTCAAACAATATTAAATTTTCACGGTGAGCTTCAATGATGATGATAAGTTATTGTGCAAAGCTTTCTCCTAAAATTTCAAAGGTAGTGCCTTGAAATTGTATAATAGACTACCTTAATGATCAATCCATAATTTTGACATGTTCTGGAGGGCATTACAAAGGTAGTTTGTGGAATGTAAAGAACTTCAAGGGAACAAGGATGCGATAATCCATTGTTGGAAATATCCAAATGAAACTTTAAAAAATTGCGTTAACTATTTTGTGAACACTAAAGATGGACTGGCAGATTGTTTCGAACATGTGGGCATAACTTCATTTTGATAATGTTGTTGGCTGCTGTGTTGGCTAATTCATTCCTCAAAAGAGAACAATGACCTTGATTTTCTTGTTAAACCAAATTATAAAGAAAATCAGTGTGTAAGAAACCAAGAGATTAAGTTAGCCTCATCAACATAGACATGCCCCATCAGCCTATATCTGACAAGCTAGTAACAAGTCACATTCTACAGTTAGCAATCGTCTGAGGGACTCGGGGTAATGTTCTCATCGGCCTAGACAGAGGTAATCTAGTTAGGGTCAACAATCAAGGCCAATAAGGAATCAATGGGTCCAACCTGGCTATTACGCAGAACTGATTAAAAATATGGCTACCATTTAAGATAGAGCTAAGAATTATATTCAATTCTGAAGGCCTACCCCATTCAAAATCCGAGGGAAATTCGAAAGACGTGATTTTACAAATACCATAATGATGTGAAATATAAAACTAAGGATTGTATTGCTCTAAAGCAGCAGATACAATCATTGATCGAAAATGGAAAATTAACTACATTTAAGAAATCACAAGGGAATAAAAGGAAAATGAGCAACAATCCACAACCAAGTACAAGTGGGCTCAGACCACGTCGCCTCTCATCTAAATAAAATACAGAAGTTTCCAAATAATAATGTACCATGATGATTATTGAGCGATTCGATGTGGATTTGAAGTACCTAGATCCTGATCCAGATTGGGGTCAAGTCAATATGATAGAAGAAAATACTTGAAAAGTTTCCAAACTATGTTAATTCTTCAAATCAGTAACCATTTTCGGAGGAGATACAATGACGACACGTTCGAGTTGTTCTACAAAAATCCATGTGGTCAGCCTGACCACACATATTAAAGGGAAAATGTTTTCCTATCTCTACTAAAACCTCTCTCCTTGCATAATATTTGATGAAAACAACTTAAGAACGTCACAGGACCACACGGGGATGTTGTGGTGATAGGGGTATCTATTGAATAAACAAAAATCTTAAAAGTCTTGATCAAAAACGATAGCTCTAGTAATATTTTATTATTATCTACCTATCGACAAGTGAAGAACCCATCTGTCATATGTAATTGGGGAGTTTGAAGGAGAGGTTATTCTTGGCAAAAGACCATTTAAGAAAACGATTAGATTATTGTTGATGGTGGTAGATTATCTGACACCTTATAACGCCAGTTTTAGTAGATCTTTGCTATCAATGATGCTTGAAATTGCCTCAATAGTTCATCAATGTTTGAACTATGCACTTTAAGGCCAAGTTAGGATCGTTCCGAGCAGCCAGAAAGTGACACAGAATATTATGTCACTAATGTTTCCCAATAGGTTTTGGAGTATGTGACGACCAAAAAATAATATGAATAACTAGAATCCTCTTCAGATCCGGGAAAAATAGAGGATCCAATTGAGACTATTAGTTATGTTATTCCAGTAGAAGAAGTCAAAGTACGCAGTTTAGCTAATAGAAACAATATAAAGATTGGAGTTAGATTACCATTAAAGTTGAAGGAAAATTATTATCTTTATTCTTTAAAACTTTGCATGTGTTTCCCTGGTGGAATGAATATATGACCAATATACCAGCTGATATTATTTCCACAAATTATATGTACGGTCCGATGCAGGCCTAATAGTCATAAGAAAAAAGGCTTTTTCTAAAGAAAAATTTGAAGCCATTGTTCAAGAAGTGGATAGATTGACAAAGGTGGGACATATTCGAGAATCCTAGTATCCACTTTGCACAGCAAATATGGTGCTCGTTAAAAATAAGAATGGAAAATGGTGAATTTGTATCGATTTCACATATCTCAACATGTATGTCCCAAAGATCCTTTCCTAGTTTCTCGTATAGATCAGTTGGTGGACTCCACTTCGGGAAATAAGTTATTCTCTTTTATGGATGCTTTTGCTGGATACAATCAAAGACGAATGGATCTGAAGGATCAGGACCATACTATGTTCATCACTGACAAGGGGTTGCATTGTTAGAAGATAATATCTTTCGGGTTAAAGAATGGTGGAGCTACTTATCAACGCCTGATCAACAAAGCATTTGCTAGTTAGAACATGAAGAATATGAAAGTTTATATTGATGACATGATGGTAAAAATCTCGAGGGAGAATCATCATTTAGTTGACTTTCTATAAACTTTCTCTAATTTGGAGGTTAGTAATTTAAAATTGAATCCAGAAACGTTTTTTGGGGTATGACCCAAAATTGTTTTGGGCTACATCATCAATGATAAAGAAATTCAATCTGACCCCGCAAAATTAGATGCATTATCGACTATGGAACCCCCTCACGACAACCAAAGAAGTTCAAGTATTCATTAGAATACTGGCAGCTTTTAAATAAGTTTATCTCGAGATCATTCGATAAATACGCGCAGTTCTTCCAAATATTAAGAAATATCAAAGAGTTCAATTGGTCCGAAAATTACGATAAATCATTCCTTGAAATAAAAAAACATTTATCTTCACCTAAATCTTTATTGAAGTTGGTCATCGGAGAATGACTCTATGTGTATCTAGCAATATCAGATTATATTGTGAGTGTGGTGCTACTTCGGGAGGTTAACAATTATGATCACCCCATTTACTACATCAACAAGAGTTTATTAGATATTGAGAAAAGATACCTTAAGTTGGAGAAATTTTCTTTATCCTTGGTAATAGCAGCCAGGAAAATTATGCCTTATTTTCAAGTACATTCTATCACGGTTCGAACATCTTTTCCACTTAAAATGTATTACAAAAACCAGATATATAGGACCGAATGACTAAGTGGTTTGTGGAATTATGGGACTATGATATTGACGTTGCTCCTCGAACGACAATCAAAGCTCAAGCTATAGAAAATTCCTTGGTTGAGTTCCATTCAAAGAGACCCTATGAAGAATCTTTGATTCATACGCCTAAAAAAGAGTGTGTAATTTGGACGGATAGTGGATCTAGTATGATGGATTTGGGCAGGATTTTGCTTACTTTCCCCTTTCGGAGAATTTATGTATCAAGCTATAAGTTTTGGATTTAAATTATCAAACAATGAAGGAGAATACAAAGCAGATATAGCCGATTTAAGGCTTGCTCAAATATGTGGTGCGAAAAATAATCCGATTATTGAGTGATTCACAACTGCTTATACACCAAGCACAAGGATAATCTGAAATGAAAAATGAGTAGTTGGTCAAGTACTTACAAGTGTGAAAAGAAATTTGTTCTTTCTTTAAATATGTAAAATATGAATATGTGCAAAGATCATAAAATTCAATGGTTGACTCTTTTTTCCATTGTTTCATATTCAGAAGCTTACCCTTCGATTTTGGTACCTGACAGCCCTTCTATAACAACGAATCATGAAATGGAAGTTGAAGCTGAATAAAATGTCCAAATATCAGCCATAGTTGGTCAAGACTGGAGGTATGATATCCAAGAGTTTATGACTAAAGGAATCCTAACCAATGATAAGAGCTTAGCTAAGAAGCTAAAGTTCAAAGCACACGGGTTTTTTTTGTTGAGAGGAGTCCTCTATAAGAAACCTGTTAGTATGTAGTTATTGTGCTGATCCGATGAGTCCCAAACATATTTGTCTCGGTTGCATGATGGAGAAGGATCGCCCCATTGTGGATACAAGACTTTGACTAGAAGAATCTTGTTTGCATGGTAGTATTTTCCATCTATAAGGGTGAATTCTCAAGAGTTAGTTAGTATTTGATCCATGTCAAATATATGGAAATGTAATACACGTACCAGTGGTTCCAATAGAGTTCGTATCTAAACCAGTACCCTTTGAATGATGGGGGTTTCGCTTAGTTGGCCCCGTATGATGGCTTTTGGAGGGAGTCAAACTATTAATTTGGAAATTGATTATTTCTCAAAGTGGATAGAAGTTGCACCCCTCTTTAGAATGACTTCCAAAGCGGTAATTAATTTATTATTTCCAATATTTATTGTATGTTCGGAATTCCTAGACGTATTACTACATAAATGGCCCTCAATTTGACAAGGATATGGAAATTTTTTGTGTATAAAGATGAATTTAATATTTTTTTTCTTAACCCTTTCACTCCCAAGCCAATAGAAAAATAGAGGTGACAGATATAACCATTCTAATGGGTCTCAAAATTATTTTGGAAAGAGCGACATGTAAATTTCCTAATTACCTACAATAAGTGTTATAGGCTTATCAAACTACTCCACATACTGCCACACAATAATCTCTATTTTCATTCCTTCAGGGTTCAAAATTATTTCGAAGAGAGAAATGAGGTTGCAATAAGGACTCAGTTAGATTTTATGGAAGAAAAATAATAATTAAAGCACATCTAAGAACAGTACATTACCATGGTTTAAGGAGGCGTTGGTATGCATCCAAGATAAAATAATAGACTTCCAAGTGTGGGATAAGGTTTTGAGAAAGGTATTTATGCACACTAAAGATAAGAAGTTTGCAAAGTTGACTCTGTATTGGGAAAGACCATACACTATCTGTGACGAGATTAACCAAGAGACGTATCGGTTAATTGACCAAGAAGACAATCCTTTGAGGCACCCGTGGAATTCCGTACACTTAAGTTTATATCTTGAAAAAACTTATATTGTAATTATTAATTTATTTTTGTTCAATATAAATATTTGGGGGCATATTATTTCTTACCATGGTGGCGCAGGGAGGTTTTAACAAGGTGTCCGATGATTATTAATATACCACTTTTACCTTTAAAAATGTGTATGTTGAGTTTTATTACCTTCGAATGGTTTATGTATATTAAGTTTTAATGTCTTCGAATGTATTATCTTCAAATGGCTTTGTGTGTATGTTAAGTTTTATTACCTTCGAATGGATTTGTGTGTATGATAATTTTTATTGCCTTCAAATGGGTTACCTTCGAATGGATTGTATATGTTAAGTTTTATTACATTCGAATAACTTTGTGTGTATGTTAAGTTTTATTAACTTTGAATGGATTACCTTAAAATGACTTGTATATATCTAATTTTTACCACCTTCGTATGGCTCATGTCTTAAGATTAACTATTTTTGGATAAACCAAATTGAGAAATAAAGATAAGAATATATATAAGGAAATAAATGAAGTTGATAAGGTGATAAATGATATAAAAACCTTGGATGATCCAAGGACTTAGTAAAATCCGGGTAGAAAATAACAAAATGCCTTGGCTATGCCAAGGACTTGCGCAAATACATCCGATTAAAAAAATAGAATTTTTTATACATGATAAGGACTTACACAACAACAACCATTTAAAAACTCGATGACCTTAGGGCTTGTTCTCACCGACATCTTCTTCTTCATTTTCTTCTAAACTCCCATCTTCGGAGTCTCTTTTATTGCTATCACCAGGTGAATCCTCATAGAGTCCCAGCTATAGGTACGGGGCATATCACGAGGCAACAAATTCTCTGGGACATGTCCCCAAAAGATCCTATGGAAAATGTAGGAAACTATTTATGGAATTCCAACACCATATCATATTTGTCTGAGTTATTATTTTTTTGTAATGAGTCTATCACAACATCGACGTATGCATCTATAGAATATTTTGCCTCTTGGGTAGATTTCGTTTTCAGAGAAACAATTTTATCCTTTTGTTTGTTAATAAGAGCTTATTGATTTTTATTTTCATCCGAAAAGCGCTCAATGGTAGGTTTATCATCACTTTGCTAGCTCGTTAATGAGGCAATCTCGTCGGAATTAAATGACTGCAAAATTTAATAATCAACTTGTAACTTGTCATGATCAGATTTTCCCTGGACTAGCTCATCCCTAACTGATTTGACCTCTCCGGTTAGATTATGAGCTTTTGTTTTTTCTTCCTTAAGTGAAGTCTTTAAATTCTTATTTTCGTCCTAGAGAGAAGTGATGTCCTTAATCTGAGACCTCACTTGTCTCTTGAATTCAAATATTGGCCTCCCGCAGCTCAAGACTAAATACCATAATATATTGTTTGACTTTGATAATTTGAAGGGAACCCCATCGAATACCACAACAGTCGTGGTGTTTGTAGATTCAGGGAAGTCAGTTTCAAAGGCTTTAAAATCGAAAACCCCCATACCTTCAATTAGGTCAGCATCACCAAACAGCTGCCTCCCGGAAGGAGAAAGTAGGAGGGAAGGATGATCGAATATCGTGTCCACTAGAGTATCAACAACAAGGATTGCTGCCTTGTTTGCCTTTTTATGCACTTTTTTCTTCTTGGGAACATGAGATGTGGAAGGAACCTCACTTCTCTCAATTGTAGCAGTAACAACATCCAATAAGACTAAGTCAATTTCATCTGATTGCCCCTCATTTCGAGCCTCATCAGCAAATTGCGATGATCATCATTTGTTCTTTTTATCCTTGTTCAGATGGATGGGGGCTCTATTCATTATCAGAATGTATAACTTACCATCAGCGGCCTTGGTTCTTTTAAGAATCATATATGACCGAAGAGAAGTGCAAAACTGCTCATATGTCAGCTGTCATTTGGGATGAGTCCTCTAAAGATTAGTCCAAACAAAGTTTGTAGGTGTGCTAGAATTATGGAAAACATTGGACCAAGTAGACTCTGCCCAATGATTCAATTTCTTGAAGGTGATTTTCGCATCGGATAAATGTTGAGAGTAGGGCTTTAAATGGCTGATACAAAAGAAGGTAAGGTAAATAAAAAAAAATCAAAGAAAATAAAATAACAGTAACATAACAATAAATGTGAAAAAACGTACGAGAACTCTTCCAATGTTTGATGAGTTGGTTAGGATTCCCAATAGAGGTGATCTTTCTGCCATTTTACCACTGACCTTTGATGAAAAAGAATTGAGTTTTCCAAATTTTGTCTGCTTTCAGCAGATTGTCCACCACTTTGTAGTCATTCCCCATATTAAAATATTAAAATAAGATGTAGGAATTGCGGGACAATCCCGTTACGACAACTATTTATTCCATTGGCATAAGAATCTTAGACATTCTTGAATCCGTGATACATGACAACAATGAGAACCATGCGTTTGGCCTAGCCTAACTCGGGCACAATTTCACCAAACTAAAATACCTCACAATATCGGGATCCAAGAGAAGCCAAATGTCCCAGTTGGGTCCAATACGTCTGACGAGAGACGAATGATGAAGATCGGTTTCTGTTGAAAGCGATTTGTTTTTTCCCTTTCCATCACAATCTTGTGGTGCCTTCGAATTTTTCTTTTTTGTTGGCCTCAGAATTTCCCCAATCTGACCAGATGTCTCGAGATGATACTCTTCGTTATCATCTTTCATATTTTCATCCATAATTTTTGGACTAGATCCTAAAGGATCAATAAGGTGATCTCCAATGTTTTCTTCTCCACGTTGAGAAAATTCAGTTTCATATGTTATAGGATTTTCTTCAATATTCTAATCCAAGAGAAGCTCCTTTGGAAGTATTACAGGGTCTTCTGCCATGTTCATAATTCGTAGAGAGTGATTACTAACGGTTGGTTGTTGTTCTGTTCTCTCTTATTTTGTATGAGGTTTATTTTTTGGCTTTGAGAGTCTAGTAACTCTATGCGGAGTATTTATTCTATAGATGATCCCATAGTTCTAAAAGTAGAAGTTTTTGAATGACTGGTGGCCCCTTGGGATTGGGATGATTTAAAGTGCTTAAGAGATTGGTTGGGAGATGCAAATAAATAGGCAGTCGAGGATGGTTCAGAGGGAACGTTCCTCCTATTACAGGTATGAACTCCTTCATAATCGGTGGGTTGAGTTACCACAATTGTCCCCGAGGAGACAGGAAACCCAGGAACAACTCTTACATTCTTCTTGTCTTCTTTTAGTTCAGACAAGTTCAACCAACCACCTTTGGTTAAAGCATTTTTTGCGGTGAACATGTAAGCACTTAAATGATATGGGGAGAATAACTTGCGTTGGTTTATGCGGTGAAGGAAGAGAATGATCGTCGGTAAAGGTTTGGATTTAAACAACAAAAAGTTTCCATTTCTAGAATATAAAGTTTTTCTCTCTTTAGAGACATGAGCTGTAAAATATTAAGAAAGAGGTTCTATCTCTAGAATATAAAGTCTTTCTGTCTTTAGAGACGACAATTGTTAAACATTAAGAAAGAGTTTATATAGAGACCCTAAAAAATGCTTGAGTGCCCTACTAGAGAAGTGGAAATGTCAGCAATAACTAGGGGTCTCTAAGTAAGTGGAACCGTCCCTTCTCTAATTGTTAATTCTACCTAGGGTAAACCGAGTTCGTGGCTCCAATTAGAAAATGATACGTGTCATAAAAAGAAACCGATAAAAAGTTGTGACTTTTATATAGTAATTGTCTTCAAATAAACGCCATCAGGAAGGAGAAGGAGAAGAAGAAAGAGAATGAGCCTAAACTTTTAAAGCTGCTTCTCCTTCTCCTTCTGCTTCTGCTTCTCCTCGTCCTCCTCCTTCTTATTCTTCTTCATCTCCTTATTATCCTCCTCCTTCTTATTCTTCTTAATCTCCTTATTATCCTTTATACTCGACACCCCGTGTTGTTTTTTATTACTAGACATTTTAGTATAAGCTCCAAAACAATAGAGGTATCCCTTTCACTTCCTTTAAGAGATATATGGGTATTGGGATATAAGGGTTTAGGTAGTTCATATGACCAGTAACATAACTCTTTTCGGGCATTTGTAGGTATCTAAATGACATGTAAGGTTGGTGTTATGGATTTTGAATTGGAAAATTAGGAGGCATGCCATATCGCTCGCCAATATTTGAATTTTACTCGTTAGTTTGAGGATATTCAAGACGTTAAGGTCTTGGGTAAGGTGGTCGAATATTTGAATTCTGGGATTGATTAATTAAACCATATTGGGATTAAAGAAATTGTAGTTTCCCGAAGGATCAATGAAGATAAATGAAGATAACAAGAAAAAACTATGAAGTAATGAAACAATGAGGAAGCAAGATCAAAATGCATTTGTGTCCAAATCAAACAAACTAAATCTCTATTATAGATCTCGAAAACTAAAATAAAAATGATTTTTTTATATTAATAAAACATCGAGAAAATAGTTTTAAAAAACACTAAATAAAAAAGGTTCAAAATATTCTGGTGTCCAAATCAAACAAATAAAAACTTTGTTTATAGATTTCAAAAAATTAAAAATCATGATATGATATTTTTCCAATAACTAAAACATTCAAAAAATTGTTTTTAAAATATTAAATAAAAAAAAACTCATGATTATGTCCAAATTAAACAAAATAACCAAATTATACACTGTTGCATCGGTTGGTTGCTTAGTATAAATCAACTGTCAAAGCTTTTTTATAAATTAAAGATGGAGTTGATTGACAAAGTACAAATCCTAACCGTAGTCACTAGTCTAGTCAAGAGAATCTGATTTTTAATGATCAATTTAAATAGTAAAAAAAATTGGATTAAATAATAAAAAATAACATGTGGAGTCAGTATACAAATATATTAAATAAAAAATAGACAAACCAATAAATATGAATCTAATGAAAAGTAAAAAAAAAAAACAAATTAATTAAAACCATAAAAAAAAAAGATGTATAGACATTGAATTCAACTAAGCTATATAGTTACAAGTACGTTTAAAATTATCAAATAAAAGTCTAATACGCCTAATTTTGAATAGGTTTATAATACTTTTTATTTAAGTTTTTGCAGAGAACCTTCTTAGGGGTATCTGGTATCCTATATTCAACAACGAAGAATGTTTACTTCCTGCAAACGATTTTGACGTGAGACAACAGTTAATCTGAAACCGGAAAAACTTCTAACTTTTTATTCTTAGCATTATAATTATTGTTCGAATTTTTAAATACAAATATAAAAAATATTGATAAAAATTGATAGTTAAGCCAATATTTCATTGCTAATTAAAAAAAAGATTGTTAATTTATTTTGAATATTGAAACTATAATTACATTTTTTGAAAATAAAAAATAGTGATTGGTTGGCTTTTAAAATTGAAACTAAAATAACTTTATCTGTTATAGGAAAACCTTCTTTCATAGAAACAAGCGTATTGATTCTATTTTTCTCTAAATCGGTTTTAAAATAAAAACAGTTCTTATTATAATGTCTCAAATTGATTTCATTTCCAAAAACCAGTTTTTATTCAAACAAAAAGTTTTCATTTATAAAAAACTAAACTATAAGGCTACCTTATAAAAGAAACTAGTGTGTCCTATTACAAAAGCTATAGTGTATGCTCCGTGCTTGAGTATGCTTCAACTTGGCGCAAAAATTGGTAACACTAAAACTTTTTATAATACATTCAATTACACAATATATTTTATTCTAGTGAATAGATTGAAGCATGGTTGGAACAAATTGAGATAAAATGTATATCTCAATTGTTTCTAAAACTAAGTCACCAAGTAATAACTTATTGTATACAAAGGTAGGTAAGTAAACACTATTTCTATTAATAGATCCAATTTTTTTATATAAAAACCATTTATATATGTAGGCATATTAAATGGAGTATTAGTCTAATAGAAATAAAGACGAGACTTCTATGTATTTATCCATGTGCTTATATTTATAAGCTTTTACAAATGAATGCAGTAAAGAAGGTTCAAGATAGAGTTACGGTAATTTTCCTGTTTTTATTAACTATACCACTTCTCTATTTTTATTAGCTCAAAATAACAGATTTATGAATTGTGTTTATATATATAACAATATCTTTTTATATAAAAATTTGTGCTCTATCATCCACACTCAAGCGTAGTAGTGAGAATCGGACCACTAGTTTTTTATGGACAAATTCAAATTGAGCGTGTTATAGAAGTTTAGTGAAAAAATATGTAGTTTAAGTATGCGCGTGAAATATAAGATCAGATGCAAGAGTTGAAGTTCTGAGATTGTCCCAGACAATAAGACCACGAGACCATACAGATAAGTTAGCTAACACGCTATATTTTAATTCTTTGCTCGAGCGCTCCACAACAAAGTGTTTTCTAAAAATACAAGAAACCAAAGAGTCACATAGAAACACATAATACCCTACAATATAATTTAGATCATTAGGCGAACTAGCCCAATCAACATCAGAGAACCGTGAGGCACAACTAAGGCAATGGCTTGACATGGAGACCAAGATATTTTGTACCAAATACATAACTAAAGGAAAATCCTGTTAACATATTTGTAGTGAGTAGAAGTAGGAGCTTGGAGAAGCTGGTTTAATATGTTAACTACAAAGTCTATATCGTGACTTGTATTGAGTAAATATTGCAAAGAGCCTAAACAATTCTGATATGGTGTAAGATCAAACAAGAGGATACCATCATGCAGAGAAGAAAGGTGACCAACTGGCACAAGATCATCACACGACTTGTGATTTGTAATTTCAACAAACACAAGTAAGTGTTCAATGTATCTGTTTTTTGTAATCTAGAGTCTAGTAATATACATGACTACTTTTATATCCATAAATAAGTGTAATGCTCTCCTGTCATTCAAGGTAAGTATAGAATGTAATTTCTTAATGAATGTGTGGAGATATTGTAACATGTTACATGTTATTATTATATCATTTACATACACTGTGATGATTAGAATAACTAGTGAAGTTACGTAGAAAAAAACTGAGTAATGAGAATCAGAATTTTGGACCCCCCCCCCCCAAACGAAGGAATACGTCATTTAGCCTAAAGTACCTTGTCTAGGAGCCTGTTTATATCAATAGACCTTGTTAAGATAACACATTTGCTGAGGCTTAAAGGGATCCTCAAAGCTCGAAGCTTAGCCATATAAACTGTTTATTGTAGGAGCCATTTCAAAATATATTGTTGATGTCTAGCTGGCGAATGTTTCAATTTTAGACACAATAAGGCTAAGAACAAGCATAATAGTAGAAGTTAACTGGTGACGGATGAAAACTTTTAGCCACAAAAAACCGTATACCTTTGTATTAATCCATACATTGCAAATTTAAGTTTGAATACCCCTTTGAAACCAATCATGTTCGTTTTAAAGTTCCAAGCTAGGAGTGTCCAATTTTGATTTTTTTAAGGCATGTAATTCGGTTTTTATAGTCTGATTCCAATTGGGATCATAAACATTTGTTGGTTCAGTATGTTGAGTTAAGGGTAAGGTAGTCAAGCCAGTATAACTGATTTTAGCTTAGTTATTCCATTTTTAGCTCTCTTTTTCATAACATGTGTAATTGATCATATGGAACCTCGATGACAATGTTTTTTTAGTGGAATTTGTATATATTATCTAAAGTATGACTATGCTTTAATTTTGAAGGTGGTTTTTCTTTATTACAAAGGCTGTGTACATGTGGTGACGTGGTGAATGAGTGTTATGTGAATTTGTGTTGAACAATGAGTGTAGATTAGAATCATGATTTGGAAAATAAATTGTGTTTAAATTAGATGTGGTATTAATGTTTTGCTTTAGAACATTATTATGGTAGCTTGTTGTGTGTTGGATGGATGATTAATTTATGGATGGCTAGGTAATAATGCATGATAAGGACCATGTAAGTTCACCCTTTAGTAAAGTCACTCAAAGTCATTTGCACTAAATTGATTGTCCTGCACTCTCTTTAAAACTATAACATGTAGAAAACCAATTTGAATATGATACTAATATAGGAGAAAAATATATTTTAATGATTAGCAAATGAGAGTGGTGTGGAATATAATGTTCATTTAAAATTATATTCTTAGAAATAAAGACATTTCATTTAAAGCTAAGCACTTATATCCCTTGCGTGTAGTAGAGTACCCAATCAAAATATATCTTAAAGAACGAAAGTGGAAGTTATGCTTTTCATATGGCCTAATACAAGGGTAGGAAGCACATCCAAAAACCCTAAGAGAAGAATAATCATGACTTCTATGATATAGTCTTTCATAAAGTGTTTGATATTTTAATATAGGAGTAGATAACCTATTGATTAGAAATATAGCATTGAAAAAGCTTCATACCAATAGGTGAAGGGAAATTGAAACTGAGCCAACAAGGTCAGGCCAGTCTCAACTATATGCATGTGTTTCTTCTTTGCCATACCATTTTGGGCAGAGGTGTGAGGATATTAAATTACAAGGTGGATACCATATTGTTTAGTTAGTTGTGGGAAGGTTTTAAATTCACCTCTCTCGTCAGCCTAAATAACTATGATTTATTTTTCATATTACATTTCAAAACGTTTTATTAATTGCACAAACACTCTAAAATCATCACTCTTTTTTTAAAGGATAAGTTCAATCAAACCGGCTAAAGTCATTTAAAAATCTGATATACTATTTAAAACTTGACTTAATTTGAATAGGATCTGGTCCCTAAAAACCAGTATGAATCATCAAGTGCATTTTAGAATGAGAATATGAAATTAAATAAAGGAGATTGTGAGATTTGCTAAGCTAATATGAGTCACAAAATTTAAAAAGTTTCTTAGAGCAACCACAACATTATACTGACTTAGAACTCTCGATAGAATCTCATGAGAAGTATTGTCTAATCTCTTATGTCACCCCTCCGTTGTAGAGAAAAATACACTTACCTAATGATAACTCGTAATTAAAGACTCTATGACTCAAATATTCGAAAGTAGCATGTTTTTCAATGCAATAAAACTCATATCTAGATTTTTTTATTAGAAGTGTTTTCGTTGTTTCCAAATCCTTCACAAAACAAACGTGCTTAAATAATCTCGGCACATAATGAATTCTATGAGGTTAGTTGTGAAATAACAAAGCAAACTTTTGGTAATATTAGGTACATCTAAAACAATCAAGGTTAATGTTGTGTTTTTATGTGTGGGTAACTTAGAAATACCAGTTTGTTTAATGATGCATTTTTTTCCATTTCCAAGAGTTACAAATCTTTTACCAGCAAAGTTATTCATTTGGCTCATCAGACTTGGATTTTTTGTCACATTTTCAGTCACGCTTGAGTGTGCATACCACTATTATCTCCTCATTTATCTTGTATAATAATGAAATGATTCTGATAAGCTTCATTCATGTGTTGTTCATTTGAAACTGTCCTCATAGTTGTAGGGCCATCCTTAAAATACGTTGATTCACCGTGATCATATTTTCCATATATTTGGTTGGTTGGTCTAGTAGGAGATAATATCTCTCCGTTTCTCCCATGTAACCATTCTTGTCACTATAGGTATCCGGGTAGTAGTTGTGTCTACCCCTATAACGTCTACTTTGAACCCTAGAATAATAAGAGTTTTGGTTTTCCTGAAGTGTTGTTATTCTGTTTATGTTTTCATTTTTGGTAGTGAGAAAATTTGTTGAGGAAATGTTAAGGTTAGATAAATAATTTTTTGTGTTAAATAGATACTTTAACCTACACTCAGAGGTTAACAGAAAATTCTAGAGATCTATCAAGCTCGTGATATCTTTGTCGGCTAAACTCGTGACTATATTAGTATAGTTTGAGTCTAAACTTGTAAGGACTCACAAAAGCAAATCATACAACCAACAACAATTAGTTTATCAGATATATCTTTTATTTTTCCTATTATTGCCTTAGTTTACAACCATGCTAGTTTAAAAAATAGAGTCTTATAACCCCTTAAAAGATTCTTCTCCAATGAATGAGTCTCCTATTTTATACTGATTGTTCAGTATAACGAGCCTAAAAGCAGTTGATCTTTTGAGACATAATCCTTATATGCATGATTTTCAATCATACTTCCTGCTAAATAAGAGATAATTTTTAGGTGAATGTCTCACTTGTGATAAAACCACTAAGTTTATTGTATTTTATAATATGCAATACTATAGTCTTCTATAAAATATAATTTGATATGTCGAGTCTGATGAGATTATTGTTTCTAGTTATTTGATACATTTGTGTTTTATAGATTGTAGTTGACTCATAAGGTAAATAACATAAAGTTATTAAGTCAGTACCCAATGAAAGAGAGTCCACAATAGCCATTATGCTAGCTCTTATACGTACGAATTTAGTGATGGTAAATTATATATTATATATAAACAATTAGTTACAAATTTCATGTTGTTAATGGTGATGGTAAAATCTCTATTATGGTTAAAAATGGGAAAAAATTTAGTTGGTTGATATTGATTTTTTTGTAAATGGTTGTGAGAGAAAGGAGGTGTATGCTTATATTTAATGTCTTTGGAAACATTCCAACCCTCTTAACGATATTGGTTGAGATATTTATAGTGTTTTTCCTAGATCCATGGGTCGTATGGGTCGAATATTATAGTGAGACCATTTATATGAGCCCACAAGCCCAAGAAATGATCTACTATACACATAGTTGAGTCATTGGTTCACTCACGCTAATGTTCACCCATTATCTTGTATTTGGTCTGTCCAAAATGCCTTTCAGATATTATCAGAATTACTAGAGATATGCTTCCAACAATATCCAAACTCATCAGTTACATATGTAGTGCCTATTGTAGCAACTTAATATTCTTCATCTAGATCCATATGTACAACCATAAATATTTAGGTTAATAATAATAAGTAACGGGCTTGGTGAAATATGGCCTTGAGCTAACTAAGTTGCTTATCAGCCCAAATCTGGTCTAAGACGGTTTCCGTGTTTACGTTAGTAACGTGACACATTTTAGAAACTGCTTAGGGCTGAGAGTCTTTAGTTCACTTAAGCTACTCATCGAACTGCCGCTCTCAATTAATCTTCTTCTTCACATAGCCTCACCTTATCTAGCTTTGTTCTTTTATCTAAAAACACATTTTTTGTACCAAACTTTACGTTATATCATTATCAACAGAAACAAACAAAATAGCACAAAGAATAAAGTAATTAAAGTAACCAATATCACTAAGTATAACCTTGTTATATTGAATGATACACCAATCATGTGTCATTAAATTTTTGGAGTACATGAAGTTTCTCAGTGGCATATTTTTTAGAAAACCAAGACTTTTAAAAAATCAATTTCAATTTTTTTTCAATTGATTTACATACATATATTCGATCCTGATACAAGTTTAATATAGAAATCTAAAATAACCAAATAATGCAGTGTTTGAGAGTATATTCCAGCGTATTATGACTTAAGCAATAACAACCGGTCGTTATTTTTTATCATTGCAATGTGGATAATATATGAGAAGATCCCATTAAGATAAATTTAGAAGCACTAGAAAAATAATTTTTGAAGAAGGTCAAGTAATTCACATTCGCAAATATCTATAAAAAGTCTTCAAAATCGACGTTTTATAGTTTCTATCTAAAAAATTGGATATATTTTCATAGTCGATATAGTACAAAAACAATAGGCCATAATTAGAAATAAATATCAAATTTAGGCTGTATTTGAAAATCTTTTTCCCAATATGGATTGAAAACCCTGTTTTACTATTAAAAAACTGATAAGAAATAGACATGTTTAATGAATCTTAACAACACATGTCGGAATGATCCATTTCCAGTTCCATGTATCGACCAACTGCTGGATACCCTTTGGCAACAAGTTGTTATTTTGTATGATCTACTTGGGATAACATAAAATATAAATGCCTCTGAATGATCAAGAATATGGTGCTTTTATAACCAAAGAGAGGCTATATTACTACAAATGCATGTCTTTCGGGCTAAAATGTAATTGCCAATTATCAACTTCTTGTAAACAAAACCTTTGCCTAGTAACTCGGCCTAAACTCCCAAGCATATATCAATAATATATTGGTTACGAGAAAAAATTATGCAAACTATCAGGACGGTCTTACAGAAATACTTGAAAACCATCGATGAGTAAACTTAAAATTTAAACCCATAAAAATCCACATTCAGTTTTTGATTCGGTAAATTCTTAGGTTACTTGGTTAGTGAGAACGAAGTCTAGATTTATTTTATCTAAGTTTATACCTTGAAAGCCATGAACCTCCATGCAACATACATGAAACTCAAATATTGGCTGAGAGGCTTGCTGCACTCAACTGATTTATCTCTAGATCATCAAACAATTATTTTCATTTCTTTTCAGATGTTTAAAGATGTAGACAAATTCCACTATACACTTCTATATGATACAAAATTCATCAAATCAAAAAATATTTATCCTCCTTAGAATTCCTCTGGAAACTGAATCCAGATAAGCCTTTGGTATGAGATAATATCGTCAACTCAGTTTTGGTTAGAGAGGAACGAGTTACATCTAGAGCAGTATACTAGATTATGTTTTAAAATATGACATGCGGATTCTCTTGAAAGATCACTCTTGGTTTTTAATATACACAGGTGAAACAGGCAAGAGCATTGTTGTTGTAGTTTTTGCCATCAGTACTTGCTCAAACGCACTTCATCAAAAAATTTAGTTAATGATGAAGTTATCTTATATACCAAATCAAGATATATTTTTAGCTTTAATTTGGCATGAGCCTAGTTGAATACTAGTTGGGAATCTGTTAAAATATTCACCTTTCTAGTCCCACATATGCTAGCAAGTATGAGTCCTACGGTTGCAGCTTCATACTTTACCTCATTATTTGAGCACTGAAACCAACAATGTTGATTTTGTTTATTATTTCTCGCGAAAGGGATGTTATTTGCACTCTTGCATCAGAACCATTATTTTTTCTTCCTTTATCAGTATGAATGTGCCATGCCGGTTCAGGATGATCAGCCAAAAGTAGAGTTCTTTACATGAAATTTGTTAAGAAATCAACTAAATACTAAGCTTTAATCATTATTCTTGGCTCAAACTTGGTGTCAAAGTATCCTAACTATAGTACTATATATATGAAATACATTTATGAGAAGGAATGGAGTTTCGACCACTATTTTATATATCTGGAAGTAAAACCTCATATTCCAAACAACCACTACTAAAGCCAAGAAAAAAAAGTGTAGGTACCCTGTCTCAGCATCTAACACTAACTTACTAACGTAATATATAAAATGGGATATACTTTCCTTTTTGTTAACTAAAAATGCATTAACAACATAATTTCATAATGATATATATAAATAAAAACTCACCTAAATTTGACTTGGTTAGTACTTCTGAGGATATCATAATTTGTTTTTCTTTTATTGAAATATTTGTCACATGTAGGAGTCTAAAACACTAAAGCTTTCAACTAATATTATATTTGATATTATAGTTAATATTGTAGTTGCTTATTGGCTTGCCTTCGAAGCTTTGACTCTAGTTATGTTGTCTTATAGAACTTCAGGAAAGGGCTTTATCGTTTGGACTTGAGCCATTGTAAATAGCTCGCTAGCATTTTAATGAGCATGGTAAGGAGGGTAGTTCATATACCCCTTGAGAGTCTAACTATCATAGTTTTTCCCACTTCGATATACTCATCTACCCAAGCCATTATATCTTCTTCATAATGCTTCTACCAATAATCATGGTATAATTCTATGTATGTAAGGTAAACATGGCACCAGATTATGGAAACTTTCAAGAGTATTATTGGGTTGAGTAAAACATTAAGTTTACTCATTAATACTCTCATTTGGTTATTGCTTAGAGTGAATAATATAGTAAACATATCTCTTGATGACTTTGGGTCTGATAAATTGGTTACCAAATGCAGTCTACAAAATATTGAAGTTTCAGATGATGTCTAAAGGGATCTTAATGAAATATGTTAGAGAGTTGCATGCGTAATTCATAAAGAACGTTGCGCATACCATTTTCTTTGGAACCCATCATTTCATTCTTAAACTTCTGTATGTGGTGTTTATTTTGTTTTTCCATCCTGGATTGGTTGAACTTCGACAATAGGTCTTTGATAAGGATATAAAATATTGAGGACTAATATATAATAATTAAAGTCTTGTATGAAAAATTATAAAGTTATAGGACATATTTCGGTCTAGTTGTAAAGATAGGGGGTTAAAGTGCAATTAACCCAATTTTGTAACAACTTCAGTTAATATAAGTCTGTTCACCTATATATAAATGGAAGGGTTAAATTGAATGGAATGAGACTTTCTCTTGAGTGAAATATCTTTGGCGAAAGTATCTTAGAAGTTGAAGATTCAGATGAAGATAGGTAATAAATATCAGGTGTAAGCACGCACTGTCTCTCTCAAAACATGTTTGTGAAACAAACTATGACACAGAGGAGTATTTATAGAAAGAGTTAAGGGAAAGAGAAGGGGAAGAGTTGGAGGAATCTATTGGACAGAATTACAAGCGGTTGCGTAAAGAACAAAATGTTGACAACTATCACATGACAGGCCTAGTGGCAGACCTAGTTCTTATAGCATAATTACTCTCTAAGATTTTCACTTCGAACGTCTATGACCGTTGGGAGGAAATATTTTCATGCATAAATATTCGAAGTGATTAATAGAAGTTTATTGTGATCTGAAGACCATCTATGTTGTCAAATGAATTAGTCAATTGAATGCAAATTGGGTCTTTGGCCAGAGGCGTTATTTTCTACAGTCAAGGATTTCCGATGAAACTTAGTTCTCACTCACTGATCTTTATAAGAACTACTAATAAGGATATACATTATTTATGACTAAAATATAATAATTTAAAGTCTTGTAAGAACAATTATAAAGTTATTGGACAAATTTTGGTTTGGTTGTAAAGATATGGGGTTAAAGTAAAATTAACCCAGTTCTAAGTCTGTTCGCCTATATATAAAGGAAAGGGCTGACTTGAATGACATGAGATTTTCTCTTGAGTGAACTATCTTCTTTACTTAACTTTCTCCCTTTAAAATCAATCTCTCTCTCTCTCTCTCTCTTTATCTCTCTCTAGAATCAAGATTCATCCAAACCAGTGTTCATATAAATTTTAGGAGCCATTACAAAAAAACAAGGTTTAATTTTGGTTTACCAAAGTACATTCTAGGGAAGGTTTTGATGGTCAATCCAGCGAACGGTGGATGACGGGACCACTGTTGGGCAAAAGGGAGAAAATTAAAAATCCCTCGCTGACGGTTTAATATTCTTAGAAATATAATAGCGTTATTGTACCTTTATTATAGGAAGTTGGTTGACCGATTAGATGATCCATCGAAGGTTTCTGTTTGTTTGATTGATTCACAAGTAGAGTCAGATGATATATTTGATGTATTGGCTATTCCACTGATAAGCAAATGGGTGGGCTTATGTGTTATTTATCTCTTTTTGCGTGGAATAATGTTTAAATTTACACGATCCTTTTATTCTCTTATGTGATACTGAGAATAATACATCATGAGGCTCCTTCCTTAACGAGAACGATCATGATGTAACAAAATTTTCAAAATATGATGGATGAATCGCAATCAGAATGCTCCTTAAGTTCTTTTTCCCTTAAATCTCGGAAGCGGTAGGAAAATTGGGATTTGGAAGGATCTTGACAAAAGTTCCTCATTATAGAAGAAGTAACATCATTTTCTTCCTCAATTGTTTTGATTTTTTAGGGTGATAAACGACTAAATATAAATAATTTTTTTGATATATGTGACCAAATCATGAATCATTCTTATCTGAGCCATGTGGCGTTTTTTCACGTTGTCCAGTTGTTGTTGGATGCCCATATTAGCAACAACAAGAGCCATGAGTTCAAAGGCTTACGATAAGCTTACAAAATTAACTAATATTGTTATACTTAGGCCTCAAAATCAGAACATACCTAGGTAAGGGGTTTTCTATCAAACTAAAATTAATCATGAGATTAAGGCTTAGAGAGACTCAATCATAGGTCTAATCATAAATCTTATTTATAAGAGAAATCATACTTTCCTTAATACTAATTGTAGTATAACTAATATACGTTGGGTCGTAACCCTAGTGTTTAAGAACTAATTTTTGAGATTAAGATATAAAAAATAAAAGAATTAATATACTTATATTTTTTCATCTTGTCTTCTATGATTGATGAACTATATAGCGGGCGAACGGGTCTCGATTTTGTGAGAAACAGGTTATGCTCTTCCCACATGCACGCTAGGTGCAATGAATCTCATGAAGCAAGTATATGTAGATTTATCGTGAAACATCATCTATAAGATAAATGAATTATCTGTAGCCATTCCAAGATGTTATATGAAATGAACCTTATATATCTGTATAGATTAACTTCAAGAAATAATTAGAACAATAAAATTCAAACCTTCTCTTCTTATTTTATGTTCCATCGATACACCCAACACATTTCTCTAAATCGAGGAGGGCTGAAAGACCATCAACAACAAGCTTGTTTATTTTCTTTTTAGTTATGTAACGTAAAAGAGTGTGTCATAGAAAATGTAATTTATATAAGCTATTGTATGTGTTACATTCATTGTAGTTTGATAATAAGAAATGTAATTTTACTGATATAAATTATCATTACAATCAAGAACACGTCAACCATTCAAAAGATGGTAAAAAACGAGTTGTAGTTATTATTTCCAAACAAACAAGTATAACAAGATTCATCCAATACTGAAAAATAAAGTAAAATCCTCATAAAATTTGGAACCTATAAAACATCCATGAAGTGAAATACATGTCATAAACAAAAAATTAAATTAAATTTCCAATTGACTCAGATGTTCCAAGAATCTATCGTCTTCAACGGCTCGCGTAAGAGATCAGAGGCTTGCTGACACAGACTATGAAGAAGATACTCTATTATAGGATATAAATGGAGAACATAGTGAAGATGAGAGGTGTGACAATGTTGTCTCGGACGATGATGTATTTTAGTTTATGTTTGTTATTTGACTCGGATGTTTTAAGAATTATTTGACTGGATATTTTATAATTGCATCTTTTAGTCTATGTATTTGTCATTTGACTCGGATGTTCTAAGAATTATGTTGGATGTTTAAATTATTCAGTTATGTGCTATAAAAATAAACAGTCATCTCTTATTAAGTTTTATGAAGTTATGTGCTATAAAAATAAACATTAGTTATGTGCTATAAAAATAAACGCTGATGTGCTTATAATTATATAAAATGAGATCTTATAATTATTAGCTAGAGCAATAGTACACCGATGTTCTAAGAATTATGTTGCACGTTTAAATTACAGTTATGTGCTATAAAAAATTTATTCAGCTAATGGATCGTCGCATGTCATATGGTCATCGCCTCGTTGCTCGCCTCGCCATTGTGGTCTTTTTAGCCATCTTAGCCACAGACCGCCGCACGCCACTGATAACTATGGGTTGGACCATTGATTCTCTTTTGGCATGGAATGTGGACCCTGATTAGACTAATTCTATCTCGGCCTATGAGAACCTTACCATGAGTTTCTCGGACGGTTGTTGACTTTGGCGTGCAACTGATTGCTAAATTGTGGGATAGAGGCTGTAGGGGAAGGCCTATATTGATGATATTGCCTCAATCTTTTGGTTTCCTCCACAATAATCTGCTTTCTGACCTGTTTTTACAATCGTCCATAGGTCATTGCTTTCTTTCGAGTCACTTGCTCAAAGCAGGCCTTTGAACTGTACATCGTCCCTCGCCTATCGCGTTTGGTGGCAGATAGTCCCTTGACTTTCAAATGTCCGTTGACAGTCCCTGGACTATCGCGTTTGGATAAAGTTAGTCCACAAGATCCTCTGACCCATGAGAGGTTGCCACGTGTCACCATAGTCCCCAAATTTTGTATCACCACTAGTCCCTTGAGTTTAGTTATCCGTAATATTCTACATTTTTGGTTTGACCTAAACTCAAGGGACTAGTGGTGATACAAAAATCCGGGGACTATGGTGACAGGTGGCAGCCTCTCATGGATCAGAGGATCTGGTGGACTAACTTTATCCAAACGCGAAAGTCCAGGGACTGTCAACGAACATTTGAAAGTTAAAGGACTATCTGCCACCAAACGCGACAGTCGAGGGACGATTTACTGTTCAATGCCATTGTCAATCCATCTTTAGTGTTCACAAATCGATTAATGTAATCCTTTAACGATTCATTTAGATATTGCCCATAATGAATAATTGTATCAAGATTTCCTTTGAGTTATTTACTTCACATAAACTTCTTTTGGAATGCTACCCAAAACATATTGAAATTCTTGATTAATCCTTGTGGCAATCTGTTACAGCACTTCAAGGGACTAGCCATAAATATTTGATAAAAAACTCTACAAAATAGCTTGTCATTATCATTAAAACTCATCATAAATTTTAAATTATTCAAGATTATTATCCGGATCCTGAGTCGTATAATAGTTTTTCATCTTCAAACTATCAAAATGCCTGGGTAAATGCCCAGCGAGAAGTTTTGAGGACAATGGTGAATGTCTCCAATTGTACCATTGGCTAAACATATAGTCTTCATTGGGAGTGGAACATATTATGCGTTCGGATTGCACAACGAATTGATCACTCAACATGTGATATATACTGTCGTTTTCCTACCCTTTTACTCTTCCTCCATAATCTTTCTTTTTTCCTTTACCCTTTTAGTCTCTTTTCTTGCCCAAATAGTCATACTTACTTGACCTTCAAAGCTTTTTTAGATTTTTTTATGTAGTTTTTCTTTCTTTTTTTTACGACCATGATCACTAATCGAAGAGGAAAAGAAAATTTTGTATTCCGATTCTAATTCTGTTGTTGAGCCTTCATCAGACTCCGATGCGCTTTACCCTCGTTGGGATTAGAGGAGTGGTCATTTAAATTATGTTTAGGATTATTTTATGGCTTATCAAGTTTGGGATATTCTAATAGATGATTTCCATCCAGATCCTTTTATAGCTTCTTTTGGGCTCTTAATGCCTCAATTTCTGATCATAGCTGATCACACTCTACTTGCATAAAGATTATTTCCTCATTATTATGATTCACACATCATGTGTTCAGATGCTCCTTATTACCCTTTATCGTCTCATTTTTGAGACGAGGGTCTATTCGCATATTGGGATCTATGTATCAAAGAACTCTGAACGTTATTTTGTAAGTTAGGTTTTGAATACTACAATTTGGGTACCTTCCAGTCCTATTGTGGTCGCCAATCTGGTGATGAAAAAATCTAATCGGATGGTATTTTAGGTAAGATTTTAGATAACGTATTTAATTTTAGGTAGATGGTAGAGAAATAATTTAGGTGTTTATATTGATGTCTTGAGAGGTAATGTTCCAACCCTCTCAAATGTTGTTCTTTTGAATATTTATAGGTTAAATTCACATATATGGGCTAATCGGGTTGGGTCACAAACATGGGTTAAACTTATGAGCCCTTAGGCCCACGAACTGTTATTATTTATACATAATTTGTGATTAAAGGTATGCCTGACACACAATATAGTAAGTAGGCACACACTTGACTTAGCATAATCTTTATTTTAGTATGAAATTCCCCCTTAGAGAAATCTTATTCACTTCCCCCTCGATGCCCTCAAGGATTTACGGCACTATCAAGTATGGTAAGTGTAAATGCAATAGTTGCATCATAAAACAAGTGTAAATTATCATTAAATATGTAAGTTAGTGTTCCGTATGGGTCATCATACACACACAACAATCGTTCTCTAAGTTTTGGTGCCTCAAACTCCTATTCTTATATGAATCATTTGATATTTCCCACATAGGTAGGATACTAGGTCTGCCAATCAGTTCTAGAGAATGATGATATGCAATTCTCATATTGTAATCATACACGCTCTACCAAATGGTATATTTGTAACATATCATACCTTAATATGCTCACTTTGAGCATCTCAAGAAGTTTGAGGATGTCAAATATCCCGTCAAGGGCTCAAATATGTGAAACAAAGGTAAATTTCAATTGAACTCTTATACTTGAAACAAATAATCCTAGAACATACAGGATATCGCTCTTACGTACTAAAGTCCAAGTATCAACAACAATAAGTAATCACCTCCCATCATATAGACCAGACATTGTCAACACTATATTTTTTTCTCAATACGAGTAATGAAGTTATATAACCGTAAACTACTAAATCATAAACACTATATTCAATATGGCACTGAAAAAGAAACAACCAATTGAAAATTGATTCTTTTCTAAAAAAACATATTAATAATGCCCCAAACTCAACAAAAATTGGCTGGTTCACTTCCCATAACCTCAGGAAATAAAAAAATATATTATCCAAGGACTTCACTATTTGAATATTCAAAATTGTATTTGAATAATCATTTAGATCTCTGTCTTTTAAATCTAAAAAAATTCCTAAATCGGATAACCAAGCGCCATGATATGGCACTCGGAAATTAGTCACTCATGTTATTTTCACACTCGTTGTGAACACCTAAATTCAAAATCCTAATTTTGTTTTGAATTAGATATTAGTTTTTTGAATTCTAGGTCTGAAACTTAGTCATGCAATGAAAAAATCTAATATACATTCAGTTATGTGCCCTCGATCGCATTATCTAATCCTAAACATGTGATTCTAACTTTTCTAACATCTTATGCTCATATCTTGAAAATAGAAAATTTTGGGTCTTTTCTCTAAAATTAAATTTAATCATAGGACTAAGATTTTGGGAGACCCAATCATAGGTCTAATGATGCATCTCTTCCCTCCAAGAAATCAGACTGTATCTGATACTAATTATAGTTTAAAAATCAAACTCGCTCGGATACTAATTGTAACGTGTAATATATATGTTGGACTATAAACCCAAGTGTCAAAAAAATATAACTACAGATTTATATATTGTCTCCTATAATTGATAAACTGAAACTGAAAACTTAGTCTCGGTTTATGAGGAATGGGTTATACTCATTCCACAAACGCTTAGTGAATCTCGCTTTTGAAGGATATAAAGCAAATACTACTGAATGGATCGATTGATATAAACAACAAAGTACAATAGATAAAAGTAGACAATCTCAATACATCTTCAGAGTTGCATTATACATTGTATGAGTAGGATTTAAGTGGGGCCTTTATATAATTTAGTGAAATATTATATTAAATCATTAAGCATTCTCTAAATTAAACTATTGCTTTGGATATTATCTTTATCTCTTGTATTATTGATCAATTAAACTCCACAATTTTCTAATTAACTATAATCTGATGTACTAGTCGTTGTACGAGACCATAACCTTTATTAGGCTTCAAAGTATCCAATACTAAATTATTGGTGTAATAGAGCTTCCCTCAAAATACATATTGGTTTAAGTGGTATCTACACTTTTTATATTTTTGTGAGACTATATATATCCAATATTGTTTACTTTGATTAATTGATTAGATTTATAACAAAATATCTAAATACTCTAATTTCTATAAGATATTCAAATTTAGTGTACATAAAAATAATTAACTTGTGTCTCACGTAAAGTTTAGGCATAGATAAGACAT
The DNA here is from genome assembly GCA_036936605.1 of Limnanthes douglasii subsp. nivea. Lineage (NCBI taxonomy): Eukaryota > Viridiplantae > Streptophyta > Magnoliopsida > Brassicales > Limnanthaceae > Limnanthes > Limnanthes douglasii. The sequence goes on from JAUPFV010000002.1 coordinate 277,640,745, forward strand.
GAAATAGGAATACATACAGGGAATATTCAAATGAGTTATGCTAAAATATCGTCCAAAACTCTATTTTAAAAATACTCATTCTTAAGAAAACTAACTTCTCTCACCCATATAATAACATAACCTTTGCAAAAATATGATGAAACTGGTCTAAACTTCAAGAAAATCATTGAACATCAAAACACTTACTCTTGTAAACTTTGGTTTACTCTCAGAATCACCAATTGCTTTGGTCCAAGCTGATGCATGCTACCTAATTCCCTAACAATCATCCATTCCAGATTAACCTTAAGTCTAAAGACTCAAAAACTTGGAGATTTCTTTTAAATACTGGAGAATTAACAGAAAATTTCATATACTGGCATATTGGTAATGGTTCTATAGATTTTTTGCTTGAGAAATAGGGTAACAAACACCCCACTCATCAAGTTTAAATATTGTAATGATAATCTTTGGTATCACAACAAAACAATTAAAGAATTTTGTGAAAATAACAATTGGAATCTTGATAAACTCAAAGACAATATGACCTCTATGAACATTTCTCATTTAATTAGTTGTCGGTTCATATCAACTAACAAACCAACTCATATGAGAACTATCATTTCTCCAATAATATGTTGGGTGTATTTTGTTTATGAGGAATAAATAAGAATATGGGAATTGCTAAAAAAATAGCCAAAAATACTCCGTGAAGTTGTATTTTCAATTTTTTAAATATTTATAAAATTGTTATTCATTAAAATAAATTTCAAAAACCTTAAATTTTATTTATTCAATTTATTTACATTTTATACAAAATTTGTATTCATTAAAAAACCTTTAACAACTTTTTAAAAATAATCATTTATTTTTTACGCAACTTCATAGAGTAATTTTGGCCGGTTTTTTAGCAATTCCCTAAGAATATAACAGCTCTCTAATTAAATCTAAATACATAAAAAAAGATTACATATATATTACTTAACTTAAATTCTGTTAATATGCTTCATGAGAAAATTTGGACTAGTGATTATAGAATTGCTAATCATTTAAACTCTTTTCATAATGTATCAAACAAGAAGCTTGCTCTGTATGTGAAATGGATTCCTCCTCTTGAGTCTAGATTGAAGCTTAATACCGATGGCTCTTGCTCTCACTTTGAGGAGTCAAGGGGTGGTGCTTTGATTATGAATTATAATGGTATTATGTTATCTTCAATTAGTAGGCTGTATGGAAAACGTAATCCTATTTTAGCTAAAATATAGTCCCGTCTTATTGGTCTGTCTTTATGTAATAACCTTGGATACACTTATGTAAATGTTGAAATTTATTGTAAGATATTACTTGATTTTTTAGCTCATGGTTCTGCTCCTTGGTATATAGATCCAAGCGTCTCTTGCTGCAGGAAACTATTAAAATCAACTATGACCATACAGTTGATTTATAGAGAACAAAGTTACGCAGCTCATTGTCTTGCAAAATGTTCTCAAATATATAAACCAACTGTAATTTCACTTTAGCTGAAGCCCCTGCCCAGTTAAGGGCTATTTGTTTCTTAGAAATCCTCAACCTGGGTTACCCAAGAATTTCTAACAGAGATAACTAATTATAATACAAATTTATATCAATAACCTTTCGTTTGCAGGATTATATCCTGACAAAATCTATGTTCTGCATTGCAGGTCAGAACATCCGAAGGATATAAAAAAGAATCAACTCAAATCAATGCTGATGTAAAAAAAATCACAATCAAGCTTATATCAACAATTCATCAAGTTAAATGAATGCCAAATGAGATATCAACACTCAAAGACTATCTCTCCTCGATCTCATTTATTTTAAGAAATTAAATTAAATCCTCTCAATGAACATTTTAAGATCATCAATTTAATTCAGTAATTTTGTAATTTCTCAAAGTTTTGTATCGTGATTAATTAGATCCACTATTGTACATCAATGGCATATGGTCTTTTATTATTAATAAATTTCTTTGTTTGAAAAAACCTTCTCTTACACATATACTAAGTTCTTTAATTTTCAAAACATTATCTTTTTCATTCTTCTTCTTCCTCCATCTTGAAGAACAACAAAAGAACAAAAATAAAAATAATCTTTTCATCTTCTTTAAAAACGAAAATGTGTTATTCTTCTTTTCAAGAAAACAAAATTCAACAATGGGTAAAGGAAAAAAGTAAATTTTCTTCCCGTTCTTGATTTAAATCACTTTTATTTTTTAATTAATTTTTGGATAAAATCTAGATTTAACTCAATTAGGAGGTTGAAATTAGTTAAATGTATTATTAGAGTTGATTTGAAAATAATATGATCGTAAGACTGTGGTGATTTTACGTTTAGATTTAGGTTTTTTACGGATTTTAGAATATCTTAAGAACAATACCTGAAATTCAGGATTGCTTTGAAATTCAGGATTGTTCTTGACCATCAGCCGTGATGCTGTTGGTACGATACCGCAGATATCAATTTTTAGATTTTTCACGTTCTAGAAATATCAACGGTATAAATCTGATTTATGGTTAAATGGAAATGGGTTGTCAAACGTATTTTTTCGACACCACAAGTGTCATTGGTATGGTTTTTGTATATCACATTTAACCAATACCGCATAAAGTTGATTTTTTTAATGTACATGTTTTAATAAACTTATTTTTTTGTGTGTGTATTGCACTAAAGAGAATAGTCAACCAAAAAAATTAAAAGCTATAAAAGAGACTCGAAAAATTACGAACTAAACATATAATTCACTAAATATGTAAATTTACTATTTTTTTAATTTATAAACTCAATATTGATAATATTTTATTTATAAATAAGAATTAATTTTAAATATATTAAATTATCATTTAAAAAATGTTTCAAAACTGTATATCGGCAGTATAAAAAAATTGCATATTGATAGTATTAACACTGTATATCATGGTGCCAACGTATGAATCGTAAAACATACCGATAATATAGAATTCCCACTTAGTTATTTATTTTAATAGTTATAGGCGCCAACGTTGCTGTAACCCGAACATGCTCAAAAATTGAAAAAAAAAATACAAATCTATTAAAAAAATTTATGAATGGGCTCGATTTAATAGGTTAATTAGAGTTTCGTTTTGATAAATAAATTTGTTAATTTCTATATTCAAAGGTGATACAGAGTAAATGCAGAGAAGCCATTATAGGGAAACCCTAATTTTCTTTATCAAAATTCAACTCTCTTACATTATAAATAAAGTCTGTTTAAATAAGAGTTCGAATGAAAACGCTAATATAAAAATATCAAAAATGCCCTAAAGTAATAAAAATTCGAAATAAAATAGTAAACGACTCTGAATGCCCAAAAACGCCATATGTCACGAGCGTAGCTGGTGACTTGTAATCGTGGCGTCATTTCCTTCGAAATAAAGTGTTGTGGGTCAAAATCGGACACCGGGAGCTCTGAAACTGTCAATTCGCTGCATTCTTCGGGTGATCGAATGTCTTCATAAATTCTAGCGCTAATCTGTCTGCATCAGCCCCTCCGGAGTAGAGAAGATTCGCCCTCGAATCATAACCAGTCTCCTCGTCAGAAGAGTCACCTGCATAAGGAATCAGATGCTTAACATTAAAGACATCAAATGTACGGGCATGGCTAGGCAAGCGCAGCCGATAAGCATTCGGGTTGATCCTCTCCATAATCTCCATAGGGCCAATCTTCCTGGCGGCCAGTTTGTTGTACTCATCGGCAGGGTACCGAGCCTCGCTTAGAACTGCCCATACATAGTCACCAACTTTGAACTGTACAGGACGACGATGATGATCCGCCTGAGACTTATACTTGGCGGTGCTCAAGACAAGCTGATCGTGTGTCTTCTGGTGGGTTTGGCGAATCTGCGAAACAAGCTCCTCAGCAGTTGTGTGAACACGAATTTTACTGGGCAGGACGAGCAAGTTGACAAGACTACGGGGCACAACACCATACAATCACTTGGAAATGACAAAGAACCGCCGAGCGGTTAAGGGCATGGTTGTGGGCAAACTGTGCCTGCCGTAGGCGCTGATCCCACACCTTCGGGTGATATCCCACCAGGCTTCGTAACAAGTTACCGATAGAACGGTTAACCACTTCTGTCTGACCATCAATCTGGGGGTGGTAGGCACTACTGAAACTGAGTTGCGTATTCACCATGCGCCATAAGCTGCGCGAGAAATGACTCACAAAACTGGTGTCACAGTAAGAAACAATGGCACTAGGGAGGCCATGAATGCGGTAAATCTCTCGAAAGAAAATCTGCGCGACACACACTACATCAGATGTCTTTCTACGTGACATGACCCTCGACATGCAGCTCCTTGATCAACTGTAGACGCAGGCTACATTCAGGGTATAAAGACATTTGATGCAGTGTGTGTCGCACAGCTTTTCTTTCGAGAGATTTACCGTATTTATGACCTCCCTAGTACCATTGTTTCTGAACGTGACACCAGGTTTGTGAGTCATTTATGGCGCATGGTGAATATGCAGCTCAGTTTCAGTAGTGCCTACCACCCCAGCCTGATGGTCACACAGAAGTAGTTAACCGTTCCCTCGGTAACTTGTTGCGCAACCTGGTGGGAGATCACCTGAAGGCGTAGGATCAGCGTCTACCGTAGGCAGAGTTTGCCCATAACCATGCTCTTAACTGATTGACGGGTCTTTGTCCTTTCCAGGTGATGTATGGTGTTGTGCCCCGGGGTCCTGTCGAATTGCTCGCCTTGCCTAGTAAAATTCGTGTTCACACAACTGCTGAGGAGCTTGTCTCGTGGATTCGCCAAACCCACCAAAAGACGTACGATCAGCTTGTCTTGAGCACCGCCAAGTATAAGTCTCAGGCCGATCATTATCGCCGTCCTATACAGTTCGAAGTTGGTGACTATGTGTGAGCAGTCCTAACCAAGGCTCGATACCCTGTCGGTGAGTACAACAAACTGGCCGCCCGGAAGATTGGCCCTGTGGAGATTGTGGAGAGAATCAACCCGAATTCTTATCGGTTGCGCTTGCCTAGCCATGCCTGTACGTCTGATGTCTTTAATGTTTATCATCTAATTCCTTATGCAGGTGACTCTTCTGACGATGAGAATGGTTCTGATTCGAGGGCGAATCTTCTATAACCCGGAGGGGATGATGCAGACAGATTAGCGCTAGAATTTATGAAGACAGGTGATCACCCGAAGAATGCGGCGAATTGACAGTTTCGGACGTCCCGGTGTTCGATTTTGACCCACAGCACCTTATTTCGAAGGGAACGACGCCATGATTACAAGTCACCAGCTACGCTCGTGACATATGGCGTTGTTTTGGCATTTAGAGTCGTTTATTATTTTATTTCGAATTTTTATTACTTTAGGGAATTTTTGGTATTTTCGTATTGGGATTTTCATTCGAACTCTTATTTAAACAAACTTTATTTACAATGGAAAGGAGTTGAATTTTGATAAAAAAAAATTAGAATTTCTCCTATATTGACTTCTCTGCGTTTACTCTGTATCACTTAGCAAATTAAAACTGATTGAAAAATGTTTTGTCTTTCTGGTATCATTTATGAAGTGAAGTTGTTCTCATAAAATCTAAGGAATAGTCAAATTTCAGTTTAGCACTTAAACATTCAGTGGTATAGTGTTCTTTTTGTCTTTAGTACACGTTTATTTTTCTAAATATAATTTTATTTTGCATTTATTTGTTGTTTATAAGATATGAACCTGATTAGATGTTATATTTTCACGGTATTAAAATTTATTAGGAGATTTCTTGTTCAAATATTTGATGGATGTATTAAAAGTCATAAAATGAGAAGAAAATACATTAATTTTATTTGATGTATACATTTATTTCAAAATTAATAAAATATACTAAAAAAACATAATAAAGTTCACAAAATAATTACATGAAAATAATAGAATAACCATAACTTTTCATATAATACCATCCTTTGCATGGCAATTCATAAAAGAAATTATGGTTGAACGATTCATATTTATATAATTAGATTCACCATATAATGAAACCGATTTAAAACAATAAAAAGAGCAATTAACAAAATCATTTATAAAACAATCTCTTAAGTTCTTTTTATAGATAAAATCCTATCAATAAAAATCAATTCCATTTTTAGTTTTGAAATTTAACTATATAGATGTTCAAATTCAAAAACGTAAACTCGTCAGTAATTAATTTATACTGTCCCGGAGCTACGATTTCCACCATATATGAAATTGTTCCAATTTGTTACAACAAACATTTTTAATACAACTATTATTAAAGTTTGTGAAATTTGTCTAAAAAATTATTATAGGTTAATTTCTATTTATATAATAATATTTAGAATATAATACTTTTCAAAATATTTCAAAATTTATTATTTTAACTAATAATGTTTTGTTGTTCATTTTTTAACCAACAAAAATAAAAAACAAAAACGTTAGAAGAAAAGATGACTTTTAATCATCATTTATTTTACAATATTTTTCTTTTATTCTTCCCCTATTACTTTATAGTGGTCTAAAACAATAAAATATGGTGCGTGTTGGATTTCGGATTAAAAAGATAAGCAATGAAATAATTATTTTATTCTTTTAAAGAAAATATTCAAAACGGTTGTTGAGCATTGTAATATAAAAAATGTGGTAAATTCCTATTAGTTTTACTGTTTAAGTCAAACATAATTTTGTATTTGTATTTATTTGTTGTTATAAAACTATAAACTAATATTATATTTAGATGGCACCAAAAGCTAGGAAATGAGAGGGCTATGTATAATTTTACTTAATAAATATAGGAGAAATTTGGTAGAAAATGGGTACGTTTCTAAAAGAGTGAGACAAACGTAACTGGTATTATATTAGTTTAGTATATTTATATTGAAATATAAAAAAGATTATAGGCTTATTACAATAAAAAAAAGTTAAAAAAAAGAGCAATTTTATTTACAAGTATCTATTTTTTCGAAATAAATAAAATATATTTTACAAAAACATGACAAAGTTTTAAAAATAGTTACAACTTGCGAAAATAATATGAAAACCATTCTTTTTATATAATTTCAACCTTATAAAATATTGTTAAAGGATTGGCAATCCAGAAGTGCATGCATAAAACTTATTTTCCCTAATTCAGTATTCTGTGTAGGATGTTGGTTTATAAAGCTCAACATTGTTTTATTCATTGTATTACCACCACCCATTATTAGTGGTGAGTTTTGACTTTGGATCACATATGGATCTGTTATTAGTGGTGATTTTTAATCCTAACGAGGGTGGTAAGTTCAAACTTAGGTTAGCATACGGACAATTTATATACACAAAATTGGATGTATTTATTCCAAGAGTTAATATCTTTTTGTTGGGAAACAGAGAAGGCTCAATTTTTCTTTTCTATTAAAGTTGTCTCTTAAATCGTTTTTAAAACTAATATTTTGTTTTACTCACGCATAGTAAATTTGTGTTTGAGTATATTTGTGTTTGAGATCTCTTTAAACTCGGTGTAACAAAGTCCTCAGTTTTATTTCTAATGCAACTAGAAAAAGTATTTCACTCCATTTCGGCGGGTCTTTTTTAACCCAACTAGAAAATTAATTCACTCTTTCAAGAGAAAACACGATCATACAAATTTACTTAAAAAATATAAAAATATTGTTTATTTTGTACGAAAAAAGATACAGATTAAATTATACCAAAACAATATATTAAATAATAAATTAATGAAATATAGTCTATTTATAAATAAAGTGTACAAATATTGATAGATACTAGATAGCTATTGAAAAGCAACAGTTAGTACAATCGAAAGCCCTGCTTTGATTGCAACATTTTGTTTAAACTAGAGTATCCAAAATCAACACTTAAAGCCAAAAAAACATAAACATTTACAGTTTACTCAAAGCAACAAGCGTTTCCCCAGTCTATCCGATTTTTTGAAATGATAGAATTTTTTGGATACATGGGAGAAGGAAGGTTTATATGACTGAGATTTTGAGTTCGGCTAAATACCGAAATCTGTCTCGATTGTGTCTAACTTTGTTTTCATACATAAATGAGTAGTTGAAGCAAAGTCGCGGCCCATAACTTTTATACAATCTCTTCCTTGTTTCATTTCCATTTTCACAAGATTTCAATTGGATTGTCTTCTTAACTTCTTGACGGGTCGGAATTCTGAATTATTAACATTTGGAATATCAGATTAATGATAAACAAACAATATATATAACAATTTTTTGCCCCCAAGGGGTAGCCGAGTTGGTTGAGTATGACATTTTTATGACCAAAAGGTCATGAATTCGAGTCCACTGAGGGTTTACCCTGTGCGCACTCATTGCACTCTGAGTAGCGGCTGCGGGTTCCCTCCGAAAAAATATATATATATATATATATATATATATATATATATATATATAACAATTTATTATCATCGTCGCTAAATTTTTATTCAAATAAATGCTTGTCCATCATTATAATTAATAAAAGTAACTATTTTAAAATATAAGTAAAACTCTTTCCACTCGTTTCTCAAATAATATGTATGTATATAATTATATATAATTAATCAATTAATATTTGGAGTCATAACATTCTACAATAAATTTAATAAAAGTATTAGTTTTTTCCCAAAAAATTCAACTTTTATTGACATTGAAATATTTTACATTATGTTCATGAATTACGTGCAATTAGCTGTAGTGATGCAGCTATTACAATTGAAATATCTACTTCATAAGTTTGTTTAATTTGAAACAATCACTTTTTGGATCCCTTTGTTAGATATGAGCTTCCTTTGGCATGATCAAAGCTTTGTTCATCTTCCTTGAATCTTTGTTCCTTTCCCTCATATCCTTGATTTGTTTGTTCTGCAAAAGAAGATAAATGGTCAAGTTTTTCAACCTGCCAACTTGTTAGTCAATCTCAAGAAAATCTGAAATGTCCAAAGTTCATAGAGTCCAATAATATGATGGCAGATAAATCATAAAATTTGTGTTTTGCATCAACTATAAAATTCGAGTGTTCTCTAAGAGCATGTTTGGCAATCCAATGTGCATCTGTGTTTTGTTCTCTGTATATGTGCTTGAGTGTCATTTGTGGCTTGATCAGATTTCTACAACATTGAAGAATTTGTTCTAAATGCCCAGGGTATTTACCTGTAGCTAACATGTTAAACAGACATAAACAATCTACCTCAATATCTATCACATTAAGGTTTTGGTTATTACAATAAATCAAATTATTCAACAGTGCAAAAATTTCAGCAGTAATGGGTGAACATTTACTTATAACACAACCTTTAGCTATCATTATATTTCCAAGTTCATTTCTTAAGATGAAACCACAGCTTGATTCACCATTTATCAGAGATGAACCATCACAGTTCAATTTGAAACGGTTGTGTAAAGGCAAGTTCCATTTTATATATATGAAAGGTTTGGATAACTTAATGTGATTGAAGCAACTTAAGACTTTACCTACATGTGAATCACCTGTCTAGTGTTTTCTAGTAAGGGATGATGATGAGTCTAAAGAGATAATCATGAAAGATATGTGATTAATTATCTTCTTATGTGATATGGCTATGTTTTTATGTTTACAGCTATTCCTATCATTCCATATAGACCATGTAATCATTGAAGGTATTATGGTACGTATATGAATTCTTTTAGATGTTGATAGTAACCATAGGTTAATAATGTGGTTAACAGTCATGTGCCTACATATACTGATGTTAAATGTTTCAGAAAAGAAAGACCAAACTAACCAAGCAAATTCACAGGATATAAAAACATGATTCAGTGATTCTATATTCTGGCATTTAAGACATTTAGAAGAAAGTTGGAAACCTTTTCTTTGTAATATTGTATCTACACTTATTAAGTTGTTCAATACTCTCCAAAAAGTGAATGAACACTTCTTTGGAGAGATATTGTTCCAAATTTTACCTTTTATTATTGATGTTATGTGTTTCTTTCTTATTTCATTAATTGTGTCTTTTAAGTTAAAGAAGCCATCAGAGGAAAGTTTCTAGATGATGGAATCATCTAAGCTTAAGTTTAGTTGTGTTTTAATGATTCCATTAATGTATTCAGTTGCTAAATTACAATGTAGTTTAGGTAAATCCCATTTATCGTTGCTCCAGAATTCCTTTATCTTCCTTTATCTTTGTTTTAGGATAATGATGTGAATTAGCTACTGTTAAGGTAATTAGGGGTTTAGAACTATGCCATTGATCTAACTAGAAAATCTAAGTTACCCTTTTCTAGCTTCCATCTTATATGTTTTTCAGCTTTATCTTTGATTTCATGCATTATTTTCCATACTTTGGAGTCTGAGTTTCGCAAGATAGATTGTAATGGATGAATATATTGACAATATTTAGAATGCATCAAATTTGACCAAAGGGTTATTATCTTTTCCATTCTTTTCCTAGTTTGAACTATTTCCATTAATGTCTCCTCATGGTATGCCCCAGGTCTCTTGTATGAACTATTTCCATTTATTTAAAGTTTATTTTCACCAAAAAAAGAGATAGATTATTATTTTCTTCTTTTAAAGAAAATATTCAAAACGGTTGTAGATGTGGTAAATTCATTTTAGTTTTACTGTTTAAATCAAACGTAATTTTGTAGTTGTATTTATTTGTTGTTATAAAACAAGAAGCTAATATTGTATTTAGATGACACCAAAACTGAAATAAGATAGATTATTATTTTCTTCTTTTAAAGAAAATATTCAAAACGGTTGTAGATGTGGTAAATTCATTTTAGTTTTACTGTTTAAATCAAACGTAATTTTGTATTTGTATTTATTTGTTGTTATAAAACAAGAAGCTAATATTGTATTTAGATGACACCAAAACTGAAATAAGATAGATTATTATTTTCTTCTTTTAAAGAAAATATTCAAAACGGTTGTTGAGCATAAGATGTGGTAAATTCATTTTAGTTTTACTGTTTAAATCAAACGTAATTTTGTATTTGTATTTATTTGTTGTTATAAAACAAGAAGCTAATATTGTATTTAGATGGCACCAAAAACTAGGAAATAAGAGGGCTATGTATAATTTATTTAATAAATATAAGAGAAATATGGTAGGAAACGGATAAGGTTTCTAAAAGAGTGAGACAAACATAAAGGGTATTATATTAGTTTTAGTATATTTATAAAACACGGAAATATAAAAAAGATTAGAGGTTTATTACAACAAAACAAGTTAAAAATAATAAGAGCAATTGTATTTACAAGTATCTCCTTTTTCAGAGTTAATAGAATATATTTTTAGAAAACATGACAAAGTTTTGAAAATAGTTACAACTTGCGAAAATAATATGAAAACCATTAACTTTTTATATAATTTCATCCTTCAAAAATATTGTTAAAGGATTGGCAATTTAGTAGTTTATGCATAAAAAATTATTTTCCCTAATTCAGTATTTTGTGTAAGATGTTGGTTTATAAGGATCGACATTGTTTCATTCATTGTCTTAGTGGTAGCGCCAAGCTACGAGATGGAATAGGTGGCTGAAAAGTCAGAGAAAGAAGACGAACAATTGAAGATGGATAGCTCTAACCTAGGTCAGAGTAAAAGAGACTTTAAAGAAAATCAAATTTTATTAAAAAAAGTATGAGGCAAAACTAGCGTTTGAGAGCCTTTTATAAAAGTGCTTGAAACCCTAGTCCAAAATTATAGATTTTTTCTTGTGCAATAAAATAAAGCCCAACCCAATTTCAAAACGATTGGAGCTGGTTAAGTATTTTAATAAAATCCAACAAAAATAGGAAAATGTAGAAAATTTACTAAAACAGCAAAACGAGGGTTTAAACGATTAAGTTTAGCGCATGGACTTCATGTAATGGCTTTGAAAATCTTTAGGCTTCTCGACATGTTCGATTTGAGTGGTCGCATCGCCTAATTCTGATATCTGGACCCCAAATAAAGCCCGTTTAACAGAACCCTCGATTATTGTGGTTGTTGTCGTAATTTTGGACACTGCAAAGCAACGTGCCCTAGTTCATGAAAATGGTTGCACCGGACCTGTGAGGAAGTAACTGTACGACTAGGGACCTGCATATTAGCACTTGTACGCATAGGAGAAGCAGTTGGTACTTCTGGGTTAGGGCTTCGAACAATCCTTTTTGGGAATGTCAATGGAGTTGTTCTGGCAGTGTCTCTTCCACAAAGCCTTCGTGAAAGAGCTTTCTCCAGATGCAGTGCGGGCTGATGTGCTTCTGACATATTCACATGGTCGAACATGTTCAGCTGGTCCTGAAACTGTTGTCGCATCCCCCCTATATAGCGAGATACTAGCTAATCTGCTGAATCAGCAATATCGACACGGTTTGGTAGCTTGAAAAAATCGTTAGTGTACTCGTCAACAGTCCTTGACCCTTGTTTAAGGTTTTGGAACTGCTGATACATTATGCGGGCATAGTTGTAAGGCAAAAACGCAGACCTCAAGTGCTTCACAAACGTAGCCCAAGTTATTATTTTTGGCTTACCATGCCTTGATCCGGTCTGCTTGAGTTGTTGCCACCAGGATGCAGCTCGACCTCGGAACTTAGTTGCAGCCAACTATACCCGCTTTGTATCCGGAACTTCCTTGAAATCAAGGAATTCTTCACTTAAGGCGATCCAATCTAAAAACTCTTCCGGTTCGAGACCCCTTGGAACTCTGGGATCTACAATCCCACTGGTTGTTAGCGTTCAGATCAGAATCTCTCGGTGGCGACTGCTCAAAGACTTGGTCACGACAGTCTTATGGTGAATATTGATCCCTAACTTGTTCTCGTCGAGGAGCAAAGGGATTCCGCGTGCGGCCGATCTCTCTCTCAGATCCCGACGGCTGGTTGCTCGATCCTGGAGCTCGAAATCCGTTGGTTTGGTTGTTCAACAGCCTGCGTAGTTCTTCTTGTACGTCTCTCAACTGATTTCCCAACGAGTGCATCTGTTCACCAACCTGGGATTGAAATCGACCGAATTCATCACGGTCGACCGATTTGGTGATCGGAAGAGTGGACTTCCCCCGAAAATATCGCTTTGGCGGCATACCGTCGTTACCCACGCTGTAGGAACTCTGAATCTGATACCAATATGGTAGCGCCAAGCTACGAGATGGATCAGGTGGCTGAAAAGTCAGAGAAAGAAGACGAACAATAGAAGATGGACTGCTCAAAACCCTAGCCCAAAATTATTGAGGCAGGTCTGAGAGCCTTTTATAAAACTGCTCAAAACCCTAGCCCAAAATTATAGCTTTTTCATTGTGCAATAAAATAAAGCCCAACCTAATTTCAAAACAATTGGAGCTGGTTAAGTATTTTAATAAAATCCAACAAAAATATAAAAATGCATAAAATATACTAAAACAGCAAAACGAAGGTTTAAACGATTAAATTTAGTGCATGGACTTCATCACAAATAGTGAGTTTTGATTTTGGATCACCTATGGAACTGTTATTAGTGATAAGTTTTAATTGTAACGAGGGTGGTAAGTTCAAACTTAGGTTATTAGGTTAGTATATGGACAAATAATATACATTACTACCCAATAGATGCTGGTGAATCATGCCAGTGTCAATTATTAACATCATTAATATCACATTGATGTTAAATAAACAATATATACCAAACTTTACTATATCAACATCACTCTAATTCTCTAAGTGAGTAAATATATATCGACGGTGTTTAGTTTGTATTTTTAGAAAATATATCTTATTTATATTTAATTTGTAGTTTTATCATGTCAAATTACGTTTCTTTTAAAAACCATTTTTGTTTCGTATCACAAATCCAATAATGTAGATTTTAGAGTTAGTAATAAAAGTGATTCGATAAGATAGTTAGAATTTGGTGTATGACAATATTTTTCTTCTTCATTTTATAAAACTTCGATACCATATCCGAATGAATTAGAAGACCGTCATTAAGGATAAAAAGGGTAAGGTTAAGTGAGAGTTATATACAATAGATAGGTGTTCAAATGTTTTTTAACTATTATTTGTAACAATTATTTTTTTCGTTCAATTGTTTTTTTTAGTTTCTAACAAAAGTTGTTAGTCTTTTTTTTTCTATTCTATTTCAGTGGTCATATTCGCGAATCATGGAATTCGCGATTTAGTTACGATTAAGGTGAAATTAGTTAACAATTTTCAAAATTAGTTCAGTTTTAAGAGATCGAGTTAAGAACAAATTTGATTTTATTTACTTCGATATGGTCCAACAACTTATTGTTAGTTCTTCATCGATACAAGAATCAAAATTAACGATCAAGAATGGTACGGTAAGATTAAGTTTTTTGGTTACGATTTTTTTTTGGTTTTCAATTGAGCAACAATTTGATTATTTGATTTGATTTTATGATCCAAAACTGTTTTTATTTTTTCTATGAATATATTAGTCAACTAACCTTAGGATTCTATTTTTTTATAAAAGTTTCAATATGTGTCATTGTTTGAATCTGGATATTGATAAATGTTGTTTGATTCTCGAATGGTCTTCGATCTGTTGTTTAAAGTTAACATGTTTGAAGATGATTGATATTAATGCATGAATTGATTTACTAATTGATACGCTGCATGTAGTTTCTTTGTTCTTCAGAAACTCACTAAGTTTTGTTATTCGTCCGAATATTGATGATTATGTGAAAAAATTATTATCTTAGCTCAACGACGAAATTGGATTTTAATGTTTGTTAATTTATTTTGTATTTGTTCGAGTTTGAATATTATGATAACTATAAGGTTTAATTACACATCTCATAATTTGTAAATTTAAGTTCAATATTACTTTACCTTTTACTAAAACAATATTATAACATACGCTACTTCATTTTAGTAGTTAAATTTATAATTAACAATTGTAATTTCAACAACTAATTTATGTTTTAGTTTTACAAACACTCATTTAATTCACCAATCACGCATTGTTACAACAAAAATTTCATTAAAAAGACACACGCTAATGGTGACGGTGGATGATGATAACATATTTTTGTGTTCACTAATCATTATTTTGGTTATTTTCTAGTTCTTCATCATTTTTCAAATCAAATGGGTTAATAAACGGTTATACTAAGTGTTTTTCTTCACCAATAATTGATTATTGGTAGATTTACTGTATTATTATAGTCACAATATTAGCTTCTTACTATATTGTCATTGTAGTGAAACATATTATTGTGTGTTCATAACACCCAATTTACAATGATTGTCGTTACATATCTTCATAATATTACGTTATATTTTAATTATGATAAACTTCATATGCACATATCTAAAATGTTGCGGCTCTTATGGACATGCTTAATTTAATAGATGCAACTCACTTTAATATACATGTGCAACACTAATAAAACATAAACAAAATAACATGATTTAACTTTTGTTCGATAAGATACCTCATATGCATCTAATGCTTTATATTAGTACTAGTATGCTCATCTTATGTTGTTTGGCTTATTCTGATCAATTTGTGATCTGATTCCTTGTTTAGAAAAGTGATTTACTTTGGAAGTGTGTGTGGGGTCTTCAATATCAAATGTTGAGGGATCTTCGTAAAATAGTATTTCTTACATGGCATGAGACTCTGTGTCTCTATATAGGTAACTCTTTCGAATTCAGTAGATCTAGATTCCATGAACATTATTACTTGGTTGAACCATTTTGTGGTTTTATATTTCATTCCATGAAGGCACTCTTAGTTTTTATACACATTTGATGAAAGTCTTACTGGTTCCACTGGTATGCATAATGTATTTAAAAGGGTTTTGGCTGATGATGCGAGGTTTTGTTTTGGTCAGTTTTGATTGATGAGGTTAAACTTTGTGTAGACCACGAGCATGTCTATAACTCCGAGTTTTAAATAGTGTGTAAGAGACTCAATTTCAATCATGTGGATACATAGTTTTACGTAGTGAATAACCAAAAGGTTATAGAGCTATGTTTGGATAGTCAAAACCAACTTCATTTTAAATGATGATAACTAAGTTAAATATGGTAATAAAAAACAAGTTATGGAAAGTGGAAGTAAATTTCAAGCGTTTATTATTGTTGATAACACTCAAGTACTAAGTTTTTATAATGAAGTCCAAATTATGGATGACTAGAATGTGTTAATACATACTTAGTAAGTGATTTCGAAGACGATATTGTGGTTAATTACAACATTCAAAGTATTTCATCATAGCAAAGAGTTGTATTTGAAAGCTTT
This sequence comes from Limnanthes douglasii subsp. nivea, assembly GCA_036936605.1. Taxonomy (NCBI): domain Eukaryota; kingdom Viridiplantae; phylum Streptophyta; class Magnoliopsida; order Brassicales; family Limnanthaceae; genus Limnanthes; species Limnanthes douglasii. The sequence continues at coordinate 277,656,937 of JAUPFV010000002.1, forward strand.
ACGAAAAAATAAAGGATAATGCTAAGATTTTTTTTTTTAATTTTAGAAGAGAATAAAATACTTTGTCATAATTTTATTCATATGAATATTACGATAAACACGTATTCTTTTAAAATTTTGTTTGTAACAAGCTCGTATGTTATGTTGAATATTCTTTTATGCAAGGAAAATATACCTCGTCTTACAATTCTATTTCACAAAATGCAATAATGTCTATTTCGTCTTACGGGCTGGATCAGTAAAATCAAAGCATATCATTTAGTGTCTATTTTTATTTTTAACCAAAAATAGATTTGCTAACCAAGTATGATATTTTTGTTCCTGGATATGCCTTACTTTCAATAGCCTATCAATTTCCTTAACTGTAGCCTTACACGTTTCCACGAAAAATGACCTTATTTTCTGACATAGTGGCTTGAAGCTCCTATTAACGACTAACTCCTTATACATAATCAGCCTACTCACTCCCGTTATATCATATACACTTAATGAAAAAATATTCATGTTCATTTTTAAACATACCTTTGAACATAATCATTTAATAATTGATTAGTACGTATTGATCACACCATAATATTACATAATTTCTCAATATAATGCTCAAAATCTTCTGTTCTCTTAGATTTCTCCGTTATGTATAGATCAAAATTCTTTGATAATTTTCCTTATAGAAATTCGTGAGTCAATAAAGACCGTGCTAAAGTATATTATGCTAACTTAGGTCTTTTAATTACCTTATGGTCTTCGTCAAATATCTTGCATTTCCCTTATCATTCATTTATTTAAACGACAGTCTCTAATAAGACTGTTCAACCTTGCTATCATCTTCGTGTTCCTCTAAAACATTATTTTTATGAAAAACAAACTCATTTTTTTGAAAAAATCATTCACATTTCCTCCCGAATTAATTTTTTCGGTTATCAGTTATAACGTTCTACTCATCACTTAGAAAGTTACGACTATCTTCATCTCGTTGGTTTTGTAACAGATTGGACTTGTATTATTTCGAACTTAACTCGTTCATTTGCATCTCTAAAGAATGAAATAAATAATTTAACATATTACCTTAAAATTTTGTTGCTAATTTTTACTACTTTATTTTGTTATAGAAATGATATAACCGAGAGACTATGAATAACATTCACTGACCTTATTGTAAAATATTACATTCTTGAACTTAAAATATAAATTCAGACTTTTCTTTTAAATGTAGCTAGAATTCCTTGCACTTGTTTATTCCAAAAAACTGACAAAAGAATGTTTACGCTCTTTGACATCACCGTAAGAGATCCATGGACGAGATGCCCGAGCGATCCTTTTTTATCAACTTCTGGCTTAGTCATCACTATTGCTTTAAAAAATATTTGGAAAGATTTTTCCACAGATGACGCCACAAATGATGAAGGAATATCCTTTGTTAAGCGAATGCGAGTTGGATTAAGACAAGTAAGATAAAATAAAAATAAAGAATAATATGTTTAGTATATTCAATCAATCAATCAAACCTTATTCATGATGATTACATTGGTATTTATATCACTTAATAATCTAAAATTAAGGGAATGAAGGATACGTATATATTGTGACACGTGACAACCATCCATTAAAATAACTAAATATTTACTCTCTAACCATCATGGAAAAATTAGTATTTCAAACCATTTGTCTTGAACCTTCTACAATGTTTTTTAACCTTCATGTCTACTCATTTTCAACTATGCTCCAAGTCTTCTCCATCGTCTACCTCTTCTTAAAGATGATATTTTCTTAACTTTATTGTCGTTACCGTCGTCTACCTCTTCTTGAATATAGTATTTTCTCATCATACTTATTCGTGATAATTTTTATATTTTAATGAATGTTATATTTGATTACGTTATACTAAACTTGTTTGTTATGTTTTTATCAAAGAATGTTACATTGTATTTTTTTTTTTCTTTGATTTGGATTTCAACTTGGCATGTGAGATTATTATCTGACATTGCTTGTATTATTTTCTTATGGCATTTCAGATTATTTTCTTATGACAGGTCAAATTATAATATATCATTTTTTTATCTTCAGTATAGCATGTTAGATTATTGTCTAAGTTTCTGTGTTTTTATGTTCAATATGATTAGTTATATTATTTATTTGACCTACTTTTAATATATTTTGACTTCCATTTTATTATTTTTAACTTGGCAAATCAGATTATTATATGATATATCTTTGTTTTTACCTTGTATACGGCGAGTGAGATTAATATATAACCTTCATTTTTAGTATTCAATATGGTAGGCGGAATTATGTCACATTTGTATTCTATTTTTTTAACTTGTATCTTCCACTAATATCTGACATTCCTTATTTTGTTTTTAAATTGCCATTTTAGATTATTTATGTGACCCTCTTTATATTTATATTCAATATGACATGTGAGATTATATTATGACTTTCCTTTTTTTATTTTTAACTTGGTACGTCATATTATTTATATGATCTTTCTTGTTTTGTAGGTCAGATTATTATCTTAATCCTTTTGTTTTACCTTTAATATGGTAGGGGATGTTTTATTTATGACCTTCCTTATTTTATATTTATCTTGGAAAACTTGATCATTTATCTTACCTTCCTTATATTTATCTTCAATATGGTAGATTAAACTATGTATTAGACGTTCTTTTATTTTTGTTAATTATGATATGTCATATTATTTATTTCACGTTCTTTCGATTTATTTTTAATGTGGCGGGTTAGATTATTTCTCTGACCATTGTTGTTTTTATATTCAATAACATGTCAAATTTTTAATCTTCATTGTCTTTACATTCAATATGGTAGGTTAGATTATAAGAGTATCTTTCTTGATGTTACTTTCATTTATGAGCTTAGATTATGTTACATTCTTCGTGTTTATCTTCAATATGGCATGTCATATTATATTGAAAATTTTATTATTTTTACATTCAATATATTAGGTTAGATTATTATTTTAACATTCTTTGTTTTACTTTCTCATGGAGGATCATATTATTAATCATACATTTTTTTGTATTTATATTTAGTATGACAAGTCAAATTATATTTTTAATGCTATTGTTTTAATTTTTACTCGGAAGGTCAAATTATAATATGAAATTTATTGTTTTATTTTTAACTTTGACAAGTCTAGATAATTTATCTTACCTTCTTTATTTTAATATTTTGTTCGCATGTCATATAATTATCTGACCTCCCTTGTTTTATTTTTCAAGTTGACATGTAAGATTATTATAGGTCATTCTTTATTTTATTTTTCAATTGTCATAGTAGATTATTGTCTAACATTTTTGTTTTACACTTATTGACGAATGTTATATTATAATAATATTTTAGGAGCTATGTGCTTGCTAAATTAAAAATTAGTTAATGTTTTATTTAACAAAGAGGTTTTTCATTGTAAATTTAAAATTTTCATTATTTGTTTTTTTATTTTATGTTCAAGGAGCCTTGAAATGGAGTTTCTTTTTCAAAATCATTAATTTGTCTAAAATATTTGATTAATTTTTTGATAAGTTGTTGTTATGATTAGTAAAGTTTATAATCTTCTCACCTATTTTGTCATGTCATGTCAATATTTGAACTTGTTTTTATTTTTGGTTCTTCCATATGTTTATAAATCAATTTTCTTACAATTTTTAGATAGTAGATTAATACATTTCAAACTTATTTTTGTATTCAATTTATTATTTGACAAAAATAAATATATTCATATTTATTATGGCAACAACTACACCGGTTAATTCACCAAAAAATGGACCAAAGTTTAATTACTAACATTTTGTCTAACCTTTTTGTGTATAAATACTATTTATATATCATTCGTTTCCAAAATGCCCCCATATCCGATCAAGACAACTCTGATGTTTCAAGTTTAAACACTTCTAATGCTTTATCACTAAAATACATTAAATGGAAAATCACTACCACGTACAAATATTTTGAAGATGTAATCTTTTCCTAACTAATATTATTATTATTTTTAAACGAATGGTTAGAACATTTAAAGAAGAAGACAAAACCAATGACTATCTTTGACATGTTCATGGAAAAAGGAGAAAGAGAAGGAGAAGGAGAATGAGAAGGAGAATTAGGGTCAGATATCTTTGAGGCCAGTAGAAAACAAGAGGTTGGACTTCTTCGAGGGGGCTGATTTAAAACTGAAATAAATATGATACTGACTAAGTTGTGTGCTAGCTATATATGTGTTAATGAAATATGTATAAAAACCCAAGGTTTATGGGATTGGAGGGTAATTCTTGACCCGTATTCACGACCCGACCCGGTTGGCCCATGAACCTAAAGTTAATTTATAAAAACTTAAAAGCATAGCATTTAAGAGGGTTAAAAAATATTATCTATCTAGATATAAATACAAGCACATCCATTATCTCTCTACCTTCCATCCTAAATTTAATACACCCTTTAAACAGTTACATAAATATTTCTCAGTTAAATATTATCCACACCAGATTGGTGACAACAGTCGGAGTGGAAGGTACTCGGATATCATTATTGAGAACCTATCTTAAAAATTTACCTTCTAAGTTCTTTGAGAAATAGATCAAGATATACAAAGAAATCTCCCTATTGAAATGAGGAGGTCAGAGTCGAAGGGAAGCATGTGCATACCTCTCATGTGAATCATGATACTAAGGAAATATGGTTGATACATGAAGATTATGATCAGCTGCGAGTAGAAATTGAGGCATTAAGAGCCCAAAACTGAAAAGGATTTAAAGGGAAAGAATCAATCATAGTGTCCCTAATCTGATGAGTCAGAGAATAATCCTCATCATAATTTAAAGCAAGATCCTACTAACAAGTCTCTTAAATCCCACAAAGTCTTTAATTAGGAACACCAGCCTAAACATTGTTCAACCACATCGGATTATGTTGATGGCTCAACAACATAATCTGCATCTAAAGTTTCTTGTTCCTTGTGAAGTAGTGATCATGGTCATAAGAAGAAGAAAAAGAAGCTAGTTAAAATATATTTGAAAAAGTATCATAGATCAAGTAAGCAGAATTAATAGGGGAAGAAGAAGAACCCAAATGGTAAATAGAAAAAAAGAATTCAATGAAAGATAAAATGATTAGTAGACCATAATATAGGTCACTTGTTAACTGATCAATTCGTTGTGCAGTCTGAGCCATGAAATTTTTTTTCCACTCCTAATGAAGATCATAATTTTAGCCAATTGCACAATTGGAGACAATCACCATTATGTTAAAAAAATACTCTCGGGATATTTACCTAGGCATTTTGATTGTTCGAAAATGGATAAATACGATAGGAGTCAGGACCCTGACAATCATCTCAAACAATATTAAATTTTCATGGTGAGCTTCAATGATGATGATAAGTTAATGTGCGAAGCTTTCTCCCTAAATTTCAAAGGTAGCGCCTTGAAATTGTATTATAGACTACCTCAGGGATCAATCCATAATTTTGACATGTTCAGGAGGGCAGTCTAAAGGTAGTTTGTGGAAAGTAAAGAACTTCGAGGGAAGGAGGATATGATATTCCATTGTTGGAAATATCCAAATGAAACTTTAGAAAAATTTCCTCAACTACTCTGTGAACACTAAAGATGATTGATTCGAACATGTGGGCATAACTTCATTTTGATAATGTTGTTAGCTGGTGTGTTGGCTGATTCATTCCTCGAAAGAGAATAATGACCTTGGTTGGCTTGTTAAACCAAATCATAAAGAAAATCACTGTGCAAGAAACCAAGAGATTAAGTCAGCCTCATCAACATAGACCTGCCCCATCAGCCTCTATCCGACAAGCTAGTAACAACCCACATTCTATAGTTAGCAATCGTCTGAGGGACTCGGGGCAAGGTTCGCATCGGCCTAGACAGAGTCAATCTGGTTAGGGTCAACAATCGAGGTCAATAAGGAATCAATGGGTCTAACCTGGCTATTACGCAGAATTGATTGATAATATGTCTACCATTTAAGATAGAGCTAAGAATAGTGTTCAATTCTGAAGGCCTACCCCATTCAAAATCCGAGGGAAATTCGAAACGCGTGATTTTGCAAATACCATAATGATGTGCGACATAAAACTAAGGATTTTATTGCTCTAAAGTAGCAGATACAATCATTGATCGAAAATGGAAAATTAACTATATTTATGAAATCATAAGGGAATAATATGAAAATGAACAACAATCCACAACCAAGTACAAGTGGGGCTCAGACCACGTCACCTCTCATCTAAATAAAATACAGAAGTTTCCAAATAATAAAGTACCATGATGATTATTGAGCGATTCAATGTGGAATTGGAGTACTTAGATCCTGATCCAGATTGGGGTCAAGTCAATATGATAGAAGAAAATACTTGAAAAGTTTCCAAACTATGTTAATTCTTCAAATCATTAACCATTTTTGGAGGAGATACAATGACGACACGTTCGAGTTGTTCTACAAACATGCATGTAGTCAGCTTGACCACACATATTAAAGGAAAAATGTTTTCCTATCTCTACTAAAACCTCTCTCCTTGCATAGTATTTGATAAAGACGACTTAAGAACCTCACAGGACCACACGAGGATGCTGTGGTGATAGGGGTATCTATTGAATGAAAACAAATCTCAAAAGTCTTGATCGACAAAGATAGTTCTAGTAATATTTTACTATTATCTACTTATCGACAAGTGAAGAACCCATATGTCATATCTAATTGAGGAGTTTGAAGGAGAGGTTATTCTTGGCAAAAGATCATTTAAGAAAACGGTAAGATTATTGTTGATGGTGGTAGATTATCTGACACCTTATAACACCAATTTTAGTTGATCTTTGCTATCAAAGATGCATGAAATTGCCTCAATAGTTCAGCAATGTTTGAACTATGCAGTTCAAGTCCAAGTTGGGATCGTTCGGAGTAGCCAAAAAGTGACACAGAATATTATGTCACTAATCTTTCCCAAAAGGTTTTGGAGGATGTGACGACCAAAAAGGAATATGAATAACTAGAATCCTCTTCAAATCTGGGAAAAATAGATGATCCAATGGAGACTACTAGTTATGTTATTCCAGTAGAAGAAGTCGAAGTACGTAGTTTAGCTAATGGAAACAATATCAAGATTGGAGCTAGATTAGCATTAAAGTTGAAGGAAAATTATTATCTTTATTCTTTAAAACTTTGCATGTGTTTGCCTGGTGGAATGAATATGAGACCAATGTACCAGCTGATATTATTTTCCACAAATTATATGTACGATCCGATGCGGGCCTAATAGTCCAAGGAAGAAGGGATTTTTCTAAAGAAAAATTTGAAGCCATTGTTCAAGAAGTGGATAGATTGACAAAGGTGCGACATATTCGAGAATACCAGTATCCACTTTGCACAGCAAATCTGGTGCTAGTTAAAAATAAGAATTGAAAATGGTGAATTTGTATCGATTTCACATATCTCAACATGTGTGTCCCAAAGATCCTTTCCTAGTTTCTCGTATAGATCAGTTGGTGGACTCCACTTCGGGAAATAAGTTATTCTCTTTTATGGATGCTTTTGCTGGATACAATCAAATACAAATGGATCTGAAGGATCGGGACCATACTACGTTCATCACTGACAGGGGGTTGCATTGTTAAAAGATAATATCTTTTGGGTTAAAGAATGTTGGAGCTACTTATCAACGCTTGATCAACAAAGAATTTGCTAGTTAGACCATGAGGAATATGTAAGTTTATATTGATGACATGATGGTAAAAATCGTGAGGGAGAATCATCATTTACTTGACTTTCTATAAACTTTCTCTAATTTGGAGGTCAGTAATTTAAAATTGAATCCAGAAACGTTTTTTGGGTATAGCCGATTTAAGGATTGCTCAAATATGTGGTCCGAAAATAATCCAATTATTGAGTGATCCACAATTGTTTATACACCAAGCACAAGGACAATTTGAAATGAAAAATGAGTAGTTGGTCAAGTACTTACAAATGTGAAAAGAAATTTGTTCTTTCTTTAAATATGTAAAATATGAACATTTGCATAGATCATAAAATTCAATGGTTGACTCTTTTTTCCATTGTTTCATATTCAGAAGCCTACCCTTGGATTTTGGTACAAGACTGCCCTTTTATAACAACGACTCATGAAATGGAAGCTGAAGCTGAAGAAATGTCCAAATATCAGCCATAGTTGGTCAAGACTGGAGGTATGATATCCAAGAGTTTATTACTAAAGGAATCCTAACCAATGATAAGAGCTTAGCTAAGAAGCTAAAGTTCAAAGCACACAGGTTTTTTTGTGTTGAGAGGAGTCCCAAACATATTTATCTCAGTTGCATAATAGAGAAGGATCGTCCCATTGTGGATACAAGACTTTGACTAGAAGAATCTTGTTGGCATGGTAGTATTGTCCATCTATAAGGGTGAATTCTCAAGAGTTAGTTAGTATTTGATCCATGTCAAATATATGGAAATGTAATACACGTACCAGTGGTTCCAACAGAGTTCGTATCTAAACCAGTACCTTTGACTGATGGGGCTTTCACTGAGTTGGCCCCGTATAATGGCTTTTGGAGGGAGTCAAACTATTATTTTGGAAATTGATTATTTCTCAAAGTGGATAGAAGTTGCACCCCTCTTTAGAATGACTTCCAAAACGATAATTAATTTATTATTTCTAATATTTATTGTATGTTCGGAATTCCTAGATGCATTACTACATAAAATGGCCCTCAATTTGACAAGGATATGGAAATGTTTTGTGCATAAAGAGGAATTTAACATTTTTTTCTTCACATTTTCACTCGGAAGCCAATGGAAAAATAGAGGTGACAGATATAACCATTCTAATGGGTCTCAAAATTATTTTGGAAGGAGCGACATGTAAATTTCCTTATTACCTACAATAAGTGTTATGGGCTTATCAAACTACTCCACATACTGCCACACAATAATCTCCATTTTCCTTCCTCCAGGGTTCAAAATTATTTCGAAGAGAGAAATGAGGTTGCAATAAGGACTCAGTTAGATTTGATGGAAGAAAAATAATAATTAAAGCTCATCTAAGAACAGTACATTACCATAGTTTAAGGAGGCGTTGGTATGCATCCAAGATAAAATAATAGACTTCCAAGTGTGGGATAAGGTTTTGAGAAAGGTATTTATGCACACTAAAGATAAGAAGTTTACGAAGTTTTCTGTGACGAGATTAAGCAAGGGACGTATCGGTTAATTGACCAAGAAGACAATCCTTTGAGGCACATGTGGAATTCCGTACACTTAAGATTATATCTTGAATAAACTTATATTGTAATTATTAATTTATTTTTGTTCAATAAAAATATTTGGGGGCATATTATTTCCTACCTTGGTGGCGCGGTGAGGTTTTAACAAGGTGTCCGATCATTATTAATATACCACTTTTACCTTTAAAAATGTGTATGTTGAGTTTTATTACCTTCGAATGGTTTATGTATATTAAGTTTTAATGCCTTCAAATGTATTATCTTCAAATGGATTTGTGTGTATGTTAAGTTTTATTACCTTCGAATGGATTTGTGTGTATGATAAGTTTTATTTCCTTCAAATGGGTTACCTTCGAATGGATTGTATATGTTAAGTTTTATAACATTCGAATAACTTTGTGTGTATGTTAAGTTTTATTAACTTTGAATGGATTACCTTAAAATTACTTGTATATATCTAATTTTTACCACCTTCGTATGGCTCATGTTTTAAGATTAACTATTTTTGGATAAAGCAAATTGAGAAATAAAGATAATATATATATATATATATATATATATATATATATATATATCTATATAAGGAAATAAATGAAGTTGATAAGGTTATAAATGATATAAAAAAACCTTGGATGATCCAAGGACTTGGTAAAATCCGGGTAGAAAATAACAAAATGCATTGGCTATGCCAAGTACTTGCGCAAATACATCCGATTAAAAAAATAGAATTCCTTATACATGATAAGGACTTACACAACAACAACCATATAAAAACTTGATGACCTTAGGGCTTGTTCTCACTAACATCTTCTTTTTCATTTTCTTCTAAACTCCCATCTTCGGAGTCTCCTTTATCACTATTGCCATGTGAATCCTCATAGACTCCCAACTATCGGCTAGGGGCATATCAAGGGGAAACAAATTCTCTGGGAAATTTCCCCAAAAAGATCCTAGGGCAAATGTAGGAAACTATTTGTGGAACTCCAACACCATACCATATTCGACTGAGTTATCATTTTTTGTAATGAGTCTATCACAACATCGGCGTATGCATCTATAGTATATTTTTCCTCTTGGGTAGATTTCGCCTTGAGAAATTTTTTTTTATCTTTTTGTTTGTTAATAAGAGCTTATTGATTTTTCTTTTCATCCGACAAGCGCTCAATGGTAGGATTATCATCACTTTGCTAGCTATTTAATGAGGCAATATCGTCGGATTTGAATGACTGTAAAATTTTATAATCAACTTGTAACTTGTCATGATCAGATTTTCCCTAGACTAACTCATCCCTAACTGATTTGACCTCTCCGGTTAGATTTTGAGCTTTTGTTTTTTCTTCCTAAAGTGAAGTCTTTAAATTCTTATTTTTGTCATAGAGAGAAGTGATGCCCTTAATCTGAGACCTCACTTGTCTCTTCAATTCAAAGATTGGCCTATCACAGCTCAAGACTAAATACCATAATATATTGTTTGACTTCGATAATTCGAAGGGAACCCCATCGAATACCACAACAGTCGTGGTGTTTGTAGACTCGGGGAACTCAGTTTCAAAGGCTTTAAAATCGAAAACCCCCATATCTGCAATTAGGTCAGCATCACCAAACATCTGCCTCCCAGAAGGAGAAAGTAGCATGGAAGGATGATCGAATATCGTGTCCACTAGAGTATCAACAACAAGGATTGCTGCCTTGTTTGCCCTTTTATGCGCTTTTTTCTTCTTGGGAACAGGAGATGTGGAAGGCACCTCACTTCTCTCAATTGTATCACTAACAACTTCAAATAAGACTAACTCAATGTCATCTGATTTTCCCTCATTTCGAGCATCATCAGCAAATTGTGATGATCATTCTTTGTTCTTTTTATCCTTGTTCAGATGGTTGGGGGCTCTATTCATGGTCAGAATATATAACTTACCATCAGCGGCCTCGGTTCTTTTAAGAATCATAGATGACCGAAAAGAAGTGCAAAACTGCTCCCATATCAGCTGTCATTTGGGATGAGTCCTCTAAAGATTAGTCCAAACAAAGTTTGTAGGTGTGCTAGAATTATGGAAAACATTGGTCCAAGTAGACTCTGCCCACTGATTCAATTTCTTGAAGGTGATTTTCACATCAGATAAATGTTGAGAGTGGGGCTTTAAATGGCTGATCTAAAAGAAGTTAAGGTAAATAAAAAAATCAAAGAAAATAAAGTAACGGTAACATAACAATAAATGTGAAAAAACGTACGAGAACTCTTTCAATGTTTGATGAGCTGGTTAGGATTCCCAATAGAGGTGATCTCTCTGCCATTTTACCACTGACCTTTGGTGAAAAAGAATTGAGTTTTCCAAATTTTGTCTGCTTTCAGCATATTGTCCACCACTTTGTAGTCATTCCCCATATTAAAATATTAAAATAGGATGTGGGAATTGCGGGATAATCCCGCTATGACAGCTATTAATTCCATTAGCATAAGAATCCTAGACATTCTTGAAGCCATGATACATGACAACAATGAGAACCAGGCGTCTGGGCTAGCCTAACTCGGGCACAATCTCACCAAACTAAAATATCTCACAATCTCGGGATCCAAGGGAAGCCAAATGTCCCAGTTGGGTCCAACACGTCTGACGAGAGATGAATGACGAAGGTCGGTTTCTGTTGAAAGGGATTTGTTTTTTATCTTTTCATCACAATCTTGTGGTGCCTTCGAATTTGTCTTCTTTGTTTGCCTCGCAATTTCCCCAATCTGACCAGATGTCTCGAGATGAGACTCTTCGTTATCATCTTCCATATTTTCATCCTTAATTTTTGGACTAGATCCTAAAGGATCAATAAGGTGAGCTCCAATGTCTTCTTCTTCAGGTTGAGAAAATTTAGTTTCATATGTTGTAGGATTTTCTTCAATATTTTGATCCAAGAGAAGCTCATTTGGAAAAATAACAGGGTCTTCTGCCATGTTCAGAATTCGTGGAAAGTGATTACTAACGATTGGTTGTTGTTCTGTTTTCTCTTATTTTGTATGAGGTTTATTTTTTGTCTTTGAGAGTCTAGTAACTCTATGCGGAGTATTTCTTCTGTAGATGAACGACTGGTGGCTACATGGGATTGGGATGATTTAAACTGCTTAAGAGATTGGTTGGAAGATATAAATGACTCGGTAGTCGAGGATGGTTCAGAGGGAACCCTATCGTCAGTAAGGGTTTGGATTTAAACAACAAAGATTTTCTATTTCTAGAATATAAAGTTTTTCTCTCTTTAGAGACACCAACTATAAAATATTAAGAAAGAGGTTCTATCTCTAGAATATAAAGTATTTCTGTCTTTAGAGACACCAACTGTTAAACATTAAGAAAGAGTTTATATAGAGACCCTAAAAAAATGCTTGAGTGCCCTACTAGAGAAGTGGAAATGTCAGCAATAACTAGGGGTCTCTAAGTAAGTGGAACCGTCTCTTCTCTAATTGTTAGTTCTACCTAGGGTAAACCGAGTTCGTGGCTCCAATTAGAAAATGACACGTGTCATAAAAAGAAACCGATTAAAAGTTGTGACTTTTATATAGTAATTGTCTTCAAATAAACGCCATCAGGAAGGAGAAGGAGGATGAGCCTAAACTTCCAAAGCTTCTTTTTTTTTTCTTTTTTTTTTCTTCTTCTTTTTCTTCTTCTTCTTCTTCTCCTTCTCCTTCTCGTTCTCATTCTCCTTCTCCTTCTCCTTCTCCTTCTCCTTCTCCTTCTCCTTCTCCTTTTCCTTTTCCTTCTCCTTCTCATTATCCTTCTGCTTCTGCTTCTCCCTCTCCTTCTGCTTCTGCTTCTCCTTCTCCTTCTCCTTCTCCTTCTCCTTCTCCTTCTCCTTCTCCTTCTCCTTCTCCTTCTCCTTCTCCTTCTCCTTCTCCTTCTCCTTCTTCTTCTTCTTTTTTTCCTTTTTCTTCTCCTTCTTCTGCTTCTCCTCCTCCTCCTCCTTCTTATTCTTCTTCATCTCCTTATTATCCTTCTCCTTCTTATTCTTCTCCATCTCCTTATTATCCTACTCCTTCTTATTATCCTTTATACTCGAGACCCCGTGTTTTTTTTATTACTGGAATTTTTAGTATGAGCTCCAAAACGTAGAGGTATCCATTTCACTTCCTTTAAGAGATATATGGGTATTGGGATATAAGGGTTTAGGTAGTCCATATGACCAGGAACTTAACTCTTTTTTGGCATTTGTGGGTATCTAAATGACATGTAAGGTTGGTGTTGTGGATTTTGAATTGGAAAATTATGAGGCATGCCATATCGCTCGCCAATATTAGGATTTCACTCGTTAGTTTGAGGATTTTCAGGACGTTAAGGTCTTGGGTAATGTGGTCGAATATTTGAATTCTAGAATTGATTAATTAAACCATGTTGGGATTAAAGAAATTGTAGTTTCCCGAAAGATCAATAAAGATAACAAGAAAAAACTATGAAGTAATGAAACAATGAGGAAACAAAATCAAAATGCATTTGTGTCCAAATCAAACAAACTAAGTCTCTATTTATAGATCTCGAAAACGAAAATAAAAATGATTTTTTTATATTAATAAAACATCGAAAAATAGTTTTAAAAATCACTAAATAAAAAAGGTTCAAAATATTCTCGTGTCCAAATCAAACACATAAAAACTTTATTTATAGATTTCAGGAAATTAAAAATCATGATATGATATTTTTTCACTAACTAAAACATTCTAAAAATTGTTTTTAAAATATTAAATAAAAAACTCACGGTTGTGTCAAAATTAAACAAAACAACCAAATTATACACTGTTGCATCGTTCTGGTTGCTTAGTATAGATCCACTATCAAAGGTTTTTTTATAAATTAAAAATAGAGTTGATTGACAAAGTAAAAATGCTAACCGTAGTCACTAGTCTAGTCAAGAGGATCTGATGGCCCCTTGGGATTGGGATGATTTAAAGTGCTTAAGAGATTGGTTGGGAGATGCAAATGAATAGGCAGTCGAGGATGGTTCAGAGGGAACGTTCCGTCTATTACAGGTATGGACTCCTTCATAATCGGTGGGTAGAGTTACCACAATTGTCCCCGAGGAGACAGGAAACCCAGGAACAACTCTTATATTTTTCTTGTCTTCTTTTAGTTCAGACAAGTTCAACCAACCACCTTTGGTTAAAGCATTTTTTGCGGTGAACATGTAAGCACTTAAATGATATGGGGAGAATAACTTGCGGTGGTTTATGCGGTGAAAGAAGAAAATGATCGTCGGTAAAGGTTTGGATTTAAACAACAAAAAGTTTCCATTTCTAGAATATAAAGTTTTTCTCTCTTTAGAGACACCAGCTGTAAAATATTAAGAAAGAGGTTTTATCTCTAGAATATAAAGTCTTTCTGTCTTTAGAGACGCCAACTGTTAAAATTAAGAAAGAGTTTATATAGAGACCCTAAAAAATGCTTGAGTGCCCTACTAGAGAAGTGGAAATGTCGGCAATAACTAGGGGTCTCTAAGTTAGTTGAATCGTCCCTTCTCTAATTGTTAGTTCTACCTAGGGTAAACCGAGTTCGTGGCTCCAATTAGAAAATGATACGTGTCATAAAAATAAACCGATTAAAAGTTGTGACTTTTATATAGTAATTGTCTTCAAATAAACGCCATCAGGAAGGAGAAGGAGAAGAAGAAAGAGAATGACCCTAAACTTCTAAAGCTGCTTCTCCTTCTCCTTCTCCTTCTTCTTCTTCTTCTTCTTCTTCTGCTTCTCCTCCTCCTCCTCCTCCTTCTTATTATTCTTCATCTCCTTATTATCCTCCTCCTTCTTATTCTTCTTCATCTCCTTATTTATCCTTTATACTCGAGACCCCGTGTTGTTTTTTATTACTGGACTTTTTAGTATAAGCTCCAAAACAATAGAGGTATCCCTTTAACTTCCTTTAAGAGATATATGGGTATTGAGATATAAGGGTTTAGGTAGTTCATATGACCATGAACATAACTCTTTTCGGGCATTTGTGGGTATCTAAATGACATGTAAGGTTGGCGTTATGGATTTTGAATTGAAAAATTAGGAGGCATGTCATATCGCTCGCCAATATTAGGATTTCACTCGTTAGTTTGAGGATATTCAGGAAGTTAAGGTCTTGGGTAAGGTGGTCGAATATTTGAATTCTGGGATTGATTAATTAAACCATATTGGGATTAAAGAAATTGTAGTTTCCCGAAGGATCAATGAAGATAAATGAAGATAATAAGAAAAAACTATGAAGTAATGAAACAATGGGGAAGCAAGATCAAAATGCATGTGTGTCCAAATCAAACAAACTAAGTCTCTATTATAGATCTCGAAAACTAAAATAAAAATGATTTTTTTATATTAATAAAACATCGAGAAAATAGTTTTAAAAATACTAAATAAAAAAGGTTCAAAATATTCTGGTGTCCAAATCAAAATAATAAAAACTTTGTTTATAGATTTCAAGAAATTAAAAATCATGATATGATATTTTTCCACTAACTAAAACATTCAAAAAATTTGTTTTTAAAATATTAAATACAAAAAACTCACGATTATGTCCAAATTAAACAAAACAACCAAATTATACACTGTTGCATCGGTTGGTTGCTTAGTATAGATCAACTGTCAAAGCTTTTTTATAAATTAAAGATGGAGTTGATTGACAAAGTACAAATCCTAACCGCAGTCACTAGTCTGGTCAGGAGGATCTGATTTTTAATGATCAATTTAAATATTAAAAAAATAAATTTGGATTAAATAATAAAAAATAACACGTGGAGTCAGTATACAAATATATTAAATAAAAAATAGGCAAACCAATAAATATGAATCTAATCAAAAATAAAAAAGAAAAAAGAAAAAACAAATTAATTAAAACCATAAATATAAAAAAAAGATGTATAGACATTGAATTCAACTAAGCTATATAGTTACAAGTACGTTTAAAATTATCAAATAAAAGTCTTATACACCTAATTTTGAGTAGGTTTATGATACTTTTGATTTAAGGTTTGGCAGGAGAACCTTCTTAGGGGTATCTGGTATCCTATATTCAACAAAGAAGAATGTTTACTTCCTGCAAACGATTTTGACGTGAGACAACAGCTGGTCTGAAACCGGAAAAACTTCAACTTTTTATTCTTAGCATTATAATTATTGTTCGAATTTTTAAATACAAATATAAAAAAAATTGATAAAAATTGATAGTTAAGCCAATATTTCATTGCTAATTAAAAAAAGATTGTTAATTTATTTTGAAAATTGAAACTATAATTACATTTTTTGAAAATAAAAAATAGTGATTGGTTGGCTTTTAAAATTGAAACTAAAATAACTTTATCTGTTATAGGAAAACCTTCTTTCATAGAAACAAGCGTATTGATTCTATTTTTCTCTGAATCGGTTTTAAAATAAAAACAGTTCTTATTATAATGTCTCAAATTGATTTGATTTTCAAAAACCAGTTTTTATTCAAACAAAAAGTTTTCATTTATAAAAAACTAAACTATAAGGCTACCTTATAAAAGAAACTAGTGTGTCCTATTACAAAAGGTATAGTGTATGCTCCGTGCTTGAGTATGCTTCAACTTGGCGCAAACATTGGTAACACTAAAACTTTTTATAATACATTCAACTACACAATATATTTTATTCTAGTGAATAGATTGAAGCATGGTTGGAACAAATTGAGATAAAATGTATATCTCAATTGTTTCTAAAACTAAGTCACCAAGTAATAACTTATTGTATACAAAGGTAGGTAAGTAAACACTATTTCTATTAATAGATCCAAATTTTTTATATAAAAACCATTTATATATGTAGGCATATTAAATAGAGTATTAGTCTAATAGAAATAAAGACGAGACTTCTATATATTTATCCATGTGCTTATATTTTTAAGCTTTTACAAATGAATGCAGTAAAGAAGGTTCAAGATAGAGTTACGGTAATTTTCCTGTTTTTATTAACTATACCACTTCTCTATTTTTATTAGCTCAAAATAACAGATTTATGAATTGTGTTTATATATACATAATAAGTTACAAATTTCAGGTAGGTAGATAGAGATTTAATGTTACAATTTAATGTTTTATTCAATTCTATTTTTCTATTTAACAATATCTTTTTATATAAAAAATTGTGCTCTATCGTCCACACTCAAGCGTAGTAGTGAGAATCGGACCACTAGTTTTTTATGGACAAATTCAAATCGAGCGTGTTATAGAAGTTTAGTGAAAAAAATATGCAGTTTAAGTATGCGCGTGAAATATAAGATCAGATGCAAGAGTTGAAGTTCTGAGATTGCCCCAGACAATAAGACCACGAGACCATACAAATAAGTTAGCTAACGCGCTATATTGTGATTCAGTGCTCGAGCGCACCACAACAAAGTGTTTTCTAAAAATACAAGAAACCAAAGAGTCACATAGAAACACATAATACCCTCCAATATAATTTAGATCATTAGGCGAACTAGCCCAATCAACATCAGAGAACCGTGAGGCACAACTAAAGCAATGGCTTGACATGGAGACCAAGGCAATGGCTTAACATATTTGCAGTGAGTAGAAGTAGGAGCTTGGAGAAGCAGGTTTAATATGTTAACTACAAAGTCTATATCGTGACTTGTATTGAGTAAATATTGCAAAGAGCCTAAAAATTCTGATATGGTGTAAGATCAAACAAGAGGATACCATCATGAAGAGAAGAAAGGTGACCAACTGGCACAAGATCATCACACGACTTGTGATTTGTAATTTCAACAGACACAAGTAAGTGTTCAATGTATCTTTTTTTGTAATCTAGAGTCTAGTAATATACATGACTACTTTTATATCCATAAATAAGTGTAATGCTCTCTTCTCATTCAAGGTAAGTATAGAATGTAATTTCTTAATGAATGTGTGGAGATATTGTAACATGTTACATGTTATTATTATATCATTTATGTTGGGAATTTTGTTTAGAGATTTCCGGATAAACTCTGAAGTTTTGTTTTAACAATTTCAGATTGAAATTATTTTGGTGGTTCTCCAAAATTTTCAACCGGATAAAATCAGAGCGTATGCATTTGAACAACGAGAATGGTTTTTTTGTTGTTGTTCTTCTACTTTCTTCAACAGAACCATACTTATTTATTCAACCAAATTTCAAAAACTGTTAAACAGTTTTAAGTCCAATAACGGCTATAATTTTAAATGATAAAAACGGCCAAAATGATTCAAATTCAAATTTGAATTAATTTTCCAAATTCAAAATTTCCATGAATATTCACAATAGCCTTATCATTAAAATAAATTTAACCACAACCAGGAGACGCCCATTGGACCCACTAATCATAATATATTCTTACAAGCGTGTACTTTACACTCTCCGACTTGCTCGATAACATATTACGACTGCATTGGTCGACTAGTCAATCCAATTACACTAAAATATCCAACAATCTTCCCCCATTTTAGTGCAATTCATGATTAACTAAAACAAACTCACAACAAATAACAAATTTATGCATAAATGAAATATCGTAACGATTGAATTTCATATTAGTATATTACACATTCCAAATATTCGAATATCAAGGTATCACTAAGGATTGAACCTTCACTATCCATAATGAATACTCGAAGATAATATACACATAAATTTACATTCTCAAATGTTCTTACTTGACACTATCTTTTACTAGCCTTGTGTCCTTATCCTTCTTAAGCATATCAAAGCCAAGTCCTAGCTTTTTGAAGCGGCTAAACTTCATGCTTAAATAGGTAGATCTTTTACTCTTGCACATGCATATGCAATTTTTCAAAAGATCTATTAAGAAGATAAACTTCAACCTCCACAACTTGCATGTCTGAACACATACTTTGGGATAATACTACTAATGTGTTCCAATCTCTAGATGTTAAGCTTTCCACATTGAATTCAGCACCTAATGTCATATTAGATGGGAATTGGGTATCTTAACATGAGAGATTTCAAATGGACTTTAATCCCATCCCAATAGCCGATTTGTGCACAAGATCTCAACTTAACCCTTTGGTTAAATGATCGGCTATATTATATCGAGTTCTCACAAACTCTACTGAAACATATTGCGAGATGCGCTCTCGAACCACATTCTCTCTAACACCTAAGTGTCAAGACCTGTCTTTATAACCATGTCTATCGACATTTGCCAAGACATCTTTACTATCACATTTGATATATAGGTGACATCAGTTTGGGCCACAACGAAATTCATATATAAAATCTCTTAGCCACTCAACTTCTTTACTAGTTGTTGCTAATGCCACAAACTCGGATTTCATTGTTGAATCAATAATTCAACTTTGTTTCTTAGATGCCCAAGAGATAACAAGTCCTCCAAATAGAAATACACATCCACTTGTAAATGAGTGGACTTCCATATTCAAAATATAACTCGCATCTGAATATACTACTAAGCATTCCAACAACAAATCCAATATCTGACCTACTGCTAGTCCCGACATACTTATACGAAGAAGCCTCTCAACTTCTTTGAAATCCTTTATCTCAAAATTCGACAATAAAATTGTCTTGATGGTTTATACAAAAATCAAGATGTCATCGACGTATAATCAAATCATAATTCATTTACGAATAACATCAAAATTTATCAATATCGTAAATTGTCTTGGGAATTTTGTTTAGAGATTTCCGGATAAACTCTGAAGTCTTGTTTTAACAATTTCAGATTGAAATTATTTTGGTGGTTCTCCAAAATTTTCAACCGGATAAAATCAGAGCGTATGCATTTGAACAACGAGAATGGATTTTTTTTTGTTGTTCTTCTACTTTCTTCAACAGAACCATTCTTATTTATTCAACCAAATTTGAAAAACTGTAAAACAGTTTTAAGTCCAATAACGGCTATAATTTTAAATGATAAAAACGGCCAAAATTATTAAAATTCAAATTTGAATTAATTTTCCAAATTCAAAATTTCCATGAATATTCACAATAGCCTTATCATTAAAATAAATTTAACCACAACCAGGAGACGCCCCTTGGACCCACTAATCATAATATATTCTTACAAGCGTGTACTCCACACTCTCCGACTTGCTCGATAACATATTACGACTGCATTGGTCGACTAGTCAATCCAATTACACTAAAATATCCAACAATTTACATACATTGTGATGATTAGAATAACTAGTGAAGTTACGTAGAAAAAAACTGAGTAATGAGAATCAGAATTTTGGACCCCCCCCCCCCCAAACGAAGGAATACGTCATTTAGACTAAAGTACCTTGTCTAGGAGCATGTTTATATCAATAGACCTTGTTAAGATTACACATATGCTGAGGCTTAAAGGGATCCTCAAAGCTCGAAGCTTAGCCATATAAACTGTTTATTGTAGGAGCCATTTCAAAATATATTGTTGATGTCTAGCTGGCGAATGTTACAATTTTAGACACAATAAGGCTAAGAACAAGCATAATAGTGGAAGTTAACTGGTGACTGATGAAAACTTTTAGCCACAAAAAACCGTATACCTTTGTATTAATCCATACATTGCAAATTTAAGTTTGAATACCCATTTGAAACCAATCATGTTCGTTTTAAAGTTCCAAGGTAGGAGTGTCCAACTTTGATTTTTCATAACATGTGTAATTGATCATATGGAACCTCGATGACTATGTTCTTTTAGTGAAATTTGTATATATTATCTAAAGTATGACTATGCTTTAATTTTGAAGGTGGTTTTTCTTTATTAGAAAGGTTGTGTACATGTGGTGACGTGGTGAATGAGTGTTATGTGAATCTGTGTTGAACAATGAGTGTAGATTAGAATCATGATTTGGAAAATAAATTGTGTTTAAATTAGATGTGGTATTAATGTTTTGCTTTAGAACATTATTTATGGTAGCTTGTTGTGTGTTGGATGGATGATTAATTTATG
Source organism: Limnanthes douglasii subsp. nivea (assembly GCA_036936605.1). Taxonomy (NCBI): domain Eukaryota; kingdom Viridiplantae; phylum Streptophyta; class Magnoliopsida; order Brassicales; family Limnanthaceae; genus Limnanthes; species Limnanthes douglasii. Next base: position 277,678,082 of record JAUPFV010000002.1, read on the forward strand.
GATGGCTAGGTAATAATGCATGATCAGGACCATGCAAGTTCACCCTTTAGTAAAGTCACTCAAAGTCATTTGCACTAAATTGATTGTCATGCACTCTCTTTAAAACTATAACATGTAGAAAACCAATTTGAATATGATACTAATATAGGAGAAAAAGATATTTTAATGATTAGCAAATGAGAGTGGTGTGGAATATAATGTTCATTTAAAATGAAACTCTTAGAAATAAAGACATTTCATTTAAAGCTAAGCACTTATATCCCTTGCGTGTAGTAGAGTACCCAATAAAATATATCTTAAAGAACGAAAGTGGAAGTTATGCTTTTCATATGGCCTAATACAAGGGTATGAAGCACATCCGAAAACCCTAAGAGAAGAATAATCATGACTTCTGCGATAAAGTCTTTCATAAAGTGTTTGATATTTTAATATAGGATTAGATAACCTATTGATTAGAAATATAGCATTAAAAAAACTTCATACCAATAGGTGAAGGGAAATTGAAACTGAGCCAACAAGGTCAGGCCAGTCTCAACTATATGAATGTGTTTCTTCTTTGCCATACCATTTTAGGCAGCGGTTTGAGGATATTAAATTACAAGGTGGATACCATATTGTTTAGTTAGTTGTGGGAAGGTTTTAAATTCACCTCTCTCGTCAGCCTAAATAACTTTGATTTACCAAAGACTCTATGACTCAAATATTCGAAAGTAGCATGTTTTTAATGCAATAAAACTCATATCTAGATTTTTTTATTGGAAGTGTTTTCCTTGTTTCCAAATCCTTTACTAAACAAACGTGCTTAAATAATCTCGGCACATAATGAATTCTATGAGGTTAGTTGTGAAATACCAAAGAAAACTTTTGGTAATATTAGGTACATCTAAAACAATCAAGGTTAATTTTGTGTTTTTATGTGTGGGTAACTTAAAAATACCAGTTTGTTTAATGATGCATTTTTTCCATTTCTAAGAGTTACAAATCTTTTACAAGCAAAGTTATTCATTTGGCTCATCAGACTTGGATTTTTTGTCACATTTTTTGTCACGCTTGAGTATGCATACCATTATTATCTCCTCATTTATCTTGTATAATAATGAAATGATTCTGATAAGCTTCATTCATGTGTTGTTCATTTGAAATTGCCCTCGTAGTTGTACGACCGTCCTTAAAATATGTTGATTCATCGTGATCATATTTGCCATATATTTGGTTGGTTGGTCTAGTAGGAGATAATCTTCCTCTTTTTCTCCCATGTAACCATTCTTGCCACTATAGGTGTTCGGGTAGTAGTTGTGCCTACCCCTATAACCTCTACTTTGACCCCTAGAATAATAAGAGTTTTGGTTTTCCTGAAGTGTTGTTATTCTGTTTATGTTTTCATTTTTGGTAGTGAGAAAATTTGTTGAGGAAATGTTAATGTTGGATAAATAAATTTTTGTGTTAAATATATACTCTAACCTACACTCAGAGGTTAACAGAAAAAGTCTGGAGATCTATCAAGCTCGTGATATCTTTGTCGGCTAAACTCGTGACTATATTAGTATAGTTTGAGTCTAAACTTGTAAGGACTCACAAAAGAAAATCATACAACCAACAAGAATTAGTTTATCAGATATATATTTTAGTTTCCCTATTATTGCCTAAGTTTACAACCCTGCTAGTTTAAAAAATAGAGTCTTATAACCCCTTGAAAGATTTTTTCTCCAATGAATGAGGCTCTTATTTTATACTGATTGTTGTGTATAACGAGCCTAAGAGCAATTGATCTTTTGAGACATAATCCTCGTATGAATGATTTTCAATCATACTTCCTGCTAAATAAGAGATAATTTTTAGGTGAATGTCTCACTTGTGATAAAACCACTAAGTTTATTGTCTTTTATGATATGCAATACTATAGTCTTCTATAAAATAAAATTTGATATGTCGAGTCTGATGGGATTATTGTTTCTAGTTATTTCATTCATTTGTGTTTTATAGATTGTAGTTGACTCATAAGGTAAATAACATAAAGTTATTGAGTCAGTACCCAATGAAAGAGAGTCCACGAGAGCCATTATGCTAGCTCTTATACGTACAAATTTAGTGAAGAAGATTAAAAATAGATTTACTATAAATTTTATATATCTTTATTAGCTCTAAATATTACTTTGATAAATTATGTATTATATATACACAATTAGTTACAAATTTCATGTTGTTAATGGTGATGGTAAAATCTCAATTATGGGTAAATATGGGAAAAACTTTAGTTGGTTGATATTAATTGTTTTTGTAAAGGGTTGTGAGAGAAAGGAGGTGTATGCTTATATTTAATGTCTTTGGAAAAATTTCAACCCTCTTAATGATATTGGTTGAGATATTTATAGTGTTTTTTCCTGACCCATGGGTCGTATGGGTCGAAATTTATAGTCGGACCATTTATATGAGCCCCCAAGCCCAAGAAATGAGCTACTATACACATAGTTGAGTCATTGTTCCACTCACGCTACTGTTCACCCATTGTCTTTTATTTGGTCTGTCCGAAATGGCCTTCAGATATTATCAGAATTACTGACGATATGCTTCCAGGAATATCCGAACTGATCAGTTACATATGTAGTGCTTATTGTAACAACTTAATATTCTTCATCTAGATCCATATGTGCAACCATAAATATTTAGGTTAATAATAATAAGTAACGGGCTTGGTGAAATAAGGCCTTGAGCTAAATAAGTTGCTTATTAGCCCAAATCTGGTCTAAGACGGTTTCCGTGTATACGTTAGTAACGTGACACGTTTTAAAAACTGCTTAGGGCTGAGAGTCTTTAGTTCACTTAAGCTACTCATCGAGCTGCCGCTCTCAAGTAATCTTCTTCCTCACATAGCCTCACCTTATATAGCTTTTTTCTTTTATCTAAAAACACATTTTTTGTACCTAACTTTACGTTATATCATTATCAACAGAAAAAAACAAACTAGCACAAAGAATAAAGTAATTAAAGTAACCAATATCACTAAGTATAACCTTTTTATATTGAATGATACACCAATTATGTGTCATTAACTTTTTGGAGTACATGAACTTTCTCAGTGGCATATTTTTTAGAAAACCAAGACTTTTAAAAAATCAATTTCATTTTTTTTTTCAATTGATTTACATACATATATTCGATCCTGATTAAATTTAATATAGAAATCTGAAATAACCAAACAATGCAGTGTTTGAGAGTATATTCCAGCGTATTATGACTTAAGCAATAACAACCGGTCGTTATTTTTTATCATTGTAATGTGGATAATATATGAGAAGATCCCATTAAGATAAATTTAGAAGCACTAGAAAAATAATTTTTGAAGAAGGTCAAGTAATTCACATTCGCAAATATCTATAAAAAGTCTTCAAAATCGACGTTATATAGTTTCTATCTAAAAAATTGGATATATTTTCATAGTCGATATAGTACAAAAACAATATCCCATAATTAGAAATAAATATCAAATTTAGGCTGTATTTGCAAATCTTTTTCCGAATATGGATTGAAAAACCTGTTTTACTATTAAAAATGATAAGAAACAAATATGTTGAATAAATCTTAAAAAGACTTGTCGGAAGGATCCATTTCCAGTTCCACGTATCGACCAACTGCTGGATACCCTTTGGCAACAAGTTGTTATTTTGTATGATCTACTTGGGATAGCATAAAATATAAATGCCTCTGGATGATAAAAAAATATGGTGTTTTTATAACCAAAGAGAGGCTATATTACTACAAATGCATGTCTTTCGGGCTAAAAATGTAATTGCCAATTACCAACTTCTTGTAAACAAAACCTTTGCCTAGTAAATCGGCATAAACTCCCAAGCATATATCAATGATATATTGGTTACAAGAAAAATTATGCAAACTATGAGGATGGTCTTACAGAAATACTTGAAAACCATCGATGAGTAAACTTAAAATTCAAACCCATAAAAATCCACATTCACTGTTTGATATGGTAAATTCTTAGGTTACTTGGTTAGTGAGAAGGAATTCTAGATTTATTTTATCTAAGTTTATACCTTGAAAGCCATGAACCTCCATGCAACATACATGGAACTCAAATATTTTCTAAGAGGCTTGCTGCACTCAACTGATTTATCTCTTGATCATCAAATAATTGTTTTCATTTCTTTTCAGATGTTTAAAGATGTAGACAAATTCCACTATACACTTGTATATGATACAACATTCATCAAATCAAAAATTATTTATCCTCCTAAGAATTCCTCTGGAAACTGAATCCAGGTGAGCCCTTGTATCTACCTTTTCGGTATGAGATAATATCGTCAACTCAGTTTTGGTTATAGGGGAACGGGCTACATCTAGAGCAGTATACTAGAGTATGTTTTAAAATATGACATGCGAATTCTCTTGAAAGATCACTCTTGGTTTTCAATATACATAGGTGAAACAGGCAAGAGAATTGTTGTTGTAGTTTTTGCCATCAGTACTTGCTCAAACGCACTTCATCAAAAACAAAATTACTTAATGATGAAGTTATCTTATATACCAAATCAAGATATATTTTTAGCTTCAATTTTGCATGTGCCTAGTTGAATACTAGTTGGGAATCTGTTAAAATATTCACCTTTCTAGTCCCACAAATGTTAGCAAGTATGAGTCCTAAGGTTGCAGCTTCATACTTTACCTCATTATTTGAGCACTGAAACCAACCATGTTGATTTTGTTTATTATTTATCTCGAAAGGGATTTTATTTTCACTCTTGCATCAGAACCAATGTTGTTTCTTCCTTTATCAGTATGAATGTGCCATGTCGGTTCACGATGATCAGCCAAAGGTAGAGTTCTTTACATGAAATTTGTTAAGAAATCAGCTATATACTAAGCTTTAATCATTATTTTCGGCTCAAAGTAAAACCTCATCTTCCAAACAACCACTACTAAAGCCAAGAAAAAAAAGTGTAGGTACCATGTCTCAGCGTCTAACACTAACTTACTAACATAATATATAAAATGGGATATATTTTCCTTTTTGTTAACTAAAATGCATTAACAACATAATTTCATAATGATATATATAAATAAAAACTCACCCAAATTTGACTTGGTTAGTACTTCTGAGGAGATCATAATTTGTTTTTCTTTTATTGAAATATTTGTCACATGTAGGAGTCCAAAACACTAAAGCTTTCAACTGATATTAGATTTGATATTATAGTTAATATTGTAGTTGCTTATTGGCTTGCCTCCGAAGCTTTGACTCTAGTTATGTTGTCTTATAGAACTTCAGGAAAGGGCTTTATCGTTTGGACTTGAGCCATTGTAAATAGCTCGCTAGCATTTTAAAGAGCATGGTAAGGAGGGTACTCCATATACTCCTCGAGAGTCTAACTATCATAGTCTTTCCCACTTTGATATACTCATCTACCCAAGCCATTGTATCTTCTTCATAATGCTTTCTACCAATAATCATGGTATAATTCTATGTATGTAAGGTAAACATGGCACCAGATTATGGAAACTTTTAAGACTATTATTGGTTTGAGTAAAGTATTAAGTTTACTCATGAATATTCTCATTTGGTCATTGCTTGGAGTGAATAATATAGTAAACATATCTCTTGGTGACTTTGGGTCTGATGAATTGGTTATCAAATACAGTCTACAAAATATTGAAGTTTCAGATGATGTCTAAAGGGATCTTAATGAAATATGTTAGAGCGTTGCATGTGTAATTCATAAAGAACGTTGCGCATACCATTTTCTTTGGAACCCATCATTTCATTTTTAAACTTCTGTATGTGGTGTTTATTTTAATTTTCCATCTTGGATTGGTGAACTTCGACAATAGGTCTCTGATAAGGATATAAAATATTGAGGAGTAAAATATAATAATTAATTTTTTGTACGAACAATTATAAAGTTATAGAACATAGTTCGGTCTATTAGTAAAGATAGAGGGTTAAAGTGAAATTAACCTAATTTTGTAACAACTTCTGTTAATCTAAGTCTGTTCACCTATATATAAATGGAAGGGTTGAATTGAATGGAATGAGGCTTTCTCTTTAGTGAAATATCTTTGGCGAAAGTAGTTTAGAAGTTGAAGATTCAGATGAAGATAGCTAATAAATATTAGGTGTAAGCACACACTATCTCTCTAGAAATATGTTTGTGAAACAAACTATGACACAGAGTAGTATTTATAGAAAGAGGTAAGGGAAAGAGAAGGGGGAGAGTTGAGGAATCTATTGGACAAAATTCCAAGTGGTTGCGTAAAGAACAAAATGTTGACAACTATCACATGACAGGCCTAGTGGCAGACCTAGTTCTTAGAGCATCATTACTCTCTAAGATTTTCACTTCGAACGTTTATGACCGTTGGGAGGAAATATTTTCATATAGAAATATTCGAAGTGATTAATAGAATTTTGTTGTGATCCGAGGACCATCTATTTTGTCAAATGGATTAGTCAACTGCATGCAAATCGAGTCTTTGGAAAGAGGCGTTATTTTCTACAGTCAAGGATTTCCGATGAAAATTAGTTCTCATTCACTGATCTTTATAAGAACTATAGGGCTACTGATAAGGATATACACTATTGAGGACGAAAATATAATAATTAAAGTCTTGTAAGAACAATTATAAAGTTATTGGACAAATTTTGGTTTAGTTGTAAAGATATGGGGTTAAAGTAAAATTAACCCAATTATGTAACAACTTCAGTTATTCTAAGTCTGTTCTCCTATATATAAAGGAAAGGGCTGACTTGAATGGCATGAGACTTTCTCTTGAGTGAACTATCTTCTTTACTTAACTTTCTCTCTTTAAAATCAATTTCTTTCTATCTTAGTCTCTCTCTAGATTCAAGATTCATCCAAACCAGTCTCCATATAAATTTTTGGAGCCATTACAAAAAAACAAGGTTTAATTTTGGTTTAGCAAAGTACACTCTAGGGCAGGTCTTGATGGTCGATCCAGCAAACAGTGGATGACGGGACCACTATTGCGCAAAAGGGAGAAAATTAAAAATCCCTCGCTGACGGATTAATATTCTTAGAAATATAATGGGGTTATTGTACCTTTATATAAAGGAAAGGGCTGACTTGAATGGCATGAGACTTTCTCTTGAGTGAACTATCTTCTTTACTTAACTTTCTCTCTTTAAAATCAATTTCTTTCTATCTTAGTCTCTCTCTAGATTCAAGATTCATCCAAACCAGTCTCCATATAAATTTTTGGAGCCATTACAAAAAAACAAGGTTTAATTTTAGTTTAGCAAAGTACACTCTAGGGCAGGTCTTGATGGTCGATCCAGCAAACAGTGGATGACGGGACCACTATTGCGCAAAAGGGAGAAAATTAAAAATCCCTCGCTGACGGATTAATATTCTTAGAAATATAATGGGGTTATTGTACCTTTATAATAGTAAGTTGGTTGACCTATTAGATGATCCATCGAAGATTTCTGTTAGTTTGATTGATTCACAAGTAGAGTCGGATGATACATTTGATGTATTGGCTAATCCACTGATAAGCAAATGGGTGGGATAATTTGTTATTTATCTCTTTTCGCGTGGAATAATATTTAAATTCACACCATCCCTTTTATCTCTTATGTGATACCGAGAATAATACATCATGAGGCTCCTTCCTGAACGAGAACGATCACGATGTCACAAAATTTTCAAAATATGATGGATGAATCGCAAGGATCTTGACAAAAGTTCTTGCTAATAGAAATTAAATTCAATCTTCTCAATGATCATTTTAAGATCATCAATCTAATTCAGCAATTTTGTAATTTCTCAAGTTTTGTATCGGGATTAATTTGATCCAGTTTTGTACATCAATGGCATATGGTATTTTATTGTCAATAAATTTCTTTGTTTAAAAAAAACTTCTCTTACCCATATACCAAGTTCTTCCATTTTCAAAACATTATCTTTTTCCTTCTTCTTCTTCCTCCCTCTTCAAAAACAACAAAAAAATAAAAAATAAAAATAAAAATAATATTTTCATCTTCTATAGAAACGAAAAATACGCTATTCTTTTTTTTAAGAAAACAAAAGTCATCAATGGATAAAGGAAAAAAAAGTTTTATTCTCGCTCTTGATTTAAATCACTTTTATTTTTTAATGAATTTTTTGGATAAAATCTAGATTTAACTTAATTAAAAGATTGAAATTAGTTAAATGTATTATTAGAATTGATTTGAAATTAATATGATGGTAAGGCATTGGTGATTTTACATTTAGATTTAATTTATTTTATGAATTTTAAAGTATCTTAAGAACAATTTTTGAAATTAAAGATTATTCTTGAACATCAACCGTATCCGTATGAATACTTCTTATTGTCGACGTTGTTGGTACGATGAGGCAGGTATCAATTTTTAAATTTTTCACGTTTTAAAAATACCATCTGTATAAATCTGGTTTATAATGCCAGCGTGGTTAAATAGAAGTGTGGTGCCAAAGTATTTTTTTGGCACCACAAGTGTCATTGGTATGATTTTTGTATATCACATTTAACCAATACCGCTAGTAAAGTTGAATTATTATTTTTAATGTATTATTTTTTTTGTATTGCTATAAAAGAGACTCGAAAAAAATGAGGAACTAACATATAATTCACTAAATAGGTAAAGTAACTATTTTTTTAATTATAAACACAAAAATTATAATATTTTATTTATAAATAAAAATAAATTTTAAATTATATTAAAATTTTCATTTAAAAATTGTTTCATAATTGTATATCGATAGTATAAAAATTGTATAATGATAGTATTAAAAATTTATATCGTGGTACCGACGTATGAATCGTAAAACCATACCGAAAACATATAATTGCCCACAAAATTATTTATTTTAATAGTTATCGGCGCCGACAGTGCCATAACCCCGAACAAGCTCAAAAAATTTAGAAAAAATACAAACCTATTAAAAAAATCATGAATCAGTTCGATTTAATGGGTTAATTAGAGTTTCATTTTTATAAATAAGTTTGTTAATTTTTATATTCAGATGTTTTTTAAAATTTGAGTTATAGTTATTTTTGTTTAGAAATATGTTTTTTTTAATTTTTTTAATGATTTAAAAAATAATTTGGCGAAAAATATTACAGGTTTTGGATGAGTTTGATCAAATTCTTATGTTTATGTTTGTAAGACGAAAACCTTTCTTTAAATAAGTTTTGAAGAAAATGATTTTTTTTATTTTATTAAAAAATAAAAAAGTAAAAATTTATTTTTTAAAAAAACATAGAAGGATAGACTCACTGATACTACTTTGTTCTTAATGTTTTTTATGGTTTGATGATTTTTTTTAGAAATCAAATTTCTCTGGTTTCTTTTGTACAAGTTATTGCTCTTTCAAATCTTTTGTTCTGGTGAAGTTTTTCGCTATGCCTAAGTGAATTATTAGTTTTTTTTTAAATTTGAAGATGGTTTTTTTCTCTTAAGCTGTGAACTCATCACTCATTCTTTGTAGAAACATGGTTTTTCATTGAGGAGTTGGCCTTCATTCTCGATTGTTGTACCTCACCTGCCCATTTCTTCTGTAGTTGGCCTATATCTCTGTTCTAAAGCTGCAATAGCTCTTTGAAATCTTCACTAGCCTTTGCTTCTTTTCGTTGGGATAAATATTCGCTCTTTGAATTTCTTCTCGAACTCGGTAGCCCGTTTCCTTGAGGATAAGCATTCTTCTTGTCCTCTATGGTTCTTATACAAGCTGCAGTCGCTTCAGCAAATTATAACCGATTGAAAAATGTTTTGTTAGCTGAGAATCAGAATCTAGCTCTGAAATCATTTATGAACTGAAGCTGAAGACGTTCTCATAAAATTTAGAAAGGAGTCAAATTTGAGTTTAGTACTTAAATATTTAGTTGTATAGCGTTCTTTTTCTCTTTAGTACACCTTTATTTTTTAAATATAATTTTATTTTGCATTTATTTGTTGTTTATAAAGCACGAACCACATTAGATGTTGTATTTTCATGCTATTAAAATTTATTTAGAGATTTTTTGTTCAAATATTTGATGGAACCATAAAAAGTCAAAAAATAGAAGAAAATACAGAAATTTTATTTGACGTATACATTTATTTCAAAATTAATAAAATATACTTAAAAAAAACATAACAAAGTTCAGAAAATAATTATATGATAAATAATAGAATAAACATAACATTTCATATAATGCCATCCTCTTCCAGCTTGGCAATTCATAAAAGAAATTGTGGTGGAACATTTATATTTATATAATTAGATTTACCATATAATGAAACCGATTTTAAACAATGAAAAGAGCAATTAATCTCTTAAGTTCTTTTTATAGATAAACCTTATCAATTAAAATCAAATCCATATTTACTTTTGAAATTTAACCATATAGATGTTCAAATTCAAAAACGGTAAACTCTAGTTACTTTATGCTCTCCCGAGCTACGATTTCGACCATATATGAAGTTATTGTTCCAATTTGTTATAACAAACATTTTTAAAACAACTATTATTGAAGTTTATAAAATCTGTCTTAAAAATTATTATACGACAATTTCTATTTATATAAAAATATTTAGAATATAATACTTTTCAAAATATTTCAAAATTTACTATTATAACTAAAAATGTTATGCTGTTCATCTTTTAACCAACAAAAATAAAAATGAAAAACCGAAAAGATGACTCTTTTAATCATTATTTATTTTACAATTTTTTTATTCTTCCCCTATTACTTTATATGAGTCTAAATCAATAAAATATGATGCGTTTTGGATTTCGGATTAAAAAGATAAATGATTAATTTTTTTAACATAGATAATAATAGATATACATTATCTTATAATTCATATTCGTCACTGTAGTATGAAATAAGATAGATGATTATTTTCTTCTTTTAAAAAAAATATTCAAAAACGGTTGTTGAACGTAAGATGTGGTAAATTCATTTTAATTCATTTTAGTTTTACTGTTTAAATAAACGTAATTTTGTATTTATATTTATTTGTTGTTATAAAACAAGTATTGTATTTATATGGCACCAAGCACCAAAAACTAGGAAAGAGAGGGTTATTATAACTTATTTAATAAATATAAGAGAAATTTGGTAGGAAATGGATATTATTTCTAAAAGAGTGAGACAAACATAAAAGCTATTACATTAGTTTTAGTATATTTATAAAATAAATACACGGATATGTAAAAAAGATTAGAGGTTTATTACCATAAAAGCTATTACATTAGTTTTAGTATATTTATAAAATAAATACACGGATATGTAAAAAAGATTAGAGGTTTATTACCATAAAAAAGTTAAAAAAAATAAGAGCAATTGTATTTAATCTCTTTTTTCGAAATTAATAGAATATATTTTTAGAAAACACAAAGTTTTAAAAATAGTTACAGCGAAAATAATCTGAACTTTTTATATAATTTAATCCTTCAAAAATATTGTTAAAGATAAAAGCTTATTTTCCATAATTAAGGATCGACATTGTTTCATTCATGTATTACTGGTAGCGCCAAGCTACGAGATGGAACAGGTGGCTGAAAAGTCGAAGAAAGAAGACGAACAATAGAAGATGGATAGTTCTAACCCTAGGTCAGATTAAAAGAGACTTTAAAGAAAATCAAATTCTATTAAAAAAGTATGAGGCAAAACTAGGGTTTGAGAGCCTTTTATAAAAGTGCTCGAAACCCTAGCCCAAAATTACAGCTTTATCTTTGTACAAAAAAATAAAGCCCAACCCATAAAATCCAACAAAAATAGAAAAATGTAGAAAATTTACTAAAATATCAAAACGAGGGTTTAAACTATTAAGTTTAGCGCATGGACTTCATCACATTGTGATGCTTTTGAAAATCGTTGAAAATGGTTGAGCTTCTCGACGCTTTTGATTTGAGTGGTCCCATCGCCTAATTCTGATATCTGGGCTCCAAATAAAGCCCGTTAGGGCTTGGAACAGTCCTTTTTTGAAATGCCAATGAAGTTGTTCTAGCAGTGTCTCCTCCATAAGGACTTCGTGAAAGGGATTTCTCCAGATGCAGTGCGCGCTGATGTGCTTCAGACACATTCACAGGGTCGAACATGTTCAGCTGGTCCTGAAACTGCTGTCGCATCCCCCCTATATAGGGGGATACTAGCTGATCTGCTGAATCAGCAATATCGACACGGTTTTGTAGCTTGAAACAATCGTTAGTGTACTCGTCAACACTCCTTGACCCTTGTTTAAGGTTTTGGAACTATTGATACATTATGCGGGCATAGTTGTAAGGCAAAAACGCAGACCTCAAGTGCTTCACAAACTTAGCCCAAGTTATTATTTTTGGCTTACCGTGCCTTGATTTGGTCTGCTTGAGCTGTTGCCACCAGGATGCAGCTCGACCCCGGAACTTAGTTGCAGCCAACTGTACCCGATTTGCATCCGGAACTTCCTTGAAATCAAGGACTTCTTCACTTAAGGCGATCCAATCTAAAAACTCTTCCGGTTCGAGACCCATTCGAACTCTGGGATCTCCAGTCTGAATCCAGATTCCCACCGGTTGTTGGCGTTCAGATCAGAATCTCTTGCTGGCGGCTGCTCAAAGACTTCGTCACGGCAGTCTTGTGGTGAATATTGATCCCTAACTTGTTCTCGCCGAGGAGCAAACAGATTTCGCGCGCGACCGATCTCTCTCTCAGATCCCGACGACTGATTGCTCGATCCTGGAGCTCGAAATCCGTTGGTTTGGTTGTTCAACAGCCTGCGTAGTGCTTCTTGTACGTCTCTCAACTGATTTCCCAACGAGTGCATCTGTTCACCAACCTGGGATTGAAATCGACCGAATTCATCACGGTCGACCGATTCAGTGATCGGAAGAGTGGACTTCCCCCGAAAACATCGCTTTGGCGGCACACTGTCGTTACCCACGCCGTAGGAACTCTGAATCTAATACCAATATGGTAGCGCCAAGCTACGACATGGAACAGGTGGCTGAAAAGTCAGAGAAAGAAGACGCACAATAGAAGATGGATAGCTCTAACCCTAGGTCAGAGTAAAAGAGACTTTAAAAAAAAATCAAATTCTATTCAAAAAAGTCTGAGGCAAAACTAGGGTTTGAGAGGCTTTTATAAAGGTGCTCGAAACACTAGTCCCAAATTACAGCTTTTTCCTTGTGCAATAAAATAAAGCCCAGCCCAATTTCAAAATGATTGGAGTTGGTTAAGTATTTTAATAAAATCCCACAAAAATAGAAAAATGTAGAAAATTTACTAAAACAGCAAATAGAGGGTTTAAGCGATTAAATTTAGCACCTGGACTTCATCTTGTGTGATGCTTTTGAAAACCGTTGTACTTCTCAACGCGTTCGATTTGAGTAGTCGCATCGCCTAATTCTGATATATAGGCTCCAAATGAAGCCCGTTTTCGTTTCTCCAAAATGATCATATAGTCATGGGCTTGTGCAACTACATTAATTACCACCACCTATCGACCCATAATTAGTGGTGAGTTTTGTTTTTGGATCACCTATGGATCTGTTATTAGTGATAAGTTGTAATCGTAACGAGGTTCTTTTTAACCCAATTAAAAAATTAATTCACTCTTTCAAGAGAAAACACGATCATGCAAATTTACTTAAAATGTATAGAAATATTGTTTATTTTGTACTAATAGAAATACTGTTAGGTGCGACCAAAGTCCCACACCCCACATTGGTTAAACATGGGAAGAAAGATCAGTATATAAGTTAAGAATACATCTCTATTAGTGTAAAGCCTTTTGAAAGGGGACCAAAAGCAAAGCTGTGCGGACCAGTGTGAGTTGGCCCAACACGGAAAATATCACACTAATGTGGAGATCAGTGTATTCTTACTTAGTCTATTTACTTACTTAGTCTATTTAAAAAACATTGCCTATTACACTTTGTGAGATAATAGATTTTCATGGATACGAGCTTATATGACACTTTCTGAGATAATAGATTTTTTATGGATACGAGCTTATATGACTGAGTTATTGAGTCTGGTTAAATACTAACATTTACAACCAGTTGTTTCTCCGGCCTATCTCACTTTGTGAGATGATAGATTTCTCAGATACGAGCTTATTCCGGCCTATCTCACTTAATGAAATGATAGATTTCTCATGGATACGAGCTTATATAACTGAGTTATTGAGTCTGGCTAAATACCGAATTCTGTCTCGCATTGTTTCTAACTTTGCTTTCATACATGAATGAGTAGTTTAAGCAAAGTCGTGGTCCATAACTTTCATATAATCTCTTCCTTGTTTTATTTCATTTTTCACAAGATTTCAATTGAATTGTCTTCCTGAACCTCTGTAGTGATCTGAATTCTGAATTTAACTGGAACAGAAATATACAAATATTGGTTTGTAGTTCTCGTTATATACGATAGATGCTGAATAATTTATTTAGACAAAAATACTACATAACTATTGGTAGTTTTCCGCAAAAAAAAAGTTATGAAAAACATTTACTACAAATATATGTAAAACATGCCAGTGCCAATTATTAACATTTGGAATATCAGATTAATGTTAAATAAACAATATATATCACACTTTATTATCAACGTCCAAGTAAGTATTTTAAAATATAAGTAAAACCTTTTCGACTAGTTTCTCAAATAATAATAATATATATATATATCATTCTATAATAAATTTAATAAATTTAATACAAATATTAGTTTAATAGTTTATATGTAGATGGTGTTTAGTTTGTATTTTTAAAAAAAATATACCTTATTTATATTTAATTTGTATTTTATCATGTCAAATTACGTTTCTTTTAAAAACCATTTTTGTTTCGTATCACAAATCCAATAGTGTAGATTTTAGATTTAGTAATAAAAGCAATTCGATAAAGTCGTTAGAATTTGGTGTACGACAATATTTTTCTTCTTCATTTTATAAAATTTTGATCCATATCCGAATGAATTAGAAGACCGTTATTCAGTGACCATATTATATCCATTTATTTTTCTTCTTCATTTTCTAAAATTTTTTGTTCAATTGTTTTATTTTTTGGTTTCTAACAAAAATTGTTAGTGTTTTTTTTTTCTGATTCTATTTCAGTGACCATATTCAAAGATTTGGTGAATCATGGAATTGGCGATTTAGTTACGATTAAGGTGAAATTAGTTAACAATTTTCATGATTAGTTCAGTTTTCAGAGATCGAGTTAAGAATTAATTTGATTTTATTTATTTCGATATGGTTCCACTGCTTATTGTTAGTTCTTCATCGATACAAGAATCAAAATTAATGATCAAGAATGGTAAGGTAAGACTAAGTTTTTTTATTACGATTTTTTTTGTTTTTCAATTGAGCAACAATTTGATTATTTGATTTGATTTTATGATCCAAAATTGTTTTTATTTTTTTTTATGAAACATTAGTTAACTAACCCTAGGATTATATTTTTTTTTATAAAAATTTCAGTATGTGTTATTGTTTGAATCTGGATATTGATAAATGTTGTTTGATTCTCGAATGGTCTTCGATCTGTTGTTTAAAGTTAACATGATTGATGATGATTGGTATTAATACATGAATTGATTTATTAATTGATACGTTGCATGTAGTTTCTTTGTTCTTCAGAAACTCACTAAGTTTGGTTATTCGTCCGAATATTGATGATTATGTTTAAAAAAATTATTATCTTAGCTCAACGACGAAATTGGATTTTCATGTTTGTTAATTTATTTTGTATTTGTTCGAGTTTGAATATTATGATAACTATAAAGTTTTATTACACACCTCATAAGTTGTAAATTTAAGTTCAATATTACTTTATCTTTTACTATAACAATATTATAACATACGCTACTTCATTTTAGTAGTTAAATTTATAATTAGCAATTGTAATTTGAACAACTAATTTATGTTTTAGTTTTACAAACACTCATTTAATTCACCAATCACGCACTGTTACAACAAAAATTTCCTTAAAAATTCACTTACTAATGGTGACGGTGGATGAGGGTAGCAGATTTTTGTGTTCATTAATCATTATTTTTGTTCTTTTCTAGTTCTTCATCCTTTTCCAAATCAAATGGGATAATAAACGGTTATACTAAGTGTTTGTCTTCATGAATAATTGATTATTGGTAGATTGACTGTATTATTAGAGTCACAATATTAGCTTCTTACTATATTGTCATTGTAGTGAAACATATTATTGTGTGTTCATAACACCTAATTTACAATGATTGTTGTTACAGATCTTCATAATATTACGTTATATTTTAATTATGATAAACTTCATACGCACATATCTAACATGTTGCGGCTCTTATGGACATGCTTAATTTAATAGATGCAACTTACTTTAATATACATGTGCAACACTAATAAAACATAAACAAAATAACATGATTTAACTTTTGTTCGATAAGATACCTCATATGCATCTAAGGCTTTATATTAGTACTAGTGTGCTCCTCTTATGTTGTTTGGCTTATTCTGATCAATTTGTGATATGATTCCTTGTTTAGAAAAGTGATTTACTTTGGAAGTGTGTGTGGGGTCTTCAATATCAAATGTTGGGGGATCTTCGTAAAATAGTATTTCTTACATGGCATGAGACTATGTGTCTCTATATAGGTAACTCTTTCGACTTCAGGGGATCTAGATTCCATCAATATTATTACTTGGTTGAACCATTTTGTGGTTGTAAATTTCATTTCTATGAAGTCACTCTTAATTTTTATACACATTTGATGAAAGTCTTACTGGTTCCAATGGTATGCATAATGTATTTAAAAGGGTTTTGGCTGATGATGTGAGGTTTTGTTTTGGTCAGTTTTGATTGATGAGGTTAAACTTTATGTAGACCACGAGCATGTATATAACTCCAAGTTTTAAATAGCGTGTAAGAGACTCACGTTTCAATCATGTGAATACATAGTTTTACGTAGTGAATAACCAAAAGGTTATAGAGCTATGTTTGGATAGTCAAAACCAACTTCATTTTAAATAATGATGATAACTAAGTTAAATATGGTAATAAAAAACAAGTTATGGAAAGTGGAAGTAAATTTCAAGCGTTTATTATTGTTGATAATAGTCAAGTACTAATTTTTTATAATGAAGTCCAAATGATGGATAAGTAGAATGTGTTAATACATAGTCAGTAAGTGATTTCGAAGACGATGTTGTGGTTAATTGCAACATTCAAAGTATTTCATCATAGCAAAGAGTTGTATTTGAAAGCTTTACGAAAAAATAAAGGATAATGTTAAGATTTGATTCATATTTTTTAGTTTTAGAAGAGAATAAAATACTTTGTCATAATTTATTCACATGAATATTATGATAAACACGTATTCTTATAAAACTTTGCTTGTAACAACCTCGTATATTATGTTGAATATTCGTTGATGCAAGGAAAATATACCTCGTCTTACAATTCTATTTCACAAAGTACAATAATGTTTTATCTTCCTTACGGGCTGGATCAGTAAAATCAAAACATATCATTTAGTTTCTATTTTTATTTTTAACCAAAAAAAGATTTGCTAACCAAGTATGATATTTTTGTTCCCGGATATGCCTTACTTTCAATAGCCTATCAATTTCCTTAATTGTAGCCTTACACGTTTCCACAAAAACAAATGACCTTATTTTTTGACGTAGTGGCTTGAATATCCTATTAACGACTAACTCCTGATACATAATCAACCTACTAACTCCCGTTATATCATATACACTTAATGAAAAAATATTCATGTTCATTTTTAAACATGCCACCAACTAGTTTTTGGATTCTTCATCTAAACATCAAACAATCTTGACTATCTTACAGTCGTAAAAAAATCAAATCTTATATTTTATCTATCAATTATATTTTATTAGAATCTTTTCTCTGATCATTTAGCTTACCTTTCTTAAACTCAGTAAAGGGTTCACTACTTTCAACATCGACACATCCATTGATGAACTATATGGTTGTTGTAGGATAATATTCTCACAAGCCAATGACAAAGAATAAACCATAGCAATTAGTGCATTCAATAGTGTGAACCATCTATTCGGATTATCATAATAACAATAGAGAGGTGGATTGAATGGTTTTTAAAGCCAATCTAAAATCCGTCGGTCTTTATTTCTTTTGTTTTCTAAAATATCCAACCATATATCTGATCCTTTAGCTTGCATAACCCCCGTTTGTTTGTTTATTCCACCTTGTTAAACATGTTTGTACTTATTCAAAATTCTCATATACAGAAAGCTGGATACTTAATCGATCCCACAACAACTTACATTACATTACCAAACCCCTCTTGAAAGTTGTCAAAGTTATTTTCTGTTTAAAACCTCTAACATATTCATCTTTTGAACATACCTTTGAACATAATCTCTTAATAATTGATTAGTATGTATTGATCACACCATAATATTACATAATTTCTCAATATGATGCTCAAAATCTTCGGTTCTCTTAGATTTCTCTGTTATGTATAGATCAAAATTCTTTGATAATTTTCCTTATAGAACTTTGTGAGTCAATAGAGATCGTGCTAAAGTATATTATGCTAACTTAGGTCTTTTAATTACCCTATGGCCTTCGTCAAATATTTTGCATTTTCCCTTATCATTCATTTTTTTAAACGAAAGTCTGTTATAAGACTGTTCAACCTTGCTATCATCTTCGTGTTCCTCTAAAACAATATTTTTATAAAAAATAAACTCATTTTTTAAAAAACTTATTCACATTTCCTCCCGAATTAATTTTCTCGGTTATCAGTTGTAAAGTTCTACTCATTACTTAGAAAGTTACGACTATCTTCATCTCGTTGGTTTTGTAACATATTGGACTTGTACTATTTCGAACTTAACTCGTTCATTTGCATTTCTAAAGAATGAAATAAATAATTTAACATATTACCTTAAAATTTTGTTGCTAAATGTTTGAAATATCTAATATTTACTACTTTATGTTGTTATAGAAATGATATAACCGAGAGACTATGAATAACATTCACTGACCTTATTATAAAATATTACATTATTGAACTTAAAATATAAATTCGGACTTTTCTTTTAAATGTAGCTAGAATTCCTTGCACTTCTTTATTCCAAAAAGCTGGCAAAAGAATGTTTACGCTCTTTGGCATCACCGTAAGAGATCCATGAACGAGATGCCCGAGCGATCCTTCTTTATCAACTTCTGGCTTAGTCATCACTGTTGGTTTAAAAAAATATTTGGAAAGATTTTTCCACAGATGACGCCACAAATGATGAAGGAATATCCTTTGTTAAGCGAATGCGAGTTGGATTAAGAAAAGTAAGATAAAATAAAATAAAGAATAATGTGTTTAGTATATTCAATCAATCAATCAACCCTTATTCATGATGATTACATTGGTATTTATATCACTTAATAATCTTAAATAATTGGAATGAAGGATACGTATATATTGTGACACGTGACAACCATCCTTTAAAATAACTAAATATTTACTCTCTAACCATCATGGAAAAATTAGTATTTCAAACCATTTGTCTTAAACCTTCTATAATGTTTTTTAACCTTCATGTCTACTCATTGTCATCTATGCTCCAAGTCTTCTCCATCGTCTACCTCTTCTTAAAGATAATATTTTTCTTAACTTTATTATCTTTACCGTCGTCTACCTCTTCTTGAATATAGTATTTTCTCATCATCCTTATCCGTGCTCATTTTTATATTTTAATGAATTTTATATTTTATTACGTTATACTAAACTTGTTTGTTATGTTTTTACCAAAGAATGTCACATTGTATATTTTTTTCTTTGATTTGGATTTCAACTTGGCATGTGAGATTATTATTTGACATTGCTTGTATTATTTTCTTATGGAATGTCAAATTATTTTCTTATGACAGGTCAAATTATAATATATCATATTTTATCTTCAGTATAGCATGTTAGATTATTGTCTAACCTTTTTTTGTTTTTATGCTCAATATGATTGGTTATATTATTTATTTGACCTTCTTTTGATGTATTTTGACTTCCATTTTATTATTTTTAACTTGGCAAATCAGATTATTATATGATATATCTTTGTTTTTACCTTGTATATGGCGAGTTAGATTAATATATAACCTTCATTTTTAGTATTCAATATGGTAGGCCGAATTATGTCACATTTTTATTCTATTTTTTTAACTTGACATCTTCGACTAATATTTGACATTCTTTATTTTGTTTTTAAATTGGAATTTTAGATTATTTATGTGACCCTCTATATATTTATATTCAATATGACATGTGAGATTATATTATGACTTTCTTTGTTTTATTTTTAACTTGGTAAGTCATATTATATGTATGATCTTTCTTGTTTTGTCAGGTGAGATTATTATCTTAATCCTTTTGGTTTTACCTTTAATATGGTAGGCGATGTTTTATTTATGACCTTCCTTATTTTATATTTATCTTGGAAAACTTGATCATTTATCTTACCTTTATTGTATTTATCTTCAATATGGTAGATTAAACTATGTATTAGACGTTCTTTTATTTTTGTTAATTATGATATGTCATATTATTTATTTCACGTTCTTTCGATTTATTTTTAATATGGCGGGTCAGATTATTTCTGTGACCATTGTTGTTTTTATATTCAATAACATGTCAAATTTTTAATTTTCATTGTCTTTACATTCAATATGGTAGGTTAGATTATAACAAGATCTTTCTTGATGTTACTTTCATTTATGAGCTTAGATTATGTTACATTCTTTTTGTTTATCTTCAATATGGAATGTCATATTATATTGAAATTTTATTATTTTTACATTCAATATATTATGTTAGATTATTATTTTAACATTCTTTGTTTTACTTTCTCATGGAGGATCATATTATTTATCATACATTTTTTGTATTTATATTCAGTATGACAAGTCAGATTATATTTTTAATGCTATTGTTTTAATTTTTACTTGGAAGGTCAAATTATAATATGACATTTATTGTTTTATTTTCAAATTTGACAAGTCATATAATTTATCTTACCTTTTGTATTTTAATTTTTTGTTCGCATGTCAGATTATTATTTGACCTCGCTTGTTTTATTTTTCAAGTTGACAGGTAAGATTATTATAGGTCATTCTTTATTTTATTTTTCACTTGTCATAGTAGATTATTGTCTAACGTTTTTGTTTTACCCTTATTGACGAATGTTATATTATAATAATATTTTAGGAGCTATGTGCTTGCTAAATTAAAAATTAGTTAAGGTTTTATTTAAGAAAGAGGCTTTTCATTGTAAATTTAATTTTTTTATTATTAATTGTTATTTTATTTTATGTTCAAGGAGCCTTGAAATGAAGTTTCTTTTTCAAAATCATTATTTTTTCTAAAATATTTGATTAATTTTTTGATAAGTTATTGTTAGGATTACTAAATTTTATAATCTTCTCACCTATTTTGTCATTGACAAAGAATAAACCATAGCAATTAGTGCATTCAATAGTGTGAACCATCTATTCGGATTATCATAATAACAATAGAGAGGTGGATTGAATGGTTTTTAAAGCCAATCTAAAATCCGTCGGTCTTTATTTCTTTTGTTTTCTAAAATATCCAACCATATATCTGATCCTTTAGCTTGCATAACCCCCGTTTGTTTGTTTATTCCACCTTGTTAAACATGTTTGTACTTATTCAAAATTCTCATATACAGAAAGCTGGATACTTAATCGATCCCACAACAACTTACATTACATTACCAAACCCCTCTTGAAAGTTGTCAAAGTTATTTTCTGTTTAAAACCTCTAACATATTCATCTTTTGAACATACCTTTGAACATAATCTCTTAATAATTGATTAGTATGTATTGATCACACCATAATATTACATAATTTCTCAATATGATGCTCAAAATCTTCGGTTCTCTTAGATTTCTCTGTTATGTATAGATCAAAATTCTTTGATAATTTTCCTTATAGAACTTTGTGAGTCAATAGAGATCGTGCTAAAGTATATTATGCTAACTTAGGTCTTTTAATTACCCTATGGCCTTCGTCAAATATCTTGCATTTTCCCTTATCATTCATTTTTTTAAACGAAAGTCTGTTATAAGACTGTTCAACCTTGCTATCATCTTCGTGTTCCTCTAAAACAATATTTTTATAAAATATAAAATCATTTTTTAAAAAACTTATTCACATTTCCTCCCGAATTAATTTTCTCGGTTATCAGTTGTAAAGTTCTACTCATTACTTAGAAAGTTACGACTATCTTCATCTCATTGGTTTTGTAACATATTGGACTTGTACTATTTCGAACTTAACTCGTTCATTTGCATTTCTAAAGAATGAAATAAATAATTTAACATATTACCTTAAAATTTTGTTGCTAAATGTTTGAAATATCTAATATTTACTACTTTATGTTGTTATAGAAATGATATAACCGAGAGACTATGAATAACATTCACTGACCTTATTATAAAATATTACACTATTGAACTTAAAATATAAATTCGGACTTTTCTTTTAAATGTAGCTAGAATTCCTTGCACTTCTTTATTCCAAAAAGCTGGCAAAAGAATGTTTACTCTCTTTGGCATCACCGTAAGAGATCCATGAACGAGATGCCCGAGCGATCCTTCTTTATCAACTTCTGGCTTAGTCATCACTGTTGGTTTAAAAAAATATTTGGAAAGATTTTTCCACAGATGACGCCACAAATGATGAAGGAATATCCTTTGTTAAGCGAATGCGAGTTGGATTAAGAAAAGTAAGATAAAATAAAAATAAAGAATAATGTGTTTAGTATATTCAATCAATCAATCAACCCTTATTCATGATGATTACATTGGTATTTATATCACTTAATAATCTTAAATAATTGGAATGAAGGATACGTATATATTGTGACACGTGACAACCATCCTTTAAAATAACTAAATATTTACTCTCTAACCATCATGGAAAAATTAGTATTTCAAACCATTTGTCTTAAACCTTCTATAATGTTTTTTAACCTTCATGTCTACTCATTGTCATCTATGCTCCAAGTCTTCTCCATCGTCTACCTCTTCTTAAAGATAATATTTTTCTTAACTTTATTGTCTTTACCGTCGTCTACCTCTTCTTGAATATAGTATTTTCTCATCATCCTTATCCGTGCTCATTTTTATATTTTAATGAATTTTATATTTTATTACGTTATACTAAACTTGTTTGTTATGTTTTTACCAAAGAATGTCACATTGTATATTTTTTTCTTTGATTTGGATTTCAACTTGGCATGTGAGATTATTATTTGACATTGCTTGTATTATTTTCTTATGGAATGTCAAATTATTTTCTTATGACAGGTCAAATTATAATATATCATTTTTTATCTTCAGTATAGCATGTTAGATTATTGTCTAACCTTTTTTGTTTTTATGCTCAATATGATTGGTTATATTATTTATTTGACCTTCTTTTGATGTATTTTGACTTCCATTTTATTATTTTTAACTTGGCAAATCAGATTATTATATGATATATCTTTGTTTTTACCTTGTATATGGCGAGTTAGATTAATATATAACCTTCATTTTTAGTATTCAATATGGTAGGCCGAATTATGTCACATTTTTATTCTATTTTTTTAACTTGACATCTTCGACTAATATTTGACATTCTTTATTTTGTTTTTAAATTGGAATTTTAGATTATTTATGTGACCCTCTATATATTTATATT
This sequence comes from Limnanthes douglasii subsp. nivea, assembly GCA_036936605.1. Classification (NCBI taxonomy): domain Eukaryota; kingdom Viridiplantae; phylum Streptophyta; class Magnoliopsida; order Brassicales; family Limnanthaceae; genus Limnanthes; species Limnanthes douglasii. Next base: position 277,701,774 of record JAUPFV010000002.1, read on the forward strand.
CAATATGACATGTGAGATTATATTATGACTTTCTTTGTTTTCTTTTTAACTTGGTAAGTCATATTATATGTATGATCTTTCTTGTTTTGTCAGGTGAGATTATTATCTTAATCCTTTTGGTTTGACCTTTAATATGGTAGGCGATGTTTTATTTATGACCTTCCTTATTTTATATTTATCTTGGAAAACTTGATCATTTATCTTACCTTCATTGTATTTATCTTCAATATGGTAGATTAAACTATGTATTAGACGTTCTTTTATTTTTGTTAATTATGATATGTCATATTATTTATTTCACGTTCTTTCGATTTATTTTTAATATGGCGGGTCAGATTATTTCTGTGACCATTGTTGTTTTTATATTCAATAACATGTCAAATTTTTAATTTTCATTGTCTTTACATTCAATATGGTAGGTTAGATTATAACAAGATCTTTCTTGATGTTACTTTCATTTATGAGCTTAGATTATGTTACATTCTTTTTGTTTATCTTCAATATGGAATGTCATATTATATTGAAATTTTATTATTTTTACATTCAATATATTATGTTAGATTATTATTTTAACATTCTTTGTTTTACTTTCTCATGGAGGATCATATTATTTATCATACATTTTTTGTATTTATATTCAGTATGACAAGTCAGATTATATTTTTAATGCTATTGTTTTAATTTTTACTTGGAAGGTCAAATTATAATATGACATTTATTGTTTTATTTTTAAATTTGACAAGTCATATAATTTATCTTACCTTTTTTATTTTAATTTTTCGTTCGCATGTCAGATTATTATTTGACCTCGCTTGTTTTATTTTTCAAGTTGACAGGTAAGATTATTATAGGTCATTCTTTATTTTATTTTTCACTTGTCATAGTAGATTGTTGTCTAACGTTTTTGTTTTACCCTTATTGACGAATGTTATATTATAATAATATTTTAGGAGCTATGTGCTTGCTAAATTAAAAATTAGTTAAGGTTTTATTTAAGAAAGAGGCTTTTCATTGTAAATTTAATTTTTTTATTATTAATTGTTATTTTATTTTATGTTCAAGGAGCCTTGAAATGAAGTTTCTTTTTCAAAATCATTATTTTGTCTAAAATATTTGATTAATTTTTTGATAAGTTATTGTTATGATTACTAAATTTTATAATCTTCTCACCTATTTTGTCATGTCATGTCAATATTTGAACTTGTTTTTATTTTTGGTTCTTTCATATGTTTATAAATCAATTTTCTTAGAATTTTTAGATAGTAGATTAATACCTTTCAAACTTATATTTGTATTCAATTTTTTATTTGACAAAAATAAATATATTCATATTTACTAGTGGCAACAACTACACCGGTTAATTCACCAAAAATGGACCAAACTTTAATTATTAAAATTTTGTCTAACCTTTTTTTGTATAAATACTATTTATATATCATTCGTTTCCAAAATGTCTCCATATCCGATCAAGACAACTCTGATGTTTCAAGTTTAAACACTTCTAATGTTTTATCACTAAAATACATTAAATGGAAAATCACTACCACATACAAATATTTTGAAGATGTAATCTTTTCCTAACTAATATTATTATTATTTTTAAACGAATTGTTAGAATATTTAAAGATGAAGACAAACCCAATGACTATCTTTGACATGTTCATGAAAAAAAGAGAAGGAAAAAGGAGAAGGAGAATAAGAAGGAGAATCATAAGTTATAGGGTCAGATATCTTTGAGGCCAATAGAAAACAAGAGGTTGGACTTCTTCGAGGGGGCTGATTTAAAACTGAAATAAATATGATACCGACTAAGTTGTGTGCTAGCTATATATGTGTTAATGAAATATGTATAAAAAACCAAGGCTTATGGGCTTGGAGGGTAATGGTTGACCCGTATTCACGACCCGACCCGGTTGGCCCTTGAACCTAAAATTAATTTATAAAAACTCAAAAGCATATAATTTAAGAGGGTTAAAAAAGATTATCTATCTAGACATAAATACAAGAATATCCATTATCTCTCTACCTTCCATCCTAAATTTAATACACCTTTTTAACAGTTACATAAATATTTCTCAGTTAAGTATTATCCACACCAGATTGGTGACAACAGTAGGAGTGGAAGGTACTCGGATATCATTATCGAGAACCTATCTAAAAAATTAACCTTCCAAGTTATTTGAGAAATGGATCAAGATATACAAACAACTCTCCCTCTTGAAATGAGGAGGCTAGAGTCGAAGGGAAGCATGTGCATACCTCTCATGTGAATCATGATATTGAGGAAATATGGTTGATACATGAAGATCATGATCAGCTGTGAGTAGAAATTGAGGCATTAAGAGCCCAAAACCAAGTTGAAAAGGATTTAAAGGGAAAGAATCCATCAAGGTGTCTCTAGTCTGATTAGTCAGAGAATAATCCTCATCATAATTCAAAGAAAGATCCTACTAACAAGTCTCTTAAATCCCACAAAGTCTCTATTTAGGAACACCGGCCTAAACATTGTTCAACCACATCGGATTATGTTGATGGCTCAACAACATAATCTGCATCTAAAGTTTCTTGTTCTTTGTGAAGTAGTGATCATGGTCATAAGAAGAAGAAAAAGAAGCTAGTTAAGATATATTTGAAAAAGCATCATAGATCAAGTAAGCAGGATAAATCGTGGAAGAAGAAGAACCCAAATGGTAAATAGAAAAAATTTATCAATGAAAGATAAAATGATTAGTAGACCATAATATAGATCACTTGTTAACTGATCAATTCGTTGTGCAGTCTGAGCCATAAATTTTTTTCCACTCCTAATGAAGATCATAAGTTTAGCCAATTGCACAATTGGAGACAATCATCATTGTGTTAAAAAATTCTCTCTGGATATTTACCTATGCGTTTTGATTGTTCGAAAATGGATAAATACAATAGGAGTCAGAACCCTGAAAATCATCTCAAACAATATTAAATTTTCATGGTGAGCTTCAATGATGATGATAAGTTATTGTGCAAAGCTTTCTCCCAAAATTTCAAAGGTAGTGCATTGAAATTGTATAATAGACTACCTTAATGATCAATCCATAATTTTGACATGTTCTGGAGGGCATTCCAAAGGTAGTTTGTGGAAAGTAAAGAACTTCGAGGGAACGAGGATGCGATAATCCATTGTTGGAAATATCCAAATGAAACTTTAAAAATTTGCGAGGAGATATGATAGAAGAAAATACTTGAAAAGTCAATATAATAGATCCTGATCTAGATTGGGGTCAAGTCAATATGATAGAAGAAAATACTTGAAAAGTTTCCAAACTATGTTAATTATTCAAATCATTAACCATCTTCGGAGGAGATACAATGACGACACGTTCGAGTTGTTCTACAAAAATCCATGTGGTCAGCCTGACCACACATATTAAAGGGAAAATGTTTTCCTATCTCTACTAAAACCTCTCTCCTTGCATAATATTTGATGAAAACAACTTAAGAACGTCACGGGACCACACGGGGATGTTGTGGTGATAGGGGTATCTATTGAATAAACAAAAATCTTAAAAGTCTTGATCGAAAAAGATAGCTCTAGTAATATTTTATTATTATCTACCTATCGACAAGTGAAGAACCCATCTGTCATATGTAATTGGGGAGTTCGAAGGAGAGGTTATTCTTGGGAAAAGACCATTTAAGAAAACGATTAGATTATTGTTGATGGTGGTAGATTATCTGACACCTTATAACGCCAGTTTTAGTAGATCTTTGCTATCAATGATGCTTGAAATTGCCTCAATAGTTCAGCAATGTTTGAACTATGCACTTCAAGGCCAAGTTAGGATCGTTCGGAGCAGCCAAAAAGTGACACAGAATATTATGTCACAAATGTTTCCCAATAGGTTTTGGAGGATGTGACGACCAAAAAATAATATGAATAACTAGAATCCTCTTCAGATCCGGGAAAAATAGAGGATCCAATGGAGACTATTAGTTATGTTATTCGAGTAGAAGAAGTCAAAGTACGCAGTTTAGCTAATGGAAACAATATAAAGATTGGAGCTAGATTACCATTAAAGTTGAAGGAAAATTATTATCTTTATTCTTTAAAACTTTGCATGTGTTTCCCTGGTGGAATGAATATATGACCAATATACCAGCTGATATTATTTCCACAAATTATATGTACGGTCCGATGCATGCCTAATAGGCATAAGAAAAAGGGCTTTTTCTAAAGAAAAATTTGAAGCCATTGTTCAAGAAGTGGATAGATTGACAAATGTGGGACATATTCGAGAATCCCAGTATCCACTTTGCACAGCAAATATGGTGCTCGTTAAAAATAAGAATGGAAAATGGTGAATTTGTATCGATTTCACATATCTCAACATGTATGTCCCAAAGATCCTTTCCTAGTTTCTCGTATAGATCAGTTGGTGGACTCCACTTCGGGAAATAAGTTATTCTCTTTTATGGATGCTTTTACTGGATACAATCAAAGACGAATGGATCTGAAGGATCAGGACCATACTATGCTCATCACCGACAAGGGGTTGCATTGTTAAAAGATAATATCTTTCGGGTTAAAGAATGGTGGAGCTACTTATCAACGCATGATCAACAAAGCATTTGCTAGTTAGAACATGAAAAATATAAAAGTTTATATTGATGACATGATGGTAAAAATCTCGATGGAGAATCATCATTTAGTTGACTTTCTATAAACTTTCTCTAATTTGGAGGTTAGTAATTTAAAATTGAATCCATAAACGTTTTTTGGGGTATGACCCAAAATTGTTTTGGGCTACATCATCAATGATAAAGAAATTCAATCTGACCCCGCCAAATTAGATGCATTATCGACTATGGAACCCCCTTAGGACAACCAAAGAAGTTCAAGTATTCATTAGAATATTGGCAGGTTTTAAATAGGTTTATCTCGAGATCATTGGATAAGTACGCGCAGTTCTTCCAAATATTAAGAAATATCAAAGAGTTCAATTGGTCCGAAAATTACGATAAATCATTCCTTGAAATAAAAAAACATTTATCTTCACCTAAATCTTTATTGAAGTTGGTCATCGGAGAATGACTCTATGTGTATCTAGCAATATGAGATTATATTGTGAGTGTGGTGCTACTTCGGGAGGTTAACAATTATGATCACCCCATTTACTACATCAACAAGAGTTTATTAGATATTGAGAAAAGATACCTTAAGTTGGAGAAATTTTCTTTATCCTTGGTAATAGCAGCCAGGAAAATTATGCCTTATTTTCAAGTACATTCTATCACGGTTCGAACATCTTTTCCACTTAAAATGTATTACAAAAACCAGATATATAGGACCGAATGACTAAGTGGTTTGTGGAATTATGGGACTATGATATTGACGTTGCTCCTCGAACGACAATCAAAGCTCAAGCTATAGAAAATTCCTTGGTTGAGTTCCATTCAAAGAGACCCTATGAAGAATCTTTGATTCATACGCCTAAAAAAGAGTGTGTAATTTGGACGGATAGTGGATCTAGTATGATGGATTTGGGCAGGATTTTGCTTACTTTCCCCTTTCGGAGACTTTATGTATCAAGCTATAAGTTTTGGATTTAAATTATCAAACAATGAAGGAGAATACAAAGCAGATATAGCCGATTTGAGGCTTGCTCAAATATGTGGTGCGAAAATAATCCGATTATTGAGTGATTCACAACTGCTTATACACCAAGCACAAGGATAATCTGAAATGAAAAATGAGTAGTTGGTCAAGTACTTACAAGTGTGAAAAGAAATTTGTTCTTTCTTTAAATATGTAAAATATGAATATGTGCAAAGATCATAAAATTCAATGGTTGACTCTTTTTTCCACTGTTTCATATTCAGAAGCTTACCCTTCGATTTTGGTACCTGACAGCCCTTCTATAACAACGAATCATGAAATGGAAGTTGAAGCTGAATAAAATGTCCAAATATCAGCCATAGTTGGTCAAGACTGGAGGTATGATATCCAAGAGTTTATTACTAAAGGAATCCTAACCAATGATAAGAGCTTAGCTAATAAGCTAAAGTTCAAAGCACACGGGTTTTTTGTGTTGAGAGGAGTCCTCTATAAGAAACCTGTTAGTATGTAGTTATTGTGCTGATCCGATGAGTCCCAAACATATCTGTCTCAGTTGCATGATGGAGAAGGATCGCCCCATTGTGGATACAAGACTTTGACTAGAAGAATCTTGTTGGCATGGTAGTATTTTCCATCTATAAGGGTGAATTCTCAAGAGTTAGTTAGTATTTGATCCATGTCAAATATATGGAAATGTAATACACGTACCAGTGGTTCCAATAGAGTTCGTATCTAAACCAGTACCCTTTGACTGATGGGGGTTTCGCTTAGTTGGCCCCGTATGATGGCTTTTGGAGGGAGTCAAACTATTAATTTGGAAATTGATTATTTCTCAAAGTGGATAGAAGTTGCACCCCTCTTTAGAATGACTTCCAAAGCGGTAATTAATTTATTATTTCCAATATTTATTGTATGTTCGGAATTCCTAGACGTATTACTACATAAATGGCCCTCAATTTGACAAGGATTTGGAAATTTTGTGTGCATAAAGATGAATTTAATATATTTTTTTCTTAACCCTTTCACTCCCAAGCCAATGGAAAAATAGAGGTGAGAGATATAACCATTCTAATGGGTCTCAAAATTATTTTGGAAAGAGCGACATGTAAATTTCCTAATTACCTACAATAAGTGCTATGGGCTTATCAAACTACTCCACATACTGCCACACAATAATCTCCATTTTCCTTCCTTCAGGGTTCAAAATTATTTCGAAGAGAGAAATGAGGTTGCAATAAGGACTCATTTAGATTTTATGGAAGAAAAATAATAATTAAAGCACATCTAAGAACAGTACATTACCATGGTTTAAGGAGGCGTTGGTATGCATACAAGATAAAATATTAGACTTCCAAGTGTGGGATAAGGTTTTGAGAAAGGTATTTATGCACACTAAAGATAAGAAGTTTGCAAAGTTGACTCTGTATTGGGAAAGACCATACACTATCTGTGACGAGATTAACCAAGGGACGTATCGGTTAATTGACCAAGAAGACAATCCTTTGAGGCACCTGTGGAATTCCGTACACTTAAGTTTATATCTTGAAAAACCTTATATTGTAATTATTAATTTATTTTTGTTCAATATAAATATTTGGGGGCATATTATTTCTTACCCTGGTGGCGCATGGAGGTTTTAACAAGGTGTCCGATCATTATTAATATACCACTTTTACCTTTAAAAATGTGTATGTTGAGTTTTATTACCTTCAAATGGTTTATGTATATTAAGTTTTAATGCCTTCGAATGTATTATCTTCAAATGGCTTTGTGTGTATGTTAAGTTTTATTACCTTCGAATGAATTTGTGTGTATGATAATTTTTATTGCCTTCAAATGGGTTACCTTCGAATGGATTGTATATGTTAAGTTTTATTACATTCGAATAACTTTGTGTGTATGTTAAGTTTTATTAACTTTGAATGGATTACCTTAAAATGACTTGTATATATCTATTTTTTACCACCTTCGTATGGCTCATGTCTTAAGATTAACTATTTTTGGATAAACCAAATTGAGAAATAAAGATAAGAATATATATAAGGAAATAAATGAAGTTGATAAGGTGATAAATGATATAAAAACCTTGGATGAACCAAGGACTTAGTAAAATCCGGGTAGAAAATAACAAAATGCCTTGGCTATGCCAAGGACTTGCGCAAATACATCCGATTAAAAAAATAGAATTCTTTATACATGATAAGGACTTACACAACAACAACCATTTAAAAACTCGATGACCTTAGGGCTTGTTCTCACCGACATCTTCTTCTTCATTTTCTTATAAACTCCCATCTTCGGAGTCTCTTTTATCGCTATCACCAGGTGAATCCTCATAGAGTCCCAGCTATCGGTACGGGGCATATCACGGGGCAACAAATTCTCTGGGACATGTCCCCAAAAGATCCTATGGAAAATGTAGGAAACTATTTGTGGAACTCCAACACCATATCATATTTGACTGAGTTATCATTTTTTTGTAATGAGTCTATCACAACATCGACGTATGCATCTATAGAATATTTTGCCTCTTGGGTAGATTTCGTTTTCAGAGAAACAATTTTATCCTTTTGTTTGTTAATAAGAGCTTATTGATTTTTATTTTCATCCGAAAAGCGCTCAATGGTAGGTTTATCATCACTTTGCTAGCTCGTTAATGAGGCAATCTCGTCGGAATTAAATGACTGCAAAATTTTATAATCAACTTGTAACTTGTCATGATCAGATTTTCCCTAGACTAGCTCATCCCTAACTGATTTGACCTCTCCGGTTAGATTATGAGCTTTTGTTTTTTCTTCCTTAAGTGAAGTCTTTAAATTCTTATTTTTATCCTAGAGAGAAGTGATGTCGTTAATCTGAGACCTCACTTGTCTCTTGAATTCAAATATTGGCCTCCTGCAGCTCAAGACTAAATACCATAATATATTGTTTGACTTTGATAATTTGAAGGGAACCCCATCGAATACCACAACAGTCGTGGTGTTTGTAGACTCAGGGAAGTCAGTTTCAAAGGCTTTAAAATCGAAAAACCCCATACCTCCAATTAGGTCAGCATCACCAAACAGCTGCCTCCCAGAAGGAGAAAGTAGCAGGGAAGGATGATCGAATATCGTGTCCACTAGAGTATCAATAACAAGGATTGCTGCCTTGTTTGCCTTTTTATGCATTTTTTTATTCTTGGGAACAAGAGATGTGGAAGGAACCTCACTTCTCTCAATTGTAGCAGTAACAACATCCAATAAGACTAAGTCAATTTCATTTGATTGCCCCTCATTTCGAGCCTCATCAACAAATTGCGATGATCATCCTTTGTTCTTTTTATCCTTGTTCAGATGGATGGGGGCTCTATTCATTATCAGAATGTATAACTTACCATCAGCGGCCTTGGTTCTTTTAAGAATCATATATGACCGAAGAGAAGTGCAAAACTGCTCATATGTCAGCTGTCATTTGGGATGAGTCGTCTAAAGATTAGTCCAAACAAAGTTTGTAGGTGTGCTAGAATTATGGAAAACATTGGACCAAGTAGACTCTACCCACTGATTCAATTTCTTGAAGGTGATTTTCGCATCGGATAAATGTTGAGACTAGGGCTTTAAATGGCTGATACAAAAGAAGGTAAGGTAAATAAAAAAATCAAAGAAAATAAAATAACGGTAACATAACAATAAATGTGAAAAAACGTACGAGAACTCTTCCAATGTTTGATGAGTTGGTTAGGATTCCCAATAGAGGTGATCTTTCTGCCATTTTACCACTGACCTTTGATGAAAAAGAATTGAGTTTTCCAAATTTTGTCTGCTTTCAGCAGATTGTCCACCACTTTGTAGTCATTCCCCATATTAAAATATTAAAATAAGATGTAGGAATTGTAGGACAATCCCGTTACGACAACTATTTATTCCATTGGCATAAGAATCTTAGACATTCTTGAAGTCGTGATACATGACAACAATGAGAACCATGCGTTTGGGCTAGCCTAACTCGGGCACAATTTCACCAAACTAAAATACCTCACAATATCGGGAGCCAAGAGAAGCCAAATGTCCCAGTTGGGTCCAATACGTCTGACGAGAGACGAATGATGAAGATCGGTTTGTGTTGAAAGGGATTTGTTTTTTCCCTTTCCATCACAATCTTGTGGTGCCTTCGAATTTTTCTTCTTTGTTGGCCTCAGAATTTCCCCAATCTGACCAGATGTCTCGAGATGATACTCTTCGTTATCATCTTTCATATTTTCATCCATAATTTTTGGACTAGATCCTAAAGGATCAATAAGGTGATCTCTAATATTTTCTTCTCCACGTCGAGAAAATTCAGTTTCATATGTTGTAGGATTTTCTTCAATATTCTAATCCAAGAGAAGCTCATTTGGAAGTATTATAGGGTCTTCTGCCATGTTCAGAATTCGTAGAGAGTTATTACTAACGGTTGGCTGTTGTTCTGTTCTCTCTTATTTTGTATGAGGTTTATTTTTTGGCTTTGAGAGTCTAGTAACTCTACGCGGAGTATTTATTCTATAGATGATCCCATAGTTCTGAAAGTAGAAGTTTTTGAATGATTGGTGGCCCCTTGGGATTGGGATGATTTAAAGTGCTTGAGAGATTGGTTGGGAGATGCAAATGAATAGGAAGTCGAGGATGGTTCAGAGGGAACGTTCCCCCTATTACAGGTATGAACTCCTTCATAATCGGTGGGTTGAGTTACCACAATTGTCCCCGAGGAGACAGGAAACCCAAGAACAACTCTTATATTCTTCTTGTCTTCTTTTAGTTCAGACAAGTTCAACCAACCACCTTTGGTTAAAGCATTTTTTGCGGTGAACATGTAAGCACTTAAATGATATGGGGAGAACAACTCGCGTTGGTTTATGCAGTGAAGGAAGAGAATGATCGTCGGTAAAGGTTTGGATTTAAACAACAAAAAGTTTCCATTTCTAGAATATAAAGTTTTTCTCTCTTTAGAGACATGAGCTGTAAAATATTAAGAAAGAGGTTCTATCTCTAGAATATAAAGTCTTTCTGTCTTTAGAGACGACAATTGTTAAACATTAAGAAAGAGTTTATATAGAGACCCTAAAAAATGTTGAGTGCCCTACTAGAGAAGTGGAAATGTCAGCAATAACTAGGGGTCTCTAAGTAAGTGCAACCGTCCCTTCTCTAATTGTTAATTCTACCTAGGGTAAACCGAGTTCGTGGCTCCAATTAGAAAATGATACGTGTCGTAAAAAGAAACCAATTAAAAGTTGTGACTTTTATATAGTAATTGTCTTCAAATAAACGCCATCAGGAAGGAGAAGGAGAAGAAGAAAGAGAATGAGCCTAAACTTCTAAAGCTGCTTCTCCTTCTCCTTCTCCATCTCCTTCTGCTTCTGCTTCTCCTCCTCCTCCTCCTCCTTCTTATTCTTCTTCATCTCCTTATTATCCTCCTCCTTCTTATTCTTCTTAATCTCCTTATTATCCTTTATACTCGACACCCCGTGTTGTTTTTTATTACTAGACATTTTAGTATAACCTCCAAAACAATAGAGGTATCCCTTTCACTTCATTTAAGAGATATATGGGTATTGTGATATAAGGGTTTAGGTAGTTCATATGACCAGGAACATAACTCTTTTCGGGCATTTGTGGGTATCTAAATGACATGTAAGGTTGGCGTTATGGATTTTGAATTGAAAAATTAGGAGGCATGTCATATCGCTCGCCAATATTAGGATTTCACTCGTTAGTTTGAGGATATTCAGGAAGTTAAGGTCTTGGGTAAGGTGGTCGAATATTTGAATTCTGGGATTGATTAATTAAACCATATTGGGATTAAAGAAATTGTAGTTTCTCGAAGGATCAATGAAGATAAATGAAGATAATAAGAAAAAACTATGAAGTAATGAAACAATGGGGAAGCAAGATCAAAATGCATGTGTGTCCAAATCAAACAAACTAAGTCTCTATTATAGATCTCGAAAACTAAAATAAAAATGATTTTTTTATATTAATAAAACATCGAGAAAATAGTTTTAAAAATACTAAATAAAAAAGGTTCAAAATATTCTGGTGTCCAAATCAAAATAATAAAAACTTTGTTTATAGATTTCAAGAAATTAAAAATCATGATATGATATTTTTCCGCTAACTAAAACATTCAAAAAATTTGTTTTTAAAATATTAAATACAAAAAACTCACGATTATGTCCAAATTAAACAAAACAACCAAATTATACACTGTTGCATCGGTTGGTTGCTTAGTATAGATCAACTGTCAAAGCTTTTTTATAAATTAAAGATGGAGTTGATTGACAAAGTACAAATCCTAACCGCAGTCACTAGTCTTGTCAGGAGGATCTGATTTTTAATGATCAATTTAAATATTAAAAAAATAAATTTGGATTAAATAATAAAAAATAACACGTGGAGTCAGTATACAAATATATTAAATAAAAAATAGGCAAACCAATAAATATGAATCTAATCAAAAATAAAAAAGAAAAAAGAAAAAACAAATTAATTAAAACCATAAATATAAAAAAAAGATGTATAGACATTGAATTCAACTAAGCTATATAGTTACAAATACGTTTAAAATTATCAAATAAAAGTCTTATACACCTAATTTTGAGTAGGTTTATGATACTTTTGATTTAAGGTTTGGCAGGAGAACCTTCTTAGGGGTATCTGGTATCCTATATTCAACAAAGAAGAATGTTTACTTCCTGCAAACGATTTTGACGTGAGACAACAGCTGGTCTGAAACCGGAAAAACTTCAACTTTTTATTCTTAGCATTATAATTATTGTTCGAATTTTTAAATACAAATATAAAAAAAATTGATAAAAATTGATAGTTAAGCCAATATTTCATTGCTAATTAAAAAAAGATTGTTAATTTATTTTGAAAATTGAAACTATAATTACATTTTTTGAAAATAAAAAATAGTGATTGGTTGGCTTTTAAAATTGAAACTAAAATAACTTTATCTGTTATAGGAAAACCTTCTTTCATAGAAACAAGCGTATTGATTCTATTTTTCTCTGAATCGGTTTTAAAATAAAAACAGTTCTTATTATAATGTCTCAAATTGATTTGATTTTCAAAAACCAGTTTTTATTCAAACAAAAAGTTTTCATTTATAAAAAACTAAACTATAAGGCTACCTTATAAAAGAAACTAGTGTGTCCTATTACAAAAGGTATAGTGTATGCTCCGTGCTTGAGTATGCTTCAACTTGGCGCAAAGATTGGTAACACTAAAACTTTTTATAATACATTCAACTACACAATATATTTTATTCTAGTGAATAGATTGAAGCATGGTTGGAACAAATTGAGATAAAATGTATATCTCAATTGTTTCTAAAACTAAGTCACCAAGTAATAACTTATTGTATACAAAGGTAGGTAAGTAAACACTATTTCTATTAATAGATCCAAATTTTTTATATAAAAACCATTTATATATGTAGGCATATTAAATAGAGTATTAGTCTAATAGAAATAAAGACGAGACTTCTATATATTTATCCATGTGCTTATATTTTTAAGCTTTTACAAATGAATGCAGTAAAGAAGGTTCAAGATAGAGTTACGGTAATTTTCCTGTTTTTATTAACTATACCACTTCTCTATTTTTATTAGCTCAAAATAACAGATTTATGAATTGTGTTTATATATACATAATAAGTTACAAATTTCAGGTAGGTAGATAGAGATTTAATGTTACAATTTAATGTTTTATTCAATTCTATTTTTCTATTTAACAATATCTTTTTATATAAAAAATTGTGCTCTATCGTCCACACTCAAGCGTAGTAGTGAGAATCGGACCACTAGTTTTTTATGGACAAATTCAAATCGAGCGTGTTATAGAAGTTTAGTGAAAAAAATATGCAGTTTAAGTATGCGCGTGAAATATAAGATCAGATGCAAGAGTTGAAGTTCTGAGATTGCCCCAGACAATAAGACCACGAGACCATACAGATAAGTTAGCTAACGCGCTATATTGTGATTCAGTGCTCGAGCGCACCACAACAAAGTGTTTTCTAAAAATACAAGAAACCAAAGAGTCACATAGAAACACATAATACCCTCCAATATAATTTAGATCATTAGGCGAACTAGCCCAATCAACATCAGAGAACCGTGAGGCACAACTAAAGCAATGGCTTGACATGGAGACCAAGGCAATGGCTTAACATATTTGCAGTGAGTAGAAGTAGGAGCTTGGAGAAGCATGTTTAATATGTTAACTACAAAGTCTATATCGTGACTTGTATTGAGTAAATATTGCAAAGAGCCTAAAAATTCTGATATGGTGTAAGATCAAACAAGAGGATACCATCATGAAGAGAAGAAAGGTGACCAACTGGCACAAGATCATCACACGACTTGTGATTTGTAATTTCAACAGACACAAGTAAGTGTTCAATGTATTTTTTTTTGTAATCTAGAGTCTAGTAATATACATGACTACTTTTATATCCATAAATAAGTGTAATGCTCTCTTCTCATTCAAGGTAAGTATAGAATGTAATTTCTTAATGAATGTGTGGAGATATTGTAACATGTTACATGTTATTATTATATCATTTATGTTGGGAATTTTGTTTAGAGATTTCCGGATAAACTCTGAAGTTTTGTTTTAACAATTTCAGATTGAAATTATTTTGGTGGTTCTCCAAAATTTTCAACCGGATAAAATCAGAGCGTATGCATTTGAACAACGAGAATGGTTTTTTTGTTGTTGTTCTTCTACTTTCTTCAACAGAACCATACTTATTTATTCAACCAAATTTCAAAAACTGTTAAACAGTTTTAAGTCCAATAACGGCTATAATTTTAAATGATAAAAACGGCCAAAATTATTCAAATTCAAATTTGAATTAATTTTCCAAATTCAAAATTTCCATGAATATTCACAATAGCCTTATCATTAAAATAAATTTAACCACAACCAGGAGACGCCCATTGGACCCACTAATCATAATATATTCTTACAAGCGTGTACTTTACACTCTCCGACTTGCTCGATAACATATTACGACTGCATTGGTCGACTAGTCAATCCAATTACACTAAAATATCCAACAATCTTCCCCCATTTTAGTGCAATTCATGATTAACTAAAACAAACTCACAACAAATAACAAATTTATGCATAAATGAAATATCGTAACGATTGAATTTCATATTAGTATATTACACATTCCAAATATTCGAATATCAAGGTATCACTAAGGATTGAACCTTCACTATCCATAATGAATACTCGAAGATAATATACACATAAATTTACATTCTCAAATGTTCTTACTTGACACTATCTTTTACTAGCCTTGTGTCCTTATCCTTCTTAAGCATATCAAAGCCAAGTCCTAGCTTTTTGAAGCGGCTAAACTTCATGCTTAAATAGGTAGATCTTTTACTCTTGCACATGCATATGCAATTTTTCAAAAGAGCTATTAAGAAGATAAACTTCAACCTCCACAACTTGCATGTCTGAACACATACTTTGGGATAATACTACTAATGTGTTCCAATCTCTAGATG
Organism: Limnanthes douglasii subsp. nivea; assembly: GCA_036936605.1. Classification (NCBI taxonomy): domain Eukaryota; kingdom Viridiplantae; phylum Streptophyta; class Magnoliopsida; order Brassicales; family Limnanthaceae; genus Limnanthes; species Limnanthes douglasii. The sequence continues at coordinate 277,716,908 of JAUPFV010000002.1, forward strand.
TTAAGCTTTCCACATTGAATTCAGCACCTAATGTCATATTAGATGGGAATTGGGTATCTTAACATGAGAGATTTCAAATGGACTTTAATCCCATCCCAATAGCCGATTTGTGCACAAGATCTCAACTTAACCCTTTGGTTAAATGATCGGCTATATTATATCGAGTTCTCACAAACTCTACTGAAACATATTGCGAGATGCGCTCTCGAACCACATTCTCTCTAACACCTAAGTGTCAAGACCTGTCTTTATAACCTTGTCTATCGACATTTGCCAAGACATCTTTACTATCACATTTGATATATAGGTGACATCAGTTTGGGCCGCAACGAAATTCATATATAAAATCTCTTAGCCACTCAACTTCTTTACTAGTTGTTGCTAATGCCACAAACTCGGATTTCATTGTTGAATCAATAATTCAACTTTGTTTCTTAGATGCCCAAGAGATAACAAGTCCTCCAAATAGAAATACACATCCACTTGTAAATGAGTGGACTTCCATATTCAAAATATAACTCGCATCTGAATATACTACTAAGCATTCCAACAACAAATCCAATATCTGACCTACTGCTAGTCCCGACATACTTATACGAAGAAGCCTCTCAACTTCTTTGAAATCCTTTATCTCAAAATTCGACAATAAAATTGTCTTGATGGTTTATACAAAAATCAAGATGTCATCGACGTATAATCAAATCATAATTCATTTACGAATAACATCAAAATTTATCAATATCGTAAATTATATTATAATTCATTTACGAATAACATCAAAATTTATCAATATCGTAAATTATATTATAAATTATAGAATACAAATTATGCTTGACGCATGTATAAACAATATAATAAATCGTCATTTATGTTTTGCCACTTACTCCACATGCATACATGCATGACATTTAGCATGTAACCATTATTTAACAAATGACCTTTACGTTAGTAAACTAATAAACGAAACAACAGTTCAATACATATGCATATTTTTTTTATATATATATATATAAAACTTATTAACTGCAGTATATAACTGCATAATTATATACTATTCCCTTTCATGTAATTCACCGGTTTTAACTGCTGCAGTATATCACAAATATATATATAACTTTAGTAACTGTATATAACTTTAGTAACTTTATCACAAATATATATATATATATATATATATAACTTTAGTAACTGTATATAACTTTAGTAATTTTATCACAAATATATATATAACTTTATGTAACCGCAGTATAGAACTTTAGTAACTTTATCACAAATATATATATATATATATATATATATATGCAGTATATACATATCGTAGAACCTTTTAAAGCATTTCAGATATTATAGATGTATTCGACTGAAAACACCCCCTCTGGAACAGACTTTTGGGAATCGAAATAATTCCGACAATACCACTGGCAACCGGATTAATTTTCGGACGTCCCTCCGGCAACCGGATCCTTGCTGCCAGCCTTCATGGAAAGTCTCACAAGCAGCCGTTAGGAACCGAATTAACTCTGTCGAACTCACCACCGCATACGGCGGCGCAATCAGTTTTCGGACGTCCCTACGGTGACTGAATCTTTGCTGCCGGCGTTCATGGAAACTCGTCCAAGCATTCAAAGGGGCTGTCCAAAAGCCGTGACTTTTCGAAACCCAAAACGGCTGCATTGAAGACCGTAGAAGAAGCACGCGACATTAATGCTATTAAAGAAAGTCTGCATGCCTCTTCAACTGGTGAATTTTCAGATTTAATTCCCTTATAGGCGTGAATTTGCATGGGAATGAAATTAATTCACAGAATGAGAATTTTCATTGGGAAAGCACCAACTCTCACAATGTGAACGTGTATTTCTACTTTGGTGCTATATTTTGGGCATAATGACAAACTAGTATAATTAATTCAACAAAATGGGGGAAGATAGAGCACAAACAAGAGTTTGACCCGAAACATTAGAGACATTCCTTCTTCTCTTATTATCGGGCTTCTGCTTATCGGTTGTCTGATTGCCACTTTGAAATCCCAGGACATAATCATGTGCCTCCATGGATTAAAAAGGAAACATCACATAAAACAAACCTGTAAGAGATAACAGAGAAAAACCTTGCAAAAGAACAAAGCAAGGATCAAGGAGGTTCGTTTCACAACAGTGAAAAACGTCCAAAACTAATTAATATATTGATGAATATAAAATCTTTAATTAAGATAAGAACAGAGAAGAAGCAGTTGTGGACTCCTTCGAAGAACAAAACCAGTATTGAACGCCGGTGGGGCCGATTGTTTCTTCAAAGGATAAATCGTCCAGATGTGTACTCCAATCTCATCATTTCAATCTACATAAAACAAGAGAAAATAATTTCAATCTTTTGTTGGGAATTTTGTTTAGAGATTTCCGGATAAACTCTGAAGTCTTGTTTTAACAATTTCAGATTGAAATTATTTTGGTGGTTCTCCAAAATTTTCAACCGGATAAAATCAGAGCGTATGCATTTGAACAACGAGAATGGATTTTTTTTTGTTGTTCTTCTACTTTCTTCAACAGAACCATACTTATTTATTCAACCAAATTTGAAAAACTGTAAAACAGTTTTAAGTCCAATAACGGCTATAATTTTAAATGATAAAAACGGCCAAAATTATTAAAATTCAAATTTGCATTAATTTTCCAAATTCAAAATTTCCATGAATATTCACAATAGCCTTATCATTAAAATAAATTTAACCACAACCAGGAGACGCCCCTTGGACCCACTAATCATAATATATTCTTACAAGCGTGTACTCCACACTCTCCGACTTGCTCGATAACATATTACGACTGCATTGGTCGACTAGTCAATCCAATTACACTAAAATATCCAACAATTTACATACATTGTGATGATTAGAATAACTAGTGAAGTTACGTAGAAAAAAACTGAGTAATGAGAATCAGAATTTTGGACCCCCCCCCCCCCAAACGAAGGAATACGTCATTTAGACTAAAGTACCTTGTCTAGGAGCATGTTTATATCAATAGACCTTGTTAAGATTACACATATGCTGAGGCTTAAAGGGATCCTCAAAGCTCGAAGCTTAGCCATATAAACTGTTTATTGTAGGAGCCATTTCAAAATATATTGTTGATGTCTAGCTGGCGAATGTTACAATTTTAGACACAATAAGGCTAAGAACAAGCATAATAGTGGAAGTTAACTGGTGACTGATGAAAACTTTTAGCCACAAAAAACCGTATACCTTTGTATTAATCCATACATTGCAAATTTAAGTTTGAATACCCATTTGAAACCAATCATGTTCGTTTTAAAGTTCCAAGGTAGGAGTGTCCAACTTTGATTTTTCATAACATGTGTAATTGATCATATGGAACCTCGATGACTATGTTCTTTTAGTGAAATTTGTATATATTATCTAAAGTATGACTATGCTTTAATTTTGAAGGTGGTTTTTCTTTATTAGAAAGGTTGTGTACATGTGGTGACGTGGTGAATGAGTGTTATGTGAATCTGTGTTGAACAATGAGTGTAGATTAGAATCATGATTTGGAAAATAAATTGTGTTTAAATTAGATGTGGTATTAATGTTTTGCTTTAGAACATTATTTATGGTAGCTTGTTGTGTGTTGGATGGATGATTAATTTATGGATGGCTAGGTAATAATGCATGATCAGGACCATGCAAGTTCACCCTTTAGTAAAGTCACTCAAAGTCATTTGCACTAAATTGATTGTCATGCACTCTCTTTAAAACTATAACATGTAGAAAACCAATTTGAATATGATACTAATATAGGAGAAAAAGATATTTTAATGATTAGCAAATGAGAGTGGTGTGGAATATAATGTTCATTTAAAATGAAACTCTTAGAAATAAAGACATTTCATTTAAAGCTAAGCACTTATATCCCTTGCGTGTAGTAGAGTACCCAATAAAATATATCTTAAAGAACGAAAGTGGAAGTTATGCTTTTCATATGGCCTAATACAAGGGTATGAAGCACATCCGAAAACCCTAAGAGAAGAATAATCATGACTTCTACGATAAAGTCTTTCATAAAGTGTTTGATATTTTAATATAGGATTAGATAACCTATTGATTAGAAATATAGCATTAAAAAAACTTCATACCAATAGGTGAAGGGAAATTGAAACTGAGCCAACAAGGTCAGGCCAGTCTCAACTATATGAATGTGTTTCTTCTTTGCCATACCATTTTAGGCAGCGGTTTGAGGATATTAAATTACAAGGTGGATACCATATTGTTTAGTTAGTTGTGGGAAGGTTTTAAATTCACCTCTCTCGTCAGCCTAAATAACTTTGATTTACCAAAGACTCTATGACTCAAATATTCGAAAGTAGCATGTTTTTAATGCAATAAAACTCATATCTAGATTGTTTTATTGGAAGTGTTTTCCTTGTTTCCAAATCCTTTACTAAACAAACGTGCTTAAATAATCTCGGCACATAATGAATTCTATGAGGTTAGTTGTGAAATACCAAAGAAAACTTTTGGTAATATTAGGTACATCTAAAACAATCAAGGTTAATTTTGTGTTTTTATGTGTGGGTAACTTAAAAATACCAGTTTGTTTAATGATGCATTTTTTCCATTTCTAAGAGTTACAAATCTTTTACAAGCAAAGTTATTCATTTGGCTCATCAGACTTGGATTTTTTGTCACATTTTTTGTCACGCTTGAGTATGCATACCATTATTATCTCCTCATTTATCTTGTATAATAATGAAATGATTCTGATAAGCTTCATTCATGTGTTGTTCATTTGAAATTGCCCTCGTAGTTGTACGACCGTCCTTAAAATATGTTGATTCATCGTGATCATATTTGCCATATATTTGGTTGGTTGGTCTAGTAGGAGATAATCTTCCTCTTTTTCTCCCATGTAACCATTCTTGCCACTATAGGTGTTCGGGTAGTAGTTGTGCCTACCCCTATAACCTCTACTTTGACCCCTAGAATAATAAGAGTTTTGGTTTTCCTGAAGTGTTGTTATTCTGTTTATGTTTTCATTTTTGGTAGTGAGAAAATTTGTTGAGGAAATGTTAATGTTGGATAAATAAATTTTTGTGTTAAATATATACTCTAACCTACACTCAGAGGTTAACAGAAAAAGTCTGGAGATCTATCAAGCTCGTGATATCTTTGTCGGCTAAACTCGTGACTATATTAGTATAGTTTGAGTCTAAACTTGTAAGGACTCACAAAAGAAAATCATACAACCAACAAGAATTAGTTTATCAGATATATATTTTAGTTTCCCTATTATTGCCTAAGTTTACAACCCTGCTAGTTTAAAAAATAGAGTCTTATAACCCCTTGAAAGATTTTTTCTCCAATGAATGAGGCTCTTATTTTATACTGATTGTTGTGTATAACGAGCCTAAGAGCAATTGATCTTTTGAGACATAATCCTCGTATGAATGATTTTCAATCATACTTCCTGCTAAATAAGAGATAATTTTTAGGTGAATGTCTCACTTGTGATAAAACCACTAAGTTTATTGTCTTTTATGATATGCAATACTATAGTCTTCTATAAAATAAAATTTGATATGTCGAGTCTGATGGGATTATTGTTTCTAGTTATTTCATTCATTTGTGTTTTATAGATTGTAGTTGACTCATAAGGTAAATAACATAAAGTTATTGAGTCAGTACCCAATGAAAGAGAGTCCACGAGAGCCATTATGCTAGCTCTTATACGTACAAATTTAGTGAAGAAGATTAAAAATAGATTTACTATAAATTTTATATATCTTTATTAGCTCTAAATATTACTTTGATAAATTATGTATTATATATACACAATTAGTTACAAATTTCATGTTGTTAATGGTGATGGTAAAATCTCAATTATGGGTAAAAATGGGAAAAACTTTAGTTGGTTGATATTAATTGTTTTTGTAAAGGGTTGTGAGAGAAAGGAGGTGTATGCTTATATTTAATGTCTTTGGAAAAATTTCAACCCTCTTAATGATATTGGTTGAGATATTTATAGTGTTTTTTCCTGACCCATGGGTCGTATGGGTCGAAACTTATAGTCGGACCATTTATATGAGCCCCCAAGCCCAAGAAATGAGCTACTATACACATAGTTGAGTCATTGTTCCACTCACGCTACTGTTCACCCATTGTCTTTTATTTGGTCTGTCCGAAATGGCCTTCAGATATTATCAGAATTACTGACGATATGCTTCCAGGAATATCCGAACTGATCAGTTACATATGTAGTGCTTATTGTAACAACTTAATATTCTTCATCTAGATCCATATGTGCAACCATAAATATTTAGGTTAATAATAATAAGTAACGGGCTTGGTGAAATAAGGCCTTGAGCTAAATAAGTTGCTTATTAGCCCAAATCTGGTCTAAGACGGTTTCCGTGTATACATTAGTAACGTGACACGTTTTAAAAACTGCTTAGGGCTGAGAGTCTTTAGTTCACTTAAGCTACTCATCGAGCTGCCGCTCTCAAGTAATCTTCTTCCTCACATAGCCTCACCTTATATAGCTTTTTTCTTTTATCTAAAAACACATTTTTTGTACCTAACTTTACGTTATATCATTATCAACAGAAAAAAACAAACTAGCACAAAGAATAAAGTAATTAAAGTAACCAATATCACTAAGTATAACCTTTTTATATTGAATGATACACCAATTATGTGTCATTAACTTTTTGGAGTACATGAACTTTCTCAGTGGCATATTTTTTAGAAAACCAAGACTTTTAAAAAATCAATTTCATTTTTTTTTTTCAATTGATTTACATACATATATTCGATCCTGATTAAATTTAATATAGAAATCTGAAATAACCAAACAATGCAGTGTTTGAGAGTATATTCCAGCGTATTATGACTTAAGCAATAACAACCGGTCGTTATTTTTTATCATTGTAATGTGGATAATATATGAGAAGATCCCATTAAGATAAATTTAGAAGCACTAGAAAAATAATTTTTGAAGAAGGTCAAGTAATTCACATTCGCAAATATCTATAAAAAGTCTTCAAAATCGACGTTATATAGTTTCTATCTAAAAAATTGGATATATTTTCATAGTCGATATAGTACAAAAACAATATCCCATAATTAGAAATAAATATCAAATTTAGGCTGTATTTGCAAATCTTTTTCCGAATATGGATTGAAAAACCTGTTTTACTATTAAAAATGATAAGAAACAAATATGTTGAATAAATCTTAAAAAGACTTGTCGGAAGGATCCATTTCTAGTTCCACGTATCGACCAACTGCTGGATACCCTTTGGCAACAAGTTGTTATTTTGTATGATCTACTTGGGATAGCATAAAATATAAATGCCTCTGGATGATAAAAAAATATGGTGTTTTTATAACCAAAGAGAGGCTATATTACTACAAATGCATGTCTTTCGGGCTAAAAATGTAATTTCCAATTACCAACTTCTTGTAAACAAAACCTTTGCCTAGTAAATCGGCATAAACTCCCAAGCATATATCAATGATATATTGGTTACAAGAAAAATTATGCAAACTATGAGGATGGTCTTACAGAAATACTTGAAAACCATCGATGAGTAAACTTAAAATTCAAACCCATAAAAATCCACATTCACTGTTTGATATGGTAAATTCTTAGGTTACTTGGTTAGTGAGAAGGAATTCTAGATTTATTTTATCTAAGTTTATACCTTGAAAGCCATGAACCTCCATGCAACATACATGGAACTCAAATATTTTCTAAGAGGCTTGCTGCACTCAACTGATTTATCTCTTGATCATCAAATAATTGTTTTCATTTCTTTTCAGATGTTTAAAGATGTAGACAAATTCCACTATACACTTGTATATGATACAACATTCATCAAATCAAAAATTATTTATCCTCCTAAGAATTCCTCTGGAAACTGAATCCAGGTGAGCCCTTGTATCTACCTTTTCGGTATGAGATAATATCGTCAACTCAGTTTTGGTTATAGGGGAACGGGCTACATCTAGAGCAGTATACTAGAGTATGTTTTAAAATATGACATGCGAATTCTCTTGAAAGATCACTCTTGGTTTTCAATATACATAGGTGAAACAGGCAAGAGAATTGTTGTTGTAGTTTTTGCCATCAGTACTTGCTCAAACGCACTTCATCAAAAACAAAATTACTTAATGATGAAGTTATCTTATATACCAAATCAAGATATATTTTTAGCTTCAATTTTGCATGTGCCTAGTTGAATACTAGTTGGGAATCTGTTAAAATATTCACCTTTCTAGTCCCACAAATGTTAGCAAGTATGAGTCCTAAGGTTGCAGCTTCATACTTTACCTCATTATTTGAGCACTGAAACCAACCATCTTGATTTTGTTTATTATTTATCTCGAAAGGGATTTTATTTTCACTCTTGCATCAGAACCAATGTTGTTTCTTCCTTTATCAGTATGAATGTGCCATGTCGGTTCACGATGATCAGCCAAAGGTAGAGTTCTTTACATGAAATTTGTTAAGAAATCAGCTATATACTAAGCTTTAATCATTATTTTCGGCTCAAAGTAAAACCTCATCTTCCAAACAACCACTACTAAAGCCAAGAAAAAAAAGTGTAGGTACCATGTCTCAGCGTCTAACACTAACTTACTAACATAATATATAAAATGGGATATATTTTCCTTTTTGTTAACTAAAATGCATTAACAACATAATTTCATAATGATATATATAAATAAAAACTCACCCAAATTTGACTTGGTTAGTACTTCTGAGGAGATCATAATTTGTTTTTCTTTTATTGAAATATTTGTCACATGTAGGAGTCCAAAACACTAAAGCTTTCAACTGATATTAGATTTGATATTATAGTTAATATTGTAGTTGCTTATTGGCTTGCCTCCGAAGCTTTGACTCTAGTTATGTTGTCTTATAGAACTTCAGGAAAGGGCTTTATCGTTTGGACTTGAGCCATTGTAAATAGCTCGCTAGCATTTTAAAGAGCATGGTAAGGAGGGTACTCCATATACTCCTCGAGAGTCTAACTATCATAGTCTTTCCCACTTTGATATACTCATCTACCCAAGCCATTGTATCTTCTTCATAATGCTTTCTACCAATAATCATGGTATAATTCTATGTATGTAAGGTAAACATGGCACCAGATTATGGAAACTTTTAAGACTATTATTGGTTTGAGTAAAGTATTAAGTTTACTCATGAATATTCTCATTTGGTCATTGCTTGGAGTGAATAATATAGTAAACATATCTCTTGGTGACTTTGGGTCTGATGAATTGGTTATCAAATACAGTCTACAAAATATTGAAGTTTCAGATGATGTCTAAAGGGATCTTAATGAAATATGTTAGAGCGTTGCATGTGTAATTCATAAAGAACGTTGCGCATACCATTTTCTTTGGAACCCATCATTTCATTTTTAAACTTCTGTATGTGGTGTTTATTTTAATTTTCCATCTTGGATTGGTGAACTTCGACAATAGGTCTCTGATAAGGATATAAAATATTGAGGAGTAAAATATAATAATTAATTTTTTGTACGAACAATTATAAAGTTATAGAACATAGTTCGGTCTATTAGTAAAGATAGAGGGTTAAAGTGAAATTAACCTAATTTTGTAACAACTTCTGTTAATCTAAGTCTGTTCACCTATATATAAATGGAAGGGTTGAATTGAATGGAATGAGGCTTTCTCTTTAGTGAAATATCTTTGGCGAAAGTAGTTTAGAAGTTGAAGATTCAGATGAAGATAGCTAATAAATATTAGGTGTAAGCACACACTATCTCTCTAGAAATATGTTTGTGAAACAAACTATGACACAGAGTAGTATTTATAGAAAGAGGTAAGGGAAAGAGAAGGGGGAGAGTTGAGGAATCTATTGGACAAAATTCCAAGTGGTTGCGTAAAGAACAAAATGTTGACAACTATCACATGACAGGCCTAGTGGCAGACCTAGTTCTTAGAGCATCATTACTCTCTAAGATTTTCACTTCGAACGTTTATGACCGTTGGGAGGAAATATTTTCATATAGAAATATTCGAAGTGATTAATAGAATTTTGTTGTGATCCGAGGACCATCTATTTTGTCAAATGGATTAGTCAACTGCATGCAAATCGAGTCTTTGGAAAGAGGCGTTATTTTCTACAGTCAAGGATTTCCGATGAAAATTAGTTCTCATTCACTGATCTTTATAAGAACTATAGGGCTACTGATAAGAATATACACTATTGAGGACGAAAATATAATAATTAAAGTCTTGTAAGAACAATTATAAAGTTATTGGACAAATTTTGGTTTAGTTGTAAAGATATGGGGTTAAAGTAAAATTAACCCAATTATGTAACAACTTCAGTTATTCTAAGTCTGTTCTCCTATATATAAAGGAAAGGGCTGACTTGAATGGCATGAGACTTTCTCTTGAGTGAACTATCTTCTTTACTTAACTTTCTCTCTTTAAAATCAATTTCTTTCTATCTTAGTCTCTCTCTAGATTCAAGATTCATCCAAACCAGTCTCCATATAAATTTTTGGAGCCATTACAAAAAAACAAGGTTTAATTTTGGTTTAGCAAAGTACACTCTAGGGCAGGTCTTGATGGTCGATCCAGCGAACAGTGGATGACGGGACCACTATTGCGCAAAAGGGAGAAAATTAAAAATCCCTCGCTGACGGATTAATATTCTTAGAAATATAATGGGGTTATTGTACCTTTATAATAGTAAGTTGGTTGACCTATTAGATGATCCATCGAAGATTTCTGTTAGTTTGATTGATTCACAAGTAGAGTCGGATGATACATTTGATGTATTGGCTAATCCACTGATAAGCAAATGGGTGGGATAATTTTTTATTTATCTCTTTTCGCGTGGAATAATATTTAAATTCACACCATCCCTTTTATCTCTTATGTGATACCGAGAATAATACATCATGAGGCTCCTTCCTGAACGAGAACGATCACGATGTCACAAAATTTTCAAAATATGATGGATGAATCGCAAGGATCTTGACAAAAGTTCTTGCTAATAGAAATTAAATTCAATCTTCTCAATGATCATTTTAAGATCATCAATCTAATTCAGCAATTTTGTAATTTCTCAAGTTTTGTATCGGGATTAATTTGATCCAGTTTTGTACATCAATGGCATATGGTATTTTATTGTCAATAAATTTCTTTGTTTAAAAAAAACTTCTCTTACCCATATACCAAGTTCTTCCATTTTCAAAACATTATCTTTTTCCTTCTTCTTCTTCCTCCCTCTTCAAAAACAACAAAAAAATAAAAAATAAAAATAAAAATAATATTTTCATCTTCTATAGAAACGAAAAATACGCTATTCTTTTTTTTAAGAAAACAAAAGTCATCAATGGATAAAGGAAAAAAAAGTTTTATTCTCGCTCTTGATTTAAATCACTTTTATTTTTTAATGAATTTTTTGGATAAAATCTAGATTTAACTTAATTAAAAGATTGAAATTAGTTAAATGTATTATTAGAATTGATTTGAAATTAATATGATGGTAAGGCATTGGTGATTTTACATTTAGATTTAATTTATTTTATGAATTTTAAAGTATCTTAAGAACAATTTTTGAAATTAAAGATTATTCTTGAACATCAACCGTATCCGTATGAATACTTCTTATTGTCGACGTTGTTGGTACGATGAGGCAGGTATCAATTTTTAAATTTTTCACGTTTAATCTGGTTTATAATGCCAGCGTGGTTAAATAGAAGTGTGGTGCCAAAGTATTTTTTTGGCACCACAAGTGTCATTGGTATGATTTTTGTATATCACATTTAACCAATACCGCTAGTAAAGTTGAATTATTATTTTTAATGTATTATTTTTTTTGTATTGCTATAAAAGAGACTCGAAAAAAATGAGGAACTAATATATAATTCACTAAATAGGTAAAGTAACTATTTTTTTAATTATAAACACAAAAATTATAATATTTTATTTATAAATAAAAATAAATTTTAAATTATATTAAAATTTTCATTTAAAAATTGTTTCATAATTGTATATCGATAGTATAAAAATTGTATAATGATAGTATTAAAAATTTATATCGTGGTACCGACGTATGAATCGTAAAACCATACCGAAAACATATAATTGCCCACAAAATTATTTATTTTAATAGTTATCGGCGCCGACAGTGCCATAACCCCGAACAAGCTCAAAAAATTTAGAAAAAAATACAAACCTATTAAAAAAATCATGAATCAGTTCGATTTAATGGGTTAATTAGAGTTTCATTTTTATAAATAAGTTTGTTAATTTTTATATTCAGATGTTTTTTAAAATTTGAGTTATAGTTATTTTTGTTTAGAAATATGTTTTTTTTAATTTTTTTAATGATTTAAAAAATAATTTGGCGAAAAATATTACAGGTTTTGGATGAGTTTGATCAAATTCTTATGTTTATGTTTGTAAGACGAAAACCTTTCTTTAAATAAGTTTTGAAGAAAATGATTTTTTTTATTTTATTAAAAAATAAAAAAGTAAAAATTTATTTTTTAAAAAAACATAGAAGGATAGACTCACTGATACTACTTTGTTCTTAATGTTTTTTATGGTTTGATGATTTTTTTTAGAAATCAAATTTCTCTGGTTTCTTTTGTACAAGTTATTGCTCTTTCAAATCTTTTGTTCTGGTGAAGTTTTTCGCTATGCCTAAGTGAATTATTAGTTTTTTTTTAAATTTGAAGATGGTTTTTTTCTCTTAAGCTGTGAACTCATCACTCATTCTTTGTAAAAACATGGTTTTTCATTGAGGAGTTGGCCTTCATTCTCGATTGTTGTACCTCACCTGCCCATTTCTTCTGTAGTTGGCCTATATCTCTGTTCTAAAGCTGCAATAGCTCTTTGAAATCTTCACTAGCCTTTGCTTCTTTTCGTTGGGATAAATATTCGCTCTTTGAATTTCTTCTCGAACTCGGTAGCCCGTTTCCTTGAGGATAAGCATTCTTCTTGTCCTCTATGGTTCTTATACAAGCTGCAGTCGCTTCAGCAAATTATAACCGATTGAAAAATGTTTTGTTAGCTGAGAATCAGAATCTAGCTCTGAAATCATTTATGAACTGAAGCTGAAGACGTTCTCATAAAATTTAGAAAGGAGTCAAATTTGAGTTTAGCACTTAAATATTTAGTTGTATAGCGTTCTTTTTCTCTTTAGTACACCTTTATTTTTTAAATATAATTTTATTTTGCATTTATTTGTTGTTTATAAAGCACGAACCACATTAGATGTTGTATTTTCATGCTATTAAAATTTATTTAGAGATTTTTTGTTCAAATATTTGATGGAACCATAAAAAGTCAAAAAATAGAAGAAAATACAGAAATTTTATTTGACGTATACATTTATTTCAAAATTAATAAAATATACTTAAAAAAACCATAACAAAGTTCAGAAAATAATTACATGATAAATAATAGAATAAACATAACATTTCATATAATGCCATCCTCTTCCAGCTTGGCAATTCATAAAAGAAATTATGGTGGAACATTTATATTTATATAATTAGATTTACCATATAATGAAACCGATTTTAAACAATGAAAAGAGCAATTAATCTCTTAAGTTCTTTTTATAGATAAACCTTATCAATTAAAATCAAATCCATATTTACTTTTGAAATTTAACCATATAGATGTTCAAATTCAAAAACGGTAAACTCTAGTTACTTTATGCTCTCCCGAGCTACGATTTCGACCATATATGAAGTTATTGTTCCAATTTGTTATAACAAACATTTTTAAAACAACTATTATTGAAGTTTATAAAATCTGTCTTAAAAATTATTATACGACAATTTCTATTTATATAAAAATATTTAGAATATAATACTTTTCAAAATATTTCAAAATTTACTATTATAACTAAAAATGTTATGCTGTTCATCTTTTAACCAACAAAAATAAAAATGAAAAACCGAAAAGATGACTCTTTTAATCATTATTTATTTTACAATTTTTTTATTCTTCCCCTATTACTTTATATGAGTCTAAATCAATAAAATATGATGCGTTTTGGATTTCGGATTAAAAAGATAAATGATTAATTTTTTTAACATAGATAATAATAGATATACATTATCTTATAATTCATATTCGTCACTGTAGTATGAAATAAGATAGATGATTATTTTCTTCTTTTAAAAAAAATATTCAAAAACGGTTGTTGAACGTAAGATGTGGTAAATTCATTTTAATTCATTTTAGTTTTACTGTTTAAATAAACGTAATTTTGTATTTATATTTATTTGTTGTTATAAAACAAGTATTGTATTTATATGGCACCAAGCACCAAAAACTAGGAAAGAGAGGGTTATTATAACTTATTTAATAAATATAAGAGAAATTTGGTAGGAAATGGATATTATTTCTAAAAGAGTGAGACAAACATAAAAGCTATTACATTAGTTTTAGTATATTTATAAAATAAATACACGGATATGTAAAAAAGATTAGAGGTTTATTACCATAAAAGCTATTACATTAGTTTTAGTATATTTATAAAATAAATACACGGATATGTAAAAAAGATTAGAGGTTTATTACCATAAAAAAGTTAAAAAAAATAAGAGCAATTGTATTTAATCTCTTTTTTCGAAATTAATAGAATATATTTTTAGAAAACACAAAGTTTTAAAAATAGTTACAGCGAAAATAATCTGAACTTTTTATATAATTTAATCCTTCAAAAATATTGTTAAAGATAAAAGCTTATTTTCCATAATTAAGGATCGACATTGTTTCATTCATGTATTACTGGTAGCGCCAAGCTACGAGATGGAACAGGTGGCTGAAAAGTCGAAAAAAGAAGACGAACAATAGAAGATGGATAGCTCTAACCCTAGGTCAGATTAAAAGAGACTTTAAAGAAAATCAAATTCTATTAAAAAAGTATGAGGCAAAACTAGGGTTTGAGAGCCTTTTATAAAAGTGCTCGAAACCCTAGCCCAAAATTACAGCTTTTTCTTTGTACAATAAAATAAAGCCCAACCCATAAAATCCAACAAAAATAGAAAAATGTAGAAAATTTACTAAAATATCAAAACGAGGGTTTAAACTATTAAGTTTAGCGCATGGACTTCATCACATTGTGATGCTTTTGAAAATCGTTGAAAATGGTTGAGCTTCTCGACGCTTTTGATTTGAGTGGTCCCATCGCCTAATTCTGATATCTGGGCTCCAAATAAAGCCCGTTAGGGCTTGGAACAGTCCTTTTTTGAAATGCCAATGAAGTTGTTCTAGCAGTGTCTCCTCCATAAGGACTTCGTGAAAGGGATTTCTCCAGATGCAGTGCGCGCTGATGTGCTTCAGACACATTCACAGGGTCGAACATGTTCAGCTGGTCCTGAAACTGCTGTCGCATCCCCCCTATATAGGGGGATACTAGCTGATCTGCTGAATCAGCAATATCGACACGGTTTTGTAGCTTGAAACAATCGTTAGTGTACTCGTCAACACTCCTTGACCCTTGTTTAAGGTTTTGGAACTATTGATACATTATGCGGGCATAGTTGTAAGGCAAAAACGCAGACCTCAAGTGCTTCACAAACTTAGCCCAAGTTATTATTTTTGGCTTACCGTGCCTTGATTTGGTCTGCTTGAGCTGTTGCCACCAGGATGCAGCTCGACCCCGGAACTTAGTTGCAGCCAACTGTACCCGATTTGCATCCGGAACTTCCTTGAAATCAAGGACTTCTTCACTTAAGGCGATCCAATCTAAAAACTCTTCCGGTTCGAGACCCATTCGAACTCTGGGATCTCCAGTCTGAATCCAGATTCCCACCGGTTGTTGGCGTTAAGATCAGAATCTCTTGCTGGCGGCTGCTCAAAGACTTCGTCACGGCAGTCTTGTGGTGAATATTGATCCCTAACTTGTTCTCGCCGAGGAGCAAACAGATTTCGCGCGCGACCGATCTCTCTCTCAGATCCCGACGACTGATTGCTCGATCCTGGAGCTCGAAATCCGTTGGTTTGGTTGTTCAACAGCCTGCGTAGTGCTTCTTGTACGTCTCTCAACTGATTTCCCAACGAGTGCATCTGTTCACCAACCTGGGATTGAAATCGACCGAATTCATCACGGTCGACCGATTCAGTGATCGGAAGAGTGGACTTCCCCCGAAAACATCGCTTTGGCGGCACACTGTCGTTACCCACGCCGTAGGAACTCTGAATCTGATACCAATATGGTAGCGCCAAGCTACGACATGGAACAGGTGGCTGAAAAGTCAGAGAAAGAAGACGCACAATAGAAGATGGATAGCTCTAACCCTAGGTCAGAGTAAAAGAGACTTTAAAAAAAAATCAAATTCTATTCAAAAAAGTCTGAGGCAAAACTAGGGTTTGAGAGGCTTTTATAAAGGTGCTCGAAACACTAGTCCCAAATTACAGCTTTTTCCTTGTGCAATAAAATAAAGCCCAGCCCAATTTCAAAATGATTGGAGTTGGTTAAGTATTTTAATAAAATCCCACAAAAATAGAAAAATGTAGAAAATTTACTAAAACAGCAAATAGAGGGTTTAAGCGATTAAATTTAGCACCTGGACTTCATCTTGTGTGATGCTTTTGAAAACCGTTGTACTTCTCAACGCGTTCGATTTGAGTAGTCGCATCGCCTAATTCTGATATATAGGCTCCAAATGAAGCCCGTTTTCGTTTCTCCAAAATGATCATATAGTCATGGGCTTGTGCAACTACATTAATTACCACCACCTATCGACCCATAATTAGTGGTGAGTTTTGTTTTTGGATCACCTATGGATCTGTTATTAGTGATAAGTTGTAATCGTAACGAGGTTCTTTTTAACCCAATTAAAAAATTAATTCACTCTTTCAAGAGAAAACACGATCATGCAAATTTACTTAAAATGTATAGAAATATTGTTTATTTTGTACTAATAGAAATACTGTTAGGTGCGACCAAAGTCCCACACCCCACATTGGTTAAACATGGGAAGAAAGATCAGTATATAAGTTAAGAATACATCTCTATTAGTGTAAAGCCTTTTGAAAGGGGACCAAAAGCAAAGCTGTGCGGACCAGTGTGAGTTGGCCCAACACGGAAAATATCACACTAATGTGGAGATCAGTGTATTCTTACTTAGTCTATTTACTTACTTAGTCTATTTAAAAAACATTGCCTATTACACTTTGTGAGATAATAGATTTTCATGGATACGAGCTTATATGACACTTTCTGAGATAATAGATTTTTTATGGATACGAGCTTATATGACTGAGTTATTGAGTCTGGTTAAATACTAACATTTACAACCAGTTGTTTCTCCGGCCTATCTCACTTTGTGAGATGATAGATTTCTCAGATACGAGCTTATTCCGGCCTATCTCACTTAATGAAATGATAGATTTCTCATGGATACGAGCTTATATAACTGAGTTATTGAGTCTGGCTAAATACCGAATTCTGTCTCGCATTGTTTCTAACTTTGCTTTCATACATGAATGAGTAGTTTAAGCAAAGTCGTGGTCCATAACTTTCATATAATCTCTTCCTTGTTTTATTTCATTTTTCACAAGATTTCAATTGAATTGTCTTCCTGAACCTCTGTAGTGATCTGAATTCTGAATTTAACTGGAACAGAAATATACAAATATTGGTTTGTAGTTCTCGTTATATACGATAGATGCTGAATAATTTATTTAGACAAAAATACTACATAACTATTGGTAGTTTTCCGCAAAAAAAAAGTTATGAAAAACATTTACTACAAATATATGTAAAACATGCCAGTGCCAATTATTAACATTTGGAATATCAGATTAATGTTAAATAAACAATATATATCACACTTTATTATCAACGTCCAAGTAAGTATTTTAAAATATAAGTAAAACCTTTTCGACTAGTTTCTCAAATAATAATAATATATATATATCATTTTATAATAAATTTAATAAATTTAATACAAATATTAGTTTAATAGTTTATATGTAGATGGTGTTTAGTTTGTATTTTTAAAAAAAATATACCTTATTTATATTTAATTTGTATTTTATCATGTCAAATTACGTTTCTTTTAAAAACCATTTTTGTTTCGTATCACAAATCCAATAGATTTAGTAATAAAAGCAATTCGATAAAGTCGTTAGAATTTGGTGTACGACAATATTTTTCTTCTTCATTTTATAAAATTTTGATCCATATCCGAATGAATTAGAAGACCGTTATTCAGTGACCATATTATATCCATTTATTTTTCTTCTTCATTTTATAAAATTTTTTGTTCAATTGTTTTATTTTTTGGTTTCTAACAAAAATTGTTAGTGTTTTTTTTTTCTGATTCTATTTCAGTGACCATATTCAAAGATTTGGTGAATCATGGAATTGGCGATTTAGTTACGATTAAGGTGAAATTAGTTAACAATTTTCATGATTAGTTCAGTTTTCAGAGATCGAGTTAAGAATTAATTTGATTTTATTTATTTCGATATGGTTCCACTGCTTATTGTTAGTTCTTCATCGATACAAGAATCAAAATTAATGATCAAGAATGGTAAGGTAAGACTAAGTTTTTTTATTACGATTTTTTTTGTTTTTCAATTGAGCAACAATTTGATTATTTGATTTGATTTTATGATCCAAAATTGTTTTTTATTTTTTTTATGAAACATTAGTTAACTAACCCTAGGATTATATTTTTTTTTATAAAAATTTCAGTATGTGTTATTGTTTGAATCTGGATATTGATAAATGTTGTTTGATTCTCGAATGGTCTTCGATCTGTTGTTTAAAGTTAACATGATTGATGATGATTGGTATTAATACATGAATTGATTTATTAATTGATACATTGCATGTAGTTTCTTTGTTCTTCAGAAACTCACTAAGTTTGGTTATTCGTCCGAATATTGATGATTATGTTTAAAAAAATTATTATCTTAGCTCAACGACGAAATTGGATTTTCATGTTTGTTAATTTATTTTGTATTTGTTCGAGTTTGAATATTATGATAACTATAAAGTTTTATTACACACCTCATAAGTTGTAAATTTAAGTTCAATATTACTTTATCTTTTACTATAACAATATTATAACATACGCTACTTCATTTTAGTAGTTAAATTTATAATTAGCAATTGTAATTTGAACAACTAATTTATGTTTTAGTTTTACAAACACTCATTTAATTCACCAATCACGCACTGTTACAACAAAAATTTCCTTAAAAATACACTTACTAATGGTGACGGTGGATGAGGGTAGCAGATTTTTGTGTTCATTAATCATTATTTTGGTTCTTTTCTAGTTCTTCATCCTTTTCCAAATCAAATGGGATAATAAACGGTTATACTAAGTGTTTGTCTTCATGAATAATTGATTATTGGTAGATTGACTGTATTATTAGAGTCACAATATTAGCTTCTTACTATATTGTCATTGTAGTGAAACATATTATTGTGTGTTCATAACACCTAATTTACAATGATTGTTGTTACAGATCTTCATAATATTACGTTATATTTTAATTATGATAAACTTCATACGCACATATCTAACATGTTGCGGCTCTTATGGACATGCTTAATTTAATAGATGCAACTTACTTTAATATACATGTGCAACACTAATAAAACATAAACAAAATAACATGATTTAACTTTTGTTCGATAAGATACCTCATATGCATCTAAGGCTTTATATTAGTACTAGTGTGCTCCTCTTATGTTGTTTGGCTTATTCTGATCAATTTGTGATATGATTCCTTGTTTAGAAAAGTGATTTACTTTGGAAGTGTGTGTGGGGTCTTCAATATCAAATGTTGGGGGATCTTCGTAAAATAGTATTTCTTACATGGCATGAGACTATGTGTCTCTATATAGGTAACTCTTTCGACTTCAGGGGATCTAGATTCCATCAATATTATTACTTGGTTGAACCATTTTGTGGTTGTAAATTTCATTTCTATGAAGTCACTCTTAATTTTTATACACATTTGATGAAAGTCTTACTGGTTCCAATGGTATGCATAATGTATTTAAAAGGGTTTTGGCTGATGATGTGAGGTTTTGTTTTGGTCAGTTTTGATTGATGAGGTTAAACTTTATGTAGACCACGAGCATGTATATAACTCCAAGTTTTAAATAGCGTGTAAGAGACTCACGTTTCAATCATGTGAATACATAGTTTTACGTAGTGAATAACCAAAAGGTTATAGAGCTATGTTTGGATAGTCAAAACCAACTTCATTTTAAATAATGATGATAACTAAGTTAAATATGGTAATAAAAAACAAGTTATGGAAAGTGGAAGTAAATTTCAAGCGTTTATTATTGTTGATAATAGTCAAGTACTAATTTTTTATAATGAAGTCCAAATGATGGATAAGTAGAATGTGTTAATACATAGTCAGTAAGTGATTTCGAAGACGATGTTGTGGTTAATTGCAACATTCAAAGTATTTCATCATAGCAAAGAGTTGTATTTGAAAGCTTTACGAAAAAATAAAGGATAATGTTAAGATTTGATTCATATTTTTTAGTTTTAGAAGAGAATAAAATACTTTGTCATAATTTATTCACATGAATATTATGATAAACACGTATTCTTATAAAACTTTGCTTGTAACAACCTCGTATATTATGTTGAATATTCGTTGATGCAAGGAAAATATACCTCGTCTTACAATTCTATTTCACAAAGTGCAATAATGTTTTCTCTTCCTTACGGGCTGGATCAGTAAAATCAAAGCATATCATTTAGTGTCTATTTTTATTTTTAACCAAAAATAGATTTGCTAACCAAGTATGATATCAGTTAGTAACGTGACACATTTTAGAAACTGCTTAGGGCTGAGAGTCTTTAGTTCACTTAAGTTACTCATCGAACTGCCGCTCTCAATTAATCTTCTTCTTCACATAGCCTCACCTTATCTAGCTTTGTTCTTTTATCTAAAAACACATTTTTTGTACCAAACTTTACGTTATATCATTATCAACAGAAACAAACAAAATAGCACAAAGAATAAAGTAATTAAAGTAACCAATATCACTAAGTATAACCTTGTTATATTGAATGATACACCAATCATGTGTCATTAAATTTTTGGAGTACATGAAGTTTCTCAGTGGCATATTTTTTAGAAAACCAAGACTTTTAAAAAATCAATTTCAATTTTTTTTCAATTGATTTACATACATATATTCGATCCTGATACAAGTTTAATATAGAAATCTAAAATAACCAAATAATGCAGTGTTTGAGAGTATATTCCAGCGTATTATGACTTAAGCAATAACAACCGGTCGTTATTTTTTATCATTGCAATGTGGATAATATATGAGAAGATCCCATTAAGATAAATTTAGAAGCACTAGAAAAATTTTTTTTGAAGAAGGTCAAGTAATTCACATTCGCAAATATCTATAAAAAGTCTTCAAAATCGACGTTTTATAGTTTCTATCTAAAAAATTGGATATATTTTCATAGTCGATATAGTACAAAAACAATAGGCCATAATTAGAAATAAATATCAAATTTAGGCTGTATTTGAAAATCTTTTTCCCAATATGGATTGAAAACCCTGTTTTACTATTAAAAAACTGATAAGAAATAGACATGTTTAATGAATCTTAACAACACATGTCGGAATGATCCATTTCCAGTTCCATGTATCGACCAACTGCTGGATACCCTTTGGCAACAAGTTGTTATTTTGTATGATCTACTTGGGATAACATAAAATATAAATGCCTCTGAATGATCAAGAATATGGTGCTTTTATAACCAAAGAGAGGCTATATTACTACAAATGCATGTCTTTCGGGCTAAAATGTAATTGCCAATTATCAACTTCTTGTAAACAAAACCTTTGCCTAGTAACTCGGCCTAAACTCCCAAGCATATATCAATAATATATTGGTTACGAGAAAAAATTATGCAAACTATCAGGACGGTCTTACAGAAATACTTGAAAACCATCGATGAGTAAACTTAAAATTTAAACCCATAAAAATCCACATTCAGTTTTTGATTCGGTAAATTCTTAGGTTACTTGGTTAGTGAGAACGAAGTCTAGATTTATTTTATCTAAGTTTATACCTTGAAAGCCATGAACCTCCATGCAACATACATGAAACTCAAATATTGGCTGAGAGGCTTGCTGCACTCAACTGATTTATCTCTAGATCATCAAACAATTATTTTCATTTCTTTTCAGATGTTTAAAGATGTAGACAAATTCCACTATACACTTCTATATGATACAAAATTCATCAAATCAAAAAATATTTATCCTCCTTAGAATTCCTCTGGAAACTGAATCCAGATAAGCCTTTGGTATGAGATAATATCGTCAACTCAGTTTTGGTTAGAGAGGAACGAGTTACATCTAGAGCAGTATACTAGATTATGTTTTAAAATATGACATGCGGATTCTCTTGAAAGATCACTCTTGGTTTTTAATATACACAGGTGAAACAGGCAAGAGCATTGTTGTTGTAGTTTTTGCCATCAGTACTTGCTCAAACGCACTTCATCAAAAAATTTAGTTAATGATGAAGTTATCTTATATACCAAATCAAGATATATTTTTAGCTTTAATTTGGCATGAGCCTAGTTGAATACTAGTTGGGAATCTGTTAAAATATTCACCTTTCTAGTCCCACATATGCTAGCAAGTATGAGTCCTACGGTTGCAGCTTCATACTTTACCTCATTATTTGAGCACTGAAACCAACAATGTTGATTTTGTTTATTATTTCTCGCGAAAGGGATGTTATTTGCACTCTTGCATCAGAACCATTATTTTTTCTTCCTTTATCAGTATGAATGTGCCATGCCGGTTCAGGATGATCAGCCAAAAGTAGAGTTCTTTACATGAAATTTGTTAAGAAATCAACTAAATACTAAGCTTTAATCATTATTCTTGGCTCAAACTTGGTGTCAAAGTATCCTAACTATAGTACTATATATATGAAATACATTTATGAGAAGGAATGGAGTTTCGACCACTATTTTATATATCTGGAAGTAAAACCTCATATTCCAAACAACCACTACTAAAGCCAAGAAAAAAAAGTGTAGGTACCCTGTCTCAGCATCTAACACTAACTTACTAACGTAATATATAAAATGGGATATACTTTCCTTTTTGTTAACTAAAAATGCATTAACAACATAATTTCATAATGATATATATAAATAAAAACTCACCTAAATTTGACTTGGTTAGTACTTCTGAGGATATCATAATTTGTTTTTCTTTTATTGAAATATTTGTCACATGTAGGAGTCTAAAACACTAAAGCTTTCAACTAATATTATATTTGATATTATAGTTAATATTGTAGTTGCTTATTGGCTTGCCTTCGAAGCTTTGACTCTAGTTATGTTGTCTTATAGAACTTCAGGAAAGGGCTTTATCGTTTGGACTTGAGCCATTGTAAATAGCTCGCTAGCATTTTAATGAGCATGGTAAGGAGGGTAGTTCATATACCCCTTGAGAGTCTAACTATCATAGTTTTTCCCACTTCGATATACTCATCTACCCAAGCCATTATATCTTCTTCATAATGCTTCTACCAATAATCATGGTATAATTCTATGTATGTAAGGTAAACATGGCACCAGATTATGGAAACTTTCAAGAGTATTATTGGGTTGAGTAAAACATTAAGTTTACTCATTAATACTCTCATTTGGTTATTGCTTAGAGTGAATAATATAGTAAACATATCTCTTGATGACTTTGGGTCTGATAAATTGGTTACCAAATGCAGTCTACAAAATATTGAAGTTTCAGATGATGTCTAAAGGGATCTTAATGAAATATGTTAGAGAGTTGCATGCGTAATTCATAAAGAACGTTGCGCATACCATTTTCTTTGGAACCCATCATTTCATTCTTAAACTTCTGTATGTGGTGTTTATTTTGTTTTTCCATCCTGGATTGGTTGAACTTCGACAATAGGTCTTTGATAAGGATATAAAATATTGAGGACTAATATATAATAATTAAAGTCTTGTATGAAAAATTATAAAGTTATAGGACATATTTCGGTCTAGTTGTAAAGATAGGGGGTTAAAGTGCAATTAACCCAATTTTGTAACAACTTCAGTTAATATAAGTCTGTTCACCTATATATAAATGGAAGGGTTAAATTGAATGGAATGAGACTTTCTCTTGAGTGAAATATCTTTGGCGAAAGTATCTTAGAAGTTGAAGATTCAGATGAAGATAGGTAATAAATATCAGGTGTAAGCACGCACTGTCTCTCTCAAAACATGTTTGTGAAACAAACTATGACACAGAGGAGTATTTATAGAAAGAGTTAAGGGAAAGAGAAGGGGAAGAGTTGGAGGAATCTATTGGACAGAATTACAAGCGGTTGCGTAAAGAACAAAATGTTGACAACTATCACATGACAGGCCTAGTGGCAGACCTAGTTCTTATAGCATAATTACTCTCTAAGATTTTCACTTCGAACGTCTATGACCGTTGGGAGGAAATATTTTCATGCATAAATATTCGAAGTGATTAATAGAAGTTTATTGTGATCTGAAGACCATCTATGTTGTCAAATGAATTAGTCAATTGAATGCAAATTGGGTCTTTGGCCAGAGGCGTTATTTTCTACAGTCAAGGATTTCCGATGAAACTTAGTTCTCACTCACTGATCTTTATAAGAACTACTAATAAGGATATACATTATTTATGACTAAAATATAATAATTTAAAGTCTTGTAAGAACAATTATAAAGTTATTGGACAAATTTTGGTTTGGTTGTAAAGATATGGGGTTAAAGTAAAATTAACCCAGTTCTAAGTCTGTTCGCCTATATATAAAGGAAAGGGCTGACTTGAATGACATGAGATTTTCTCTTGAGTGAACTATCTTCTTTACTTAACTTTCTCCCTTTAAAATCAATCTCTCTCTCTCTCTCTCTTTATCTCTCTCTAGAATCAAGATTCATCCAAACCAGTGTTCATATAAATTTTAGGAGCCATTACAAAAAAACAAGGTTTAATTTTGGTTTACCAAAGTACATTCTAGGGAAGGTTTTGATGGTCAATCCAGCGAACGGTGGATGACGGGACCACTGTTGGGCAAAAGGGAGAAAATTAAAAATCCCTCGTTGACGGTTTAATATTCTTAGAAATATAATAGCGTTATTGTACCTTTATTATAGGAAGTTGGTTGACCGATTAGATGATCCATCGAAGGTTTCTGTTTGTTTGATTGATTCACAAGTAGAGTCAGATGATATATTTGATGTATTGGCTATTCCACTGATAAGCAAATGGGTGGGCTAATGTGTTATTTATCTCTTTTTGCGTGGAATAATGTTTAAATTTACACGATCCTTTTATTCTCTTATGTGATACTGAGAATAATACATCATGAGGCTCCTTCCTTAACGAGAACGATCATGATGTAACAAAATTTTCAAAATATGATGGATGAATCGCAATCAGAATGCTCCTTAAGTTCTTTTTCCCTTAAATCTCGGAAGCGGTAGGAAAATTGGGATTTGGAAGGATCTTGACAAAAGTTCCTCATTATAGAAGAAGTAACATCATTTTCTTCCTCAATTGTTTTGATTTTTTAGGGTGATAAACGACTAAATATAAATAATTTTTTTGATATATGTGACCAAATCATGAATCATTCTTATCTGAGCCATGTGGCGTTTTTTCACGTTGTCCAGTTGTTGTTGGATGCCCATATTAGCAACAACAAGAGCCATGAGTTCAAAGGCTTACGATAAGCTTACAAAATTAACTAATATTGTTATACTTAGGCCTCAAAATCAGAACATACCTAGGTAAGGGGTTTTCTATCAAACTAAAATTAATCATGAGATTAAGGCTTAGAGAGACTCAATCATAGGTCTAATCATAAATCTTATTTATAAGAGAAATTATACTTTCCTTAATACTAATTGTAGTATAACTAATATACGTTGGGTCGTAACCCTAGTGTTTAAGAACTAATTTTTGAGATTAAGATATAAAAAATAAAAGAATTAATATACTTATATTTTTTCATCTTGTCTTCTATGATTGATGAACTATATAGCGGGCGAACG
Source organism: Limnanthes douglasii subsp. nivea (assembly GCA_036936605.1). Taxonomy (NCBI): domain Eukaryota; kingdom Viridiplantae; phylum Streptophyta; class Magnoliopsida; order Brassicales; family Limnanthaceae; genus Limnanthes; species Limnanthes douglasii. The sequence continues at coordinate 277,742,996 of JAUPFV010000002.1, forward strand.
GGTCTCGATTTTGTGAGAAACAGGTTATGCTCTTCCCACATGCACGCTAGGTGCAATGAATCTCATGAAGCAAGTATATGTAGATTTATCGTGAAACATCATCTATAAGATAAATGAATTATCTGTAGCCATTCCAAGATGTTATATGAAATGAACCTTATATATCTGTATAGATTAACTTCAAGAAATAATTAGAACAATAAAATTCAAACCTTCTCTTCTTATTTTATGTTCCATCGATACACCCAACACATTTCTCTAAATCGAGGAGGGCTGAAAGACCATCAACAACAAGCTTGTTTATTTTCTTTTTAGTTATGTAACGTAAAAGAGTGTGTCATAGAAAATGTAATTTATATAAGCTATTGTATGTGTTACATTCATTGTAGTTTGATAATAAGAAATGTAATTTTACTGATATAAATTATCATTACAATCAAGAACACGTCAACCATTCAAAAGATGGTAAAAAACGAGTTGTAGTTATTATTTCCAAACAAACAAGTATAACAAGATTCATCCAATACTGAAAAATAAAGTAAAATCCTCATAAAATTTGGAACCTATAAAACATCCATGAAGTGAAATACATGTCATAAACAAAAAATTAAATTAAATTTCCAATTGACTCAGATGTTCCAAGAATCTATCGTCTTCAACGGCTCGCGTAAGAGATCAGAGGCTTGCTGACACAGACTATGAAGAAGATACTCTATTATAGGATATAAATGGAGAACATAGTGAAGATGAGAGGTGTGACAATGTTGTCTCGGACGATGATGTATTTTAGTTTATGTTTGTTATTTGACTCGGATGTTTTAAGAATTATTTGACTGGATATTTTATAATTGCATCTTTTAGTCTATGTATTTGTCATTTGACTCGGATGTTCTAAGAATTATGTTGGATGTTTAAATTATTCAGTTATGTGCTATAAAAATAAACAGTCATCTCTTATTAAGTTTTATGAAGTTATGTGCTATAAAAATAAACATTAGTTATGTGCTATAAAAATAAACGCTGATGTGCTTATAATTATATAAAATGAGATCTTATAATTATTAGCTAGAGCAATAGTACACCGATGTTCTAAGAATTATGTTGCACGTTTAAATTACAGTTATGTGCTATAAAAAATTTATTCAGCTAATGGATCGTCGCATGTCATATGGTCATCGCCTCGTTGCTCGCCTCGCCATTGTGGTCTTTTTAGCCATCTTAGCCACAGACCGCCGCACGCCACTGATAACTATGGGTTGGACCATTGATTCTCTTTTGGCATGGAATGTGGACCCTGATTAGACTAATTCTATCTCGGCCTATGAGAACCTTACCATGAGTTTCTCGGACGGTTGTTGACTTTGGCGTGCAACTGATTGCTAAATTGTGGGATAGAGGCTGTAGGGGAAGGCCTATATTGATGATATTGCCTCAATCTTTTGGTTTCCTCCACAATAATCTGCTTTCTGACCTGTTTTTACAATCGTCCATAGGTCATTGCTTTCTTTCGAGTCACTTGCTCAAAGCAGGCCTTTGAACTGTACATCGTCCCTCGCCTATCGCGTTTGGTGGCAGATAGTCCCTTGACTTTCAAATGTCCGTTGACAGTCCCTGGACTATCGCGTTTGGATAAAGTTAGTCCACAAGATCCTCTGACCCATGAGAGGTTGCCACGTGTCACCATAGTCCCCAAATTTTGTATCACCACTAGTCCCTTGAGTTTAGTTATCCGTAATATTCTACATTTTTGGTTTGACCTAAACTCAAGGGACTAGTGGTGATACAAAAATCCGGGGACTATGGTGACAGGTGGCAGCCTCTCATGGATCAGAGGATCTGGTGGACTAACTTTATCCAAACGCGAAAGTCCAGGGACTGTCAACGAACATTTGAAAGTTAAAGGACTATCTGCCACCAAACGCGACAGTCGAGGGACGATTTACTGTTCAATGCCATTGTCAATCCATCTTTAGTGTTCACAAATCGATTAATGTAATCCTTTAACGATTCATTTAGATATTGCCCATAATGAATAATTGTATCAAGATTTCCTTTGAGTTATTTACTTCACATAAACTTCTTTTGGAATGCTACCCAAAACATATTGAAATTCTTGATTAATCCTTGTGGCAATCTGTTACAGCACTTCAAGGGACTAGCCATAAATATTTGATAAAAAACTCTACAAAATAGCTTGTCATTATCATTAAAACTCATCATAAATTTTAAATTATTCAAGATTATTATCCGGATCCTGAGTCCTATAATAGTTTTTCATCTTCAAACTATCAAAATGCCTGGGTAAATGCCCAGCGAGAAGTTTTGAGGACAATGGTGAATGTCTCCAATTGTACCATTGGCTAAACATATAGTCTTCATTGGGAGTGGAACATATTATGCGTTCGGATTGCACAACGAATTGATCACTCAACATGTGATATATACTGTCGTTTTCCTACCCTTTTACTCTTCCTCCATAATCTTTCTTTTTTCCTTTACCCTTTTAGTCTCTTTTCTTGCCCAAATAGTCATACTTACTTGACCTTCAAAGCTTTTTTAGATTTTTTTATGTAGTTTTTCTTTCTTTTTTTTACGACCATGATCACTAATCGAAGAGGAAAAGAAAATTTTGTATTCCGATTCTAATTCTGTTGTTGAGCCTTCATCAGACTCCGATGCGCTTTACCCTCGTTGGGATTAGAGGAGTGGTCATTTAAATTATGTTTAGGATTATTTTATGGCTTATCAAGTTTGGGATATTCTAATAGATGATTTCCATCCAGATCCTTTTATAGCTTCTTTTGGGCTCTTAATGCCTCAATTTCTGATCATAGCTGATCACACTCTACTTGCATAAAGATTATTTCCTCATTATTATGATTCACACATCATGTGTTCAGATGCTCCTTATTACCCTTTATCGTCTCATTTTTGAGACGAGGGTCTATTCGCATATTGGGATCTATGTATCAAAGAACTCTGAACGTTATTTTGTAAGTTAGGTTTTGAATACTACAATTTGGGTACCTTCCAGTCCTATTGTGGTCGCCAATCTGGTGATGAAAAAATCTAATCGGAGGGTATTTTAGGTAAGATTTTAGATAACGTATTTAATTTTAGGTAGATGGTAGAGAAATAATTGAGGTGTTTATATTAATGTCTTGAGAGGTAATGTTCCAACCCTCTCAAATGTTGTTCTTTTGAATATTTATAGGTTAAATTCACATATATGGGCTAATCGGGTTGGGTCACAAACATGGGTTAAACTTATGAGCCCTTAGGCCCACGAACTGTTATTATTTATACATAATTTGTGATTAAAGGTATGCCTGACACACAATATAGTAAGTAGGCACACACTTGACTTAGCATAATCTTTATTTTAGTATGAAATTCCCCCTTAGAGAAATCTTATTCACTTCCCCCTCGATGCCCTCAAGGATTTACGGCACTATCAAGTATGGTAAGTGTAAATGCAATAGTTGCATCATAAAACAAGTGTAAATTATCATTAAATATGTAAGTTAGTGTTCCGTATGGGTCATCATACACACACAACAATCGTTCTCTAAGTTTTGGTGCCTCAAACTCCTATTCTTATATGAATCATTTGATATTTCCCACATAGGTAGGATACTAGGTCTGCCAATCAGTTCTAGAGAATGATGATATGCAATTCTCATATTGTAATCATACACGCTCTACCAAATGGTATATTTGTAACATATCATACCTTAATATGCTCACTTTGAGCATCTCAAGAAGTTTGAGGATGTCAAATATCCCGTCAAGGGCTCAAATATGTGAAACAAAGGTAAATTTCAATTGAACTCTTATACTTGAAACAAATAATCCTAGAACATACAGGATATCGCTCTTACGTACTAAAGTCCAAGTATCAACAACAATAAGTAATCACCTCCCATCATATAGACCAGACATTGTCAACACTATATTTTTTTCTCAATACGAGTAATGAAGTTATATAACCGTAAACTACTAAATCATAAACACTATATTCAATATGGCACTGAAAAAGAAACAACCAATTGAAAATTGATTCTTTTCTAAAAAAACATATTAATAATGCCCCAAACTCAACAAAAATTGGCTGGTTCACTTCCCATAACCTCAGGAAATAAAAAAATATATTATCCAAGGACTTCACTATTTGAATATTCAAAATTGTATTTGAATAATCATTTAGATCTCTGTCTTTTAAATCTAAAAAAATTCCTAAATCGGATAACCAAGCGCCATGATATGGCACTCGGAAATTAGTCACTCATGTTATTTTCACACTCGTTGTGAACACCTAAATTCAAAATCCTAATTTTTTTTTGAATTAGATATTAGTTTTTTGAATTCTAGGTCTGAAACTTAGTCATGCAATGAAAAAATCTAATATACATTCAGTTATGTGCCCTCGATCGCATTATCTAATCCTAAACATGTGATTCTAACTTTTCTAACATCTTATGCTCATATCTTAAAAATAGAAAATTTTGGGTCTTTTCTCTAAAATTAAATTTAATCATAGGACTAAGATTTTGGGAGACCCAATCATAGGTCTAATGATGCATCTCTTCCCTCCAAGAAATCAGACTGTATCTGATACTAATTATAGTTTAAAAATCAAACTCGCTCGGATACTAATTGTAACGTGTAATATATATGTTGGACTATAAACCCAAGTGTCAAAAAAATATAACTACAGATTTATATATTGTCTCCTATAATTGATAAACTGAAACCGAAAACTTAGTCTCGGTTTATGAGGAATGGGTTATACTCATTCCACAAACGCTTAGTGAATCTCGCTTTTGAAGGATATAAAGCAAATACTACTGAATGGATCGATTGATATAAACAACAAAGTACAATAGATAAAAGTAGACAATCTCAATACATCTTCAGAGTTGCATTATACATTGTATGAGTAGGATTTAAGTGGGGCCTTTATATAATTTAGTGAAATATTATATTAAATCATTAAGCATTCTCTAAATTAAACTATTGCTTTGGATATTATCTTTATCTCTTGTATTATTGATCAATTAAACTCCACAATTTTCTAATTAACTATAATCTGATGTACTAGTCGTTGTACGAGACCATAACCTTTATTAGGCTTCAAAGTATCCAATACTAAATTATTGGTGTAATAGAGCTTCCCTCAAAATACATATTGGTTTAAGTGGTATCTACACTTTTTATATTTTTGTGAGACTATATATATCCAATATTGTTTACTTTGATTAATTGATTAGATTTATAACAAAATATCTAAATACTCTAATTTCTATAAGATATTCAAATTTAGTGTACATAAAAATAATTAACTTGTGTCTCACGTAAAGTTTAGGCATAGATAAGACATGAAATAGGAATACATACAGGGAATATTCAAATGAGTTATGCTAAAATATCGTCCAAAACTCTATTTTAAAAATACTCATTCTTAAGAAAACTAACTTCTCTCACCCATATAATAACATAACCTTTGCAAAAATATGATGAAACTGGTCTAAACTTCAAGAAAATCATTGAACATCAAAACACTTACTCTTGTAAACTTTGGTTTACTCTCAGAATCACCAATTGCTTTGGTCCAAGCTGATGCATGCTACCTAATTCCCTAACAATCATCCATTCCAGATTAACCTTAAGTCTAAAGACTCAAAAACTTGGAGATTTCTTTTAAATACTGGAGAATTAACAGAAAATTTCATATACTGGCATATTGGTAATGGTTCTATAGATTTTTTGCTTGAGAAATAGGGTAACAAACACCCCACTCATCAAGTTTAAATATTGTAATGATAATCTTTGGTATCACAACAAAACAATTAAAGAATTTTGTGAAAATAACAATTGGAATCTTGATAAACTCAAAGACAATATGACCTCTATGAACATTTCTCATTTAATTAGTTGTCGGTTCATATCAACTAACAAACCAACTCATATGAGAACTATCATTTCTCCAATAATATGTTGGGTGTATTTTGTTTATGAGGAATAAATAAGAATATGGGAATTGCTAAAAAAATAGCCAAAAATACTCCGTGAAGTTGTATTTTCAATTTTTTAAATATTTATAAAATTGTTATTCATTAAAATAAATTTCAAAAACCTTAAATTTTATTTATTCAATTTATTTACATTTTATACAAAATTTGTATTCATTAAAAAACCTTTAACAACTTTTTAAAAATAATCATTTTTTTTTACGCAACTTCATAGAGTAATTTTGGCCGGTTTTTTAGCAATTCCCTAAGAATATAACAGCTCTCTAATTAAATCTAAATACATAAAAAAAGATTACATATATATTACTTAACTTAAATTCTGTTAATATGCTTCATGAGAAAATTTGGACTAGTGATTATAGAATTGCTAATCATTTAAACTCTTTTCATAATGTATCAAACAAGAAGCTTGCTCTGTATGTGAAATGGATTCCTCCTCTTGAGTCTAGATTGAAGCTTAATACCGATGGCTCTTGCTCTCACTTTGAGGAGTCAAGGGGTGGTGCTTTGATTATGAATTATAATGGTATTATGTTATCTTCAATTAGTAGGCTGTATGGAAAACGTAATCCTATTTTAGCTAAAATATAGTCCCGTCTTATTGGTCTGTCTTTATGTAATAACCTTGGATACACTTATGTAAATGTTGAAATTTATTGTAAGATATTACTTGATTTTTTAGCTCATGGTTCTGCTCCTTGGTATATAGATCCAAGCGTCTCTTGCTGCAGGAAACTATTAAAATCAACTATGACCATACAGTTGATTTATAGAGAACAAAGTTACGCAGCTCATTGTCTTGCAAAATGTTCTCAAATATATAAACCAACTGTAATTTCACTTTAGCTGAAGCCCCTGCCCAGTTAAGGGCTATTTGTTTCTTAGAAATCCTCAACCTGGGTTACCCAAGAATTTCTAACAGAGATAACTAATTATAATACAAATTTATATCAATAACCTTTCGTTTGCAGGATTATATCCTGACAAAATCTATGTTCTGCATTGCAGGTCAGAACATCCGAAGGATATAAAAAAGAATCAACTCAAATCAATGCTGATGTAAAAAAAATCACAATCAAGCTTATATCAACAATTCATCAAGTTAAATGAATGCCAAATGAGATATCAACACTCAAAGACTATCTCTCCTCGATCTCATTTATTTTAAGAAATTAAATTAAATCCTCTCAATGAACATTTTAAGATCATCAATTTAATTCAGTAATTTTGTAATTTCTCAAAGTTTTGTATCGTGATTAATTAGATCCACTATTGTACATCAATGGCATATGGTCTTTTATTATTAATAAATTTCTTTGTTTGAAAAAACCTTCTCTTACACATATACTAAGTTCTTTAATTTTCAAAACATTATCTTTTTCATTCTTCTTCTTCCTCCATCTTGAAGAACAACAAAAGAACAAAAATAAAAATAATCTTTTCATCTTCTTTAAAAACGAAAATGTGTTATTCTTCTTTTCAAGAAAACAAAATTCAACAATGGGTAAAGGAAAAAAGTAAATTTTCTTCCCGTTCTTGATTTAAATCACTTTTATTTTTTAATTAATTTTTGGATAAAATCTAGATTTAACTCAATTAGGAGGTTGAAATTAGTTAAATGTATTATTAGAGTTGATTTGAAAATAATATGATCGTAAGACTGTGGTGATTTTACGTTTAGATTTAGGTTTTTTACGGATTTTAGAATATCTTAAGAACAATACCTGAAATTCAGGATTGCTTTGAAATTCAGGATTGTTCTTGACCATCAGCCGTGATGCTGTTGGTACGATACCGCAGATATCAATTTTTAGATTTTTCACGTTCTAGAAATATCAACGGTATAAATCTGATTTATGGTTAAATGGAAATGGGTTGTCAAACGTATTTTTTCGACACCACAAGTGTCATTGGTATGGTTTTTGTATATCACATTTAACCAATACCGCATAAAGTTGATTTTTTTAATGTACATGTTTTAATAAACTTATTTTTTTGTGTGTGTATTGCACTAAAGAGAATAGTCAACCAAAAAAATTAAAAGCTATAAAAGAGACTCGAAAAATTACGAACTAAACATATAATTCACTAAATATGTAAATTTACTATTTTTTTAATTTATAAACTCAATATTGATAATATTTTATTTATAAATAAGAATTAATTTTAAATATATTAAATTATCATTTAAAAAATGTTTCAAAACTGTATATCGGCAGTATAAAAAAATTGCATATTGATAGTATTAACACTGTATATCATGGTGCCAACGTATGAATCGTAAAACATACCGATAATATAGAATTCCCACTTAGTTATTTATTTTAATAGTTATAGGCGCCAACGTTGCTGTAACCCGAACATGCTCAAAAATTGAAAAAAAAAATACAAATCTATTAAAAAAATTTATGAATGGGCTCGATTTAATAGGTTAATTAGAGTTTCGTTTTGATAAATAAATTTGTTAATTTCTATATTCAAAGGTGATACAGAGTAAATGCAGAGAAGCCATTATAGGGAAACCCTAATTTTCTTTATCAAAATTCAACTCTCTTACATTATAAATAAAGTCTGTTTAAATAAGAGTTCGAATGAAAACGCTAATATAAAAATATCAAAAATGCCCTAAAGTAATAAAAATTCGAAATAAAATAGTAAACGACTCTGAATGCCCAAAAACGCCATATGTCACGAGCGTAGCTGGTGACTTGTAATCGTGGCGTCATTTCCTTCGAAATAAAGTGTTGTGGGTCAAAATCGGACACCGGGAGCTCTGAAACTGTCAATTCGCTGCATTCTTCGGGTGATCGAATGTCTTCATAAATTCTAGCGCTAATCTGTCTGCATCAGCCCCTCCGGAGTAGAGAAGATTCGCCCTCGAATCATAACCAGTCTCCTCGTCAGAAGAGTCACCTGCATAAGGAATCAGATGCTTAACATTAAAGACATCAAATGTACGGGCATGGCTAGGCAAGCGCAGCCGATAAGCATTCGGGTTGATCCTCTCCATAATCTCCATAGGGCCAATCTTCCTGGCGGCCAGTTTGTTGTACTCATCGGCAGGGTACCGAGCCTCGCTTAGAACTGCCCATACATAGTCACCAACTTTGAACTGTACAGGACGACGATGATGATCCGCCTGAGACTTATACTTGGCGGTGCTCAAGACAAGCTGATCGTATGTCTTCTGGTGGGTTTGGCGAATCTGCGAGACAAGCTCCTCAGCAGTTGTGTGAACACGAATTTTACTGGGCAGGACGAGCAAGTTGACAAGACTACGGGGCACAACACCATACAATCACTTGGAAATGACAAAGAACCGTCGAGCGGTTAAGGGCATGGTTGTGGGCAAACTGTGCCTGCCGTAGGCGCTGATCCCACACCTTCGGGTGATATCCCACCAGGCTTCGTAACAAGTTACCGATAGAACGGTTAACCACTTCTGTCTGACCATCAATCTGGGGGTGGTAGGCACTACTGAAACTGAGTTGCGTATTCACCATGCGCCATAAGCTGCGCGAGAAATGACTCACAAAACTGGTGTCACAGTAAGAAACAATGGCACTAGGGAGGCCATGAATGCGGTAAATCTCTCGAAAGAAAATCTGCGCGACACACACTACATCAGATGTCTTTCTACGTGACATGACCCTCGACATGCAGCTCCTTGATCAACTGTAGACGCAGGCTACATTCAGGGTAGAAAGACATTTGATGCAGTGTGTGTCGCACAGCTTTTCTTTCGAGAGATTTACCGTATTTATGACCTCCCTAGTACCATTGTTTCTGAACGTGACACCAGGTTTGTGAGTCATTTATGGCGCATGGTGAATATGCAGCTCAGTTTCAGTAGTGCCTACCACCCCAGCCTGATGGTCACACAGAAGTAGTTAACCGTTCCCTCGGTAACTTGTTGCGCAACCTGGTAGGAGATCACCTGAAGGCGTAGGATCAGCGTCTACCGTAGGCAGAGTTTGCCCATAACCATGCTCTTAACTGATTGACGGGTCTTTGTCCTTTCCAGGTGATGTATGGTGTTGTGCCCCGGGGTCCTGTCGAATTGCTCGCCTTGCCTAGTAAAATTCGTGTTCACACAACTGCTGAGGAGCTTGTCTCGTGGATTCGCCAAACCCACCAAAAGACGTACGATCAGCTTGTCTTGAGCACCGCCAAGTATAAGTCTCAGGCCGATCATTATCGCCGTCCTATACAGTTCGAAGTTGGTGACTATGTGTGAGCAGTCCTAACCAAGGCTCGATACCCTGTCGGTGAGTACAACAAACTGGCCGCCCGGAAGATTGGCCCTGTGGAGATTGTGGAGAGAATCAACCCGAATTCTTATCGGTTGCGCTTGCCTAGCCATGCCTGTACGTCTGATGTCTTTAATGTTTATCATCTAATTCCTTATGCAGGTGACTCTTCTGACGATGAGAATGGTTCTGATTCGAGGGCGAATCTTCTATAACCCGGAGGGGATGATGCAGACAGATTAGCGCTAGAATTTATGAAGACAGGTGATCACCCGAAGAATGCGGCGAATTGACAGTTTCGGACGTCCCGGTGTTCGATTTTGACCCACAGCACCTTATTTCGAAGGGAACGACGCCATGATTACAAGTCACCAGCTACGCTCGTGACATATGGCGTTGTTTTGGCATTTAGAGTCGTTTATTATTTTATTTCGAATTTTTATTACTTTAGGGAATTTTTGGTATTTTCGTATTGGGATTTTCATTCTAACTCTTATTTAAACAAACTTTATTTACAATGGAAAGGAGTTGAATTTTGATAAAAAAAAATTAGAATTTCTCCTATATTAACTTCTCTGCGTTTACTCTGTATCACTTAGCAAATTAAAACTGATTGAAAAATGTTTTGTCTTTCTGGTATCATTCATGAAGTGAAGTTGTTCTCATAAAATCTAAGGAATAGTCAAATTTCAGTTTAGCACTTAAACATTCAGTGGTATAGTGTTCTTTTTGTCTTTAGTACACGTTTATTTTTCTAAATATAATTTTATTTTGCATTTATTTGTTGTTTATAAGATATGAACCTGATTAGATGTTATATTTTCACGGTATTAAAATTTATTAGGAGATTTCTTGTTCAAATATTTGATGGATGTATTAAAAGTCATAAAATGAGAAGAAAATACATTAATTTTATTTGATGTATACATTTATTTCAAAATTAATAAAATATACTAAAAAAACATAATAAAGTTCACAAAATAATTACATGAAAATAATAGAATAACCATAACTTTTCATATAATACCATCCTTTGCATGGCAATTCATAAAAGAAATTATGGTTGAACGATTCATATTTATATAATTAGATTCACCATATAATGAAACCGATTTAAAACAATAAAAAGAGCAATTAACAAAATCATTTATAAAACAATCTCTTAAGTTCTTTTTATAGATAAAATCCTATCAATAAAAATCAATTCCATTTTTAGTTTTGAAATTTAACTATATAGATGTTCAAATTCAAAAACGTAAACTCGTCAGTAATTAATTTATACTGTCCCGGAGCTACGATTTCCACCATATATGAAATTGTTCCAATTTGTTACAACAAACATTTTTAATACAACTATTATTAAAGTTTGTGAAATTTGTCTAAAAAATTATTATAGGTTAATTTCTATTTATATAATAATATTTAGAATATAATACTTTTCAAAATATTTCAAAATTTATTATTTTAACTGATAATGTTTTGTTGTTCATTTTTTAACCAACAAAAATAAAAAACAAAAACGTTAGAAGAAAAGATGACTTTTAATCATCATTTATTTTACAATATTTTTCTTTTATTCTTCCCCTATTACTTTATAGTGGTCTAAAACAATAAAATATGGTGCGTGTTGGATTTCGGATTAAAAAGATAAGCAATGAAATAATTATTTTATTCTTTTAAAGAAAATATTCAAAACGGTTGTTGAGCATTGTAATATAAAAAATGTGGTAAATTCCTATTAGTTTTACTGTTTAAGTCAAACATAATTTTGTATTTGTATTTATTTGTTGTTATAAAACTATAAACTAATATTATATTTAGATGGCACCAAAAGCTAGGAAATGAGAGGGCTATGTATAATTTTACTTAATAAATATAGGAGAAATTTGGTAGAAAATGGGTACGTTTCTAAAAGAGTGAGACAAACGTAACTGGTATTATATTAGTTTAGTATATTTATATTGAAATATAAAAAAGATTATAGGCTTATTACAATAAAAAAAAGTTAAAAAAAAGAGCAATTTTATTTACAAGTATCTATTTTTTCGAAATAAATAAAATATATTTTACAAAAACATGACAAAGTTTTAAAAATAGTTACAACTTGCGAAAATAATATGAAAACCATTCTTTTTATATAATTTCAACCTTATAAAATATTGTTAAAGGATTGGCAATCCAGAAGTGCATGCATAAAACTTATTTTCCCTAATTCAGTATTCTGTGTAGGATGTTGGTTTATAAAGCTCAACATTGTTTTATTCATTGTATTACCACCACCCATTATTAGTGGTGAGTTTTGACTTTGGATCACATATGGATCTGTTATTAGTGGTGATTTTTAATCCTAACGAGGGTGGTAAGTTCAAACTTAGGTTAGCATACGGACAATTTATATACACAAAATTGGATGTATTTATTCCAAGAGTTAATATCTTTTTGTTGGGAAACAGAGAAGTCTCAATTTTTCTTTTCTATTAAAGTTGTCTCTTAAATCGTTTTTAAAACTAATATTTTGTTTTACTCACGCATAGTAAATTTGTGTTTGAGTATATTTGTGTTTGAGATCTCTTTAAACTCGGTGTAACAAAGTCCTCAGTTTTATTTCTAATGCAACTAGAAAAAGTATTTCACTCCATTTCGGCGGGTCTTTTTTAACCCAACTAGAAAATTAATTCACTCTTTCAAGAGAAAACACGATCATACAAATTTACTTAAAAAATATAAAAATATTGTTTATTTTGTACGAAAAAAGATACAGATTAAATTATACCAAAACAATATATTAAATAATAAATTAATGAAATATAGTCTATTTATAAATAAAGTGTACAAATATTGATAGATACTAGATAGCTATTGAAAAGCAACAGTTAGTACAATCGAAAGCCCTGCTTTGATTGCAACATTTTGTTTAAACTAGAGTATCCAAAATCAACACTTAAAGCCAAAAAAACATAAACATTTACAGTTTACTCAAAGCAACAAGCGTTTCCCCAGTCTATCCGATTTTTTGAAATGATAGAATTTTTTGGATACATGGGAGAAGGAAGGTTTATATGACTGAGATTTTGAGTTCGGCTAAATACCGAAATCTGTCTCGATTGTGTCTAACTTTGTTTTCATACATAAATGAGTAGTTGAAGCAAAGTCGCGGCCCATAACTTTTATACAATCTCTTCCTTGTTTCATTTCCATTTTCACAAGATTTCAATTGGATTGTCTTCTTAACTTCTTGACGGGTCGGAATTCTGAATTATTAACATTTGGAATATCAGATTAATGATAAACAAACAATATATATAACAATTTTTTGCCCCCAAGGGGTAGCCGAGTTGGTTGAGTATGACATTTTTATGACCAAAAGGTCATGAATTCGAGTCCACTGAGGGTTTACCCTGTGCGCACTCATTGCACTCTGAGTAGCGGCTGCGGGTTCCCTCCGAAAATATATATATATATATATATATATATATATATATATATAACAATTTATTATCATCGTCGCTAAATTTTTATTCAAATAAATGCTTGTCCATCATTATAATTAATAAAAGTAACTATTTTAAAATATAAGTAAAACTCTTTCCACTCGTTTCTCAAATAATATGTATGTATATAATTATATATAATTAATCAATTAATATTTGGAGTCATAACATTCTACAATAAATTTAATAAAAGTATTAGTTTTTTCCCAAAAAATTCAACTTTTATTGACATTGAAATATTTTACATTATGTTCATGAATTACGTGCAATTAGCTGTAGTGATGCAGCTATTACAATTGAAATATCTACTTCATAAGTTTGTTTAATTTGAAACAATCACTTTTTGGATCCCTTTGTTAGATATGAGCTTCCTTTGGCATGATCAAAGCTTTGTTCATCTTCCTTGAATCTTTGTTCCTTTCCCTCATATCCTTGATTTGTTTGTTCTGCAAAAGAAGATAAATGGTCAAGTTTTTCAACCTGCCAACTTGTTAGTCAATCTCAAGAAAATCTGAAATGTCCAAAGTTCATAGAGTCCAATAATATGATGGCAGATAAATCATAAAATTTGTGTTTTGCATCAACTATAAAATTCGAGTGTTCTCTAAGAGCATGTTTGGCAATCCAATGTGCATCTGTGTTTTGTTCTCTGTATATGTGCTTGAGTGTCATTTGTGGCTTGATCAGATTTCTACAACATTGAAGAATTTGTTCTAAATGCCCAGGGTATTTACCTGTAGCTAACATGTTAAACAGACATAAACAATCTACCTCAATATCTATCACATTAAGGTTTTGGTTATTACAATAAATCAAATTATTCAACAGTGCAAAAATTTCAGCAGTAATGGGTGAACATTTACTTATAACACAACCTTTAGCTATCATTATATTTCCAAGTTCATTTCTTAAGATGAAACCACAGCTTGATTCACCATTTATCAGAGATGAACCATCACAGTTCAATTTGAAACGGTTGTGTAAAGGCAAGTTCCATTTTATATATATGAAAGGTTTGGATAACTTAATGTGATTGAAGCAACTTAAGACTTTACCTACATGTGAATCACCTGTCTAGTGTTTTCTAGTAAGGGATGATGATGAGTCTAAAGAGATAATCATGAAAGATATGTGATTAATTATCTTCTTATGTGATATGGCTATGTTTTTATGTTTACAGCTATTCCTATCATTCCATATAGACCATGTAATCATTGAAGGTATTATGGTACGTATATGAATTCTTTTAGATGTTGATAGTAACCATAGGTTAATAATGTGGTTAACAGTCATGTGCCTACATATACTGATGTTAAATGTTTCAGAAAAGAAAGACCAAACTAACCAAGCAAATTCACAGGATATAAAAACATGATTCAGTGATTCTATATTCTGGCATTTAAGACATTTAGAAGAAAGTTGGAAACCTTTTCTTTGTAATATTGTATCTACACTTATTAAGTTGTTCAATACTCTCCAAAAAGTGAATGAACACTTCTTTGGAGAGATATTGTTCCAAATTTTACCTTTTATTATTGATGTTATGTGTTTCTTTCTTATTTCATTAATTGTGTCTTTTAAGTTAAAGAAGCCATCAGAGGAAAGTTTCTAGATGATGGAATCATCTAAGCTTAAGTTTAGTTGTGTTTTAATGATTCCATTAATGTATTCAGTTGCTAAATTACAATGTAGTTTAGGTAAATCCCATTTATCGTTGCTCCAGAATTCCTTTATCTTCCTTTATCTTTGTTTTAGGATAATGATGTGAATTAGCTACTGTTAAGGTAATTAGGGGTTTAGAACTATGCCATTGATCTAACTAGAAAATCTAAGTTACCCTTTTCTAGCTTCCATCTTATATGTTTTTCAGCTTTATCTTTGATTTCATGCATTATTTTCCATACTTTGGAGTCTGAGTTTCGCAAGATAGATTGTAATGGATGAATATATTGACAATATTTAGAATGCATCAAATTTGACCAAAGGGTTATTATCTTTTCCATTTTTTTCCTAGTTTGAACTATTTCCATTAATGTCTCCTCATGGTATGCCCCAGGTCTCTTGTATGAACTATTTCCATTTATTTAAAGTTTATTTTCACCAAAAAAAGAGATAGATTATTATTTTCTTCTTTTAAAGAAAATATTCAAAACGGTTGTAGATGTGGTAAATTCATTTTAGTTTTACTGTTTAAATCAAACGTAATTTTGTATTTGTATTTATTTGTTGTTATAAAACAAGAAGCTAATATTGTATTTAGATGACACCAAAACTGAAATAAGATAGATTATTATTTTCTTCTTTTAAAGAAAATATTCAAAACGGTTGTAGATGTGGTAAATTCATTTTAGTTTTACTGTTTAAATCAAACGTAATTTTGTATTTGTATTTATTTGTTGTTATAAAACAAGAAGCTAATATTGTATTTAGATGACACCAAAACTGAAATAAGATAGATTATTATTTTCTTCTTTTAAAGAAAATATTCAAAACGGTTGTTGAGCATAAGATGTGGTAAATTCATTTTAGTTTTACTGTTTAAATCAAACGTAATTTTGTATTTGTATTTATTTGTTGTTATAAAACAAGAAGCTAATATTGTATTTAGATGGCACCAAAAACTAGGAAATAAGAGGGCTATGTATAATTTATTTAATAAATATAAGAGAAATATGGTAGGAAACGGATAAGGTTTCTAAAAGAGTGAGACAAACATAAAGGGTATTATATTAGTTTTAGTATATTTATAAAACACGGAAATATAAAAAAGATTAGAGGTTTATTACAACAAAACAAGTTAAAAATAATAAGAGCAATTGTATTTACAAGTATCTCCTTTTTCAGAGTTAATAGAATATATTTTTAGAAAACATGACAAAGTTTTGAAAATAGTTACAACTTGCGAAAATAATATGAAAACCATTAACTTTTTATATAATTTCATCCTTCAAAAATATTGTTAAAGGATTGGCAATTTAGTAGTTTATGCATAAAAAATTATTTTCCCTAATTCAGTATTTTGTGTAAGATGTTGGTTTATAAGGATCGACATTGTTTCATTCATTGTCTTAGTGGTAGCGCCAAGCTACGAGATGGAATAGGTGGCTGAAAAGTCAGAGAAAGAAGACGAACAATTGAAGATGGATAGCTCTAACCTAGGTCAGAGTAAAAGAGACTTTAAAGAAAATCAAATTTTATTAAAAAAAGTATGAGGCAAAACTAGCGTTTGAGAGCCTTTTATAAAAGTGCTTGAAACCCTAGTCCAAAATTACAGATTTTTTCTTGTGCAATAAAATAAAGCCCAACCCAATTTCAAAACGATTGGAGCTGGTTAAGTATTTTAATAAAATCCAACAAAAATAGGAAAATGTAGAAAATTTACTAAAACAGCAAAACGAGGGTTTAAACGATTAAGTTTAGCGCATGGACTTCATGTAATGGCTTTGAAAATCTTTAGGCTTCTCGACATGTTCGATTTGAGTGGTCGCATCGCCTAATTCTGATATCTGGACCCCAAATAAAGCCCGTTTAACAGAACCCTCGATTATTGTGGTTGTTGTCGTAATTTTGGACACTGCAAAGCAACGTGCCCTAGTTCATGAAAATGGTTGCACCGGACCTGTGAGGAAGTAACTGTACGACTAGGGACCTGCATATTAGCACTTGTACGCATAGGAGAAGCAGTTGGTACTTCTGGGTTAGGGCTTCGAACAGTCCTTTTTGGGAATGTCAATGGAGTTGTTCTGGCAGTGTCTCTTCCACAAAGCCTTCGTGAAAGAGCTTTCTCCAGATGCAGTGCGGGCTGATGTGCTTCTGACATATTCACATGGTCGAACATGTTCAGCTGGTCCTGAAACTGTTGTCGCATCCCCCCTATATAGCGAGATACTAGCTAATCTGCTGAATCAGCAATATCGACACGGTTTGGTAGCTTGAAAAAATCGTTAGTGTACTCGTCAACAGTCCTTGACCCTTGTTTAAGGTTTTGGAACTGCTGATACATTATGCGGGCATAGTTGTAAGGCAAAAACGCAGACCTCAAGTGCTTCACAAACTTAGCCCAAGTTATTATTTTTGGCTTACCGTGCCTTGATCCGGTCTGCTTGAGTTGTTGCCACCAGGATGCAGCTCGACCTCGGAACTTAGTTGCAGCCAACTATACCCGCTTTGTATCCGGAACTTCCTTGAAATCAAGGAATTCTTCACTTAAGGCGATCCAATCTAAAAACTCTTCCGGTTCGAGACCCCTTGGAACTCTGGGATCTACAATCCCACTGGTTGTTAGCGTTCAGATCAGAATCTCTCGGTGGCGACTGCTCAAAGACTTGGTCACGACAGTCTTATGGTGAATATTGATCCCTAACTTGTTCTCGTCGAGGAGCAAAGGGATTCCGCGTGCGGCCGATCTCTCTCTCAGATCCCGACGGCTGGTTGCTCGATCCTGGAGCTCGAAATCCGTTGGTTTGGTTGTTCAACAGCCTGCGTAGTTCTTCTTGTACGTCTCTCAACTGATTTCCCAACGAGTGCATCTGTTCACCAACCTGGGATTGAAATCGACCGAATTCATCACGGTCGACCGATTCGGTGATCGGAAGAGTGGACTTCCCCCGAAAATATCGCTTTGGCGGCATACCGTCGTTACCCACGCTGTAGGAACTCTGAATCTGATACCAATATGGTAGCGCCAAGCTACGAGATGGATCAGGTGGCTGAAAAGTCAGAGAAAGAAGACGAACAATAGAAGATGGACTGCTCAAAACCCTAGCCCAAAATTATTGAGGCAGGTCTGAGAGCCTTTTATAAAACTGCTCAAAACCCTAGCCCAAAATTATAGCTTTTTCATTGTGCAATAAAATAAAGCCCAACCTAATTTCAAAACAATTGGAGCTGGTTAAGTATTTTAATAAAATCCAACAAAAATATAAAAATGCATAAAATATACTAAAACAGCAAAACGAAGGTTTAAACGATTAAATTTAGTGCATGGACTTCATCACAAATAGTGAGTTTTGATTTTGGATCACCTATGGAACTGTTATTAGTGATAAGTTTTAATTGTAACGAGGGTGGTAAGTTCAAACTTAGGTTATTAGGTTAGTATATGGACAAATAATATACATTACTACCCAATAGATGCTGGTGAATCATGCCAGTGTCAATTATTAACATCATTAATATCACATTGATGTTAAATAAACAATATATACCAAACTTTACTATATCAACATCACTCTAATTCTCTAAGTGAGTAAATATATATCGACGGTGTTTAGTTTGTATTTTTAGAAAATATATCTTATTTATATTTAATTTGTAGTTTTATCATGTCAAATTACGTTTCTTTTAAAAACCATTTTTGTTTCGTATCACAAATCCAATAATGTAGATTTTAGAGTTAGTAATAAAAGTGATTCGATAAGATAGTTAGAATTTGGTGTATGACAATATTTTTCTTCTTCATTTTATAAAACTTCGATACCATATCCGAATGAATTAGAAGACCGTCATTAAGGATAAAAAGGGTAAGGTTAAGTGAGAGTTATATACAATAGATAGGTGTTCAAATGTTTTTTAACTATTATTTGTAACAATTATTTTTTTCGTTCAATTGTTTTTTTTAGTTTCTAACAAAAGTTGTTAGTCTTTTTTTTCTATTCTATTTCAGTGGTCATATTCGCGAATCATGGAATTCGCGATTTAGTTACGATTAAGGTGAAATTAGTTAACAATTTTCAAAATTAGTTCAGTTTTAAGAGATCGAGTTAAGAACAAATTTGATTTTATTTACTTCGATATGGTCCAACAACTTATTGTTAGTTCTTCATCGATACAAGAATCAAAATTAACGATCAAGAATGGTACGGTAAGATTAAGTTTTTTGGTTACGATTTTTTTTTGGTTTTCAATTGAGCAACAATTTGATTATTTGATTTGATTTTATGATCCAAAACTGTTTTTATTTTTTCTATGAATATATTAGTCAACTAACCTTAGGATTCTATTTTTTTATAAAAGTTTCAATATGTGTCATTGTTTGAATCTGGATATTGATAAATGTTGTTTGATTCTCGAATGGTCTTCGATCTGTTGTTTAAAGTTAACATGTTTGAAGATGATTGATATTAATGCATGAATTGATTTACTAATTGATACGCTGCATGTAGTTTCTTTGTTCTTCAGAAACTCACTAAGTTTTGTTATTCGTCCGAATATTGATGATTATGTGAAAAAATTATTATCTTAGCTCAACGACGAAATTGGATTTTAATGTTTGTTAATTTATTTTGTATTTGTTCGAGTTTGAATATTATGATAACTATAAGGTTTAATTACACATCTCATAATTTGTAAATTTAAGTTCAATATTACTTTACCTTTTACTAAAACAATATTATAACATACGCTACTTCATTTTAGTAGTTAAATTTATAATTAACAATTGTAATTTCAACAACTAATTTATGTTTTAGTTTTACAAACACTCATTTAATTCACCAATCACGCACTGTTACAACAAAAATTTCATTAAAAAGACACACGCTAATGGTGACGGTGGATGATGATAACATATTTTTGTGTTCACTAATCATTATTTTGGTTATTTTCTAGTTCTTCATCATTTTTCAAATCAAATGGGTTAATAAACGGTTATACTAAGTGTTTTTCTTCACCAATAATTGATTATTGGTAGATTTACTGTATTATTATAGTCACAATATTAGCTTCTTACTATATTGTCATTGTAGTGAAACATATTATTGTGTGTTCATAACACCCAATTTACAATGATTGTCGTTACATATCTTCATAATATTACGTTATATTTTAATTATGATAAACTTCATATGCACATATCTAAAATGTTGCGGCTCTTATGGACATGCTTAATTTAATAGATGCAACTTACTTTAATATACATGTGCAACACTAATAAAACATAAACAAAATAACATGATTTAACTTTTGTTCGATAAGATACCTCATATGCATCTAATGCTTTATATTAGTACTAGTATGCTCATCTTATGTTGTTTGGCTTATTCTGATCAATTTGTGATCTGATTCCTTGTTTAGAAAAGTGATTTACTTTGGAAGTGTGTGTGGGGTCTTCAATATCAAATGTTGAGGGATCTTCGTAAAATAGTATTTCTTACATGGCATGAGACTCTGTGTCTCTATATAGGTAACTCTTTCGAATTCAGTAGATCTAGATTCCATGAACATTATTACTTGGTTGAACCATTTTGTGGTTTTATATTTCATTCCATGAAGGCACTCTTAGTTTTTATACACATTTGATGAAAGTCTTACTGGTTCCACTGGTATGCATAATGTATTTAAAAGGGTTTTGGCTGATGATGCGAGGTTTTGTTTTGGTCAGTTTTGATTGATGAGGTTAAACTTTGTGTAGACCACGAGCATGTCTATAACTCCGAGTTTTAAATAGTGTGTAAGAGACTCAATTTCAATCATGTGGATACATAGTTTTACGTAGTGAATAACCAAAAGGTTATAGAGCTATGTTTGGATAGTCAAAACCAACTTCATTTTAAATGATGATAACTAAGTTAAATATGGTAATAAAAAACAAGTTATGGAAAGTGGAAGTAAATTTCAAGCGTTTATTATTGTTGATAACACTCAAGTACTAAGTTTTTATAATGAAGTCCAAATTATGGATGACTAGAATGTGTTAATACATACTTAGTAAGTGATTTCGAAGACGATATTGTGGTTAATTACAACATTCAAAGTATTTCATCATAGCAAAGAGTTGTATTTGAAAGCTTTACGAAAAAATAAAGGATAATGCTAAGATTTTTTTTTTTAATTTTAGAAGAGAATAAAATACTTTGTCATAATTTTATTCATATGAATATTACGATAAACACGTATTCTTTTAAAATTTTGTTTGTAACAAGCTCGTATGTTATGTTGAATATTCTTTTATGCAAGGAAAATATACCTCGTCTTACAATTCTATTTCACAAAATGCAATAATGTCTATTTCGTCTTACGGGCTGGATCAGTAAAATCAAAGCATATCATTTAGTGTCTATTTTTATTTTTAACCAAAAATAGATTTGCTAACCAAGTATGATATTTTTGTTCCTGGATATGCCTTACTTTCAATAGCCTATCAATTTCCTTAACTGTAGCCTTACACGTTTCCACGAAAAATGACCTTATTTTCTGACATAGTGGCTTGAAGCTCCTATTAACGACTAACTCCTTATACATAATCAGCCTACTCACTCCCGTTATATCATATACACTTAATGAAAAAATATTCATGTTCATTTTTAAACATACCTTTGAACATAATCATTTAATAATTGATTAGTACGTATTGATCACACCATAATATTACATAATTTCTCAATATAATGCTCAAAATCTTCTGTTCTCTTAGATTTCTCCGTTATGTATAGATCAAAATTCTTTGATAATTTTCCTTATAGAAATTCGTGAGTCAAT